>OW584242.1:2445666-3668500 GCA_939192795.1 Bombylius discolor
TCAATAGAAAATATATTTCTTTAGGTTGAAACACTTTCATTAGACGGATAGGCTTAGGACTTTTTCGTGAAGTTATCAATTTTTTCTATAAACATGAAAAAAAAAAAAAAACGGATAACTTTTCGAAAATTTCAAAAAAAACCCTAATTGTGTTAGACGTGATAAAAACTCTTAAGTCAATCAGAAGTCAATATTGTTACCTACTGTGTAGGTTTTTCGAAAATTCAAAATTTTATGTAAATAATGAAGTTCATTAGCCTCTGTTGTTAAAATTGAAAAAAAAAAAAAGAAAAATAAACAAACCTTCGATAAAGACACGTTTTTCTTCTATTTACTTATCCTATCTATTAAAATTGAAACAATAGGAACAAAAAACACAAAGTTTTTTTCTAAATTTTATTTATGTTTTTTTTTTTTTGTATTAAAAAATTCAAGTTAGCAACGTAACTTTTGTTTTTTTCTCTTTATTTTTTTAAATTGAATAATATGTATTGTATATATGAATTTATATTATCATTTTATTTGTTCATATGTCTGAGAAGCAAGAAAAAAAAAAAAAATTAATTATTGAAAATTTTTCCAAGAAATTCTGCAACAAAAATTTTTTTTTTTTAAATTATATTTTTCGGAACAAAAAATTTCAAATACGCAACAGTCAAGCTAAAAATATTAAATTTTAATTCTTGAGACCACACCTGATGAAATATATGACGACTATATGTTAACTTGAATATATCATTGTTTTTTTTTTTTTTTTTTCTGAGTTAGATAATTATTTTATAAATTTTGACAAATGTTTATTTTATTTGCACATAATAAACAAATTTCATATAGATAAAATATAACTAGAAAAATATTTATTTTAATTTTTTCATACACAGTAACAAAAGAACATTCAACTTTTGGCAATAAAAAAAAAAAAAACTAACACAACAGAAAAATATAATAAGGTAATTACGCTTGCGTAGAATTTAAAAGAGAGAAAAAATTATATCATGAAAAGAACACCTTTTTGTATAAAAAAAAAAAAAAGAAATTTTAATTAATTACTTAACTCTTGAACTTCAATTTTTAAAGGTTTACAAAAAAAAAAAAAAAAGAAGGAAAAAAAATTTAATATATCTCACTCTAATTGCAAATTATCCGCGACATCAGCAAGGCCTATTTTTCAATAAAAAAAAAAAAATTGCATTAAGTATATCAGAAAGTAAATTTCATGTTGAGAAACTAATTGATTTGTATCGTTCATTTATTTTGCTTTTTAAGGTCTAACATAATAAAATTTAAAATAAAATTAAAAAAAAAAAAAAAGATAAAAATAAAAATTGTAGCATTTCAAGTAAAACCATTGTAAAAAAAAAAAAAAAACGATGCTTGAAAGATACTCGAAAGATGCTTCTTGTAACGACTTCTTTGACTTTTGATCATCGCATCGCATCTTTTTTATGATAATCGTTGTAAATGTTATCTTCTTATTTTTTTTTTTTGGCATCGTTTCAACTGAAAATAAACATCTTTTCCATTTTATTCATCGTTTTTTTTTTTTTTTAATTTTTGTATGTTTTTTTTTTATTTCAATTTTCTTTAAGGAGTTTTATGGTTCGATAAGTTTGTCCATTAAACATAGTATAAAACATCTCTCATGCAATCTCATTGAAGGTTTTTTTTTTTTTATTTTTTTATTTTTCCATTTATGTGTATAATTCTGCAACATCATCATAATCATCAGTATCTTTCATAAAATGTACTACTTTTTTTTTTTATTTTTTTTACTTTTTTAAATTTATTTTTTTATTTTTTACATGAGATACTTTTATGGATTGTATATATGATGGTATAGTTATGGAGTTGTATAAATATTCCCTTTATGATTATGATTATTAAAGATTGAGTCGATTGGTACCTATATACATATGTATATGTATCTATGTGTAAAGTATATATGATACGCTTTTATGGTATAGCAACATTACTTTAGATGACATTTTTCTTAATGATGATGATACTCTACATGTATAAAACACATATATGAAAAAAAGAAATTATAATTGAAAGCATGCAATAACACCACCACAAAAGTTTCAATTATTTACCATCATCATCATCATCATCATCATCATAATCAACATCATGATTGTTTAGTCAACGATGTTGTGAGATGGTTGAAAATCTAAAAGATTTGGATTACTTAAATGCTTTCTTCATATGAAATTCTAAAATGTTTAGATGTAAAAAGTATCTTTGATGTATCTAAGAAGTATCTTTTTTTTGTTTGTTATACAGATATGTACATTTTATGTATGTAATATATATTTATCGGTGGATAAAGATGATGACGATAATGATTATGTTTATGATGATTGCAAGGCAATGGTAATTTTATGATTACACTTATGTTCTACAAAAAAAAATTACATATCTACAATAGCACCATATCATTAAACTATTTTACTAGTTTTCATAATTAAGTCTAAATAATAAAAATATTTAAAAAAAAAAAACATGAAACTAACAAAGTTGATGTAAATTGGTGTATTACTTAGAAAAAGATGAAAAGAAAGAAAAAAAACTAAGAAAAGTTATAAACGTTGAATATGCCAACCATATAAACATAATAATTTATGTAAAAACACGTATTCGTACAATATTTATCCGCTACTTTATTCATCTTCTTCTTTTTTTTTCTTTTCCTTTTTATAGCGTTTTAGTTTTCGTTATTTTATTTTTTTCTTTTAAATTCTACACCGTCACGGCTTGTCATCACCGCATCATTATCACCTTTTAGTTTTTTTTTTATTTCTTCGAGCAATTATTATAGGACGATCACTATTGCTAATAAAATTCACACAATCTTTTTAATTAAATTACTATGCTGGGGCTTTTGAAATCTGTCAAAAACAATTTTAGTTACTGACACTTTTTTTGCAATTTTTAATTATTATCAGTTTTTACTTTGATATGACCGGTATCCATTGGATTAGATAGATTTGTAACTTTTGGCAAGAATACGATTTTGAGGATTATTGAAATTTTAGGAAAGTTGTGGTTACTCTTTGTTTTTTATTATGAGACACGACCTAGGAATATTGCATCTTCGAAAATGTCAAATTGAATTTTGCTGAATTTCATTAGCTGACGATCATTTGACGTTTAACTGTAATGTGAATTATATTTTAGGTGGAGTATCAGCTAGGATAGTTTGATTATTTTTTTTAAACCCTTTTCAAACATTTTAGGTGGAAGAAAAAAAAAAAAATATGGATAACGCACTTTAATTTAGTCATCAAGTACTTGCATTTTATAGGCAAAAAATTAGTAAGCGACTGTCTGTCCACTATATAAATTTTAATCAATAAGTCCAATTTTATTTATTTTTTATTTTTTCAAATCCATCGTACCGTGCAATTTCAAATTCCTTGATATTTTCAGAAGGATGATACATAAAAAATTCTTTTCTCTTTTAAAAAAAAAAATGTCTAATTGTGATGACTTTCAATTTGTCTTATTTTTATTTTCATTTTCAATTTATTTTCTTTCTTTTTTTTTGATATCGAATACTTAAAAACAAATAAACAAATAATTTATTTTCTTGGCTAAAATCCAATATGAAAAATACCATGAATAATTTCTTGTTCATTATTTTTTTTTTTTTTTCCTTTTTTCATTTTGGTCTTTTAAAAGTTTTTTGATTTATTTTTCTTAACGAAATTTTTGAATAAACCAAATTATGAATGGAATTTAAAGATTGTGTTTTTTCTGTATATTATTTTTTAATGTTATACATATATTTTTTTTTTCTGTTTATTTTTTTTTTTTAATATTTTAAATCAACAATAACAACAACAAATAAATAAATAAATTGTGTGAGATTTTTTCTGAGTATACAATCACACATGATCATTAATTATTAAAATTTATAAAAGTCGAATGATGTATGACAGATTTATTTTTATTGAGTTTTTGATTTGTTTTGATTTTTTGATTTTTTTTTTTAATTTAAATTTGTTCTTAAGTTAATTTATGAATTGAATGTGACATCTGTTATTTGATTGAAATCAATATTAAAATAATTTCGTCACATATTTATAAATAAAAAATACAGTTTTTTTTTTTTTTTTTTAATGTTTGAATAAACTTTGATGATGATACGATGACAAAGTATCTTTCGTTCTTATAACAAATCTAACACTATATTTATTTTAATTTTTTATTTTTCATTTTCTTATAACATACCTACTTTTTTTTTCTTTTTTTTTTTTCAATTATATATACGAGAATAAATATTTATTAATCATCATATGTATGGAAAACATTTTTTATTTTTTATTTTTTTTGGTTCGATTTTTAATTTTTCTTTCGAGTTTTATTTATTTTGTGAACAAAAAAAACAATATCAGTCTTCATATGAAAGAAAAAAAATATATAAAAACAAGTAGATATCGTACATATGATACATAAAAAAAAATATTTATTTTCAATATGATGACTATTTATTCAAATAAAATTCAGATGAAATAAAAAATATTTGAAAAGACAAAAAAAAAAAAACGGTTAAGTAAATATTTATGTAAGTATTCAAAATATATGTTTATATCCTCTCGTATAGTTTATCAATCTCCTTGATGAGGGACTTTTTTTTTTTTTTGTTATGTTATGTTTTGTTTTTGTTATTTCAAGTGACCAAATAATAGGAATATTTTTTATATGGATATGTGGATGTTGAACATATATTTTTTTTTATTTCTTTTTAAAAAATTTTTTATTTAGATTTTTATAAACTTATTTACTTTTTTTTTTTTTTTTTTTTTTTTTGAAACAATATTGAAGTACTCTTAGAAAAACACTTAGGTTCTTATATTGATATCGAATCAAAACATTAAAATTTCTATTTCAATATTTACAGTTGAGGTGGTGGGTGGTAAATATACGATGAAACGCAATATATTTTCAAAAAAAAAAGTTCTAGAAAGAGTTGTTAAATCACTGTTTTCTTATTTTATATTATATTTGATATGTCCTTATCGATTTTCCTTCTAACAGTGCAGTGTTGGACTGTGGACTCCCTGGACTCTAAAACAGAAATAATTTTCAAAAATTACAGTAATCAATATCAAAATACAAATTATTTCAGGGGTGAAAATATAAAAACCCGGCAAGTGATTGAGCCGTCCAAAGTCCACCTGGGGCTGTAGTGCAATAATGAAAATCAAATTTTCATTCCATTTCAAAATATTAACATTAAAAAAAAAATGATTGATGAGTTCAAGAAATATTAAACTTTATAGAGTCAATGTCTCATTTTTATACGAACACATACATTATTTACATTCTTATATTTTTATTTAATTTGTTTTTTTTTAAATCTTAAATAAATATCATACATTTATTTTTAAATTGGCGCCAAAATAAAAATATTTACTTAAAAAATATAATATTTTTTTTAAATTTTATTTTATTTAATTTTTTTTAAATATTTTAAAGTACAAAAATAAATATATTTTTCCAACGATTTGTTTTTTTTTTTTTATTTTACGAAGAACGAATAAAAAAAAAAAATAATTAAATAAATAAATTAAGTATATTTTATATAGGAGTACTATTTTTGGAAGTTAAGTTAAGTTATTTAGATTTCATATACTTTATACGAGTATCTTATAAAAATGATGATATTTAAAAAAATAAACGGAAAAAAAATTACATGTTGACATTAAAAGGAAAATAAAAAAATAAAAAACAAAATGATGGCTACACAAATATACGCAATGTGTGTATGAACTTTATGATAGTTTTTTTTTTTTGTTTTTGTTATATTAAAAAAATTTATTATGACAAACGCAACATAATTTTTTTTGTGTACTTTTCACTTGTTCTAAAATATCTTTTTTTATTTTCTGTTGACGTTTTTCTATGTTGTCTTTAGGAGAAAAAAAAAATGTCAACATATCTACACGTGTAGTACCTGTATCTACATAGATTGCGTTCATATTATGTGTTTTTAAAACTCTGTTCTATAAAATACGAAAAAAAAGCACCAATTAAAAAGCTGTGACTCGAAAACTAGAAATCGCACAGAAGATTCCTTTGCAGAACTGGATTCAGGACATCCCAAATTATCATTTCCAATCACTAAATCGAAAATCTTAAATATATCGATTTTCGTCAAAAATTCAAAGGGGTTAACCTTCAATTTTTCTCGATTTTTGGCTCAAAAATTTTTTTTTCTTCAAAAATGAGTTGAATGGGTATCCTTGTTATAGATTTGAGTCTTATGAATTCAGAAAACGTATCCTTTTTTCAATACTCCAACTATTTCGTGAGCTATGAAAAAAAATCTTTACCTGTAGTTTCAATTTTTCTAGGAAAATGAGACATCCTAAAAAATTTATTCAAAAAGAACATTTCAAGATTTCGTTTTGCATGAAAGTGATCTTTAAATAAAATAATAGCAAAAAAAAAATATCAAATTAAAAAGCAAGTAAAAAAAATTGTTTTTAATATTTTTTTTTTTTTTTTTTTCATAAAAACTGTGTTTTTTCTCGTTGGTATTTTTTTTTTATATTTTTTTTATTTTATTGATCCTATCGCATGTGTATAGTTTTTATTTAATTATGATTTTGATTTTGTTGTTGTTACTGATTCAATGTTTCGCTTTATTTTTATTTTTTTTTTTTAAATGCAATCATGTTTTCAAACAACAAATTTTCTAATTTGAATTTAAAATAGATTTTAATCAAATTTCAAATATGAAATGTATGTATGTATTTTTTTTGTTGTTGTTGTTTTCACATTTATACATCTGTTATATTTTAAATTTTACATTTAAAAAAACAACAACAACAACAACAACAATAACAAACGAAAACATGTAATTATAAGGGTTGATTATATTATATTCCAATTTAAAAACCCTTCTTGCATACAATATATAATATTTTATATTTTTGTAATTTAATCCTATAATCAATGATATGATCACGTTTTGTATGCTTTCATTTTTTTTTTGTTTTTTTGTTGTTGTTATGTTTTTATATTGAATTTAAAATATTTTTTAAATATGTATGAAAAACCAGTTTTTTTTTTATTATACGTTTTTTCTTTTTTTACCCCTTTTTACACATGTAGATATATTTCGTTTTTTGTTGTTATTGTTGTTGTTCAAATTATTAAATGTAATTAAGCTTAAATCTGTATGATAGCAGGATAATAAAATGGGAGAAAAAATACATATTATGTATATCTAAAATTCACAATACGTATATATTAGATTACAAGAAGGACAATAAGTTGTACATATAGTTTATAAAAAGATGTGGATAGAAAGTAGATCGGTTATAATATACAAAAAGTAAGTTGTGAAAAGTTATTGAAGGGTTCTTAAGAATATGTTAGAGTGTACAGAAGGGTTCTTTTGAATAAGCCATAATAAATTATGTTTATATGTAGCTCTTAGGTTTAGACTTCAAATGTAAATATGAATTCAAAAGTGGTTTGAATTGATTTTAAGTTCAAACTAGATTGAAAGGAAAACTTTAAAACCAGATTCCAGTTCAACTCAACCATCTTTCATGTAAACGTAGTTTAAAATCCAAAATGCAATAGATTCTTAAAACACCCAAACTATACTCAGTGTGAGATTTAAATTAATATTAGCAGAAAATATTTACAACAACAAAAAACTCTCTTGAGGATTTTAAATTAATCCTTAAAGAATATATTTAGAATTTGGTAAATATAAATAACGTGATAGGGTTCACATTTACATAAATAAAATATACAGTATATAATATATAAATTTTTCAAGTGACCACGAATTGAACTTTTTGATGAATTAACAAGAAGGGTTGAAAACAAAGAATATTAAAATATTCACCCCTAATAAACCATCAAATTACAGTATGTTGATTCCACACAGGCTCTTATCTTTATGCTTTTTTTTCGTGTTGTTACATTATTTCTGTGAGATGACAGGAAAATTATAATAACGGATTATTATATTGTTAAAATTGTTTCTGTCGTATTAAAATCAAATGCAACTTTCCTTTTTCAAATAAGAAAAGAAAAAAAAAAACAGGGTAAACGGAATAATGTTGTATTTAATTTAACGAAGGGTGTGAAAGACATTATACTTATGAAGGAAAAGGTAAGAAGCAAGGGTTAAGTGTTTGAATATCGAATAGGAAAAAAACATGGGATAATTTTAATATCTTGATAAATATATTTTACAAAATTTTTGATCAAAATATCCTGTCATTCATGTCATCCTGCCAGCATATTATGCATAATTTTTGCAAAGAGAAGTTTTCAAACCTCGAAAATTATTTATTAAAGTACCGTCATTTTTGGCTGAAAAAAAAAAAAAGTGGAAAGGGCAAAAAAATTTTCCATAGACCTACCGAAAAAAAAAAAATCCTAATGTCCTTCGCTTTAAAACCAAATTAATGTTTTTTTTTTTTTATTTACCTGTTTTTAACCGTTTTTCTTTTTTACATCACTTCTCCATATCCTTTTTTTTTTTTCTTTCATTTTTTAATTTATTATCTTTTACTGCTTCGACCGCACAAAAAAAAAAAAACATGAAACAAAAGAACCTTTTTGCTCCCAATTAATTAAACTTTTTTTGTTTTTGTTTTTTTTTTTTCTTTTTAAGCATTTTTAATGGAGCGTAAAACAAATTTAATAAAATTACTTTAACGCCATTGAGGTTGACTTTGTATTTAAAGATTTTATATTCTTTGAAATACTGAAAGTTAAAAAAGAAAATATATCATTAGCATACTAAAATTGAAAAACAAGGAAAAAATTAACAAAAAAAAAAAAAATAAAAAACGAAGGCAAGAAGACTAAATAATTTAGAACCAAAAAACAAAACAAAAAACAAAAAAAAAAAGAAAATAGAAGTTAAAAATTGTAATCGGCTTATTAACAAAACAAAAACACAAAAAAAAAAAAAATGATACAGAAATAAGGTAAAACATCCCATCCGTTGTATACAAAATGTACACAAATTATACACAAAAAAATAAAATATATTTTTTTTTAAAAAAAAAAAGTATTATATTTTTCAGTACGTTTGTATCTTTAATAATGTATACAGAGATACTTATCTTATTATCATTATTTTGTTGTGTGTGTTTTTTTTGTTTTGTTGTTGTTGTTTTTTTTGTAATTGTGTACACAGTTTATTTTTTAATTAAAATTCACTTTTATGTATAAGCAATTTTAATCCTTAATCATTGATTAAAATAACAAAAAATAAAATAAAAAAATAAAACGATAAAACGATAAAAAAAAAAAGTGAATAAATATACAATGTATCTATACAAAAACGTAAGTACGGCATTTAAGAGCGAATTAAAAGCTTCAATACCATAATTTTTGCTGTTTTTTTTTTTTTGTTTTTTGTTTTTTGTTATTTCATTTTCAGAATTACAATTTAATATATGTACATATAAATAGGATGTATCTATATTTCTGTGATGATATTGATCAGGTATTAAAACCAGATTTGCGGTTCATTAATTTTTTTTTTTTTTTTTTTT
The DNA here is from genome assembly GCA_939192795.1 of Bombylius discolor. Lineage (NCBI taxonomy): Eukaryota > Metazoa > Arthropoda > Insecta > Diptera > Bombyliidae > Bombylius > Bombylius discolor. Next base: position 2,455,206 of record OW584242.1, read on the forward strand.
TTTGCTGAATAAAAGCCGATCAAAAGATACTTTTGCTCAATATTATAAAAAGCAGCATAAATTTTTAACAAAACAACAACAACAACAAAAATCATACCAAAGATAAAAAATCAAAAATGTGGTAGTAAATAATAATATATGTGCGTGATATTATATTAAAATCGCATTTCCTCTGTAATTCTTTCATCAGTTGATATTAAACCACAAAATAACAGCAACCAACAAAAAAATAAAAAAATAAAAATAAAAAAAAAACAGATCTCATAAAAAATGTATATATGAATGAGATGAGATTATATGTATATTATATGTATGTAGGTATATTTGTTTTTTTTTTTTTTTTTTGTACTATAAAAGTGTTCTTTTTGTACATTTTTATCCAATCTTTTTTGTGTTTTTATATATTTAGAAATTTACTAAATGTAATAATCATTCTCTAGCCCATCGAACTGAATCACATCACATCACATCATACACAGTTAATTAAAAAAAAAAAACAGCAAAAAAACAAAAAAAAAAACCAACATGAGATAATGATGATGGTAAAATACAGAAGTTACATATCATCATCATCATCATTATTGATGCATAATATACATATAAGATATTAAACCATCATTATTTATCGAATTTTTTTTTTCTCTTCCTTTTTTTTTGTTATTATTGTACAATTGATGTTCATTGATTCAAGAAATGATTACCTTAGCAAGTAAAGATACAAATAATTTTAAAGTAAATAATAATCTCTTTTATATATATACTTTTTTATTTTGTATTTTAAAGATACAAGATACATTTTCATTTAATGTGATTATTAATCAAATGATGTTGTTGGTTTTTTTTTTTTTGTTTCTTTTTCAATTTCGTATCTTTAATGTTTAAAACTCATAAAAATTTATATATATTTTTTTTTATTCACAATTTTATTGTTGTTGTTTTTTTTTTTCGTATCTTTTTTTTTTTTTTTTTTTGTTGAAAATATCTTATAACAGTTTTTTCTTTTTTGTTTCTTTAAAAAAAAATTTAATTTATTGAAAAAGAAGAAGAAGAAAAAATACGAAATTATACCAAGAAATTATTTATGTTAATGTATTTATATAAATTTTATATAAAAGTGAACAGGAGAAAACAAAAAAACAATACGATTTAAAAAAGAAGAATGAAAAAAAAAAAACAAAAACAAAAACTGATATTTTAATAACAAAATCAATTTAAATTTGACAAAAAAAAAAAAAAAAAAAACAAAAATTCAAGAAAGAAAAATGAAAAAAAAAAATAAATTCAAAATTGATCTTCATGTAATTTATTGATGGTTATATATATATAAAATGTTGAATATTATAAAAAAGAAGCGAAAAAAAAAAAAAAATTAATAAAAATGATTTTAATTGACGGTATTAATCAATCAAGCGTCAAAAAAACAAAAAAAAAATTTCTTAATTCAATGGAAAAAAAAAACAGCAACAAATTACAGTGAAAAACAAATTAAAGTATTCAAAGATTGTTTTTTTTATTTTTTTACTGTTGAATTAATTAATTTTTTTTTTTTCTTTGAAAGAAAATTTAAAGTTAAATTAAGTGATTTTTATATAAGAATATAGAAAAAAAAAAGTTTTATTAATCGTTTCTTTTATAGAAATTGAACTTTTATAACGATAAAATTGAAAAAAAAAAACCAAAAAAATAAATGTTTTGCAGTAGTGTGTGATGTATATACTTAATGAGATTTTAATTTTACACGTTTCTTGGTTTTAAAGTGCGGCAGTGCTTTTTTTTTTTTTACTAGATTTAACCTTACCTTTTTTTTTCTTTGAATATGTTGAATATCTAAGAAAATTTTTGTTAAATACATATTAAAAATATTATACTTTAGAATGACCAGCATACTATATCCCTTTCTCCTTTTCTTAAAACCCGTAGAAATTCAACCAAGGCATTAGTTATCAACATTTTCAATTTTACCACCTATAACTACCACGCTTTTCCATCACAAACCACAGTTTAAAAAATATTTATTTTTTCCACCATAAAAAAAAGAAATTCAATATATCATTTACGTTATTTTTCATAAATTTCCAAATTTAAACAAAAATATGATATTTTTTCAATCTTGTAAAAAACTTCAAAAAAATAAATTAATGATAAAGGTTAAGGATTATGGGTTCATGAACAAGAAAATGAACTAATTTACATACAAGGATAATTAATGAATTTATAAACTCAATTAAATGTTAATGAATTTATTTTTTTTTATTTATTATTTTTTTTAAAAGAGAATACAAACCAAATTTTGTTAAATTACTTTGCTTAAACATGTGACAAAAAGGTCTATTTTTAATTATGTATAGTCTTTTATCTTTGTTTTTAAACATTTTATCCTTTTCTAATGTCAGTAATATTATTAGGATAATACTGAAATATACTGGAAAATTTTTGTTAAAAACAAAAGAGCAAATTTAGATATAAAGAAAATCATTAAATTTTTAAGAGAGAAAATCATTGTCTGTGTATTTTTCAAATTTTCTTTTATAAGAGAAAATTTTTCAATGTACACAAATATTTTGATTTCAATGAAAATATCTTATGTGAATTTTCTTGCTTATACATATAAGATATAAGATACAATTTAACCTCAATCCATTGAAAGTTATTGGATGGTGTATATTTATTTTTTTTTTTTGTTGGTTTTTTGTTCTGTTTTAGAAAAATCTAAAATGTTAAAAAAAGAGAACATTTTGTGCGGTTATAATCTAAAAATATTCAAAAAACAAAATTTTGTAGAAAAGTTTTTTTTTTTTTTTGTTTGACAAGATATAACAATAAATATATGTATACATATGAAATTTTAAGATACATACATAGATACAAAATTTTATATACATATTCTGTATATGTATATAATCAACAAACTGTAAAGCCAATATTGCCAATGTGCTAAACCACATTATACTGAAAATTTTAAACAAAGTTTTTTTTTTTTTTTTGTTTTTTGTGTTTTTTGTTTTATTTTTCTTTTGTGGAAAAATAAAATGAAAAACATTTTGAGAAAAACATATCAAAACAAAAATATATATACACTACATATATGTAATAACAATTTGTAATGTATGTGTGTTTGCTTCATATATTTTCAAGAAAATATTCTGTGTAAGAAAAAAGTTTTTCCTTTTATTTTTTTTTTTTACTTTTTTTTTTAATATTTTTATTTTGAAAATTGTATGTGGTATTATGTGTTGTATATAATAAACAGTTTGTTTTGTTTGTTGAACAGATTAGTTGTTATAAATTTTCAAAAAATATATGTATATACCTACACAAATATATATTTATTATGTACACACATGTACTATGAAGAAATATAAGGATAAACAATTCATAAAAAAAAAAATATAAAAAAAATAAGTAAACTTTAAAGATTATACCAGAATTAACAATGATGTTTTTTTTTTTTTTATGTGTGTGTGTAAATTTTCTGTTTTAATTCTCTTGAAGAAAAAGTTTTTTATAACTTCCTGTTTCAAAAAAAAAAAAAAAAAAAAGAATGTTTTTATGTTAGGAAAACACATGTGTGCATTTGAGGTGTTAAAACCGCACATTTAGGATTTTGTTTATATGTTTTTTATATTACGTAAAAAATATAAAACATACACGAGAAATGTGTAAAATTTAACAAGTTTTATTGTTCTGAATTTAAATTAAGTGTGTGGATTACGACGAAAAAAAAAACGAAAAAAAGAAAAAGGAAAATATAAGAAAAAGCCTACAAAACTTTTCAAATATTTTTAAAAATCCTTCAAACTTTAAACGTTTTGTCAAATTTTTATAATATTTTTTCGCGAAAACATCACACAATAAAAAATTTAGAAATTTAGAAAACCCTATCTTTAATTTGGTCGCTTATATCGACATTTTTTGTCGATTAGATCGCTCTTAGAATTCATGCATTCAAGGGTTAAAGTCATATACATATGTATATATTTTTTCTATGGAATCAATAAAAATTTCTCTGTCATTTTTTCATCATATTCGTGAAACATACTTGTTAAAATCATATCGTGATAATTTGATATTTTTAAACCACAAATTGACACTAGAAAAAAAAAAAGGATATATGGTGGTAAATAAAATGCGGTGTCTTTATTACTTAAAAAAAAAAAAACAAGAAAAATCATAAAATATAAAATTTTTTTTTATATAGATCCTTTCCGGAGATTCCGTCTCTTTCAACTATGCAAACAATAAAAAAAAAAACAAACAAATTTCGATGTTAAATTTTACTACTGTTTACGACCGCATTCAAAAAAAAATTTACCTTATATATTTTGCGCTTAGGGAACATATTAAATACGTGCATGTATCACGCGAAAAATTCACTCTTGTACAATATATTAACATATATATGTATATCAGACACTATTCATATTTTCAGATGTATGTATTTCTATCTGTATGTGTGTATTTGTACAAGAAAATTAATGTCATCGCATTTGCCACTGAATTTCATATTAATCACCTGTATTTCACACCCCAAAAATAAAAGAACATAAAACAAACAAAAAAAATGAATGTTTTTTTTTTCTATGTGCAAAATTTATTTTCTTTTCGAAAGTATTCTCAAACGAATAAAAAGAACGAAATTTTACAAGGAGTTCCCTTATGAGTACGTCGACAATGATGATGATCGTTGCATGGTACAATTACAACAAATTTTTTATGGCACGTACATGTTATTTTAGATTTTTTTGTTGTTGTTGTACATATACCAGAATAAAGTTGCATAAAATCGTGCAAAAAAAAGTAAATTTTTCTTTGTTACCTTATTTTTAACTTTTTTTTTTTTTTTGTGCATAGTGTTATTTTTGTGCTTTACAAACATAAAAAGTTTTATTGTGATAGTACACTTATTTTTTTATGAGGGTATAACCAGTATAATATTCACGAGTCACTCGAAAATAAAGAGGATTTATAGTGAAGTGCTTTACAAAAAAAAAAAAAAAAAATGTAAGTTTTATTTTACTTTTTTTTTTTGTAGTAAGTATTAAAGGTAGTTTTTTTTTTCTAATGTGAATGAAAAGGATATGAAGGTATTAACACTAGCTTTTATCTTTACTAACATTAAAAAAAAATTTTTTTTTGCCATGGTAGTTTCAGAAAACTGAAAAAAAAAATAAAAATGATAACTCAATGTTGAAAAGGATTTTAAATTTTTTGAGAGTAAAATAAAAAAGTTAGCAAGGATAGTTTTTTTTTTAAAAAAAAAAAAAGAAATTAAGTATGTACATACATATCTACTATTTTTTTTTTTTTTATAAAACAAATTCAGTAGGTTTACTTAGGGGAAAGTAAAAAAATGAAAAAAATAAGGACGAAATTTTCGAACTGAGAATTTTTTTGTTGTTTTCCTGAAGTCGATTTCATTTTATTTCATTAATTTTACAAGACAAAAAAAAAAATTCCATTTTAAATTGTGAAAATCATTTACATATTTTTATTGTATAAATATCCTTTTCATGTAGCTTCTCACACTTTGTTATTTTCTAAACCCTTTTTCTTTTCTTTTTTTTTTTTTTTAAATTTTTTTATTTCTTATTTTGAGTTAAAATAAAAAAGTGCCTTAAAACTCAAGCCACACAACAATTATATTTACCTCGTATATTAAATTTCCGGAAAATAAAAAATAAAAAAAACGCTTCAAAAAAAAAGCACGGATGGTATTATTAATTCGTGGTCGAAAATGAATTCATATGGCGCCCTTGCAGATGAGCAAGCATGCATAAGTTGAATAAATTAAATGAATTCTTTTTTTTTTCTCTTGCTTTTTATTTTTGGGTTATAAATAAAGAAGGGTAACAAAAATTCATGCTTAAAAGGTATATTGAATGCTTCTGTATAAATAATTTCATCACAATAAAGAAATGAAATGAAAAAAAAAAAAAGCCGAATTTTTAGGGTAAACGATTTTTCAATTGGACTAATTGATTCAGAAAGGCTTGAACAGCAGAAAAAAAAAAAATTACGATATGGAAAAAGGCTCGTGTAACCCTTGAATGTTAAACAATGAGATATTTGAAAAGGATATTTACGTCATTTTTAAAAAGTTTTATAATATGAAAAGGATGAAATTGCTTTCTATATAATTTTTTTTCCACTTTTACTTATTATTAATTTTTTATTTACTTTTATTTTTTTTAATTCGTAATTTTAAGTTGATTGCAGAATTCGACTTTTTTTTTTTTGTACAAAAAATTTTTCATTTGAGTAACATAACGATGTTCGAAAAAGTAAGATAAAAGTCCAGTTTTTTTGTATTAATAATTTTTTTTTTTTTCAATTTTTTTTTTTTTTTCAAATTTATTTTTTGTCGTAAATGTAAAAACTACAGGATGATTCAAAACAGAAACGGAAAAAATAGATTCTTAAGAGTAATAAAATAAATCAAAATAGGTCCTTATTTCATTTATATTTATTTTCTACGAATATCCTTTTTTATAAAGATAAAATTCAAACACATTCTTATTATTTTTCATGATTCCATATATGTAATATGTATGTAGTTTCTTCGGTAATTCTTTTTGTAGTTACCCACTTATTTTTTTCTTGTTGTGATTGTTTTTAGAAAAATGCAAATTATTTTTTTATACCCTCTTATTTTTTTTTTTCGCACAACAATTCCAAATGTAATCGTAAATAATGATAAAATAAATAAATTTCAAAAGAAAAAAAAAATGTTCACTTAAAATCTACGTTTAATTGAATGTAATTTAAATGTCGGACGCAATTATCCTGTTTTTTGTGTTTTCTTTTGCATAATAAAGGGATCTTCATCTACATTTGCATTTTCATCCCTTCTTATAATTTATAAAAAAAAAATTTTTAAAAAACAAGTTAAAAAATAAAATGAATAATTATTTCCCTTCCCTCAAACTGTTTGATGCTGTTCACGATAAAAAAAAAAAAAGGGTTCTCAGACTCATTTACATATTGACAACAAAAAAAAAAAAAATTACTAAATTTATGACAGTGCGATAAATTAATAATAAAATTCATAAATATGACATGTGAAATATTAAATAAGGCTTACATAGAGATTATTTTAATTTTTTTTGTAAGGATAATGTGTTTTAAAATCCTGGAAATGAATTATAATGTATCTTGAAATGGATGTCCTTTATTTTTGGTGTCTTTTAAAAATTGAACTTATATTATATGAAACATATGGTTACTTGAGAGAGTCCTTTGAATAAACCAATTTCAAAACAAATAAACAAAAAAAAGGAAAAAAAGCTTCCAGTATTTATTTGTAAATCAATATACTTTTTTAGAAATAGAAATGATATCCTTATCAAATATAGCTGAAGTCAACCAAAGACAATGCAGATGTCAATTTATCTCATTGAACTCTGAAATTAAAATGATGAATAACAAAAACAAAATAAAATGGGGAATAAAATAAGGACAAAAAATAATATTCTTAATTCTACATGGAGCGGAAAAAAAAACACCGTGAATGTTTAGTATTTGAGTACGTGACACGAAACACTCGATGATTTTATATAGACAAGAAAATCAAAAAGACAAGAAGGTGAAATACAATTCAGAATTCACCCGACAAGAAAAAAGTCACATTTCATCATCCCCTTTGGCAGCTTTTATACTTGGCTTGTGTTTTTTTTTTTTTTTTTTTTTTATTTATTTTTTTTTTCTATACAAGAATTGGTATTTTATGAATAACATAACAGTATAACAACACAGCAACGCTACCGTACAACCATCAAATAAAGTCCTTAAGCGTTAACGTGCTTTTAGTTTTCTTGTTTTTTCATGTACTTTGCACACTTGTCAAGTACTCTGATATCAGTTGGGTTTTGTTTTTTAAATGTTGTTATAAATGTATGTTTTTAGTCCTTATATATTTTAGTCATTTTGTATGTATGTATTGTATAATTTTCATATATTATGTAATTCGAATGGTTGTGCACTACTATACAGTAGAGCGTAGATAAAATGTTTTAATATACAAAAAAAAAAGCTAAGCTATAATAATATATTCCAGTTCTTCCTGTTCCTTTTTAGTCCTTAAATTTAAATCTAAACTTTCCGTTTAAAACATACTATGTATGAATGTATAGTGTTATACATATACATACATAGTTTGTATTTTATTTGGAGTCCTGCTGTTGGTTGGTGGTATCTTGTTGATCTGATGATGTTGGACAAAAGAGCCACTATTAGACATCAAATACAAAACAGGAATGATAATTTTTTTGGGGGGTGGTTTTCTTTTTTGTCTAAATAAAAAGGAATGTAGATAGTTCATTCGACTGAAATAGCTTTAGCAGTGAATGATACTCTATGTATAACATATTGTTGTAGATACATATATATTCATAGTTTTTAAGTCATTTTTTGCGTAGATTAAAATAAGGAATAGAAATTCAGGAAAGGAAAAAAGCAATTTATATATAAGGGAAATTTTTAGTTTTTCATGTATATTAAGTCAAATCGATCCGTATTTATGTAAGTATACATACATACTCCACGTGGAGTTTTTTTTATAGTTTGAAGGGAAAAATAGATTTTTTTTGTTTTTTTTTGTTTTTAAGATACAAAAAATAATACAATATGTAGATACACATTATTCTATCTGTATATCACGTAGGTTGGTAGAGTACTATAGATACTATAATATTTGAAATGGAACCATAATATAAAACAAATAAGATAACAAAAAAAAACACTAACATTCACTACATAATATAGTACATATATGTATAGTTTCCCTCTTATGCATATGTATCATATAGTTATGGTTCCCAATAAGCACTCATGATAGTTAAAAACATGAACACACAATGGTTTTAAACATCAATTCCATGTTCCATAATATGTGATATAATATCTTATATTGGTTTTTTTTTCTTTCTGTTTTTCTACAATACATTTTCGATGAATATAATATCTAGAATGTTTTTTTTTTTTTGTATAGAATATTGTAGCAATATGTACTATAATAATAATTATGAATATAACATTTTATGGTGAATCTAAAGCTTGTATATTTAAAAAAATATAGAACATAATTTCTAAATGTGAAACTATCATATAGTAGGCTTCCGCGACTAATGTATATTTTACATGCAACATACGGTACCATTTATATGTCATGGGTGTGTAAAAAAAAAAAAAAAAAACTGTAGTAAAACATTTTGAGGTAATATATTTATTCACATACATATACATATATATTTTCTATAAGAGAAAAAAAAAATTTTTAGTTTGGTATGTAGAGCATGGTTTTATATCAAATGTGATATGTAAAATACATGTACATATGTTATATATTTTAGATATAATTATATGTATAGGTTGTTTTTTGTCAACATTTTCACCAGATTGTCATACCATTCTAATGACAATATAATATACATATACTATAAAAATTTTTATGAAATTGCCTTTTGACCGCAACATTTGACATAAATAAACATTCTAATGTGTGGATGATATTCTTCTTTGTGTATCCCTTGAGAATAAAATCAATAATCTAACACTTTTTCGTCTTCTACAAAAAAAAAAAAAAAAAATATTATTCTCATATAATATTATGTGCACATAAAGTGTTTATTTTTTTTTTTTTGTAATCCTTTTTAGGACACAATATGTTTAACTGTAATATGTTTTTAAAATCCCATTAAAGGATTCACTGACATTAACAAAAGAAAAGTCATTTCCAAAGAAAAAAGAAACATACACAACACATATCAATGGGGAAGCCATCAGCAAACATCACCTTTTATTTGTACATTGAACTGAAAAAAAAAAAAATGAAAAAACATGTAACAATAGCAAAAATCAAGGACTCTAAATTGGAGAATTGCTTCTTATATATAAAGTCCTTTAGGAATAACGGTATAAAAGTCTGTAAAGTTATATATTTTTTTTTCCTCACTATACTTTTTTTTTGTTGCTTCAATTACGACTTACATGCTTCGGTATTGTATAACACCCTTGGGATTAATTTTTATGTGAACGGTAATACATAGTCTGTAGCAAAAAAAAAAAAAAAAAGAGAAAAAAAATATCATTTTTTTATTTCAGTGATTTCCGACATTTTATTTTTAAAATTTTTCTCATTTAATCCTTACTGTATTTTTTCTATGTTTGTAGATTTTTATTTTCATATTACAAAAGCTTTTTTTCTTTAGCTTTTTTTTGTTTTGTTTTATACTATTTGGATGATAAGTATGTCCTTGTTTCTATTTATTTTCATTATATCGTGTTGTTTTTAGTCCTGTATACAGTTTTTATGCTCATAGCTTGTTTTTTTTTTTCTGGTGTGCCTTCGAGCCTATAATGTTTTGCTGTTATAGTTTTTTGTAATTTTTATAAAAGAACGTTTTCTTCTTTTGTGTTTTGTCCCTATTTTTTTTTTTTTTTTTTTTTGTTTTTGTAGAAGAAAAAAAACAGAAATAAAATTTTTCACATTTTTTAAACAAAAAAAACAAAAAAATCTCGTGTTCATGTGGAAAAAAAAATTGTTACCTCCAAAGATGAAAGATTTACATAAAACACCTGCTTCTGTCGTATTCTAACTTGAACACAATTAATTAAATAAAAAAAGAAAAAAAAAAAAAAAAAAGAATACACGATAAAATAAAAAAATCTTTAATTCTCATCATACTCCCTTATTATCATATTAATCAAGAGTGGTGAGATGTCTCTGAGTCTCTATATATGTATACAACCAGTCAATGACTCCTGTGAACAAGCAACATGGTGTTTTATTTTTTATTATTATTTTTTTTATTTTTTTTTTCTGTAAATTTCCTGTCAACTTGAACAACAAAAAGAATAAAACATAATTTTTAAAAGGAAAAAGAACATTCTTTATGTTAAAAGTAACTATATACTCCCCACACAACTGTTGTTTAATCAACTGGACAATAATTTCTTTACAGGTATATAAAACATATTATGTATGAATCCCTCCCCCCCCATTCTAACCCCCTTCCAATCATGATTTCTCGTCAGTATAGTATAGTTAATATAATTACAATCAGCACGCACCAACAATTATTCACTTCTGTTTTTCTTGTTACACAGGAGTTTCAGTTTTTTTTTGTTTTTTTTTTTTTTTTCGTAATATGTATATTCGTTTCTGTTATAATAAAATGTCCTCACGTTCTACCAGTAGCATAAAATTGGATATAAAATGTCACCTTTATTTTTTTATTTTTTATTTATCACGTTGTCACCAGCTGTTAGTTAACTTTTTTGCTTTCCTATCTGTTTATTGAGGATACGTTTTAACATTTTAAATGAGTATCAAACTTGTATTAAACAATGTAGGTATATATGCCTACAGGATAACAATAATTTGTATTCCACAAAAAAAAAAAAAGCAATATTTATTTTTATTTTTTTTTTTTTTTATGAGAAATGAGAAACAAAAATAATTCACCTGAAAACATTTTTATATGCAAAATTGTGTAGGTGAAATTTAGGTACACACATAAACTGAATCAAAGAACAGTACAACAAAATGTGTCCTTTTAAAAAATTAACCTTCTCGTCTTTTTTTGTACTCAAACTACTTTACTGTTTTATTGAATTTTTTTTTTTTTTTTTCAGTGTAACACAACTCCTTGAAAGTTCTTAAACTTATTGAAAACATTTTTTTTTCTCTGGGAATAAGAAAATAAAAAATGAAAAATTTTTATACCGTAAAAATTCTGTTTATTTATTGCAGTGCCTTTTATTTATTAATTTTTTTTTTTTTTTAAATAATAATGTCAGTGTCAAAAAATTAACCTTTTTAACCGAAAAATTATCACCACAAATTTTTAAACGTTCTTCTCCACTGTACATTAAAATTTTAAACCAAATTTATTAAATTCAAATTTCGCATAAAAATGAAATAATAAAAAAAAAAAAATATTTGAGAGAAAAAAAAAATCAACAAAAACGATTTTTTAATGAACCATGTTATGTTAGCCCTCCCTTAAAAAAAAAAAAAAAACGTATATGTATCTTGAACTCATTATTTTTCATTATTCACAATTATATCTCTCCTATTACTGCTCAAATTTTCAGCTTCTGTGTCTTAAGTTTATCCTTCATAACCTTTTTTTTTTTTATAAAACCACAAGATAAAAAGATAAAAAAAAAAATAAGGAAAAAATAAAAAGGAAAAAGATCCAGTGAGTGTGCAAGATAACTCTTTTTTTTTTTTTTATAAATTTTATTCAAAACCCATTTTTTTCGTTTCATTGGTTTTATTTTTTAGAACTTATTCTTGAAAGTTGTGTCGAGAGAAAAAAAAAACCGGAGAATAAAAAAGTTTGTAAATTATCCAAAATGAACAAAAACAACAAAACAAAACTTCAGACTCATAATATCCTTACCAAAAAAAAAAGCAACACAAAAAAAAAGGGTTCAGCAGTTAATCGACAAAAAATTTACCAAGAAAAAAAAAAAGAAATGGAAGAAAAATTGAAATTATAAAAAAAAAGTGTATACCAAAAGGATTATATTTATTTATTTTTTTTTTTTTAGAACTAAAACATAATTCCATTTAACTTTTGGAACAACCCCATATTATTATTTCTTTTTATGTTGTCATTTTTGTTTTCTATATAAATTTTTTATTTTTTTTTTTCATATTTTTCCTAATTTTTTTTTTTTCTTTCTTATTTTCATTCTTTTGTTAGTATCTAACTAATTCCAGCACTTTTTGTGTGTTCTGTATATAATATAGTATATTTATATCAGCACTTCAATAATAATCTTGTATTTTTATTCAACATAGAAAAATTAAACAAAAAAAAAAGAAAAAAAAAATGTAAAACAAAATGAAGAAGAAAAAAAATATCTTGAAATGGAGCCAACTAAAATGAAAAAAAAAAAAAAACAAACAACAAAATGAAAAAAAATTTAATAACGACAAAAAAAAAAAAAAAAAAAACACGAGAAAATAACGAAGCAAAAAAAAAAAATGAGGAAAAATACATAATAATAATAAAACCCCCAAAAGATGATATAGAATTAAGATAAAAAGGATAAGAAGATGAAGAAAAAAAAAATTCTTATTTTAGATGAATAAAAATTCAACAAAAAAAAACCAAAAAAAATAAAAAAAAAAAACAAAAGAGGAAAAAAAAAAGATTCTTTCAAAATATATAACGAAATACAACGCGCCAAATAATAATCATCTTTTTTTTTTTTAAGGAGACGATTTTATCATATTTAAAAAAAAAAAATGAAATGGAAAAATAAAAAATTACAGAAGAAAAAAAAAAGAACCTTTTTCTTTTTCCATTTTAAGCAGATGAATGATAAAACCCAAAAACAAAAAAAAAGGGAAGGATTATATTGGAGACGAATATAATTTCTATGAAAAGATTTGAATAAATTTTTATAATTTTTTTTTTTTTTCATTTTTTATTGTTCATAATGAAAGATGAAACGTGTAAGAAGTTCTTTTTAATATTTTTCTTTTATTCGAAATAAGGACGACAACATGATAATGGGGTAAAACAAAAAAAAAAAACAAAATTTAAAAAAAAATAAAACAAAGTTTAAAAAAAAATAAAACAAAGTACATTTAGCTCTTTCGAAATATATAAAATTGCAGATAAATAATATATCAGGTCTGTTGACGATTAAAATGATTATAACACATGATTACGAAAAAATTAGGTTTTAAAAAATTTAAAAAAAAAAAATATTATGCAAAAAAAAAAATAATGTGTGTATGGGAATTATAAATTTTGATTAAAAAGATCGTTCCAGGTTTGACAAAGAAAAAAACAGGTACATATTTGAAATTTAATCTGTCATCCAAAATGCAAAAAAAAACAACTGAACAATCAAAAAAAAAAAAAAAACTTTTGACAGGCTCAAAGGAATCAATTATGAAAACAATAAAAAGTATTATTTGAGAAAAAAAAAATAAAAAAAAATAAAACTTGAGAATTGAAAAAAAAAATTCAGATTAATTTAATTGTTTTTTATTTTCTTTTCAGGATACGATTTTTCTTCCTGCTCTACCCGTAGAGTTATAATTTTTCATCAGTAAAAGGAGAAAACATAACAACATTATAGAATACATATTTTGGTCCCATGGCAAAATACTTATATTCAAATATCGCAAAAAGTGTCATTTTTTGTGAATAAAAAAGGTAAGACATTTTCAAATTTAAAAAAAAAAAAAAACCGAAATTGTCCGTGAATTATTTCCTTTTTTTAGCTCTCTTTCCTTCTCTCTCTCTCTCTCTTTCCCTTTTTTTTTTTTTATTAGTCATTTTTTAAATTTTGTAAGTATATGTACTTTAATTCTTTTTTGCCTTACTTTTTTTAAGTGGTAATACATTTCATTATTTTTTTTCTCTATTTTTCTTTTCTTTAAATTATCCTTTAAGTACATAATATCTGTCTGGATATCTTTTTAAGGATTTTGTTTCTTTATTTAATTTTTATTTTTTTAATATTTTTTTTATTAAGTTGAAATTCTTGTTTATTTTTTCGTTTTCTGGTTTTTAATGATTTCAAATCAAAACCGAAACGGATATGAATGTTTTTTTTATCCTTTTTTTCTTTTTTTTTTTTTTTTGAAAATTCAAAGTCTTTTTTTCATTTATGTCTTGAAGAAAAAAAAAGATACCTCAAACTTCTATTTAGATACTAATAAAAATTATTAAAAGCATAAATAAAATTCACTTAAAGGATCTGAAGAGTCCTTCTATTTGCTATCAAATATGAAAAAATTTCATTAATAAAAAAATATATGTGGACCATCATGAGGACTGTCTATGTATTGTCATCATTTTTGTTTTTGAAGTACCAAAAAAAAATATAGAAAATCAAAAAATTTACATGATTTGGTTCACAAAATGATGTTAAAAAGTCAGACAATATGCGAATAAATCGTATGCATAATTTATTTTATAAAACATAAGTCAGTGAATCCTAAAAAAACGTAATGAAAAACAAGAAAATCAAAAAAAAAAAAAAAATAAGAACAAGTCAAATTCAAACATTTTTGTACTTATTTATACACACACACACATACACACATTGTAGATAATTTTTATAAAGGATCAAAATTCAAAAAAAAAAACTTTTTGTTCAAATTCGTTGAGTAGCACATATATAAAATATATGACAGACACATACACACACACAAAAAAAAAAGGGCATTCATGCATGAATATTTTCTAAAATTTTGAAGTAACCCACAAGAAAAAAAAGAAAAACATAAAAACACATTACACAAAATGAGGATAGAAAAGTAACATAAAATACAGCAATACCGATTATAAAAATATGATGATAAGGATAAAATGTGATGACGATGACAAATACAAATAAAATATGTAATAAAAGTAAATATCATTTTAAGGAAACCTTCAGGGGTTAAATTGTAATCACTAAGGAAATACAGAATACGATAAATGTTCACTGGTTGAATATTAAAAATTATTTAAAGGATTAAAATGAAAAAAAAAAATTGTAGACCTGTTTATCCTAAAAACGTATGTGACAAAAACAAGCATGCATATTTTGTGATGGATAATAAATTGTAGTGTTACCACTTTGAATAAATTTTTTTCTGATATTTCAAAGAACTTTAAAGGACATTACACAAAATTTATTCAGAAATGAGATTCCAGTCAAATTGAATGCAAATTTAATTTTATTTGAATTTTTTATTCTCGTGGTTCCACATCAAAACAAAAATTTATTTTCAGGGATTGTGTTCATCATTAGTATCACATATCCTCAAAGTTATTCATTTTTAGTGGAAGTCATTTTTGTACAGGACATTTTTGTACTTGAAATAAATGGTTTTTTTTTTTTTTTTTTTGAGAACTTGTTAAACAAGTAAAAAAGGATTTTGAATTGTTTGAGATTTTTTCGATTTAAAAGAACATCTTTTAAAAAAAAACACTTAATACAATCTGGTAACACAAAAAATTTTGTTTCTGTGAATAAAAAAGATTAAGAGAAAAAGAAAATTCCTCAATCCTCATATTCATATATGAAATTGAAAAAACTGTGTGTGTGTGTGTAGTGTATATATTTTTTTTCTCTTAAAATTTATTAATTCTCATTTTTTTTTTTTAAACACATTTTATTTCTCTTACTTTATTCTGATTGGTTTATTAAAATAAAAAATTTTCATTGATTGCTTTAAAAATTTCATTTTTTCTCTTTTAAAAGTTTTTTTTACAAAAACAAAAAAAAATAAAAATAAAATGGAAATAAATATTTAAATCCACGTGGAGTAAAATAAAAATGAAATTTCAAATAAAAAAAAGAAAAACACGAAATTTACAAAATTGTTGTTAGATTGAGTAAATTAAAAACAAATTCAAAATTTTTTTTTTATTTAAAATTTCAAGATACAAATTTTCATGAAGTTTGAAACCTTGATTATGTTTTTGGTTTTTTGTTTTTTGTTTTTTTTTTCTTCGGAAATGTGTTTAATAATGGGTTTCGATGAGTTTTGAAAAAAAAATCGACTTATTTGATTTGAATTTATTTGATTTTTTTTTATTTTGAAATTTCAAATTTTCAAAAATCATAAAACTGAATGAAGTTTACACCTTAAAATTCGCTACAACAAGTTTATAAAAGTCCTTCGAATTCTCCAAATTTGAAGTTCAAACAAAAAAAAACTTATGTTTGATCCTTGGGACTTCTTATATTTCCATAAAAATTGAAAATCTCATACCAAACTGCACTATATCGTCCTTTTTCATATTAAACGAAAACAGGTTATTGTTTTCTGTAGAAAATTTATCATCTTTTTTTTTTTTTCGTAGAAAATATACCCTTAAATCCTTCACAAAATTTTTCTATCTAGTTTTTTAATTTTTTTTCTCAATCTTTTATCATCACAAAATTACTCTTGTAAATGAGTAAATCTCAACATATTCTTTGTTGTAAATGTATCTACCCTCGCTGGTCGCTACAGTTACTAAACATTGAAAGTACAGTTTATTTATAAACTCTACGGGCAATTATCAGATAAGAATTTAGCTGGTATGCTGGAACTAAAAGGTATAGATATAAAAACTAAGGAGTTCATTTTAGTTCTCGGAAAGGATAAACCATTAAAATGTAGCATGACTGAAATCAATGGCAAAAAATAAAGTGCAGAAGAAGAAAAAAAATCAAAAAACATTATAATGGGCTGATAAATAAGGCAGATGTTTGCTGTAAATTTGGTAATGGTGTTGCTACTTAAAACTGCAAATTGATCTGATTGTGAAAAAAATTTTTTTTTTTTTTTGAAAAGAGTGAGTGGAAAAAAGGGTTCAGTGCAAAAAAAAAATCATTGTTCATTATTTATAGGACGACAGGATCATTTCGTTTGGTTGTTGGATTTCCTTTTTTTTGTTTGTTTATTTTTAATGGTAATCATGAATTTGAGGAGGATAAATATTGAAGCATATAAGGAACCAGAAAAAGTTTTTTTTTTTCCCTTTTTTAGTGAATGGCAGTGAAATTAGCGATTAGAAAGTATGAACAATGAAGACTTTTGAATTGAATTTAGCTTTATTAGAACAGAAAACAAATAGGTAACAAGTGTGAAGAAGTAACTAAAATTCTGATGTACAAATATGGGAATGAAAGGACTGGGAAATATGACAAAAAGGATCAAATTCAAAAAGGGTGATTAGTTGGAATGACAAATACATACTAGCAATCCAATGCTATTTTCTGTGATTTAAGCGCATTTTTTGTGAATGATGTCATTACACTTTTTTTTACACCTAACATTAATGCATTCCAGTGTCTGATTTACTGCAGTTCAAAAAAAAAAATCTCTACAATACTGCAATAAAATGGGCAATTAAAAAAAACATACATAGGAGTAATTTTTTTACAAACACTTCCCCTCCTTTTCATGTAAAATCAAAATGAAAGACAACGAAATAAAAAAAAAATGAATTAATTTTTTTTTTCACATTCATTTTTATTTTTTTCTCAAACTTAAAGTCCAATAAATTTTGAAATTATTTTTTAATTCAATTTCTTATCAGTTTTTTAAATGGAAAATTTTAATTATACATATGTGATTTTTTTTATTTTTTTTGTTGTTATTTATCAGTACAAAAAAAAAATTGTTAAAATATTTCACAAATTTTTTTTTCAATTAACAGAAAGTAATTTTGTAAAAAAAAAAAAATAAACAAATTTTTTCCGTATGAGTAATTTTGTAAATTTTAATTAGTTTTTACATTTTTTGTTTTTTTTTTTTGCAAAATACTTTTTGTAGCAAAAACAAAAAAAAAAAACACTTGAAAGAAAATTGTCTTTTGGTGTTTTTTTTTTCTTTTTTTTTTAATTTTTTACGTATAAGGTCAATTAAAAGTTTATTTCTTATTTCATTGATTATTATTATTATTTATGTTTTTTTTTTTTGTTTCGAATATTAAAGCAACTAATTGATTGTAATTCTAATAAAATATTTAAATACAATTATTTTAAAACAAGCATGTAATGGGTTATCTGAATAATTGCTGATAATTTGACATTAAATTATTATTATTTTTTTTTTTCGTTGTTATTTTTGTTTTTTTGTTTTTTGTAGAAATTTTATTAACAAGTAGGTAATGTTGCGTGACTTATTATTATTAGAAAAGCATCAGTGTTTTTTCATTAGCTTTTTTTTTTGTTTTCGATTTTTTTTTTTTTTTTTTTTAAATAATTTGGGAACGAGTAAGAAGATTAGGAGGTCGTATATAAATACTTTCCGTATTAAAATACTGAATTCGAAGTAAATTAAATTTTTGTTGTTGTTGTGTTTTGATTATTATGGAGGTAACAGAGGAACGTAAGCACATCTGAATCCTTGTTTCAACTAGATACTTTTTATCCTTCCTTCTAGTCCTTCAAAAATTCAAATCAGAACGATTGTATTTTTTTCAAGTACTCAACTTTGTTCAAATAGACCCTATCAGTAATTGAAATATGAAATTTTCAATAAACTGGGTATTTTCAAAAATGTAGTAATGCATGATGCAGAAGCAGAATTCAATAAGCTTTAGTCGTAAAATTGTGCATCACTGAATTTTTGAAGACATCTTTTTATGTCAATTCTAACGCTAGCGATACCGTTAAAAGCTCTTCTATGAACAAAGATTTTCGTCCTTTATTTCATATCACCATACTGTGCACTTACATGTATTTGACATTTTGTTTCTTTTATCATACTCTTAAAATTATTTTTTTTTTTTACATTTTAATTTGCAAAAACTCGATTCTATAAAATGTGTAGTGAAACATTGATTTTCATAATAATTTTTTTTTTCATTATGAGAAAAAAAAAAAAAAAGAAATATGTATAATCCAATCAACTGAACTTATGCTACTTTATCAGATTTTTTTTTTCTTTCTTTTTTTCTTTCATTTTTTTCAGTAATGTATATAATAAAGTAAGTAGGTATGTGTGTATGTTCATCATCAAAAGTTGTATACAATTTATACCTTAAAAAAAATAAAATAAAATCCTTTTTCCAACACAAAAGAAAAAAAAACAACTGAATTAAGAACATACACCTACATAATTATACATCCATACATATATATACACTGTTCGTCTATCTACACTTTCTCATACATTTTTTTTTTTTTGCAAACTTTCTACAATGTTTTTTTTAAAAAAAAAAAAAAAAAAAGTGGATGAATAAAAACGTAATAATGAAAATGCAACTAAAAACTAGAGGAAAAAAAAATGCACACATTTTTTGCAACGAAATTTTTATTTTGTTGAATATTTTTTATTTTTTTCCTTTATTTTTTTTTTTTAATTTTGTATATTTTGTAAAAATCTAAAAAAAAAAAATTTATGTGGTGTGTATAAATTACACAAGAGTTATTCTTTTTTACTTTTTTTGTATCACAATCTCATCTCTGAATAACATGTATCCTTATGGAATATATAGATATATATTCAACAGAATATATACAGCACACACAAAAAAAAAATTATCGAGACAAAACTAGAAAAAAAAAAAAAAAGAAAAAATAAAAATAAAAAGCAGAAATAAAATTTTTTGATACGCTTAAAGCACATTACACACATGAGGATAACCTATGATGTAAAATATGTATATAAACTTGTGTATACGTATTTCTTTTATTTCTTTATTTATTTATTTTTTTTTTTTTCATAACATTTATATAAAAGCTTATAAAAAAAAGAAATAAGAAAAATAAATGAAAAAAAAAATAAGAAAATATAATGAAAAAAAAGGATAAAAATCATGCAAAAAAAGAAGAAAAAAATAATAATAATAATAAAAAACAGAAATGGTTATATGTCGGTTTCCTGTGGTTTTTAGTGACAGCTGTATTTTGTGTGTGTAGAATATAGAAAAAAAAAAACAAAATAAAAACACATCTAAAAGAAAATAATGAAATAAAAACAAAACAAAATAAAATAACAGCAAAAAAAAGAAAAGAAAAAAAATACTTGATAATAAGGATAAAAATAAGGATGAAAAAAAAAATACGAAAAAAAAAAGGAATCAGTTGATGAAAAAATAGAAATGGCGTATGTACATATGTACATGTACAGTTAATGTAGTCGATATATAGATTTAGATTATGTGTACCTATAGGTATGGTGGGTGGTTGTGGGTAATAGTTAGTGGATTATTATATAGAATGATAGAACCATTGGCTTTAAAGCTTCAATCGTTGAATCATATACATACATGTATATATGTATGTACATAGGTATGTATGGTAGTGTAAATGAGACAGAAAAAAATCTCGATTAAGTGAATAAAAAAAAACTGTACAAAAAAGTTTAACATGTAGTTTAGTTAGGAGTTACTATAGAAGGAAAAAAAAAATTAAGTGAAAACTTTGCATCAAAGAATTATTATGTATTTTTTTTTTTTTTGCCTGAAATGTATACAAGGATTTTGAAAATGAATGAAAGTTTTTTTTTTGTTGTTCTGCAGCAATGTACATTATGTATTATATACATGTGTAAGCATGATAGAATATTAGAATGTATAAAAAGTAACGGATATATCTTCTTTTTTTTTTTTTTTGTATAGGTATGTGTGTTTTTATATCCTTTCATAAGATTTTTCTGCACACACATTTTTTTTTTTGTTGTACCTACATATTTTGCATTCTGTCTGTTAACATAATCCACAGAAAAAATATGTAACATTGTGTACTAAAAACAAAACGAAAAACAAAAACAAAAAAAAAAACACTAAGTCAAAAATGGATTAAAAGTATGGCAAAAAAAAAAAAACAGGATAAAAAAAACTTAGAATGTATTTATTACAAATATGAAAAAAATGAGTTTATTTTTTGTTAGGTATTGCTTCAATTTTTTTTTTTTTTGTGTTTGCATATTTTAAATTTAGAGTTATACAAATTGAAGCGATGATTTTTAAGGATGGTTTTTTTTTTCAATGTAATTGTATACACGTTGGAAAAAAAAAATGGACAAAAAAATTTTTAAATGATAATATGGCAATGGCAAAAATATGAAAAACGGTTATCAAAACTGAAGAATGTTAGATTCAAGAGTTCTGCATAAAGAGTTTATAAATTTTTAATTATTAACTTAATTTATTTTTTGTTAATAAAAACCTTTTTACAGGATAAAATGAAATAATAATTAAATCCTTGATATTTTTAAAGAGAACAAAATTCATTGTTCGAATACTCAAAGTAATTTAGAAAAAAAAAAAAATTTGTTGCAAAAAAAATTTATGACATGGTCACAAATGTAGAAACTTTGGCATTTTTTTTTTTTATTAAATTCCTTTCATTCACAGGAGGTGGTACTTTTCGAAATATGTTTTTACAAAATTAGTTTCAAAATAAGACTAGATTGAAGCAAGGTTATGTTATTTTGCTTATTTTTTTCCTTACAGCTTCTTCTAACCCTCCTTTGATGTTGAAGAAAGTGCCTTAAATTTCGTAAAATTTTTCTCAAATCAAAGAAGCCGACTCCAAGGTACCTATTATTTTTTAAACTCTTAAATGACTTTTCATTTTTTCAAGGACATTTTCTGATTGAAAAAAAAAAATTGTAAAAATATAAACAAGGAATGTGATGTGTAAAATTGCAGTAGATTGACACCAGAGATAACTTAAAAGGTAGAATATATTTATCGCATGATGAGAGACGTGGCGGATTCGAAAATGTTCGAATTTTTTGTGCATTTTCGAATAATTTTTTAGATAAAACGCATTTTCGATTCCATTCTTTTATTTAATAAAATTATACATTCGCGGCAAATGCAATTTTTTTTTTTTTTAATAACAAAATCTGTATTAATTTTTTTTTTTTTCAATCATAATCATCTTTTTATGCAATTAAACAAATGGATTTTTTGTTTTTTATTTCAGAAAAATAAATTAAATTATTTTTTTTTGTGTGTGTTTTTATTTTTTATTTTTTACAAACAAAAATCACCAAAAAGCTTATGCATAATTATCAATAAAATTTCATTTGTATGTTGGTACATATTTTTTTTTTTTTTGCAACATTTTAAAAATTCAAAAAGCAAAATTAAAACCGATAAATATATTTTTTTTTTCATTTTTGATATTAAATTTTTGCTATGTGTTTTTTAATTCGCTTTTTTTTTTTTTTTTTTTTTTTGTTTTTTGAAATATCTTATTTATTTATTATAGTTTTTGTTATTGATATATTGAATCACATTTATAATTTGCATAATTTGACAAAAAATTATATATATTTTTTTTTTACTTTTTTATTTTTGATAAAAAAAAAAATAATTAATTTAATTTAACATATATTATGCGGTTAATAATAATAAATAATTAATTAAAATTCCATCCGTTATTCAGATGCTACTATATTTAATATGAGAACACGTGTAGTATATTTACATATGTATACTGTATGTATGTATGTATATTTACACATGGTGTGTGTGTGTGTGTATATATTTCATTAGTTAGTTAATGAACTGTAAAATTTAATGATAATAAAAAAAATTAATAAAATAAAATTATTATGATATTAATGATTTTTTTTTTCTTCTTTTGTTTTTTAAATTGGCGAATGTTCGTTTTTTTTTTTTTTTTGTGGGTTTTTTAAATTAAAATTCATCTTTTTTTTTTTTCGTGAATTTTGAATTTTATTAAGAAAAAAAAAAGGGGGTTACCGTTAAATAAATTATTTTTTTTTTTGTTTTTGTGAATAGTAAATTTGAATAACTTGAGTTAATTAAAAAGAACAAAAAAAAAACAAATTTAAACTTTTATTTTTTATGATTATAACCGAAATATTTAGTCTGGGATTGATTATTCGCAAAACTTAAGTAACCTGACAAAACTTTAAGGTTACAACAGGAATAGAAGGCAATGAAAAAACCGATAACCTATCAAAAAAGTAGATTTGTATACCCCAGAATCTTTTTTATAGAGCCCGAATTTGCTCTTAAAAAAACCAAGAATACTAAAGCAGTTGGAAATTGGAAAAGAAACCAGCACATGATACATGATAGAAGTTCTAAAACACAGTAAGATAATTATGAAGCTTTTTCATATGACATTTAAAACTTAAGGCGAATCAACACAAATAGGTAAGGTAAATGAACCAGTATTCAGTACATAATTATTTCGGAAATAAGGCATTGGAAGAATAAACTCCCAAGAATAATGTAAAGGAATTTGTAAAAGTGTTTTTTTTTTCATTTATTGATGACAAAAAAATTTACCGTTCCATATACATAGATGCCATTTTCTTCCTTTATAAAAATTTGACAAATTTCAACTTGAATAAATTTATAATAAGAAAAAATAAAAATTAAAACACAGCACTCTTTCAACAATTTCAAAACATTCATACTTAATATCCTTTGATAATTTTTAATAATTTTTCAAATTTGAATGCTTTTAAAATTCCGAATGTGTGTTTTATTTTTTCTAGAATCTAAAATTATGCGAAATCATGTCGTACACTGATTTTTTTTTTTTATTCAAAAGAAAAGATTATAGAGTCCTTTTTTTCACAATCAGCGGGATGTGCATTTATTATGTATCTTTTCCATATAAGTTTTTTTTTTCTCTTTTCTGTATATCTTTTCAATTTTTTATGCATTCTATTTCTTCTTTTTTTTTTCGATAAAATATTAAATGCATTTTAAGATAATTTCTTTTAGAGAAAAAAAAAAGCAAATGATATTTTTTTCTTTTATGAAAATATCTGACCGTGAAATATAGAAAAAAAAAATAGCATGGATTAAGTTTTTGAAAAAAAAAAATAAATAAATAACAAATTATAAAACTATAAATTTATGTAGTTACAGATTTAATAAACTCCACGTGGAGATGATTTTTAAATGTTTTTTTTTTTTTTTTTAGAAATATGTACATGTATGTACTTTATAGGTAGCTTTTTTGTATATTCATCAAATTTTTTAATCGGTTAGTTGATAGATATTCAATTATGATAATTATAATTTACATTTTGTATTTTTTTTCAAATTTTATGAAGAAAAAAAAAAAAACAAAATTTATTTTAACATTGAAAAATTGAAATTTATTCAAAATAATTTATGAAAGATATTCAAAAAGTAAATGACCCTCTATAGATGGAGTTGATCAAATATTAGAATTACAGAAGAAATATCATTTCCATATTGTATCTGTTCGGTTCATGACGAATAAGTATCTTTTTGATTGTATTCTAATACATTTTTCGTTTATAAAAATTTTTAAAAAATTTTTGTTCGAGATATCTTGAAAAATTTTACATACTAAATACATTTCACACCAACTTTGAATATACAACTTTATTTAAATAAAATTATATGTAAAATATCTAAAACATCAAAGTACATAAAAACGTGATTACAAAAATACACAAAAAAAAATGATATGTTAAAAGAATTTTGCATACAAATGTACTTCAAAATATTACAAAAATTGCATGTCTGTAACAAAATATGTGTAAAATCTGAGTTAAATGTAAGTTAAAAATTTCTAAAAAAAAAATAATAATAATAACAAAACGAAAAAGTCGAATTTATGTGTATCTCAACCGTTTGAAGTCTTTTTTTTATATTTTTTTTTAAACAGGGTGACCTTTTAAAGTACGAAAAAAATATTATAAAATTTTTTTCTTGTTGAATATCATGAGCGTTTAAGGATATCATGTAAGCATTCAATTTTGACGGTTTTTATTGTTCTGTTTTTATTCTTTGAGAATAAAATTGTGTAAGCGAAAGGATTTTAACAAAATCTAAAATGATTTATAATGGCTTAGCATTAAAATTTGACAGTATACATACGGAACATACATATGTATGTGTGTACAACAAAAATGTCATGAAAAATTTTTTTCCATTACATTTAGAGTCTAGACTTTTAAGTCTCGTATTAATTGAAAGTAGTTGTTTAAAAGCTAAAAAATTTGAAAATTGAATATTTCATCACAAAACACCCTGTACTATTACTATTTTAGAAGATCTTTATAAAATTTTTTATTAACAAACCACTTTTAATATCTTTATTGAAGAAATCATGCTGTATGCAAAATATCTTAACTGATGTTTCGTTTTATTTATTGTTTAAAAGATAATCTTTGAAAAATACCTAAAGTAACAACATATGTATTGCAGCACATACTTAACTTATCTAATATAATTTCTCCCTTGTTTTTTGTTGTTGTTGTTGTTGTTGTTGTATATATATTTTGTTGTTGTTGTAGAGTTTTGTTAAGCTAAATTTCAACTTAACTTCACTATATATAAGTTAAATGAAGTTACATTATCATTATCTTTTAATCGTATACATTTTTGTTAAACCATACCACACGATATGACCTTTATGGTTTTCGGATATATGTACTAATGTTTTACATATACACATACATTATGTAAACATGTATGTATATTTCAGTACATTTTATAGTACATATGTAACATAAATATATGTATATAATAATATTCTACAATTTAAGTATACTAAATACGTTTTATACATGCAATCATAATGCTACCGAATACCGTGTTCAATTATCTCCAAAATGGATATTTTTTTACATACAAAACAATATACGTATATACATAACATATTATTGTATTGTCGTATTATAACATATATCTTGCATGTACATACATACTTACATACATAAAAATTATTTTATTTTGAAACAGAAACAAAAAAAACAAAAACAAAAAAAAAATAGTAGAAAAACATTTCATTTACCACCCACTTCCCACCTATATGATTTTATGTTTTGGCTCTGTACTTACATATATGGTATGTACATATGTATGTATGTATGTATGTATAATCCTCGAAACAAACGTAGACTATTTTATAATAAAATACAATTTACATACTAGATATAATTCGTTCAAATATATAACACAACAAAATATCTTTATATATTTCAAGTATCTATATATGTATATAAAATTTCATATATTGTACAAAAAGGATATACTATACATATGTATGTATGTATGTATTTATATTTCAACATATTTATTTTATAAAGCCTGTCTATGTTATGCTTGCCTGCTGTTAAAACATAAAACTCCCCAGTGGGTATATCACAAAATTTACAATACATGTACATACATATACATATGTATGTATATATTATTGTATATGCATGCATCACATACGGTAATATTATGTTATGGGGCTTTTTATACATCATGTACTATTTTTGTATGTTCGATTAATATACATAATACAAGGTATTATTATTATTTTTTATACTTTATACACATTTAAATTGGTTTAGTTGTTGAATAGTCTTTTAAATTCATGTTGTTTTTTTTTCTCTGTGTTTTTGTTTTTCCTTTCTTCTTCTTCTTCGTTCGTTTTGTGAATTTTTCACGCTTTTTTTTTTAAATAATTTATTTTATATTTTTTTTTTCATTTTTATTTTATTTTTTTTTATTTTTTCGTCTCGTATACATTTTTCCGCTCTTTTTCAAATCGATTACCGCCTATATAATATTTTTCTTTTTAAGGTAGGTTAATAGGCAAGGTGAATACAAAACAACAAAAAAATAAATAAATAACAACTATTATAAGATACATACATGTTATTTAAGGTAAATAACATGAGTTAGATTTTTTGTTGTTGTTGTATTGTAGTATTATGCACATACATTATTTTAATTTTTAGTTTTATTACTTAATCCGTTTTTATGAAGCCTTTTAATTTAGTTAGTTAGAGAATAATTAGTTTTGTTTTTCTTTTTACATAGACCACAGATACATGTAAAGCATATATTTTTGGTTTTTATAAAAATTTAGAAAAATTTTATTACACTAATTAAAAGTTAATGACTGTTTCAATTTAACACTATAAGTTTAACTATCTGATGAAATTGAAACTGGAAGTTTAGACTAGCTCACGAAATAATTGGAGTATCGAAAAAAAGATAGGTTTTCTGAACTCATAAGACTCAAATCTATAAAAAGGACACACATTAAACTGTTTTTCAGCAAACGAATTTTAAATTGTGATTTTATGGGGTCTTTTGGTCAATAAAACCCATAGTGTTCAATTGAAAGTTCTCTTTATTCACATATATGATGATAATGATGTTGACAACAGAATTGATTATTACTTTTTTAATACATAGACACACATTCTCATATATGTAATATTGTTTTTAAATGGTTTCTCTCGTATAACATTCACATAATACTTATGTATGGATGGCATCTTTCTTTTTTTTATTTAATTATGTATAAATACTATTTTACTTATGTTTTTTTTTTTTCATATGTATTGTACGAGTATATCCTTTTTTACCATTTTACCATGCGGTGATTTTTGTACTTTTTTTCATTGATAATTTATTCACTTTTAAAAATGTTTATTATCATATATGATAAACATATATATTATATGCAATAGATTTCATTATATTTCTGGTTTATTTTTCATCTTTTATATATTTTTCATAAAAGAGTTGTAGTTTTTTTTTATTATTATTATTATTATTATTGCTTTTGTCCTTTATTTTAACGTGTTCACAGAACCAGATATGTAGATTCATTTTATATAGTTATTTCAACTAAATTAAAAAATGTATATTCATCAGACCATCAAAAAATCTATTTTTGGTTTTTTTTTTATTTAATATTTATCTGAATAAATACAATCGCATACATAAATACATATGTACGCGTATGTTATTGTATATCATATAGAAACAGAGATTACATTTCAAAAACCAAAGGATCAAAATTATTCGTTAATTCTATTTTGTTGTACCCCTTTTTTGAATTAAAATTTGTTATATAAAATATATAAAAAACAAAACAAAAACAAAAAAACACAAATAAAAAATTTTTATATACATAATACATACATAATATAGAATCCAACTGAGAAATATATATAGCACGTTTTATACATGAAACATTGTTTCATAAAATCATCGTCTCTGATTTTTTTTTTTTTTCAATGCAATGCATTATTAATATAATCTATATCTGGAATAATATAACATTGAAAGAGAAAGATACATAAATACCCATATTATATAGATTTACGTATCTATAGTCTATAGATATATTCTAAATAAAAGAAATAAATTTATCACGTATCTAATATTTATTTATATGTACATACATATGTATGTAGTATATTTTATACATATTTTCATGTATGTTTATTTTGTTATTGTGACGTTTAAATTATGATAAGGGTTCAAAAATAATAAGCAATCAAATAGAAAATGGTATTTGAGGTTCGCACCCTTTTGTCAATATATATGAACACAAAAAACAGTATAAAAAAAAATTAACTACATACCTATGTATATATAAATGTATAAAATGATATCTAATACAAAAGTCATGATTGACATGAAACATAATATGAACAAAACGTGATGTTATTGTATAAGCTTGAGCACTCAAATTTAGATCCTTTTGTGATTTTTTTTTTTTTTTTTCGATTATAACAGTTTGCTTCTCGTTGCTTTCAATTTGTTGTCATTTATCTTTTTTTTTTTTTTCCTTTTGTCTTTATTATTATTACTTTTTTTTACTGTATTTTTTTTTCTTCTTTATTTTATTTACCACCCACTTATATAGTACGTATATATTATACCCCATGTTTTTATGATTAAGTAAAATAGAGAATATAAATAGAAAATAGATAACGTATTGAATGAAATTAAACAGATCGATAATAAGTAATACAGAAAAAAAAGTGTTGTTTTTTTTTTCTAGAGGATTAATGAGAAATACATATATGCCATATATGTTAGTATATGTATCTATGTATTGTATTGGGTGTGTAATTATTATCTGATGTGTATCACTTTCATTCAGTCATCACTTTCATTATTGTTTCCTGACGCTCTTGATTATAATAAAAGTGAAAGTAATTGGAGGATTTTTTTTTTCTGTATATTTTTTTTTTTTTTGTCTAAATGGTTTTTTGATTATCTGAAGATATTTATTTCGATTTAAAAAATAGTAAATTAATTTTTTTTAAAGGGTGAAACAGGAAGAATCAAAATATAATATCTATAACTTGTATGTTTTGGGGTTTTTTTTGAAAATGAAAATGGGAAAAAATTGAGTTTTGGAAAAAATCAAACTGGCTCAAAGGAAATATTATACAAATTTCCATTCTAAGTATTTTCTTTGAAAATAAAAGGATATCATAAGGACAGTTTTAAGATTTGACATTTAAAGACCATTGAATAACTTCTATGAAAAAAGGAGCTCATTTCAATATTCAAAATATTTTAACCATACGGTAAAAATCCACCTTAATTAACAAGTACATGCATAGTTTTTATTGGTGTGGGCTTTTGATGTTTCCAAGTTTTCAAACACCAAGTAAAATTTATTACAATCATAAGAGCTTACCTCTGCATACAATAATTATGAATGTGACATATTCACGATGAGTTCATGGTGTAATAATGATTATGGTGAAAGTGCTGTTCAACATGTTGAACTTTGAAATTAATTCAAGCTCGGTGCTCGTTATTGAACATGACTTGAAAAAAAAAAAAAATCAAAAAAAAAGAAAGCAATTACACTTAAAGTTTGCTAATAAAACGTAAAAAAAAAATAAGCCTAAAAATTTTTACTCATCTTTAAAAATGAAATTTTAAACAATACCTGTTTTACATTTATATCAAATATTTATTACATGTAAACATAATCAAAATTTATTGAATTCAAAACATAAAAAATTACAAAAACATCAAAAATCAAACATAAAATTCACTTATACATCATGACCCAATTTTTTTTTTTTCTTCATGGAACGTGTAATATACTTTTTTTTTTTTCTTATATGAACAAAATATAAATAATCTCTTTTAAAGTATGCATTATCTCTCAATAATCTGTATATATGTTTGTACGTATGTACATAAATCTAAAATTACATAAATAAATACACATTTTTTATTTTTCAAAATATTTTATTTTAAACAAAGTGAAAAAAAAAACAACATTCATTCCACTGGAAAAATTTTCTTGTTTTTTTTTTGCGTTGTTTTTTTTTTAATACTTAACATAAAAAAAACTCCTTATGTTGCATTATCCTTTTATAATGCCTCAACAAAAAAAAAAATACTGACTTTAGACAACAAGAAAAATTGAAGAAAAAAAAAAAAACAAACTCAATACAAAAAAAAAAACAACGTACTCGTACTGAAAATAAAAATAAAATTAAATGAAAAAAAAAAAACAAAGTAAAACTAAAAATTCAAAATATAGAAAGAAAAGAAAATAAAATAAAATAAAAAAAAAAAGTATAAAATAAAAAATAAAATCCTGATGGTAAGCTGATGTGTAAAATGTATAAGAATAAAAAATGGCATTAACATTTTATATGCTTTGTACGTACATATACATACATATAACTATGAACGTACATAATTCTTATACATATTTTTTTTTTTTTTTTATACATTTGAAAAGCATACAGTGCAAAAACTAGAACCCTAAGGCTTTTATTCTTTTCTTTTTTTTTTTTTCAAGATATATTTTTATTTTTCAGTTTTTTTTTTCCGCTCATTTTATTATTTTTT
The DNA here is from genome assembly GCA_939192795.1 of Bombylius discolor. Taxonomy (NCBI): domain Eukaryota; kingdom Metazoa; phylum Arthropoda; class Insecta; order Diptera; family Bombyliidae; genus Bombylius; species Bombylius discolor. The sequence goes on from OW584242.1 coordinate 2,486,264, forward strand.
TTTTCGTTTCTTTTTATGCTTTTTCCTGTATTTTTATACACCTTTATAATACCTTGATGTATCTGCAGAATCATAACGTTATATACAATATTGCGAGTACATATATGTAACTACATATAGTATGTATATAGTTAGATATTATAACATGTACAAAACATGAAAATATGTGGTATGTATATTTTCTGATACATTTTATCCAGCAGCCTTATATTATTTATCTTAAACTTCTTCATCATAAAATATCATGATAACATAACATACAGCATCATACAGCAAAGTTGTTATTTTTTTTTTTTTTTGTTACGGTAAGTAGATGGGTAGATACATACAGCATCATTGTGTTTAATACAAAAAAAAATAATAAAAAACGAAAAAAAATAATACTAAACAACAATGACTAAAGAAAAATTGAGAAAATGATTCAAGAAAAAAAAAAACTGAAAAGAAAAAAAAAGAATTGGATATATGAACAAGATTGGTGTGGAAAAAAAAAAGTATAAAGAAAAGAAAATGATTTTCTTGTTGTTGTTATTATTATTGTTTTTTTTTTTTCATCTTATTAAGTTAAGATTGTTTTTTCTGAAACATTTGTATGCTATATACAGAAGTAATAGTTAGTTGTTGTCCTTGTTTTAATGGGGTTTTTTTCTCCTTCTTATTTTCTTTTTATTTCATTTCAGTATGAGATGATGCCCAAACTTATTTTGATATTGTACTGTACAGATACTTTGTGTTCTTTTTTTTTTTTTTTTGTTCTTATTTTTTTATTAAATGTCTGTTGTACACTTCTTAGAAAGTTCTTTTTATTCTTCTTAATGTGTTGTGCAAGTTTTCTAAAAAGACCTTTTCCTACCTTAAAAGATTTGTTTTGTTTCTTTTTATTTTTCAAGAAAATACAATATAAAAAAACAAGAAAAAAAAAACACTTGTGATAGCTGATGTTTTTTTTTTTCAGAAAGAAGGAAGAATGAAAAAAACCAATTGAATTTTTTATGTTTATTATTGTTTTCATCATAAAAAGGCGCTTAAATTGATGAATGATTATGAAACTATAGCTGGTAACATTATGATCATTATTTTAATGTCCTTTTATAGAATGTTGAATTTTATTGTTCTTTTGTTTTTCAATGAATTTAGTTTTTGGCAGCTATTTATTTTTGTTGTTTTTGTATTTAGACAAAATAATATGAAAATTATATTATGGTATTTATGTAGGTATGTTTAATTCTTAATTGATCTTCAAAGATACAAGATACATCTATAAGATATGAGTATGAACGAAATCACAAAATTCAAAAGAAGTTGTGTCAGTATGCGTGAATCCTTATAGATTGAAGCATCTGCTTGCTATAAAGCCTAGCGAAGACAAAAACCAAATAAGGTCAGTGGCCTTAATTTGAAAATATTTCGTCCTCATATTGAACTCGAAATAAAATACAATATCAAAACAAGATTTTCAAAAAGAAATTGGGAGCGTTTACAGTTTCCTAGACTTCAAATTTTTTCATAAATAATTTTAAATTTTACTTAATGGCTTGTGAATCAACTTATGCCTAAAATAAGCTCTCATTGTCCAAACGGCGAAACGATATCTACTAGACTAGAAAATAAGCTTTTATCTTGTGCGAGAATCCTTAACTTAACTTAAAAATTCAATTTTCCATCACGAATACTGCATCCTTGTTGTATTTTCTAGCTTTTTTTGCCAAAAAAAGCATTATGTACACTAAAAGAAAAGGACGAAAGCTTCTGAAAATTAAACAAAAAAGAGATATTTTATTCGTAATTTTTTAATTTTTTGTTTGTTCATTGTTTTATGCTTTTAACATAGAAAAACATCAATAATACTATTTTTACTTTAATTTTCGTTTTCGTGTTTATTTGAAAATTTTCAGTTTTCCATTTTTTTTTATACGAAATCAAAATTTCACTCCACGTGGAGTATTATATAGTTTTATTCAATTTTATTTATTTTTAGTTTACGTTTCCATGTTTTTTTTTCACCCTTTTTTGTTTCGGTTTTCTTAACATTTAATAAATTTTTTTTCCTTGTTTTAGTTTTTTGGTTTTGTCCTTTTTTTGTTCGTTACCAAACTTCTTAATGTACTTATTTTAAGTAATTATATACGAACAACTAGATATTATGTAGAATCAAAAAGATATGTACACATTGTTGTAGAACCGGAATATGTACAAGTAATTTGTCGCTTTTCTGAATTAGGTTTTTTCTGCTTATTTTTTTTTTAAAAATAAACTGATCTCAATCTAGTTCTAAATTTTGTAAAATTAAAAGTGAAGATAAAAATTTAAAAAAAAAAATTTCTGAAATTTTTGTTTAATATGATTCACAGAAAATTTTTGTAAACTTTTAATTTATTGAAAAATCTTCTGTAATATGATTCAAAGAAAATTTTCTAGATGATTTGCAGTATTTTGGTTATGGCAGTTAAAAAGAAAAATTAAAAACTTTTCTGGTTATGGTCATAGTCAGTATAAATAACAATCATAGTACAGTAGGAGCCGTACTGAGGTCGGTTTGGTTTAATGTTTATTTCTATGTATGAAAATATATACATATGTACAATTCTATATCTATTTTTATAAACAAAAATGTTTTTTTTTCACTTTTTTTTCCATCATCATTTGTCCCTGACTGTTGGTTATCACTTCGTGTACGTCTTGAAATATATACTTTTCATTCTAAATAACATCCCAGTTTTTTTTTGTTAGTTTTTTATTCAAGTACAAAATAAGCACCAGAAGATAAAAAATATAAAGAAATATAAACCAAGTGAAAAGTCGTTCTTTACATACTTTTCTTAATTTTCAACCCAATATGGTACGTGACTCCTTTTACCTCTCAATTACTAACTAACCAACTTCATCTACATATAAAAAAAATTACAACATATTCATACATATATATATGTATATATCTATGAAATATGTAGCAGATACATACATATGTATATACTCGTATGTATGTAAGTATATATATTTCAAGTTTTCATCCAGCATCATTGTTCGTTAAAGCATTTACAATTCCCACAACACCATAATAATGCTTTGGGCTCTTGGTTGTTATTTGCGATTCCCTTTTTTTTTTTTTTCTTCTTTTTTTTTTCTTCTTTTTTTTTTTTGGGGTTGTGAGGTGAGGAAAATTTCATGTTCGAGATCGGATAAGTTGATTGCAAATATACACGAAAACTGAAAAGATGATGTAGTGAATTGAATGAAGATGAGTATGCCAATAGATACCAGCAAAAAAAAAAAAAAAACAGTAAAAATAAAAAAAGTACAAAAACAGACAGATAGATAGATGGGTGTAGAATATGTACATAGATAAATGAATGCTGTTGGCGGATACAAAGGACCTTTTTTTCTCTTCTGAATAATATAAAACATGCACGTCGCATGTGATGAAAGTTGATCCTTTTATATTTTATATTTTATATATTATACACACAATATGTAAGCGCATAGAATATAGTACGTTGATATATGTATATTCGTAGATACATAGATGGTTTATCTAGATATCACAAATATTTTACCATAAAGGGTCAGGCATGGATAATTAAGGACGAATCTTTTGAATTGGTAAAATGATTTGCTGGTTGTGGGTAAATAACGATGTAAGTGTATATAGGTATGGATATTGGATATGTACATAAAGAGGATTTTTGCTTACTGTATATACATATGTACTATATGTATATAACTAACATATTACAGACCAAAATATTTTGTTATAAGAAAGATTGTTTTGTTAAAATGAAGTTTTGAGTATTCAAGAATTTATAATATATGTATTTGAATTGATGTTGTTGAGTTGTAAATTTTACAAAAGATTTAAAAGTTATGAAATTTTATGATAAAATTAACTATTATAGTTATATATATGTATGTTTGTGAATATGATGTTATATAGATTGAGTTAAATAAATAAACTAAATTTATATTCAAATTCAAATTGTAGTTTATTCAGTTATTGTACAGACAATGATGTAAAGTTACAAAGTTGCGATCGTAATAAACACTAAATTTTAAATAAGTTAAACCATCTGAGGTATGAATGTATAGGTAAAGGAAAATATATACTTACATATTAATTTAACTGTATAAAAACATTATGGTACACATGAGTTAATTAACAACAGAATATTTCAAATATTTTAAATAATACATAAATATTTGGAAAATATGATGAAGATGTTACATGTGTAATTTGAAAATGAATAAAAAAATTTGTACAGAGTTAAAATTTCGAAGTATTTGATAGTTTGTTAATCCTGAATTGTTTTTTTATTCATGGCTTAAGATTTATTTAAAATGTATAATCCTTTAAGACCGACCTACTTACTTACTATACATGGCGGTACAGCCCATTTAGAGCGTTGACCTGCTCAAATTAATTTGAGTTTATATGACTATTTTTCTGTCATACGCATGTACCTACAGTTTTAAGTGGAATATGCGAACTACTATATATTTGTTGCTAGAGGACGATTTTATTAATAATTCAGTAAGCAGAGCCACCAACTTTTTCATTACTAAACACTCCAATTCAAATAAATTGGAACACATTCAAATTTGCATGAAATTGGGCCAGTTCTCTACTATTGAGCCCAATTCTTTAAAACTAGAATCTTGAATTTCTATTACACTTTTTTTTCCTTTGATTATATTGACAAAGAAAAATTCATAAAGTACATATGTACTACGTATATGTAGTACGAAATGTATATTTCGACTAAGATTCTAGACCATATTGTGATAAATTCCAAGCAACATTAAGCTACATATTCTTCAAAATTAGGATAAAAATTTGACTTCTTACATTTTAAACATTATAAAGCAAAAGAAAAAAAAAATCATAACACACTTCAAAATACATAATATGTACATTTAAAAAAATATATATATATATATGTATGTAACATAAAATAAGATATTTTACCTTAAAGCAAATATGACTTCAAAATATTCAAATCATGTAATCATGATGATGGTTTAATGACGGCGCCTCTGATTGATTACATGTTATTATATTATATGTTGCCACGTTTTATATGATTTGTTTTTTTTGTTTTCGTTATACCCTCTGCTGTTTTTCTAAAAAAAAAAAAAAAAAATGAGTTTTCCTCCTCATTCAATTCATATTATTTTAAAATTTAGTTATAAACCTAACCAAAAAAAAAAAAAAATGGGGAAAAAAAAAGTGAAAGAAATAATTTGAAGCAAAAATTATATTTTTGTCGTTACACCTGCATGATTTCCCACTACTTTTCTTTTCTTTTTTTTTATTGTTATTGTTGTTGTGTTTTTTTTTAACTTCCTTCTCCTATATAATAGTAAACTTAAAACATATTTTGTATCTTCAGGTATGATATAATGAATGAAAATATCTATGTAGCGATATAGAATAATTTTCATAAAATTTGTTGAATCATTCATTTTATTCCCTGTGGGTTTAATGTTTTGTTTTTTTTCTCCTCAGTTTTTTATTCTTGTTTTTTTTTTTTTTTTTTTTTTGTATATTCTGAATATGAAAATAATAAGTTGAATGGGTTTGTGGTTCGTGTGAAAAATGTTGTAATTTTACGTTATCATGCAAGAAGTTAAACTAAAGCTTAAATTTAAAAAAAAAAAAATAAAATAAAAATAAAAAATAAATAATAATATTATTGTTTTAATATTGAAGTAAAATTATAAATACATATATATGTAGGTAATACGGTACATACATATGTATATACAATTATATTTACACATGTAATGTAAAATGCATATAAGAGATTTTTATTGTTTTTGTTTTAAATGTTTCAAATTTAACTTTTATTTGCCTTGAAGTTAGAGATAATGTTTTAAGATACATTTTAAAATATACATACATATTTACACAATTTATCATTTATATGGTATATGAACATGATTTTTTGGTTTTTTTTTTTTCTTTTATTTTATTTATTATGTGTGATGTAGTATTTTTTTCTGGCATTGTTCTTGTTTTTTTTTTTTTTTTTCTAATTTAGTATAAAATTATTTAGATAATTTTTGAAATGATAAAATATAAATGTGAGAATTGATTTGAATTTTGTAAAAATTATAGATTTTAATTCTTGTTTAAAAACCACATATGAACTAATAATTTTTTTTGTATTTTACTTTTTTAACCACAAATATACCAATATTTATTTATCAATAAAATAGAATGTAATTATATTTTTACAGTTTGAATTACAATTAAAACCATGTAAACTACCTATATAGCAGCTATACTTTTTAAGATATTATTTATATGTTTGCATCATTTTTTTTTTTTTTTTTTTTAATTAGGTACCTTTTTCTATAACTCTAAATAAAACAAAAAAATGAGAATCTTTTTATAAAATCAATTCTGAGTTAAAATTTTTTTTTTAAATAAAGAAAAAAAAATTGTTTTTTACATATGTAAATAAATATATTCACTATATACACTTCATTGGTATTCAAATAAAAATATCAATTCTATTTTACTTTTAACCTCAATTGAAAATTTATCTAAAAGCCACATAATCTTATAGAAACCACAGATTTGAAATTTGATAATAGGTGATAATGTATGTATATAGTAAAAATAAGTCAATCAATAAATACAAGAGTATTCAGAGTTTTTATGTTTTATTAATCAAACAGAATATACGTATATGTGTGTGCATACATACATATATATGTATACATATAGTCACCCAATACCAATCATGTATTAAAATAATTAATTAATAATAACGTTAAGCAAATTTTTTCTGTAGAAAAATTTTCCTCTATTTAATTTAATTTTACTAAAAAAAATTGATTGTTTGTCGAATGATACCAGCAAGCATGATTTTTTCCCACTTTTTAGGCCTTTTGTTTTTTGTTTTTTTGTTTTTTTTTTTTCAATTCAGAACTTTTGACAAAATGAAAGCATTTTAAAAAAAAAAAAATTACTTTAGGTGAAATAGTTAATGTATCTTCAAAAAAATCATGAACGGACATGAAGTTCATCCTGATGCAAGTTTAATCTATGAAAATGTCTTCAGGCAAAAAGGATAACATTGTAATAGTTCTCAAATATAAAAATCCCCAAGAACATTGAAGGGCATTTATAATGGGCCTTCTTTAAACTTCAAAGTGGATTTGATTTTTTGTTAGAAAACAGCTTGAAAAAGCATCTAACATAACCTAAAAGGATGTCAAAGAAAGATGAATTACATACTTTATAGCTTTATATATAGTTGTGTATCAAAATGTATGTAGTCCTTACTTATAAACACACACAAAATTATTGCTTATTCAATTATTTTAGATTCAATTCAATTGTTGTAGAAAAAAAAAAGTACCTACAACATCATTACAATCACTCAAGGAAGAAAAAATAGTTTTCAACGTAAAATAAAAGACAGGTAGAAGGGAAAAAAAATCACAATTTATTTTTCAAAAAGAGTTTTTTTTTTTTTTTGCTTTTTGTTATCTGATAATTCTCATCAATTTTTGAATAGCATCACTTTTCATCTTTTTTTTTTTATAATTTTCTTCATTAAATATGAAAGAAAAAATAAATCTTTTTTTATTGTTCTTTTTTTTTTTTCTTCTGTTATATTATTACCTACTACTTTTTTTTTTCTTCTAATTTTTATTTAAAATCTCCACGTGGAGTTTTTATAATTTATTTTTATTATTATTTCGTTTTTTTTTTTTTTTAAGATTTTTATTTAATTTCTATTCATAAATAAATAAATTGTTCTCTTCAGGCGTCGATTTACAATAGAGTACATTATCTTTAATATAATTTTTTTTTTAATATGTTCTTACGTTAATAAACTTTTTTGTATCTTTTTAGAAACTATTAAATTTTGTTTTTTTTTTAAAGAAAGTTATTATCAAGACGCCTTATTGTCTGAAATTTTTACACGAAAATCAAAATTTATAAGCTTTCATGAAAATCTTCAGAGCAAAAAAAAACAAAAACAACCAAAAAAAGACAACAACAGAAAATAAAAATAAATCATATTGGAATTCAAGGGCATCATTATCTTTTTATACTATTGTCCATGTACCACTTTCATAATGATTTTCGATATTTTTTTTATTACCTACTTTTTTCAAAAAAAAAAATTTTCTTCTCATCATATAAAAACATAAAAATACGAAAAAGACCGACCATAGAATATAAATGCAATGTAAAATTTTATTTAACTTATATTTTTTGCCAACTATATTTTCCTGTTCATATATTTTTTTTATATATATTTTTGTAGTACCAAGGTTAATCATATACACAGTACTTTCAATAATTAATTGTGCATGAAAAATTTTATTTGAAAACTCGATTTTCCAAAAATTAATCTAAATTAACGAAAATTTGCCAAGGAAAAAAAATTTATATGACGTTGAATATCTCGGCAACCATTGAGAATGGACCTCCCCTTGTTATGCAATTTTTTTTTTCATTTCTCGTCGAGATCTACTACCACTGGACCATCCTGCCCACATTTTGGCACACGAGCCGTGAAACATCATGTATACTAAAGTTACAAATAAAATTTGCTATGTACAAATAATTTTAGAAAGCACTGTACATTTGAAAATATAATTGGTGAATTTAAAAAAATGAGTGAAGCCATTTAGACGTGACACAATTGTATGTATATACTATTATATGCATACAAATATGTAACACACTATATATGTATATTATGAGTAAACCTTCTATATAATATCTTTTATACTTCCGATACCTAGAACTTGAAAAATATAATAAAATCGATATCAAAAATATTCATTTCGTAAATGAAAAAGAATGAGAATGCACATGATAATTGTAATGTGGATACTCGTGCAATTATAAAGGAAAAACGAAAATACAATTTTATATTTTTTTTTTTTGTATTAAAAATCATAAAATTAAATTATAAAGTAATCATCATCCAGTTACAGAAATGTCGACCAGGAAAATTTCATTCGCTGACGGAAATACAAGAATACCACCAACTGGAAGTGATAAAAATAATTATTGGACACAAAATTCACGTGTTAATAAATTTCGAGGTAAATAAAGAATTTTAATAAAGTATTTTTTTTTTTTTTTTTGACAAATTTAATGTGATTTATATTCATTTTAATCAGAAACATGTAATTATTTTTGGCAAAATCTTCGTAATCAATGTTTATTTTCGGATTGTTTACCAAAAAGAACAATTATTATTCAACCACCACAATTTTCACAAGAAGATGAAGATGAATCATTTGGAAGAACAATTGCATTAATGTTAAGAAATATGCCACCAATTGAAAAGAATTTATTAAAAATTCAAATATTTTCATGTGTTGCTGCTGCACAAAATCGTATTAATCGTGATGAATATCTTGTATAGCAATTACAGAATAACAAGAAATAATTTCACATTTTTTGTTTTTTCATAGAAATATTTTAATAAGAAAATTTTAAAGAAAAAAAAACAGTGTAGTGTAAACAAAAGTACCTATATGTAGATATATATAGGTATGTAATTTAAAAATGTGTTCATAAAAATTAAAAAAAATACATTGCAATGATGTGGCATATTGATATTATATTTTTTAATTGAAGTTATGTAATACAATTCAATAAATAGCTAAAAAATAATAATTATGAAAAAGTAGATAAAAAAATGTTAATAATGTAAAGAATAATTTATTTTCATGTTATTCAAGGACTGTAGTAGATACAAAATGAATTAAAATGTTATTAAGTTTTACTTTATAAAAACCAAAAATATTGTTAGAGGTTTCAAATAAAATAATAACTGTTAAAAAATAAATAATTAATTAAGTAGGTAGTGAAGTAATTAAAAATGTTATATAATTATAAATTTTATGAATAAAATACAATTTTAATCTTAATCAATGAAATTTTAAATTAATAAAAAGTATATGCAAAGACTTACCTAACAAGCATAATCCATATATGTATGTATGAAATGTATCCAATATCCCAATTATCAACTCGTTGAAATCTAAACAACAACAACAAACAGGTGTTTGTATATTCATATAATCCTTTCACATTATTTTCATCTATGTGAACACATATTATTTTTGCAAAATAAACACATCAAGTTTTATTATTTTCAACTGAATTATTTAAACAAACAACAAAATTACATATTTACACAAAATAATTAATTTCAATGTATTCTGCATTAAGGAAACACACAAAAAAAAACTATAACTGTTGCAATAATTATTTTTTAACACTTAACATGAGTTCTTTTCCAAAATTTTAATATAATTCTAACAGCAAGAATATGTTTTTTGAAAAATGTAATTTTTAAATTCTGTTTTCCCAATTAAAATTGCTAAAATTATTTTTTTCTCCACAATTCACGTCCTTAATTATTCCCGCCAAATAACTGTGACGTTTACATGAACAAATCTGCCATCTGCATTTTGTTTTTGTGTTTTCTTCTTGTAACGGAAATGCATTTATCGCAGAATGAACATTAAATATTCGAAATCTTAAAAGAAAATGTAGAAAAATATTGTTTTGATTGAAATTAAGAAAATTTATTCGATTTGTTTTTTTTTTTCGAAAATAAAATTAATTTTTATTGTTTTTAATTTTTCTTTCTGTTTGAAATTTTTAAACTCACCCTAATATTTTTCAACATAAACCAAATGAGTTCAGTGGATTTAATTCAGCAGGCATTTTGACATTTCACATTTTTTTGTGTTTTCTTGCTTTGCTTGTTGGATTAATTGCCAGAATTAATTTTTTAAATTTAATAAAAGTTTTAGATAAATTTAAAGTTATTGCACAAGTTTTATTGAACAGTAAATATGCCGTATGCCAATCAACCATCAGTTCAAATAACTGAACTAACTGATGATAACGTAAAATTCGTTGTAGAGGATACCGATTTGAGGTAAATTATCACTTTCACCGCCAAAATTGTAAACAATATTAAATAGAAAATTCTTTGTTCGTTTTTTCCATTTTTTCCAATAAATAGCGTTGCAAATAGTTTACGAAGAGTTTTTATAGCTGAAACTCCAACATTAGCAATTGATTGGGTACAATTGGAAGCAAATTCAACAGTTCTATCTGATGAATTTCTTGCACATCGAATCGGTTTGATACCATTAATATCTGATGATGTTGTTGAAAGATTACAATATACACGTGATTGTGCATGTTTAGATTTTTGTCCAGAATGTAGTGTTGAATTTACATTAGATGTTAAATGTACTGAAGAACAGACACGTCATGTAACAACAGCTGATTTAAAATCAAGTAATAATAAAGTATTACCAGTAACTTCACGTCATCAAAATGATGAAGATAATGAATATATGGAAGGTGGTGATGAAATTCTAATTATAAAATTACGTAAAGGGCAAGAATTAAAATTACGTGCATATGCAAAAAAAGGTTTTGGTAAAGAACATGCAAAATGGAATCCAACAGCTGGTGTTTGTTTTGAATATGATCCAGATAATTCAATGAGACATACATTATATCCAAAACCAGATGAATGGCCAAAAAGTGAACATACAGAATTAGATGATGATCAATGTAAGCAATTAATTATTCATATTTTTAACACTTTTCACTTATTTTTTAATTTTTTATTTCAGTTGAGGCACCATACAATTGGGAAGCAAAACCAAACAAATTTTTCTTCAATGTTGAATCTTCAGGTGCATTAAAGCCAGAAAATATTGTTATAATGGGTGTTCAAGTATTGAAGAATAAGCTTTCAAATCTTCAAACACAATTAAGTCATGAAACTCAAAATGATGCACTTGCAATTTAGACAATTGAGTGATGGATTTGTTTTAAAAAGAAAAAAACTTAATTTTACAATAATTAAATAATAAGCAAAATAAAGTAAATAAAATTAAATTTATAATATAAAATTTATTATTCTTTAATATTCATCATCATCATCATCATCCATATCACCTTGAGCAGCTCTCATTTGTCTATGCATTAATTCAGCATTTTGTTGAACTGCTGCTGCTTGTAAACTAAACCATTGTGCTTGTTCAGCAGCTGCTTGTTCTTCTCTAGCTTTTGCAAATAATTCTTGTTGTTGTCTTAATAATTCTTCTTCTGGTATACCTAAATTTTCTAAACGTGTACTTTGTCGACGACGTTTTGCAGCAACTTCTTTACAATCATTTAATACAGCTTCAGCTTGTTGTCTATAATCATGAAAACCTAAACGATCTAATGCTTCTAATACATGTTCAGCATTAATTGTTTTCTTATTTTTTTGATTACATACTTCATTTGCTTCTGAACTAATTAAATGTATAAATTCTGTGCAACAATTTAAAATTAATTCACGACTTTCATTTGCAACACGAACTGATGGAACCTTTTAAAAAATAAAACAAAAACAAAAGTTATATTTGAAAGTCAATTTAAAAAAAAAAATTAAAATTTTATTTTACCAATTCCTTGATTATTTTATTAATACTCGCTCTAGGTAATGTCAATTCATCGTCATCGTTAGGTGGAGGACATAGTTCATCATGTGGACTTGACATCTTTATTTCAACGGTTTATCTTAGAAGACAAAACAAAAACATATTAAATTAAATTGAAAATTGACGACTAAAAACCACTTTATTTTAAAACTAAATATTCGGAACATTTTTTTAAACAAATGTTTTGAATGGTTAACTACTGCGTAAAGTAAGTAATATAAATCGAAAACCTGAAATTTTTACCTGTTTATTTGACAATTCTAATCGTTGCAGGAATTAAATAATTTCAAGAAATATGTCTTTTCACAATTATTTCACAAAATAAATTGAAAAATAATAAAATTTGTCACTTTTACCAATGCAACACAAACTCATCCTACTTTTTAGGTTATGTCTTTGAAATTTGACGTTTATAAGACATTAAACAAAATGGAAATTTAAAATTTGAAACATACAAACTGCCATATTTAATTTGAAATGTTTCTTTTTATCCACGAATAATGGGCATGAACACATTAGGTGGTTGTAATAACGGACGCAAACCGATTTTAAAACCTGTTTTTACAACTGCTCAAGTTACATTTGAAGATGGCACGACCTGTTGTAACGAGAGTGAGAGTGTATTGCAACAGTGAAAATAAAATTATTTTGGATGATTCTTATTATACCAAGTTGTAAAAAATTATACCATTATTGTTACAACCAGCGCAAAATAACCGGTTTAACCACCTAATGTGTACAGGCGGATGCGTCGTAAAAAGAACATAACAAGAACAAAAAGTGGAAATGGGAATGAAATCAGCTGATTAAGTTGACAGTTTCCAAAAAAGCCGCCAACAAATTTTTAAAATCCTGAAAAAATTAAAATTGAATTATTGTGCATTATAAAAAATTAATAAATTAATAAAAAATGAATAAAGTAAGACAAGCACTTTATTCGGATTGTGTGACATTAATTGAAAATTTCACTGAACGCGATAATGAAGATTTTCAAGTTTTCTGTGAAGAATGGAAACGTTTACATTTTCAACATGTTTACTCGTAAGAACTACAAATTTTATATTTTATTTAATTAGTATTCCAACAATAATAAAATAAAAATATACAATTTATTATAAATTAAAAATTACTTAAAATATTTTGTTATACTTTTCTGGTGATCCTAACCTAAAAATTTGTATTCAATAATATCGCTCATTCAAAAATCCAAATTGTAGTTGAATGGTTCCAAGAAAATTTCAAATAAGATTTTAACACAACAACAAATCGAATCATCATCATATTATTCATTGGTCTTCCTGTTTTCTTTTAAATTCCAAAATTCAACCTGGAGAGTCTGGACTAATATTCATTTTTTTTCCAATTGTTTTTGTTTATTTTTAGCGGACTAACTAATGTAGCAGAACTTATTCAAATCACTGATGAAATGTATATTCCACCAAGAGAGATTCTATTTGATAAAAATCGTTCACAATTAGATCGTATTGGTTCACTTTATTTACTGTATTCAATTTATTTTAAACAACCAACAATTAAACATTGTAAAATAAAAATAAATCTTGAAAATTGGTGTATGCTAAAAGAATTTATTGATGAATTAAAAATTGATAATAAATTACAACCAGTTTACATATTTTACAAATTAATTGAATCTAATGCATTTACGTAAGTGAAAAGAGAAAAAATTTATAAACAATCAAATTTTCCAAAATTTAATTACTATTGTTTTTTTTTTTTAATTTAAATTTTTTTTTAGTTTCTCTTTTACTGAATTTGATTATGGCTTTGATGATTTTTATGATGTTTTACATCGTGATAAACGTAGTACAACACAATATTTAGAAAAAACAGTTAATGTATTTAAAGCTGATTTAAAAGAATTAACTGATGAAAATGAAGGTTTATTAAGTGGTTTTGAAATTTTAGAAGATGGATATAATGAAGTAAAATCAAATCTTCAATTAAAAAATGGTGAAAAAATAGGAAAAATAAAAATTTTGGATAAATTAAAATTACATTTACAAAATATTCAAGAAATTTTAGATATAAATAAAATAAATAATGAAAATGAACAAACTAAAAATCCAATAATTGAAGATAATGAAAATAATATTAAAAATATTAGAAAACAAATAAAAGATAAGGCTAAAGGATTCAATAATGATACGGTAAATTAAAAAATTTCTGAAGAAAATCTTAAAATTTAGTATTTATTATATATATATATATAAATTTTTTTTTGTAGGATAAAGAAGAAAAAGACGTAGATAAAGGTGAATATAATATTTGTTTAGAAGGTGATGTCCTTAAAATGACTAGAAAACAAAATTCATTTAGATATATTTCTGGAACACAACCAGTATCAAGAATTCTTAATTCCGAATTATATGAGTAAGTTAAAATACAATTCTCGTTATCTTTTTTAATTTAATTTAAAAATTATTATTTTTAAAATAGAAACGCTCGACCAGAAGATTCTTCAGATGAAGATGATGATAATGATGTTCCAGATAAATTAAAACCAAGTACTTCTCAAAAAGACAACGGAAATAAAAAATCTAATCAGAAAACTAATAAAAATGAAAAAGCAAAATCGATAAAGAAAGAAAAACAAGAAAAACCTATAAAAAAAGTAAAAGAAGAAAAAGAAAATATTTCTAAAAAGTTAAAACTAGAAGAACATATTAAAAAGGCAGAAGTAGATGAAATAACTGAAGAGAATAAAGAAGAATCGATAGTTGAAAATGAACCAACATTTAATATAGAAGAATTAGAAATAATTTTCGATGATGATGTAAAGGAAGTGACCATCGAAAAGGAAGAATTAATCATTGAAGATGAAATAAACGAATTTGAAAAAGATAAATCAATAATAGGTAAGTGTTTTTTTTCTTTTTTGCTCTTAAAATTTTCTTATAAACCAAATATAAATGAATTCGACGATATTAATAATTGATGCTCCAAAAAATAATCCAACTATTCCTCCGATGGTAACTACATGAAAAACCAACCAACCAATAAAAATAAAAATCTCCATTGAAATTATCAAAAAAGAAATTTTCAAATGTTTTCTCTTACCGACTAAATCGAGCCTAGTTAATGAAACTTGACGTATGTATCGTACCGTTGGTAAATCGATTATTTCGATTATACTTTTACCAATATCAGCTGGAAAGTCATCCGTTATTTCATTTTCACTGTAAAGAAAAAATACGGTTGAAAATTCACTAAAGTTTTCTTAAAAAAAAAAATGAAATTTTGGTCATAATTTCTTTCCACCAAATAATCCTTTAGTTTTAGGGATATCAAGAATCCTGTGATTTTAATGATTGCTTTCTATCTATCATATGAATTTCCAGTCTTTAATATCACATTTTCATTTTCACTTATTTTTTTAACGTACTTACCCAATGAGTTTTAAAGTTTGTTCAAGACACGATGGTAAACATGATCTTTCCTCCGATTCATAATGGATATCTCTAACAATACTATTGACTCCCACTATGAATACATTTTTTTAAAATTATTAATAAAGAAAAAAAATTTTTTTTTAAATTTAAATTTCTAACCGTCAGCTAAGCAATTAATTTGTTCCACCGAACAATAAAAATCTTCATCTTCAAAACAAAATAAAAAATAAAATGAAATAAATTTTTGATTATCTCCATTATAGCATTAGAATCATTATATAGCTCTTACATTTTTTTGGTCCTGTATTTAAAGTGCAATTGCAATGTTCCAATTCAACATGAATCCTTAAATCGCTCATACATGTTGAAAAGCTAAATTTAATATACAAAAAAAAAAAAAAAATTATTTTAAGAAATTTATTATGAATTTCTTGTCATGTTTTTCTAATCATCATTTTTTCACCTGTAATGATATTCTGATCCTGGTAATCTTTCATTTGGAAAACGACAACCACGATATGAAATATCTTCATCAATAACATCAGGTTCATTAATAATTTCTTCAATTGCATAATAATAATGAACTGAATCTGATGATATTGGTATTGATACCAAATAAAATGATGGTAAATCTTCTGGGCTATGAATGTAAAGCTGTACAAAAAACATAAACTAGTTTCAGATTAGAAAATTTCTTAAATTTATTTTACATACCATGTATGACCAAAATGATACTTTCTTAAAATAAAAATGTAAACTTCGATCAATTGTTTCACGATTAAATTTCAATGGTAAATTTTTTGTTTCATAATTACTGTAAATTCAAATTGATGATTGATTTTTTTTTTTTTTTTTGTAATGGAAATTCTTTAAAATTTTTTTCAAAGCTACTAATACTTACTAATCCGTTATACTGTTAACAATAAAACAATAACCCATTTCAGTTTTATGAAATTTAAAAATTTCTTCACAATTTTTATAAATTTTTCCATTAAATTTAACATCAATCATAATATCATTACAAGAATGTGGAAGTAACTGTAAAATTTTGAAAGAAAAAAAAAAATCTTAATGAATTAGAAAAATAGGTAAAATTATATGTATTTTATAAAATTCGAATACATTATCTTTTAAATTATCAATATTAATACCACATGTTGAATTTAATCCTTCACATTCCTTTAAAATGATATTCATTTGATTTGGACTTGTAAACATATAAGCATGAATATTTCGTATATAAGACGATTCAGTTCCAGCATAAGAAATATTAAATTGTCGTATATAATTTATAAGATTACGACTTGAACGTCCTTCAAGGAAGAAATTTAAAATGAAAAATAAATTTCATAATAAATTTAAAATTTACCTTTTGTTAAACACAAACTAACAGCTGGAAATGTTGTATTCCAATTTAAATATGCTGAATCGATACCAATACTTATAACATCTGTATTAAAACGTTCTGCAGTTAATGTTAGAATTTTTAACATAACCAAAAATGATGAAATTATTGACAATGACCAAAATATTCTGGAAAATATTTCAATAGAAAAAAAAAAAATTATTCAAAATTTATTAAATTTTAATATTAATTTCCATGTTCACTATTTTATCGTTAGTTCTACTACGATTCTTTAAACTTAATTTTGAATGTTTGAAAGCACTAAATCGTTAAACTTACATCCAAAATTTAATAATTAAGAACAATAAAATTAGTTTAAACTTTAAATTATCAAAATTCATAAGTCAAAAATCCAAATAAGAAATTATGAATACGTTTATAAACGTTAAAATTTACTTACTTTCCAATTGGTCCAGTTTCATCACTTAAAAATCGTATTCCAGTTATATTTCCATTTTTTAAAAAATAATCTAAACGTATTTTAAAATTTCTAAAGAAATTTTTTAAAATCTCACTAAAGAATTTCATTTTATATTTTATTTAAAAATATTTTTATTTGAATTGAACTTTTTTTTTTTTTGCCCAATGTGTGAACAATTATATTGTTGAATGATGATGAGCAATAAATGAACTCATCCTTTGCATGTTTAATGAGTTAATGCATTTTTTATGTTTTTCGAGAAAATAAAAAATAAAAACAGAAGAAAATAAAATTACAAGGTTGGACTTTAATTGAATTCGAAATTATTATTTTTTTTTTTAAATAAGTTGATTCCTTGAACTCATTTTAAATTGAATGACAATAGTGTAATTATAAATTAATTAAAATAAATATCATTGATTGAAAAATATTAAAAATTTAATAAATAAATTATCCTTGTATATTTTTTTAAATTCTTATTTCTATGACTTGAATATTATGTACAACATAAAAATAATTATTTTCAAATTTTATTTGAAATTAAAATAATAAATTCATTTTAGGAAATTTGAAAGAGGTTCCAATTTCTGTACAAAATATTCTTCAAATTTTTTTACAATCATATCACTGAAAAATAAAATTAAAAAAAATATTGAAAAAAAAAAAAAGAACTTAATTGATTACCAATAATTTGTATTATCTGTAATTAGGATCCTATTAGTGTCAAATATGTATGTAAAATGTTTTAAAAGCATCTAAACTAAATGTTCATAGGTTCATTCATATTTATGATGATGAACAAGAATCTCTGGTTTCTGTTTATTTTCAATAAGATTTATCATTTTTTTAGTTTTCAATATTCGTTCCTCAATTACTGACAATTGATTCTCATTGATAAAAAGATATAGTAAAATGGCCATTTAGAATTTTCAAAATTTATTTTTGATTTTTTACTTTTGTATGTTGAATCTCTTAAAGTTCTCAGAAGAATTTCTAAAGCAGTCCAGAATTATAATGGCTGAAAAAGGATACAAAACATCTTTATGATCTATACAACGACAATAATATTGCTCACCGTATCAAAATTATTATTTCCGGGTATTTAAATAACAATTGTTTTTCATTTTTTTTTTTTTTAAATTCAATAAAGATATATCAGAACACGTGTAATTAAAGTCAATATTTTTAAAAATTCATTAGAAAATATTTGTCTGTTAAATAATAAAAACAAGTTATTTTATCGATATTCTAAATGACAAAAAAACAATTCAATTGTTTTTTTTTTGTTTTTCATGCAAAATTCAAAGAAACAATAAAAGTATTATTTGTCTATTTGCTCTACAATATTTTTTTTTTTTTTCAAATTTAAATCCAAATATTTTTTGTTTATTTATCATTTAAAATATTTATTAAAAATTCGCATAAAATATATCTCATATACAAAACATAATCTGATTAATTAATCATAATTAAATATTTATGTTTAAGATTTTCAATATTTATCAAATTTAGATTCCAAATTTTTAACATTTAAGGATGAAAATGAATTAAATGTTTTTTAAAAGTGGTCCTTATTTATTTTGAAAATGATTTACAAAAATGTTGCATTTATTTCTGAAAAAAAAGAAGAAGAAACAAAAATCATAAGAAAACCTTTTATTTTTTTCATCTGTAGAATAGAATCAAAAAACTCAAAAAATTTTCGCAACAGATCCATAATAAAAAAATTTTCAAATTATTGTACATATTATTTTTTATTTAAATAATTTTTTTTTTTTATTTTCAAAATTTTGTATTTAAATATTTTATCATCATATTTTTAATCAGCTGCCTTCTGTAATTTTTCAACTTTGTTCCAACGTTCTTCTATCAATAAATCGTAAAATTTTCTGCATATACAACTAAAAATATTGAAAAAGAAATTTTTTTTTTTAATTGAAAAATATCATTTTTTTTATGTGCATAATGTCTTTTATCTAAAAAAAAAACAATTTTTTACCTATCATAAAAATTGTATACATCATTCGCAATTATAACACCTTCAGTCATTTTAAATAATTCCAAATTATACCTTTTAGCTTCATCTAAATATCTTAATGTATCAATAAATAAATATTGATGATAATTTAACATTTTTGGTAATTCATCATTATTTTTATTTATTTGTTCTTTACGAAATACATCAGAAATTTTATCATTAAAAAATGATATATTTTTTTCATATTTAATATATTGTGGTAAATGAACAGATGGTATTATAATATCATCATTATTAATTTGTAATTTTGTTTCATTATAATTACATTTACTAAAATATTTATTATTTTTATTTAAACAATATGAAATTGAATTAAAACCCCATTTAGCATATGGTCTTAATTTTTTTCCATATAATAATGTTGGTAATATAAATGATGGTAATAAATTTTCAGAATTTTTAATTGTAATTATTCTCCATAAATTATTAATTGTATGATTTTTAATAAATTCTTTTAAATTTTGTTGCATTTCATTTACAGCATGATTTGTTCTATATACAAATTTTTTTGGTTCAAAATCAATTATAATAATACCAGAATAATTTTTATTTTTTATTTTTTTATTAATATTTTGTTTAAATTCTAATAAATGATTAGATAAATTATTTGATGTTTTTTTTATTGAAAAATTATCATCATAAATAAATGATAAATGATTACTATTAAAATAATCATTTAAATTTTCTAAAATTTCATATTTTACTGTTTCTGAATATTTAGTATTACAAGTGTATGATGGTAAATTCCAATAAAATTTTAATTCACTGCAAGAAAAAAAAATAATTGTATTTAAAAAATTAATTAATTAAAAAATTTAAAAAATAAAAATTAATTATTTACCGACTAAAAACTGATACTACAAATAAAACGCTTATTAGTTTTATTATCAAAAATAATTTGTGGCACATTTTAAACACACTTTTTTTTTCTAATCTGATAATAAAAGTTCGAAATTTCTTATATTTCTGAATTTTTAAATTAAACTGTCTTGAATTTTATACTTAATTTCTTTGGGGGTTTTTGTTTTCTTTTCTTTTTCAAATAAGAAAACAAACAAAAAACAACATGAAAAGGTGTTTGTTTCTTTAATAATAATTGACGTATTCATAGAGCCAGATTTTCGATCGTCTAGTAAGATTTGCTATCTGAAACGATAGAAATGATATATCGTCGATTGTTTTTGCTCTCGTAAATAAGGAAATTAACCGTACAATTAGTACAAAATAACAGAGTATTTATTATTAATATTAATATTATTGTATAATATTTGTACAAACAGTATTTAAATTTTACAGATAAAATACAAGTCAATGATAGTAAAAAATCATTGTCAGTTATTTTACTTGAATTTCTTTTCTCTTTTTTTATTATCACGAATGACATAGAAAAATCTCGAGTACTTTAAAGTGTTTCCGTTTTTCTTATAAAAGTTTAATGTTTTTTTTTATTCACACAAAACCTTTTATGCGTTTAAAATTTTTATACATTAATAAGCTTAAGTCATCATGAAATTTTGAATCGCCCTGTACATTTTTTCAAGAAAATTATGAAATAAATCATTTTTTACGTAACAGAATACCATAAAGGATAAGACAATTTTGAATCAGTTTTGAAAATTAATAGAAAGAGAAAACAAATGAAACGAAAAGCTTTTCCACTTTTTAAGAGTTCGAAGCTTCATATATAATTTATGTGACATTATGACTTACTAAAGTTGGTACTCAATGGTCTGAAGTTACATTACAGTTCAATTCAAATCCGACTAAGTCGTCCAATCATTTAAATTTACTCCGAATATTTCTTATATAATAATTTTGCCAAAAATTTTAAATAAAATTAAAGGCTTTACACTTTGGATTTTTCTTTTCAAAAAAATATTTTGCATTCAATTTTTTTTATTAAATTCAATAAAGATATATCAGAACACGTGTAATTAAAGTCAATATTTTTAAAAATTCATGAGAAAATATTTGTCTGTTAAATAATAAAAACAAGTTATTTTATCGATATTCTAAATGACAAAAAAACAATTCAATTTATTCAATTCAATTTAAATCCAAATATTTTTTGTTTATTTATCATTTAAAATATTTATTCAAAATTCGCATAAAATATATCTCATATACAAAACATAATCTGATTAATTAATCATAATTAAATATTTATGTTTAAGATTTTCAATATTTATCAAATTTAGATTCCAAATTTTTTTAAAAAACATTTAAGGATGAAAATGAATTAAATGTTTTTTAAAAGTGGTCCTAATTTATTTTGAAAATGATTTACAAAAATGTTGCATTTATTTCTGAAAAAATGTTTGGTTTTTTTTCGGGGATTAGCCATTTTCATTCTCAGATATAAAATTTTTTAACAGTATATATTATTCACAGGTATGAAAAATTCAAGGTATACCTTTAAAACCTACTAATTCTAATTAGCGTTTCTTAAAAAAAAAATATAGGAAAACAAAAAATCAATTTACTAATCTACTAACTTAAAATCTATTTATAAAATTTTTTTTTATTATTGTACAATTTCAATAAAGCTCTAAAATTAATAATATAATTTTTCCTTAACATAAAATTTTATATATAAATAATCACACTCGAAAAATATTTTTAAAATTTTTCCTTTTCTTTTCAATTAAAAATCTTCGATTGCATTTAATTTAATAGAATATGAAGGATTCAGTGTTTCAATAACAGGTCCCAATTTATTTGTTAAATATCTGTGAAATTTTTTACATTTTTCACTGAAAATAAATAAATAAATATTCAAAATGATTATTACATTTAAAGAAATTTTTTATAAAAATAATATGATTAAAAAAAAAAAAAAAATTATACCTTGTATTAAAATCATTCGAACTACCCCATAATACAATACCATCAGCACCAGATTCTTTAATAGCATTTAATACATTAAATTGATCAGTTTCACTTAAATATCTTAAAGTATCAGCATAATTGAATCGATGATAAACTAAAATTTTTGGTTTATTATTTTTATTTTTAACATTTTTTGACATACGAATAGCTTCTTGAATACGTCCTTTAATCATTGGTATACGATTATTAATATTTAAATTTTCATGTAAATAAACAGATGGAAATATAATATCAGATTCATTAATTAACCATTGTATACCATCATTTTCTTTTTTAACATAATCTGGACAATTTTCAATATTATTACCACGACCATTAAAACAAAATGGTAAACCATAATAACCCCATTTAGCATTTGGTCGTAATTTTTTTGCATATAATAATGTTTCTAATATAAAATCATATGCTGATTTTTCAAAACGTTTTGATGCTTCCATATCAATACGATGTTCATTCCAAAATGGATGACGTTTACGTTCTTGAAATGTTGATTCATCTTTATAAATTTTTAATATACCAAAATTTTGACGATATATTGGACGCCAATGTTCAAAATCAATAATACCAATACCAGAAAAATTACGTTCTGGTATATATTTATCTAAATCATTATTAAATTGTTGTAAATGTATTTGTAAATCACCATCTTGTGGTATACCATGATTACGATGTATTACATTATTTGTTTTTGTATCTTGAATTATTGCTGGAAATTTACCAGGATCATATAATATAGAAATATGATCACCTTGAAAATCATCATTTGTATTTTGTATAATATTATATTGTTTTGTTATATTTGTTATTGGTAATTTATATCGGCGACACATAAATGTTGGAATATTCCAATATACTTTAAAATCACTAAAAAAAAAAATTACAAGAGAAACAAAAATTTATTAGATTTTCGTTTGTTTTTTCTTTTTAATTTTTTATTTTTTATTTTAAATTAATTTAAAATTAACGTACCGACTTAAAACTGATGTTATAAATATGAAAATTAATAAAATAATTTGTTTTAATGATTGTGATGCGAACATTTTGATTTTTTTTGTTGTTTTTTTTTTGTCTGTTGCAAAATATTCCGATAAGAAAACAATAACAAAATATGTTTGATTTGTTTTTCTTTTTTTTTCTGAAAAAAAAAAATATATATATTTGATTAATTACAATTTTTTATTAGATAATTATTTTTTTTTTTTAATTTTAAATTTTCGATTTCTATTTTCAGGTTTGGATATGATGGATTTAGATTAAATAGTTAAAAATGATAAAAAGCAAATTTTTTTTCCTCACATATATACGATGCTGATGTAAAACAAATTTGTATGGATCTAGATTACAATAGGACATGAGTCACTTTTTCGATAAATAAATGAAAGTGTATAGTAGCCAAAAGTTGGTTTTTTCTAATTGAATTAAATTTTTTTTTTAAAAAACACAAAAAATCGGCTGAAATTCAACATATAAAGTTCATATGTACTTTTATATTGAAATAACTGTCTGATAGAAGTGTGGGAAAAGTGATCTTTGAAAAATTTCCTTCTTCAAAATAGAATATTGATACTGATAAATACTTTCGGAAGTCATTACTTGGGCCAGAAAATCCATTAATGTGACCCACATTAAACAATAAATCATTTTAAAAATTCTGAATAAATATGTAACACAAAATATAAATCAATATGCGCCATAATAATGTGAATTTTTTTTTTGTACAAGTTTTACATTTTTTTTTTTTTATAAATTTCAATTGATTTTTATTTTTGGCACATATTTATTGTTTTTGTTTTTTAAAAAAAAAAATTTTTCTTAATTATTTTTTTATTTCTATGTGTCTGATAAATTTTTTTCCACCACTGTAAATTTAATAAATCCTTAAAAACATGAAAAAAAAAAAAGCACCATCTACTTTATTTAATTAAGTAAATGAATGTAAAATATTTTTTTTTTTAAAAAAAAAACTAGAATTAAAATTTTGTAATTATTTTATAATTTGTATTTACATAAATGTAATTAAAATTATTTTTTAATGGAAAATATTTGTGATAAAATTTTTAAGTGAAAAATGTAATTTTGATTAATTTATTTATTAAAATAAAAAAATACGTAATTTTTAAATAATTATTTGGATTTTAATTTTTAAATAATTTTTATTATTTTGTTCATCGTACTTAGTAATTTTTTTTTTAAAGAAATTTTTCGATATTATAAATGAAATTTCAACAAATGGCATAAAAAAGATACTTAATATGGATTTAATTTGTAATTTTCGTATAAGAAAAGTGACTTTTTTAGCGGTTATTTCACATATAGATAAAATTAATCAAATTTATGAGATAATTTCAAAACAAAAACAAAAAATAAATAAATAAGATGTGAAAAATTTTCTAACTTTTGAATGGATTTATAATTAGGCTTTATGAAACAATTAAATAATTTTTTTTTTTTTTTTTTTTTTTTTTTTTGAGTGCCTAAAAGCATGGAAATTATCATTTTCATTTATGTCACTTTCGATTCCAAAAAAAAAAAAATTTATTTAGAACTTAAATTAACTAAAGTTAAAGAGAGAGTTTATACTCACTTTTAGAAGCTTTTTAAAGCTTTTGTTGCAAAATTATTTTTCGATTTTGAATTTTCTTTTAAATTTCGATTATCATTAAAATTTAACAAAGTACCTATGTAACTATAAATTTTTTTTTTCCAAAAATTGAATTCTTGCAATGAAAATTTTCCAATTAAATTTAAAATCGAACGGTACAAATTTTTATAGTGTGAAGAGATTTTTATAAGTTCAAGCATAATTTTTGATTAAAGTAAAAGAATTTTATCATAGACAGCAATTTTGTTTACTTATTTATTTAATTATTATTATTATTTTTTTTTTTTTTAAAAAAACCCAAAAAAAAACTATGATTTATCTGAATTTTTCTGAATTTCCTTCGAATAAAAATTTCTAATACTATTTTTTAAAAAAATACTTGAAAAAGTAATGTTTTTCTTTTTTTTTTCTAAATCATGCCTTAAAGGTTTAATTCGAAATGCAAATGTTTTTGTCGAATAGGTCGCGTGTTTTAAAAAAATTAAACAATACCACAAAAAATATGTACCTATTAGATTTTCCATGAAAGCTTACTCACCTGATGCTTATCCGTTACCTATGTATATATTTTTTTTTAATTACTTTTATTTGTTCTTTTTTTTTCTTCTTCTAAAATTGTTACAATAAATTATATCTCGACGATGTCGTGTATTCATTTATTTTCATGCAAATTAGTTTAATGTATTAGGTAGGTTTAATTTTTTTAATAACTCAGTCACAAATTAATGGTTTTCTTATTAATGGAAATTTAATCTGTTATAAAGAAGACGATAATTAAACACCTCAAAATCCCATACTTCATTTGATTATTGTTTCGTTTAGTTTCCTTTTTATATTTCTATTCAGTTTTTTTTTTTTTTATTTTTGTTTTACGTTATTAATTTGTTTTTGTTTTTTTTTTTTAATAACAAAAATCAAAAAAAATAATCTATCAACGCATTTTTTCAAAAAATTTTATCAATATTTTTTTTTTTGTGACACTTCAATTAAATAATCGTATTACCTGATCTTTTTATTCTTAGAATTTTTTGTACGTAAAATTTACTAATATTTATTTTTTTTTTTTAAACTACGAAACTAAATTCTGATAAATTATTTAAATACGTTTGTATTGTGTATTCAATTTTGGTATATGGTTTTAACACATGAATAATAAATAAATGATGGAAATTTTTGTTTTCGTATTCTTCTTCTATAAAATTACACAATATTTAATTATTAATTTACGTATTTCATTTAAATTTTCTTTGAAAAATTCAAAATTTTTTGACTTTAAAAGAATTCGGTTTAAAAAACTTTTAAAACAAAAAAAAAAATTGTGTTTGAAATTTTATTTGTTAATATTTAAAAAAAAAAAAAAATGAAAAATTTTTTAAGTCTATTTTTCGTTGTTTTTGTTTTTTTTTTAATTTAAAAAAATTTATATTTTAAAAATTTTCAAAAAAAAAAAAAAAAAATTTATTTTTCACTTAGTTTACAACAGAAAAATTCTTTTTTTTTTTTTTTACATGTGAAAGCTATGGAAGCTTTCAAACAACTGTTTAAAATGATTTTTCTATATTAACTCTTTACCTATTATGATGTTACATTAACGTACATATACACATATATTGTATTTTATCATCATCATCATAATATTATTTTTTTATTGTGATTATCAAACCAAGTATCTCGATTAGATTGAATGGTCACTGTTAATACTCATATGTGTGAAGTTGACGACTTAAGCAAAACTTTTAAAGTTAAAAATAATAACAAATCTTTTTTTTTTTTCTTGTTGTTTTCTTATATTTTTTTGCTTTTCTTTTAAACTTAAGTAATTTGTTAGTTACGTTTTGTTGTACCATTATCTTCAACAACTCAACTCATTCAATCACTGTTTTCGACTACTGAAAAAAAAAATCTTTGCAAAAAGTAAAAAAAAAAGAAAGCAAGAAAAAAAAAACGATGAACAGTCAAGTAGAAATAAAGAGAAAAAAAAAACAAAGAATTTACAAGTGAATTTTTTTTTTTTGTACATACATACCTACATCATTGTGGGTGTTGTATAATCTGAATCATAAATGCCGTAATATAAACAATTCCCATGATCAAAATAAAACATGGTGACTTTGAATGTTTGTTTTTAATTTTATGAACTAAAGAAAATTAGTTAAAGAGTCAACCGAATAAATTTATTAAATTTAAAAAAAAAAAAACTATATTCTATTCGTGGATCTAATTTAAAGGACAAAATCCTATTCAAGAGACTTGTTACGGTTTTCGTTCCGCTAAGTACTCATTATTTCATTTATAAAAATTTAAAAAAGAATTTGAAAAAATTAATAAGCTGATCGACTTATATTTTTTTGTTTTTAATTATTGAAAGCTAAGAAATCATCAAGCAGTTAATAATGTGTGGGCCATTTTTTTTATTTTTTCGAGCCATTTCGAGCTCAATTCACATTATTTGAAATACAACCCTGTAGTACATTTATGTCTATCTATCTTCTTGGTACAACAGCCTCTTGAGCCTTGGCTTCCTCATGTTAACTTGAAGTTTCGTGACGATTTTTTATTTACATGCACCTAAAATTTAATGTGGAATTCGGACCACTAAATTCTGTCATAGAAAACGAATTTATTCGTATGACAGGGCTGGTATTGATATTTTTGTAGTTGGTTTTGTAGACTTGCTTATGGATCAGTAAGCAGAGCCATCAAACTACATACACTTCAGTACCGAGCACGTAATTTATACTGAACCCAAATGAATTGGTATTCATTTGAAGCTGAATGAACTTAGGCGGATTTGAACTCAACACCTTCAGCATCAGAAACCAGCATTCTACCGCTTCGGCCACTGTCCGCCTGCATTTACGTCTAGAAGAAAACAAAGTGGGAGAAAAGGTCATATTTAGTGGTATTCCTTATTTAAACGCAGAGCGTCAACATATATATGTGTGTATATAAAAAAAACAAAAGATCATGGAGAAAAACAAAGAAATTGTTGATGAACGTCCGTGTTCATTGTAACGAGCTTATACTGCAGAAACACTTTGTTTTGAACAATTAATTTATGTACTTATTGTCCTCTTTGATATTACATGATGATCATATCTCTCAATCAATTATCAAAATCAATAAAATCATCATCATTATAATTATTTTATTAAAGATACATGACCTACACCAATATGTCCATGATGAAATCATAAATAAATTGTTATTTACCGAAAAAGTGAATTTTATATTTAAAAAAAAAATAAAAATAATAAAGAATTTAGAAAAATAAATAAAATACAGACATTTATTTGTTAATCGCATAGTATTCACAAAATAAAATAGATATTATGACGTAATTATTAAGGAATTCCTTTTTCATCTGTATAAATTTTATTACAAAAAAAAAACACATGAATATGGAAAACATTTGAAACACCTGACTATTGATTTTATCTCGTGTTTAAATGCAATACTCACGTCACATTATGTTAATTTATAATTATTAATTTGTTATTTAGAACAAATAAAAAAAAAATGTAAGTCATTTGTGAAGTGACACCAAAATAACAAATGTGTGTAATTAAATAGATTAATAAAACAAAACAAAAAAATATCTATACATACTTTGTGTCTGTTAGCTATATCTTTTTAAATGTTCAAGGATAATTTTGATTAGTCATCAAAATGTGGAAAAAACAATTTTTTTTTTTTTTAGTTTTTTTTTTTTTTTTTCTGAGCAAACCGTAAGATATGATGAATTGTAAAACTTTCAAATTTGAATAAAGAGAATTTCAAAGTTTAATTGATGTTTTGTTGTTAT
Source organism: Bombylius discolor (assembly GCA_939192795.1). NCBI lineage: Eukaryota > Metazoa > Arthropoda > Insecta > Diptera > Bombyliidae > Bombylius > Bombylius discolor. The sequence goes on from OW584242.1 coordinate 2,515,332, forward strand.
TTTGTTCAACAATCCTTGTAATCATTTTATGAAAATTTTTTAGGTGAATTATTGAAAATAATAATAAATATATTAGAAAATTTAAAATAAAGTGAAATTAAAAAATTTAACAATATTCAAAAAAGACACATTTTTTTTAGGCATTGAGCACATATATGTACATATATACATAAAACACGTGTTTCGTTTCTATGAACAAACTTAAAATATAATGACAAAAGTTTATTTGAAGGTCTTCGTACAAGCACCTCAATCAAGTCATATTTCCATTTGAAAAAACAAAGTAATTCACTTTAAAATTTTTTATATTTTTTGTTTCTATTTAGGTATTTTGTTTTCGTTTCGATTCTATTGTGTTAAAAATTAGACAAACAATTTCTGAAAAAATAAGAAAATACAAAGAAAAACCAAATTTACACAAATGTGAAAAAGAAACATAGGTACACGTGTTTGTTCATACATATTTTTTATAAAAGTAAATTTTCAGCAATTAATTTTGTTTTCGTATCTTATCAATCACACGATCTTTTCGAAATATCAAATTATATTATTGGTTTTTTTTTCTTTATGGAATTTAAATACACATTCAAAACACTTAATCAAATTGAAATTAAAATAAAATCAATCGAAATAAAACAAAATACCGAACATAATACAATTTATGAATTTTTTATTGTTTGTTTTTATTATGCAAAATTACAAATACATACAAATTCTTGATTAATAAAACTGAAATCATTCTATTTCTGTGTGCTATGGTATCTTGTATAAGTGGAAATATTTCTCAGACGACCAACAATCGTTTATGAATTGTTGTCCCAATGTTTTTTTAACAGATAATTATAGAACCTTCTACACTTCCAACTGTAAAACAGAAGAAAAAAAAAAAGTTGAAAAGAAAAAAATCTTAAAAAAGGAGTTATCGAAGTACAAAAAAATTTTGCAAAATAATTCATTTGCCTTTGCACACCGATTAACTTAAGAAAAAATTCTTAACATAGAAAAAATATATTTACCTCGTAGAGAAATCATGTACAATTCCTGACGATATAATTCCTTGAGCCATTTGTACACTCTTTAAACTAATTTCTACAGTAGCATTTGCATTCAAAAAAGTATCCAGAAAAACGTATCTATGATAAGTTAATAATTTTGGTTCATTTGATGATCCTATTGATCCCTTTTTGGTATATTTAATTCTTTGGAGTAAATCCTTAGCTTTTTCATTTCTATCATTTTGGACTAAAATATTGTCAAGTGACAATTCTTCTGGTAGATAAACTACAGGAATCGGAATTTCATCATTTACATAAATACGTGAATCGCTTTATTTAAAATAATTAATTAAAAAAATTAAATAAAAAATAAATAAAATCGGACAAAAGATACCACATTAAAAAAAATACTCACTTATTCTTTGGTAATTTGAATAAAGTATTCGCATCATATTGGCAACTTTGAATAGCTTCATATTCTCCAATTTTCAAAAAACAATAAGGTTCTGAATTATAACCCCATTTAACATTTGGTCTCAATTGTTTTGCAAGTAATAAAACACTCAGAACATAATCCTTAGGTGAATCTTTTTTGAAATTTTTTATTTTTACAACTTTCCATGATGAATTTGTATGAATTTCAATGTATTTCGATAAAGTTTGATATTTTTCCAAGTTATTATAATCTTCGGTGTAAACAGGATGTAATGGATCAAAATCAATAATCACATATCCAGAATAATCAGGATCAGGAACAACATCATTTATTTCGTCCTTTAAATTTAACAAATGTTGACTTAGTTCATGTGGAACAAACGATAAATTTGTAGAATCATAAAAAACTGCTAAATGTTCAGTAACGAAGTAATTATATGAATTGTAAATATTGCCATATAACTGTGAAACAACTTCTGATGAATTACACAGATATGTTGGAAAATCCCAATGAAATCCGATTTCTCTGAAATAAGAATAAAAAATAATCAAATTTTTCCTAGAACTAAATAGAATTTATATAGAGAAATAAAATACCGATTGAAAACTGGCGAAAAAAATGTAAAACAAATTAAAATAATTTGACCCAAGAGATTTCGATTCATTTTTCAATTTTTAAATTTTAACAAAAAAAAAAATTATTTAACTGAAATTTAAAATTCAACTTCTATTTTCGAAATTGTTCTCGTGAAAAAACACAAGTATTTTGTCGACTAATTTTTACCTCCAAATACACAAATTATTGGGTTGATCGAATCTTTTTATACATTATATGATTTTTCTAAATTTCATAATTCACATGACAGATCATTTCGAATACCCGAAAATTCATGATAATTGACGCATTACCATTCACGCATTTACTTTTGTTTACTATGTACATATATACATAGTTTCAGCAACAACAATATAAATTCTATATATGTATAGTATTTGTTTTGTTGTTTCATTGTATTGAAAACAAATTCAATAAAATTTCAATAGAATCAATTGAATTTCTTTTGGTACTAAATACAAATAGTAAATTTTACATAGCAACGAATAAAAAAAAAAGTTTAAAATGTTGACTGTTCTCGAAAACCTGAAATTTATTCAGATCTTATTTGGCAGTATTTTCTGCAAACGCAAAGCAGTTTTAAGAAATATGTGCTAATGTTCTCTGATTAGATTAGTGAACTTACAGAGTTTATAATTTTGAATAAAGCCCAGATTTTCGATAGTCTAGCAATTAAATAAATTGCGACTACCTAATATGGCGGATTTACGATTGCTATTTACGATTACAAAAAACCGCATCCTCGATTGCAATCGCAATTTAATCATTTTTACTTTGTAAGCACTGTTGCTGAATAAGTTTTTATATACATTACGTATAATTTTCTTTTATATTACGTAAAAAATTCGTTGTTTTTTTCAAATTTTTGAAATTTTCGTCTATCATGTAATTTTTTTTTCAATTCGAATCTTTTTCTGGAGCCTCACTAACCAATTCTATCTCTATCTCTAGATATACAAAAATGGAGTGTTCGTTTGCAGCAGTATAACTTGAAAACGACTTATCCGATTTTAAACAAAATTTAAGTGAAAATTGTATGACATATGAGAATGGTTTTGAACACTTTTTTTTTTTCTAAGGAGTAATTTAAACATAATACATAGTATATCAATATATTACTATATTCCCTTGAGGAGTAGTAGGCACGAAAAAAAAAATTATATCTGACATCTGACATTGAATATTTTAATTTAAAAATACATATTTTTGTTGAAAATATAATAATAATTGTATGAAAATATTAAAAATATAATTTATTTTCAGTAAATAAAAATAATAATAATAATAAGGTCTAGCAACGCGGACCGGGTTCAGCTAGTCCATTATATAAAAAAAAAAAACAATAACATATGTAAGTTCGTATTTAGGTTTAATTTTTACTATTTTATAAGAAATTTGAGGTTATGTGCTCTGTTAACTCAGTATGCTATCTTAACTTTTGACAATTAATTTGCTTACTTGCGATAGCAAAAACAATCGAGGATACCATTTCTATCATGTCAGCTTCCAAGTCTTGCTTGCTAGCCGATCGAAGATGTCCCCATATGTCTGAAAACAACCCGTTTTTATAACCTATTCACTTGTTTGAAGTTTCTGTATTTCTGACGAAATGTGTAGGTATATTAGACTTGAAATTATCAAAATCACGGTGTTTTCTATTTCTTGCTGAAAAGCTTAATTAAGATGGGTAGATGGTAGATTAACTGTGGAAACGAAATTAGAACTATAAGCGATTTAAAGTACTATACCTATATGTATATTACTGATTGCAGACTGCACAAATTCTTAACATACATGAAATTAAAACTACAAATCAGGTACAAATTTTTTTTTTTAATCAAATACATATATATAAATTTAATTCAAGCATAATTTAATAATAAACTATGTATAGTCGAAATAATAAAAGTTGAGGTTTTTTCGCGCATGTTTTACATGGTGTAGTGATCTTTTTTGTGTACATATACGAAAGAAGAAACATGTTACTACAAAAAAAACGCATGTGCGTAAGTATCTTTTTTTCTGCGCATGTTTTCCTAGTATAATACGAAACCTCGACTTTTATTATTTTTAGTATGTATATGTATTATGTATGTAATTATTACCAATATTTATTCAATAAATAACTGTATAATGTTTTGCATGTACAACTGAAAATAAAGTTTAAAAAAAAATTAATAAAATGTATTAAAAAAATTTCGAAATACAAAAACAATTCACTTACCTATCAAAAAATTCGTATACTTTTCCATATTTTATAACTCCATCAAACATATCAAAATCATAAAAATTTTGTTTTAAAACATTTTGATTTTTTAAAGTATCTGCAAAAATGTATCGACTATACGTTAAAATTTCTGGAATACTATTTGTATTTGGATTAACCTCATTAATATGATTTAATATATCGTTAATTGTTCCACTTTTATCATTTATAAAATTCGATTCTAAAGTAATATTTTTTTGTAAATAAACTGCTACCAATGGAATTTCATCATAATTAAAATATCTGCTGTTTCTATATGTATATATATATATAAAAAAATATATGTATAGGTAAATTTAGATAAAAGAATATGTGGAATTTTATTTATAAAAAAAAATCTCTATTATATACATACTTTAATTTTGTTTTGTTGTAATCATACATACAAAAATCACTTTTAAAAAATTCTTTTGTATCATTATAAAAACAATATGGTACTGAATTATAACCCCATTTTGCATTTGGTCTTAATTCATTTCCAAGAAATAAAACTTCTAAAATAAAATCAATTGTTATTGATTTTTTGATAATTTGTATAACTTTCCATGATGATGAATTTAAATTATTCTGATTATTATTAATTTCAATAATGTCCTTTAATGTTCGATGTTTTGTTAAATCCTTATAATCTTTTGTATAAACAGGACGAAATGGATTAAAATCAATAATTACATAACCAGAATAATTATGATTTGGAATTATTTTATTTACTCTATTTTCAAATCTTTTCAAAAAGTTTTGTAATAGAACTGATGGATTAAGTGATAATTTCTTAGAATTTTGAATTATTGTTAAATGATCAGTTTCGAAAAAATTTGTTGAATTTTGTGCAATTCTTAAAAAACTTGGTATATCATTGCAAAATGAAGAAGAATAACCCCATTCAAAAATTAATCGTCTGAAAATAAAACAAAAATATTATTCAAATAATTGAAAAATAATGGATTTTTTAAATATTAAAAGATTATTTGAAATTTAATCATTTTGTAATAATTCTTCACGTTTAATGGAAAAAAAAAAAATCTTACCGATTAAAAGCTGGCACAATAAATATAAAAATTATTAAAATATTTTTAATTAAAAAATTACGATACATTTTGCACAGTTAAACTGTATCAACTTCAACACTGTCTAAAATGATTATAATTTAAATTTTAGAAAATAATTATTTTTTTCACACACAAAAAGTACTTAAAATTACTAACGGAAGAATAATTTCCATTAATATTGAAAATTTAAATATTATTTGTTAAATGTTTGTTAATGAACAACAAAAACATATTTTTTTTTTCAAAATTCATCATAAAATTCGATATCTGAAACTTTGAAAATAATTATAACGAATAAAAAGATAAATAATTTATTAACATATGTTTACTTATTATATTGAAACATACATATATAATAATAGTAGGTACATATATGGTATGGTATGGTATGGTAGGTAACATATGATTGTTTTCTTGAATGTTCGCTGCTTAAGTCTTCAGGAAAGCTATAGATTCTGCTTTAACTATAGCTTTTCAGATGATATTTAAAATAGCATTGGCAAAATTAAAAAAAAAAAATTTTACATGAAACGAACGAAATGACATTGAAAGTTTAAGCATAGTTTATGTCTGAAAACAACTCCTATTTCTATAATCTATATTCACTTGTTCAACGTTTCTATATTTCTGACGAAATTGAAATTTTCAAAATCACGGTGTTTTCTATTTCTTGCTGAAAAGCTTAATTAAGATGGGTAGATGGTAGATTAACTGTGGAAACGAAATTAGAACTATGAGCCAGCCAAGGTATACATATACGAGTATTATGTAGACAACTATTAGGTATGATCAAACGTTAAATTTAAGAAAGCAGCACTGTATCACTTCCGTCGCTGACCATCGAATTTTTTATGTTACTTGGAAGATTATCATTTTTATTTTTTAACATGAGTCAACTTTAAATAAGATAAAATCTAACTGATTGCAGACTGCACAAATTCTGAACATACATGAAATGAAAACTACAAATCAGGTACAAATTTTTTTTTTTAATCAAATACATATATATAAATTTAATTCAAGTATAATTTAATAATAAACTATGTATATGTGTGTATTATGTAATTAATACCAATATTTATTCAATAAATAACTGTATAATGTTTTGCATTTAAAACTGAAAATAAAATTTAAAAAAAAAATTAATAAAATATTTTAAAGAAATTTTGAAATACAAAAACAATTCACTTACCTATCAAAAAATTCGTATACTTTTCCATATTTTATAACTCCATCAAACATATTAATATCATAAAAATTTTGTTTTAAAACATTTTGATTTTTTAAAGTATCTGCAAAAATGTATCGACTATACGTTAAAATTTCTGGAATACTATTTGTATTTGGATTAACCTCATTAATATGATTTAATATATCGTTAATTGTTCCACTTTTATCATTTATAAAATTCGATTCTAAAGTAATATTTTTTTGTAAATAAACTGCTACCAATGGAATTTCATCATAATTAAAATATCTGCTGTTTCTATATATATATGTATATAAAAAAAAAATGTATAGGTAAATTTAGATAAAAGAATACGTGAAATTTTATTTTAAAAAAAAATCTATTATATACATACTTTAATTTTGTTTTGCTGTAATCATACATACAAAAATCACTTTTAAAAAATTCTTTTGTATCATTATAAAAACAATATGGTACTGAATTATAACCCCATTTTGCATTTGGTCTTAATTTATTTCCAAGAAATAAAATTTTTAAAATAAGATCACTTGTTACTGATTTTTTGATAATTTGTATAACTTTCCATGATGATGAATTTAAATTATTCTGATTATTATTAATTTCAATAATGTCCTTTAATGTTCGATGTTTTGTTAAATCCTTATAATCTTCTGTATAAACAGGACGAAATGGATTAAAATCAATAATCACATAACCAGAATAATTATGATTTGGAATTATTTTATTTACTTTATTTTTAAATCTTTTCAAAAAGTTTTGTAATAGAACTGATGGATTAAGTGATAATTTCTTAGAATTTTGAATTATTGTTAAATGATCAGTTTCGAAAAAATTTGTTGAATTTTGTGCAATTCTTAAAAAACTTGGTATATCATTGCAAAATGAAGAAGAATAACCCCATTCAAAAATTAATCGTCTGAAAATAAAACAAAAATATTATTTATTGGCTACATACACATATGTACATATATTTTTTTAAAAAGGAATTTTTTAATTCATCATGGACAATTTTTTGAAGATGAAAAATAATGGATTTTTTAAATATTAAAAAATTATTTGAAATTTAATCATTTTGTAATAATTAAAACGAAAATAATTTTATTTTTGTTTAATGGAAAAAAAAATCTTACCGATTAAAAGCTGGCACAATAAATATAAAAATTATTAAAATATTTTTAATTGAAAAATTACGATACATTTTGCACAGTTAAATTGTATCAACTTCAACACTGTCTAAAATGATTATAATTTAAATTTTAGAAAATAATTATTTTTTTCACACACAAAAAGTACTTAAAATTACTAACGGAAGAATAATTTCCACTAATATTGAAAATTTAAATATTATTTGTTAAATGTTTGTTAATGAACAACAAAAACATATTTTTTTTTTTCAAAATTCATCATAAAATTCGATATCTGAAACTTTGTAAATAATTACAAATATTACAATACATACATATGTATATAGTAGTAACGAAAAAAAAGATAAATAATTTATTAATATATGTTTACTTATTATTGAAACATGTATAGTATAATAACTATTATTCCATTCTCTTATTACACTTGTTCCAATACTAAACAATAGAATAATACAGTTATCTTATATATTTGCTTTTATATACATACTATACTATATTTTGAATTCATTGATTTATTCAGAAATATTTTTGGTTTCCAAGATAGACTATACCATGTCTATTTGTCTATTAAGATGTTTTTGCTTCAGAAAATTATAGGATTCCGCATGGACTTGATATCTCAAGCTACCTACATTCCTTTTCTCTGTTGTAAAATTTTTCGAAATTTTCGTGTCTTATCAATCACACGATCTTTTCGAAATATCAAATTACATTATTGGTTTTTTTTCTTTATGAAATTAAAATACACATTTAAAGCACTTAATCAAATTGAAATTAAAATAAAATCAATCGAAATAAAACAAAATACCGAACATAATACAATTTATGAATTTTTTATTGTTTGTTTTTATTATGCAAAATTACAAATACATACAAATTCTTGATTAATAAAACTGAAATCATTCTATTTCTGTGTGCTATGGTATCTTGTATAAGTGGAAATATGTCTCAGACGTCCAACGATCGTTTATGAATTGTTGTCCCAATGTTTTTTTACAAGATAATTATAAAACTTCAGACAGTTGAAACTGAAATAACAGAAATAAAAAACAAGCATTAGAATATTATTATGTAAAAAAACAATGAATTATTAAAAAAACAAAAAGTTTAAAGAAAAATCAACGATTACAATAAACAACGTTAAAGCACATTAAAAATTCTTGTGTCCTTCACAAAACAGTATTGTGATGCTAGAGTTCGACTAATTGACTGTGTAAATCAACAAGCTTAATACAATGTAAAACTTCTCTTCTTCGAAAAGATGAAATTCGAAAGTAGTTGAGAAAACTGATAATAAAAACATCACTTTCACAGTTAACTTTCTGAACAGTCTCAAAGTTACGAAGTTTTCGAATTTACATATTAGTTCTTATAAAATAAAATTGAAATTTACCTGGAAAATAAATCATATACATGTCCGGACGAAATAATCCCTTGAGCTACTTTTATTTTGTCAAAACTTATTTTTGCAGTAGCTTTAACAAAATTATCCGTAAAAATGTATTTATGATAAGTTAACAATTTTGGTCGATTTAATGAATCGATTTCATTTAATTCTTCGACTACATCTTGACCTTTTCCTCCTCTATTACTCTGGACTTTATTGTTAAGAGATACTTCTTTTGGTAGATAAACTGCAGGAATTGGAATTTCGTTTTCTTCATAAATAAGAGCACTTTATGTTTAAGAAAAAGAAAATTGAGAGACGAAAAATTAAATTAATAAATATTTTATTTTCGAAAAAAAAAATTAAATACATACTTCTCGTTTTGCTGCTCGGTCAACGAAGTTTTATATTGATATCGACAATTTTTAATAGCTTCTCCAATTTTCAAAAAACAATAATGTTCTGCATTATAACCCCATTTAACATATGGCCTTAATTGTTTTGCAAGTAATAAAACACTCAGAACGTAATCCTTTGGTGAATCTTTTTTGAAATTTTTTATTTTTACAACTTTCCATGATGAATTTGTATGAATTTCAATGTATTTCGATAAAGTTTGATATTTATCCAAGTTATTATAATCTTCGGTGTAAACAGGATGTAATGGATCAAAATCAATAATCACATATCCAGAATAATCAGGATCAGGAACAACATCATTTATTTCGTCTTCTAAATTCAACAAATGTTGACTTAGTTCAAGTGGGACAAACGATAAATCGTCAGAATTATAAAATACCGCCAAATGTTGTGATTTAAAGTAATTTTTTGAATCTATAATATCGCCGTATAATTGAGAATTAAGTTTTGGTGATTCACAGATATCTGTTTTAAAATCCCAATGAAATCCAATATCACTGAAATAAGAACAACAACAAAAAAAACAATGATAATTTTTTTCTATATCTAATTACAAACTGTATAGAAAAATTAAATACCGATTGAAAACTGGCGAAATAAATGTAAAACAAATTAAAATAATTTGACCCAAGAGATTTCGATTCATTTTTCAATTTTAAAATTTTAACAAAAAAAAAATATTTAACTGAAATTTTATATTCAACTTCTATTTTCGAAATTGTTCTCGTGAAAAAACACAGGTATTTTGTCGATTAATTTTTACTTTCAAATACACAAATTATTGAGTTTATCGAATCTTTTTATATATGATTTTTCTAAATTTCATAAATCACATGACAGATCATGAATACACGAAAATTCATGAAAATTGACGCATTCCCATTGACGCATTTACTATTGTATTCAAAATGAAAATAACACAATTCCAGTATGTTTGTTTTCTTGAATGTCCAACTTTATTATAACACAATGCGTGATGAAATTAACATAGAAACAAAGATAGGAAAAAAATTAAAAATCTAATTGATCTTATTTGCCAGTATTCAGGGTAAAGCAGTTTTAAAAATTAATTATGATTGTTTTTGTTGTCTAATGAAACAATCGAAGCTTAAAATGCTAAGTGAGCTTTACACCTTATTTTCCAAAACTAGAAAATTTCAACAACTCGAGAGAAAAAACCAGCAAAAATACGTTAAGAGTATAAAATGGTTTCTAGAACTAAAGTTCAGTATAACAAAGAACAATTAATTATGTCAAACGATTACCACACTAAAGGATCAATTTCGATAAAAACAAAAATGAGCAATTATTGGGAGCCTCTAAAATTAAAGCATATCCTTAGGCATTAGAAATTAGACAGCAATTTTGGGGAAACTTCCCGTTCAGTCAGCGTGAGCTACTGAAACGGAACTTTTTTCGAACAGTACTTTGGATTGAAATAGTTTTGTTTGTTTGTGTTTATTATACAAAAATTACAAATACAAATTAAACTGAAATGATTCTATTTCTGTGAGTATGTGGTATCTTGTATAAGTGGAAATTTTTTTCCAGACGTCCAACGACATTTTTCGATCATACATATTTTAATCGTCTATGAATTGTTATTCCAATGTTCGTTCACCAGATAATTAAAGAACTTTTCACACTTCCAACTGTAAAACAGAAGAAAAAAAAAAGTTGAAAAGAAAAAAATCTTAAAAAAGGAGTTATCGAAGTACAAAAAAATTTTGCAAAAAATTCATTTGCCTTTGCACACCGATTAACTTAAGTAAAATTTCTTAACATAGAAAAAATATATTTACCTCGTAGAGAAATCATATACATTTCCTGACGATATAATACCTTGAGCCTTTCTTATACCATATAAACCAGTTTCAGTAGTATCATTTGCGTTTAAAAAAACGTATCTTTGATAAGTTAATAATTTTGGTTCATTTGATGATCCTTTTTCGATATATTTTATTTTTTGGAATACATCCTTAGCTTTTCCTACTCTATTACTGGGGACTAAAGTGTTGTCAAGTGACAATTCTTTTAGCAGATAAACTACAGGAATCGGAATTTCATTATTTACATAAGTACGTAAATCGCTTCATTTAAAAAAATAAATTTAAAAAATTAAACAAAAAATACATAATACCACAAAAAAAAAATTAAAGAAAACACTCACTTATTCTTTGGTAAATTCAATAAAGTACTCGCATCATATTGGCAACTTTGAATAGAATCATAATCTCCAATTTTCAAAAAACAATAAGGTACTGCATTATGACCCCATTTAACATTTGGCCTTAATTGTTTAGCAAGTAATAAAACACTCAGAACGTAATCCTTTGGTGAATCTTTTTTGAAATTGTTTATTTTCACAACTTTCCATGATGAATTTGTATGAATTTCAATGTATTTCGATAAAGTTTGATATTTTTCCAAGTTATTATAATTTTCGGTGTAAACAGGACGTAATGGATCAAAATCAATAATCACATACCCGGAATAATCTTGATCAGGAACAACATCATTTATTTCGTCCTTTAAATTTAACAAATGTTGACTTAGTTCATGTGGAACAAACGATAAATTTGTAGAATCATATAATACCGCTAAATGTTCAGGAACAAAGTAATTATATGAGTTTTCAATATTACCATATAACTGTGAAACAAATTGTAATGAATCACACAGATATGTTGGAAAATTCCAATAAAATCCAATATCTCTGAAATAATCACAAAAAAAAAAACAATGATAATTTTTTTCTAAAACTAACTACAAACTATGTACTTATATGGACAAAATTAAATACCGATTGAAAACTGACGAAATAAATGTAAAACAAATCAAAATAATTTGAACTAAAAGATTTCGATTCATTTTTCAATTTTTAAATTTTAACAAAAAAAAAATTATTTAACTGAAATTTTATATTCAACTTCTGTTTTCGAAAATTTTGTCGACTAATTTTTACCTCCAAATACACAAATTATTGGGTTGATCGAATCTTTTTATATATGATTTTTCTAAATTTCATAAATCACATGACAGATCATGAATACACGAAAATTATATTATTGTATTCAAAATAAAAGGAATACAATTCAAGTATGTTTGTTTTCTTGAATGATCCAATTTAATTCAAATAAACATAATAAATTTATCATATATACCATGTTTAGATATACTTACACTAACAATCACTATAGAACTCTGTACAACTTGAACTTATTTACCTTCATATGTACTTCATTCTCTTTTGCAAAATAAATTTATAGAACAGGTAAAACTGAGTAAATTCGTTGAAATTTCGTTTTAAAAGTAATGAAAAAAACAAAAACAAGTGAAAACAAAGTATAACAATAAACAAAAAGAAATGTTTTTATTTTTGAGAATCGAAAACAAATATAATTCAGTTGTTAATTCAATTTATTGAAAAGTTTGATAAAATAAATCTTTGGGCAGACTACAGATAGTTTTTTTTTTTTTTTCACTAAATTTACCGGAACAAAAAAGAAAATTTTATATATAAATTTTTTTTGTCCGTTTTATGTGACAAAATTTTATTTTTAATTTTAGAAAAAATTGTGAAAAATTCAAGGAATACTTTATCAATTGTTTAGGACCTGCTATAAACCAAAGGGATTAGAAACCAATTTGTGAAAGGAAATTAAACGAATAAATACAGATATGTATATGTATGTATGTACAACTCCTCAGTCCCAACCTCACTTGTTAAAAAGAGGTGAAACCCTGGGGACAGTTTTTTTTTTCTTGATCATAGACACAAACCCACAAAAAAAATTTTCATCAAACTGAATTTTTTTTATATAGTTTTTAACATGTTTTTTTGGACACTTAAATTGGAGCCATTGAGCCTATTCTCAAGAAGAAGATAATTCAGCAGAGCAAAACTGATGTATGTACATAAGTACATATTAATCCTCAGTTCCAAAAAAAAACACAGTAATGGAAATAAGTAGTGAATAGTGATACGTATTTTATCATATTTGCTCAATATGTGTCTCCATTAATACATTTATTTTGTTTCATAGATCACATTTGCCCATAAGGCTTGTTTATCTGGTATTTTCTTTATTTGTGATATACTAGATTTTTTAAGAAATAAAGTATCTGGAAAAACACCAAAAATCTTCTTAGTTTTTTGATTTTCTGATTGAAATTCTAAAAAATCAAAGGATATTGAAAATTTAAGCATAATTTATGTCTAAAAATAACCCTTTTCTACAACTTATTCATCTGTTTTGCAATGAAAACTTTCAAACTTTGATGAAATGTATGTAGGTTCAAAGCTAAGTGAACTCTGGCGACTGAATGTCTCTATTCATAAAGCGCTATAGTAGAACATTTCTCATATATTCCACGCTTTTTTTATTCATTTGTTTTTTTTTTTTTTTCAATTTATACCCAAAAAAAATAAATCAACATTAAAAATTATTATTTTTCAAAACAAAATTAACCAAATCATAATATTAATCTAATTTTTTTTATTCAAGTGAAAAAATATTTTTTAAACGTTGAAATAACATCATAACAGTCAATGAACATCCTTGATCTTTACAAATAGTTTGTAACGAGATATTCATAGAGTCCCTTGCATATTGTTCTAAAACAAAAAAACAAAAAAGAATCAATTAAAAATTTAAAAAAAAAAAAAAAAACTAAGTAAACTTTAATAAAACTTTACTTTTTGTGAAAATCATAAACACCTCCTGAATATATCAATCCTTCAACCCTTTGAATATCTTTTAAAACACCTCTTACTGTTAAATTTAAATTTTTCAAAGTATCTACAAAAATGTATTTATGATAGCTTAAAAGTTGTGGCTTTTGTTTTGTTGAAGTTCTTTTAACACCTTTCACTGCATTCTTAACATTATTTACATTTGCAGACGGAATAGTTTTAGGTAAATAAACACTTACTAGTGGATTTTCACTCTTATCAAAAATTACTTTCTGTCTGAAAATATTAAAATAAAAACAAATTGAATCTCTTAAAAAGATAATTTAAAAAAAAAAAAAAAAAAATGTGATTTACTCAGTATCGAATCCTAAATCACATTTACAACGTTGCAAGCTATGTCGATTATTTTTCATTTTCAAAAGGCAATATGATGGTGAATTATAACCCCACAAAACTAATGGTCTTAATTTTTTTGCAAATAATAAACTTTCTAAAACGTAAAAACTTCTTGGCCAATTTTGAAATTTTTGAACTTGAACAACTTTCCATGATGAATTTGTATGAATTTCAAAGTATTTCGATAAAGTTTGATATTTTTCCAAGTTATTATAATCTTCGGTGTAAACAGAACGTAATGGTTCAAAATCTAAAATACCAACACCAGAATAATCATGATCTGGAATAGCATCAATTATTTCTTTTTTCAAATATTTTAAATGTTTTTTCAAATCTGGTTTATCATTTAAATTTTTTGGATCATACAATATTGCAATATGTTCTTCATCAAAATAATTTGGTGTATTTTGTATTAAATCAAAATTTTGTACATTACAAAGTTCTGTTGGAAAATCCCAAGAAAATATTAATTCTCTGGAAAAATAAAAAAAAAAATGGTACGATTAAATTCCATTTTAGGAAAAAATTATAAAAACAAAAAAATCCTTAAAAATCTAATAAACTTACTGATTTTGATTGAAAACTGGTGAAATGTATAAAAAACTTATAAAAATATTCAAAATTAAAAAATTTAAATACATTTTTTAATTGTAATTTCACAATTTATTCAGAAAATAAAAATTCAAAAAAAAATTCAATTGATACTTGAAAAAAAAAAACAATTATTAAATCGAACGTTCTTTTCTCCCAATTCTTATCTTATTTGTTGAAAATAAGATATTTCAATAACTTTTTTTTTTTAACAATATAAAAAAATAGTTACTATGTACAAAAACAAAACAAAGAGATAGGTACTTATTAAATTTTTATTTTTTTCGAACACCTTTTCAAACAAATAAAATTTGAATAACGTCAGATATTTTGTTTTTAATTCTTAATTATATGGAATTAAATAAATTCAACTACGTATATTTGAATTATAAAATTGAAAAATAATTAAAAAATCAATTAAAAAATATAACAAAATAGGAAAATTGTTTTAACACGTTTCAAATATTTTTTAAATGGTTTTAACAATTGCCAAAAAAAAAAAAAAAAAATTCTAAGAAACTTCACTATTTACATAGTTGAGTCATGAATGGCACAATACAAAATAATTACATATTATTTCGCATGTGTTCCAATATTTTAGATGTGTAGCAGATTTCTGATACATACATACATATATGTATGTATATTTATTTATATTTGAATTTTTTATATCTATACATCTTGATGTACACGTCTTAGGTTAGCGTTTTACAGACCAATCCCTCATCGTATAGCTATTTTCGGAAAAGTTTTTGTTTGATTTTGTTGTTACTTTATTACTTTCGGAAGGCATAATTTATCAGTAATAAAATCAAAGGACAGTATTGAAAAAAAAAATGTTTAAGGATTTGTATATCAAAACTGAAATGAATATTCACTTAAAAAGTCGACAGTTTTAAACAAATAAATTTATTGTCATACTCGGACACAAATCTAAAATCGATAATTCAACTCAATTTTTAAGAATAACACTTCTATTATACATATATTCCGATCGAAAGTTGATTCCATTCGATCCATTCTTCTAAACAAATTTCGAAATGGTATTGAAAAAATGTATTCGATTAGATGATTTTGAAAAATAATTGACACATAAAATCGGATAGGTTATTATGATGCGAACGAAATTTACAATAGAATTCGAACGAAGGAATTTCGAACGGTATTGGAATTGTAACTTATTCGTTCGAATACTTTCCTTTTCGATTGGAATCTACAATAGAGGTGTATAACGGTATTTTTTTTTACTGATTTTATACTCATGGGAACTTAGCATTGAAATTTTAAAAATTTTTCAATATTTTAAATTACATATTTAATTAAAATCCAAAAATAATGAGAAAAGAAAATTCAAGTTTTTTTTTTTTTCTGAGTATTTAATTTTAATTTAAAAATAATTTTGAAAAAAAAAAAAATAAAAAAAACAAAAAACTTGTGTAATTTACTGTCTATCTCGGAAGCTACTTCAGTAGTTTTTTCTTCACCTGGTGTACAAACAATGTAAAGAAGAAAAAAAAAGTTTATAAATAATTAAAATACACAATAATTTCAAATAAAAAAAAGCTGCTAAATTATTATTATGTATTTGTACAGCAAATTATACATATATTTAAATTACTTTAGGATATAAATGATTTTTAAGTATCTTTTTTTTTTTCTATTAAGTTTCAATTTTTTTAAATTTTTTTTTTTTTTTTAATTTGAAAAGTTGAAAAGTTAATTACACACTTTTATAAATTAATTAAAAATCAAATAATATATGTAATTAATTAATTCATCGTTTGTTGTTGGTTTTTTTTTTAATTTCTTGAATTTTTTTATTATCGATTAATTTCAAATACACTTAATAATACAAATTGTTGTGTAATTACATAATTATTTGTCTTATTAATAATATTTTTTTGTTATTATTATCTTTTTATCATATTAAAAATTCACATATGTTCAAAGTATCTATTATGAGAAATTTATATGCAAGCAAATACAATGCAATGGAATGATGTATATTATTTATTTTTTATATTTTTGTTTTTTTTTTTCATAAATTCCATGTACATAATATGTAGAAGGTACCCCACATAATTTATATACTTTATTACATCATTATATTATTTAAATCTGATAATTATATGATTTTACATTTTATTATGACTGTTAATTAGATATTATTATCAAAAAGCCCATATATCAATATTAAAAGTAAGGTGTAAAAGAAGAAAAAAATAATAATAATAATATATACAATGAATGAATAGTAATTAATTAACATACGTATCATACATACATATGTGCCTGTGTGGCTGGATATAATATATGAACAATATGTTATGTGTTTATAGACAAACTTGCAAAAGTTTTGTGCATTGGAAAATAAAAAAGAAACAAACAAACAAAAAAGAATTATGTGTAATATGTGAAAAAAACTTGTGTATAGGTGTTATAATAAATTAATAATTAAAAAATTGAATGAAAAAAAAAAAATGCATTTTCATTGAAAAATTTCTTTTTAAAATAAATTTTCTCCCATATTTTTTCTATTAGTTTTTTTTTTTTTTAAATAATTAATGAGAAAAAACATATAGGTACCAATTTTTTCTATTTCCTCATAAAAAGAAGAAAAGAAAAAAAATTATGAATTTAAAAGAAAAAAATTATAATGTTGAACTTTTACTTTTTTCTTACATTTTTTTTTTTTCAGAGGAAAATAAAACAAGAACAAACTAATTATCTGAACTTGTTGTTAAACTCGTGAAAGATTGAAAAATAATTTATGAGAAAAAATAATAGAAAATTTACAATATATTGGAAAAAATCTTAAATCAGCTATTTATTGTGATAATTTTCCTTGAATGAATGAATACCAATTAATCTTTTATTGTTGGAAGATTTATTTATGTAGTTTAAAAATTTCTAAAAAAAAAAATTCTCTTAGAGGAAAAAAAATAGATTTCTTAATGAATATCTTTTATTTTTTTTTTAATTTTCGAACATAGAACAACAAGAACAGAAGTAGATTAGAGGATTGGCCTTAGAAATGGGATGTTTAGTTCCCTAATTATTGCGACCCATGTTGGATCTTTTGTAATACCTTAATGCTGGATTTGACCTAAAAATCTAGGGCTTTGATGAAACCCAGAACATTTTTTAGTTTATAGGAGCCAAACTTCGTCTGGTTTTAGGTGTTTGAGCCTAGAACGTATTATACCTTTAGTCTTTACATTTGCACAAAATGTGTTCCGAAGTTTATGGCTTCTTTTCACAGAATCTTATATTAAGAAAGAAAGAAATCAAATTCTTGAATTATGTAATTTCAGAAAAAAAAAAAAAAAAACAAAAAAATATTTTATAAAAAAAGAATAAAAAGAGTGAATTTTTGCAACAACAAACAAAAAAAAAATTAAAAACAAACAAAACAAAATTTAAAAAAAAAAACATTCTCTCAACACTTGAATGGCACTTGGAATGTGTATTTACTTTTCTTAACTTTTCTTTTCTTTTTTTTCTTTTTTTTTTTTTTTTTGTTATTGAATTACACATGTTTTAATAAGTATACTTTCATGATGTCAATATTTATTTTCTGCATGAACTAAAAAAAAAAAAAATTATTTAAAAAACAAAAAAAAACAGTTAACAATTAAAAAACAAAAAAAAAATAAAAATTTTATTTTTAAACTTGTTCATATTTTATTTACAAATAAATCGTGTTGAAAAACGCTAACTAATCTAATTTCTCAATTAGTACGTTCATTTAATTATTAAACTTGAAAAAAAAAAAAAAAAGTTTATTTTTATCTTTTAGAACACTTGTATATAGGTAAATAGTATACAATTTAATTATACATACATATGTACAGATGTACATACCATATATGGAGTATCTTAAGGTTACGGTCAAGTGTACGTACATTTTATTTTATTCAAGAAGATAAGCAGTCTTTTCAAAAAAAAAAAAAAAAAAACATAGCTGAATAGGTATTTTAACTAATTTTTTAAAGGTATTTTTTTTTTAATAGTTTTTTTTTTATTACAAATGCTATTTTTGAAACTTGTTTCATTGAGGTGCAAAATTTATTAATTACTTTCTCTCTATCTCTCTCTCTTGGGTTTCTTTTAACTAACGTTAATTTGTAATAAACCTAATTTTAATTTTTAAATTTTTTTTTTTTTTCAATTAAATAGAAAAAGTAAGTTCAATAGCCAAAATTTCACAGGCTTACAAATTTTTCTTTTCATATATATTGTACCTTTGATATAGTATTGTGCAAAAAAAAGCCCACCAAAAGTAAATCTCTTTTTAATTGTTGATAAAAAAAAAACGGTCGTTAATCTTCAACCTAAATTTGCAACATTATCTTTAAAAAAAAAAATATTTTACGTATTCGAGTATACGTTTACCGGAATTATTTACATTTTTATCATACAATTGTTTTAATAAATTCAATCTTTATCACATGAATTTAAAATTATGAGACAGAAAAAAAAAAAACATGTGATTGTTTGGATATTTTATTTTATTTTTTTTTAAATAAAAAATTTTATTAAAGTTCAAAAATGGTTGTGTTTTCATTCAAAATTTTACTTTTTTTTTATTGGGGGTATCGTAAAAGAAAAAATTGGTGTCAGAGTAAATAAATTAGTTTAGCTGTTTTTTTTTTTTAACAAATATTGTTAATGAATATTTAAATAAAAAGTTTATGTATCGCCTCGTTTCGGAAAAACAAAAAAAAAATAAAAACGAGAAGTCAATGACTGTACTGTAGATAGTGGATGGATTCTTTCCATTGCTCAGAATAGTATTTAACCAGCTTCTTCAAATCTTCTTTACCTTCCAACACCTTTTCTCCACAAAGAATGTATGATAAATAAAAAAATGATTATCAAAACTTACCGTTCGTACCTCTTTTCTTCTTCAGATTTTCCTTTAATTAAGACTGTAAATCGCGCAATCAAGGACAATAGCTATTCGGATTTCCCGAATAAGAAAAATAAAACCAGAGAAAAAAAAAGTGTTCAAATTTTTCATTTTCTTTTTTTCGTTTTTTAACTAGAAAAATTTTGGACCAAATATTTTTCCTAGGACGTCTACAAAACACACCTAACATTTACAAAAAATAGTCGTAGTTTAGTTTAATTTTTTGTTTTTGTATTTGGAAGGACTAAATTCACACAATTTCATTTATTGATAAAATTTTTTTGTTGCCATTCATATTGTTCTTCATAGAATTTTTCATCATCATTAAGATTTTTCAAATCTGATGGAAATGACATGGTATCATATAACGGTAAATCAAACCATTGATATTTTTTACTTTGCCTTTGATCCAAATTGTATTTAATGCAACGACGAATAAAAATTCTGTAAAGAAAAAAAAATGAAATTTTTCAAATTTAACCGAAAAACATTTCAAAATTATTTTATTTCTTACTCACTTGCTTTGATATTGATTACATCCTTCAATTGGATAATCCTGTTTGTAACATCGATCTCTCAGTAGAAAATATTGCCTTCCAATAACATCAGATACTGTTGAATTGGCAGCATGAAGACATTCAAAAAAATCTTTATCACATTTACAATGAAGTCTACAATTTATTTTTTTCCAAATTTTAAAATTCTAAAACTTACAAAAAAAAAAAAAAAATCAAATCTATACTAACCTAGTAAACCAATCATCATTTCTTAGACCATATTTTTCTTGACCAGCAGCAATATTATCACAATGATCATGTTCCCTACAACATTTATCAACTTCTTCATATTTTCCAAGATCTTCATATCCATTTGCTGTATTACCAGGACCACACCATTTTGTTCCAGGAAATGTTACTGATACTTTACCATTTTTCTCTTCAACTTTTCTCTTTTGATAATTTTTTTTATCAAAAGAATGAATTTTTTTTATTGTAATTTTTATGTGATTTTGTCTTTTATTTTGAATATTTTTTATTTCCGATGAATCAGTGATTTTTTCAGAACAATTTATTGAAACAAATTTGAAAATAACTATCACAAAAATTACAATTAAATTGAAATGAATGCTTTTTAACATTGTTTTTTTTTTCTCTCGATATATTGGAACTGCGACTACGGTTTTAATTATTGTCATAATTTTTTTCGTTCTAAATCATTTTTATATACAAGACTTTTATTTTTATTTTTTTTAAATTAAACTGAAAAAGAATTCCATGCTGTTTTTCCTATTTAGATAAAGGAAAAATTCAATGCACCACATGTGGGTAATTTAGCATAGTTTTAAAAAAAATACCTATATTGTTTTTTTTTTAAACAGATAAAACTCAATGCATACAAAGTCTTAGAATAAAATTTAAAAAAAAAAAAAAGGTATTCAGAAAAATTTTAAGTTTATAAATTCTTTTAAATACATATTTTTTACAGTGTAATCAGAACACAGCTTTTATTAACGATAACTTACCCTTTTCAAAGTTTAATTCGAAACAAAATTTATCAGAGTGAAAAAGTGAGTCTTTGATTTCAGAAATCGTGAATATCTTGTGAATAATTTAACAGAAACGAACGAAAAAATTAAGCTATGAAATGGGAAAATAAAATACCAAACAATTCTAAAACAAACCAAAGCTCACCAAACGTTGTAATGATGGACACCAATTGAGAGCTATGTGAACAGCAAGACAACAGGTTTAAGTAAACAAAAAAATTTATTTAAATAAATTCTAAAAGAAAAAATTCAAATTTACAAAAAACTTAAAAATAATCTTAAAATATTGAAAATTTATTATGATGATGGTGGTGGTGGAGGATGTCGATAACCTCCTTGGCCAGGAGGAAACAAAGGTTGTGGCATATAACCAGATGGTGGTGGCATATGTGGTGACATTCCAATATTTTGTGTTGGCATTTGATAATTTGGATAATTACCACCATTATATTGATTATAAGGATTAAAATTACCATGCCAACTGTTATAAGAAGAATTATAATAAGATGATGGTCCTGCTTGTGGTACTGGTGCATTTCTATCAAAATATGGTCCATTATTACCATTATAGCCATTATTTCCAGAATAATTTTGATTATATCTTTGATTTGGTGATTGATTATAATTATTATATCCTTGATTAAATTGACCTTGATTTGAATTGAAATTTGATCTCTGTGGATTATTTGCATAATTTGTATTTCTTTGTTGATTAAATCGTCTTTTTCGTCTTGAATTACTTCTTAACATACTAGAATCACTATGAATTGATACATCATCTGGAATAGAACTTTCTACATCATCATTATCATTATTTCCATCAGAATTTTTATCTCTATTTCGATGTGATCTTCTAGCATTTCTTTCTTGTTCATCATCTGAATAATCTAAATGACTTGGTGGTGGTTCAACATCATTTTCCCAACTTGCGTCAGAACCACGAATTTTCATTAATTTTGTTAATATTATAAATTGTGTATGTTCAGTTCTTGGTGCTACATAAACTGTTTGACCAATTTCAATATTTTTATCTTTAATTTGTTGATTTGAATTGAAACGTATACAATACATTGGTTCAGCAACTTGTCCTAAAACATCAAAAACTTTACCTAATACTTTATTACCTTTTTCTAAAAATAAAACTGTATCTAAATCTAATAGAATTGTATTTGGTATTGATTGAACTAAAACTAATTGATCAATAATTGTTTGAATTTTTCCAATTTCTTCACATTCAGTTTCTGGTACAGTTATATATAAATCTTCAATTGGTGGTAAATCTTCTAATAATAATTCACCTTTAACACGTATTGGTCCACTTTGTTTTTTATTTTTACCATTTTTGTTCTTACCACCATCGTCATCATCATCATCATCATCATTATCATCGATTTCAATTGGTTCTGGATTATTTGTACATTGACTAATTACTTCAACATCAGATGAATCTGAACTTGCATCAGAATCAACTTCAATAATTTGATCACGATATGATGTTGAATTTGTAACTAGTTCAATTTCTGCAGCTATCGATTCAAGATTATCAGCAGCATTTCGTGGAACAGTATATGTTGATGATGCATCTGAATCAGTATCATCATCTTCGCTGTCGTCACCATCATCATTGCCATCAGATGAATTTGAATCTTGTTCAGAATCGGAAGAAGCGTACTCACTAGCAACTAGACTTAAACCTAATGATTTACTAGCAACTAAAGGTAGATTTGATGGTGGTTTAATACATTCATTGGAAAGTATTTGTATTTCACATTTTTGTGTTTTTGAGACTGTATTAACTGCAGTAGTTGTGTCATTCACTACTTCAAGGTTGTTTGAAGTCTCATTATCCATTGCAACATCCTCGTGTTCTGGATTCTCTGTTAACAAAGACTTGTCAACATTTTGATCATCAATTTTGACTTCTTTATTATCTAAAGTATTTTCAATGGTGACTTCAGCACTAGTTTGATCATTAACTTTGACTTCCTTTTTATCTAAAGTATTTTCAGAAGTAGCTTCAGCAATAGAACCTTCGACTAAAACTTCCTCAGAAGATTTTGACTTTTCATCGTTTTCCAAAACTTTTTCCTTTATGTTCTGAACATCAGATTCATCCTTGTTGGGACTTTTTATTTCTTCAGTTTTATTTGAAATTGATTCCTGTGAATCTGCTTTTTGGCATTCTGTCGAAAGACTTTCATC
The DNA here is from genome assembly GCA_939192795.1 of Bombylius discolor. Classification (NCBI taxonomy): domain Eukaryota; kingdom Metazoa; phylum Arthropoda; class Insecta; order Diptera; family Bombyliidae; genus Bombylius; species Bombylius discolor. Next base: position 2,539,198 of record OW584242.1, read on the forward strand.
TTTTTTCAGTGTATTTTCTTGAAAATCAACTTGATTCTCTTGAGTTTGTACAACTTCCATTGGTGCTTCACTAGTATCCATGTTTTTCTATAAAATAAATAAAAAAACAAAAAGATTATGAATAATTCAAAAACTTAAAGAATATAAAACTTACTCATCAATCAAATCCTGTCTATTTTATGTATTTTATTTTTTCACTGACTGTTTAGATTAAAAATTTCTTTTAATAGTTTTTATTTTAATTTTTATTGTTTAAAAAACAATTCCTTCGACAATCGACCGGTTAAACACGTGCTCTTTGACATTTACACGCAAGCATTGCCATATTGAAAATTCAAAAAAATGTGGGAAATTATTGATAGATGAAATATTTCCTCAACAAAAAAAAAAATGTTTTAGGGAATTTTTTCGTTATTTTTAACTGTGGTACTAGCAATATTTAATATAAAAATTTCTTTTTTCTCTTTTTTAATCGAAATAAAGTAAACTAGTTTCAAATTGATAAATAAAAAGTAGGTATCAACAAATTTTACATTTTCGGCTTTTAAATAAAATTCTCCTCTACGAATATGTAATTTATATGGCAGCATTGAAAGAATATTTCCTTTTAAATATCCCTCGAAAAAAAAATATATAGTTCAGTTGTCAAAAACGCTAATCAGCTGATCATCATAAAAACAAAAACAAAATACAAACATTATTCCCGATGGCTACCGGACTTTAGTGAATAGTGATTTGTGAAAATAAAACTTGTAATTAATAAATACATATAATTAATATGTGACAAATAAAATTATAATTATTATCAATTAAATATTCTAGTTCATTTATTTGTTATCGTTCATCATCAAATATTACATAAATTAGTGGAACAGAAGCAACAATCGAAAAATTTCCACTGGAGAAAGAACAAATTTCCATTCCATTCAAGATTTCTCACAAAGGAGCATTATCTTCATAATTTAAATTTTTTTCTTCGATTCACTTCTACTACGCACTCATACATTTTTAATCGAAATTAAAATATTACATACAATTATATAGAAATAAATATATTTTTTCTACGATTATACGACGAATATTTCGTCATCGTTATATCATCATCAAATCAACAAGCACACAGCACACATTTTTAATCGAAATCTTTTTAGTCGGATGTTAATTCGAAATTCGAATCAATCATAGTCCGTTTAGTTCAGTTGGTATTTGTATCTAAATCAGGTAATATACGTTCCGTTTTTGAACTTTGAAAAAAAAAAAGAATTTATTAAATAAAATAATTCTTATCTTTCCACCTACAATATTTAAAAAATTCTATTTTTTCTTAAGAATTTTTTTTTTTCTTTTTACAATAAAAACAAAAAAAAAATAAAAAGTTCTTTATTGCGTTTAATGTCACAATAAAAATATATTTTTTAATAAAAACTGGTGAAATTTATAATTTTATTTTTTGTGTGACCGGTAAAAGTTATTTCGTTTTAGTTTTTTTTTTCTAAAAAAAAAAAAAAAATATTTCTAATAAAACAGAAAAAAGAAAAAAATAATGAGTGTACCAACAAGTGAAAAATCTACGGTTGTTCCACCACCTTCACAAAAGACATCATCAAATAATGCTCTTAAATTTTTATTTGGTGGCTTATCTGGGTAAGTGTTATCATCATCAAGTACCTATATATATTTTTTGCTTACTTTATTAAATAATTATCATTATTTTTTTTTTAGAGAGGTTTATTTAGTAATCTAAAATCGACGAGATAAAAATTCATTAATAAGCACTTTCAGACATCGTCTCATTGTTGATAATTTTTTTTTTTTTTTTGAATTATGTAAAATTCATAACAACTTTTCAGATATGATATTCATTTTTCTATATTTTAATTGTATGTCTCTATCATGTAATAAATGAGGAGAAAGTTATAAGATACATTTGTTGTAAAATTGTTGTAATAGTTTTTTAGCCTCTTTTTTTTTCAAAAAATTATAATTCAAATGAATTTCGAGGTCAAGTTATGTTCCAGTTTCATTCATGATGAAACAACAAAAACTATGTAGAAAAAAAAATATATTTATGGTTTTTTTGTTTTTACGTAACTTAAACTATCATTCAATGAGCTCATACATAGGCTGTTCAATCATAAATATTTGATTTTTAATATCTACTTAATTTTCAATTCGATGAAGAAAAAAAAAAATAAATAAATTTGAAATTGAAAGTGAAAATGCATAAGCAAAATGAAAATAAAAAAAAAAATGAATGATGAAATTGTTGGTTTGTTTTTGAATACAATTTTTGTTTAAAAGCACAAAAATGTAAACATAAGAACATTCCATGTGTTTCTATGTGTGTTCTTTTTTTTACGGTGTTAATTTTATTCTATCTTAAATTTTTTAAATTTATAAATAAAAAATAAAGGTTATCAGTTGTCTATAGGGTGTTTTTGTTTGTTTGTTTTTTAAAGACGATCGTTTAAAATAGAAAAAAATTTCGCATTTCATTGATAAGTAGTCTGTCTGAGTGAGTTATGCTATCGGTACCGATATCGAATTTATGTCTATTCGCGGGGGTGGATGTATGGAAAATTCGTTTCCAATTAGGTACTTGGTTCGAGTTTCTTATGGCTGATTTTGAATTCAGCTTAAGCATGTCGAATATGAAAAGTTGAAACAAAGTTTTTGCTTTCACGTCGGCTTAAAAAAGCCATTTAAAAAAGTTCGAAACAAAGTTCTTTAGATAGATAGACTGAGATACAATGATATTTTAAAACACCCTTTTTTCTTATAGTTTTAGGCTTCCAAAAAAAATACTAGAAATTGCGTTCCATAATTCCTCAGATTTTAAAAAAATTTGATAAAAATGTAACGCACTTTTTTAGAATCCTACTTGTTATTTTTGCTTTTTTTTTTCCCAGAAACATAAAACACCCTGTTCACCTCCACATTTCTATTCCGACTTTTAATTTAAATTTTTCAAATATAGACTCAATACGCTAAAGAAATAATACATATAATGAATTATAATCGGCAATGATAATTACTTTCAATATATAGTATTTTTTATTTACTTTCAAATTTCAATGTAACCAAAAACAACATGATTTCCGAATGAATTCTGGTACCCTGCCCTCCAATGACGACATTTAAAGTCTAGTTGAACGTTATTTGATATAAAAACTGAGTGAATTTAATACAATTTTTTTTTTATTTTCTGTATTTCCTTTATTTATTTTTATTTTTTTTTTTTTTTTTGTTTCTGCTACATTTATTGATATTACGTATTTTTTAATTATTCACTTTTTTTTTTTATTTTGTTTTCTTGTTATTTTAAATGGAAAAAAAATTGTTTAGCATGAAAAAATTTGTAAGAAATATTGAATTGAATAGAAAGTATTATTTTACTTATATTTTCCTATTGAAATGTGGTATTTTTCTAGCTTGCTTTTTTTTATATTTTTTTTAATAATATTCTTTATGTAAATATTTGATAATTGTTGAAGGTTCAATAATCGATAAATGACAATTGAAAATAGGAAGAGAAAAATAGAAAATAAAAGTTAATTCAATGAAATTTTCCATAGTTTATATTGAAAGCTCTTTTTATTTTTTTTTTTAGTTTATGTTTGGTTGTATCCAGTTAAGTATAATTTAAATTATTTATAGGATATAAGGATACCTTTTTTAATGTATTTTAGTAGGAAACAGAGCAGTAAACATATAGATATTAAGATCTATCGATCTGACAAATTAAAAGTACCCATTTGACTGGAATTCATGAATGCAATAATATTTTTTTTTTTTTAGTTTCAATTTAATCGCTAATCAGGCATTTTAATTAAATGTATCCTTGACTTTTATTTCTTATTAATTCAAAAATAATTTTTTTTTTTTTTTCAAAATTAGCGTTCAATAAAATTTGATTTGTTCTGAATTCCAAAATAATCTTGACTAACCCACAAAATTAGACGAAAACATACTGGAATTGGCACAATTGTTGAAAGCTTAAAAAAAAAAAAAACAATTTGCAATTGAAGGTCTTTTAAAATTTTAAAGCACAAAATACAAAAATAATTCAACTTTAAAATTTGAAATAAAAAAAACAAAATTTGTCTGTTTAAAATTAAAAACGGTTTATAAATAAAAAAATAATCATTAATTTCAATATTGAAGTAACTTAGAAATATTAATGATAAGATATGGGATTCGAATTACTGCGTCTTTTTTTTTTTTTTTTTCTTCCAATATTTCATTTTAGAAGAATCGAAGTTCAATAATTTCAAAATTTATATCACCATAAAATTTGTTGATGATAACAAGCAATATTTTGTTTTTTTTTAAACTAAATTACTCACAATTGTGCACAGTGTGTACGACCCTGTTGAATTCGATTCCAAAGTCTTATCATTCATCAAATTGAGAAATATTGTGCTATTTATTTTTGTAGCGTATTCTTCTGGCTCTGGCATTGCAAAAAAAAAAAAAAACAAAGTGCATATAAATCATGAGAATCCATGGTTCATTTTATTGATTTACATTTTCAATTATTTTAATAAAATATGAATTATGCGATGGATGTATATTCTTTCTGTGCCCCTAATTCAATTGCAATACAACTTTTTTTTTTGTACATTAAATTTTTTTACTCTTTTTCATTGCACAATGCATAATCATCATTAAACAGTCTTGTTTTTGTTGTTGTCTATCAATTTTATCAATTCCTAATAAAATCATATTGATTGGAAAATTTTCTTTACAAAAAAAAAAGGAATAAAAATGCAAAATAAAAAAAAAAAAAATTTTTTTGATGTGGACTTTGAAATTTTCTACAAAGAAATTAAAAATGAAGAAAAACAAACAACAGAAAAGAGGTTACATTGATTTTCTGTACTGCATAAATTATTAAAGTTCAGCGACCCTTTTTCAAATGACTTAGAAGAAGAAAACCAAACAACGAAAAAATTAAAATTCTAATGAAAGGGGTTTGTTCTTTTTTTTCTTTTTAGTAAAATTGATTTTTTTCATTTTAATTGTAAAATTTAAAATTCCTACACAAATCATTAAAAATCGTATGTTCACAAAAATCAAGCGTTTAAATTTCGTAAAAAAAAAAATTAAAACATCAGAAAATTAAAAAAAAAAAAAAAAATACACAAAAAAACATTTGAAAATTTTCATACAAGTGACCTAGACAAAGAACTTGTAATACTAAAAATAAAATTAGAAGATTTTAAAAACAAACAAAAAAAAAAAAAAATAGAGAAAAGACAAAAATTTAAAGCAAAATTATGATTTTTAGAATGTTTTCAATGCAACAGGCATTTTACATTTTTTTTTTTTAGATTTTCTAAAGAGAAGTATCTTTTTAAAAACAAAAATTGTCTATCTACAATTTAAATTTTAAAAAAAATCAAAATAAAAACAACAACAAAAAATTTAAAAAAGAATGAATTCAAAATTTATTTTATTTGCGCACCAAAAAAAAAAAAAAAAAATGCATTTAGTCACAAAACATTAAAAATAAACATATTCCCACTTGGTGATTTATTCAGATGTGTGTAATTAAATTGTACCGAATTTTTTTTTTCAATTGAAATAATTTTTTGTTGTTTCTGTGAATCTGTGTTTTTTTATTTTTTAAATTTGTTTAAAAAAAATATTGAAAATGTTTCAACATAAAAAATCATGAAGTGAGAAATGAAAATTTATTGATTTTAAAAAATTCAGTGTCATTCGTCATGAAATCTTCTTATTTTTACTCATTGATTTTAAATCAATTTCGCAGTCAAAGGCCAATTATTAAAGAAAAAACTGGACTGGAATATATCATGAAAAATTAAGAAGTTATATATTCAGTATGGCGTTTCGGTAGAACCTACAAGGATGCAAATATATATATATATACATACATATATGAGCACCTAAATAAAGTGATTGTGAAAAAAATTTGGACACAAACAAAATATCAATCAAAATTCTTTGGAACAGAAGCGCAGAGATGCTCGAGTGCATATTCAAACAAATTGTTGATGATTTATCCCTCTTTCGATAACCTGCAAAAATACAAGCAGGACATCTATCAACACTTTTCATTTTTTTACCCCATGAAGTGTAAGGTGGAAGTTCCATTTTTCCACTTATATGTACCAGCGCTGTGGTATTATTAAAAGTGCAGTAAAGTGTATTTCTCAAAGTCTTAAAAATAAAATAAAGAAATTTGCTCTACTTTATCGTCACTTCATGACTTACAAAGTTTCAAATAATAAAGAAAACCTGTTAATTAATCTTCAAATATAAAAAATCAATAACTATTATTCTTTTTGAATAAATAAAAAATAATCACACGATATTTTTATATTTTAATTTTGTTCTACATTTTTTCTTTACTTTACTAAAAATAAATTATAAAATTAAATGAAAAAATATGCAAGAAATGATGAAAAATTTATTATGCAAATTATTTGATTTATCTGCGATATAATAAAAAAAAAAAACAGCACACACATACAAAAACATCAAAACAAACACCTGTTGATCTAACAAAAAAAAAAAAGAATCACATGAAAATTTCAAAATAAATATTTAACATTTTCAGATTTTCAATAATAATTGAATTTTTCGTCATGTTTTTTTTTCCAATGAATTTTTATCTTAATTTTTTTTTAACACTCAGTGAAAAGTAAATAATAGAAGATAAAAAAACTTATGTAATTGGTTTTTTTTTTTTTTTTTTTTTTTGAAATTTCTGATTATTTAATGGATTTTTTTTTAATATATATTTTTAGCATGGGAGCAACATGTATTGTTCAACCATTAGATTTGGTTAAAACACGAATGCAAGTATCAACAGCAGCAACAAGTGGTGCTAAAGAATATAAAAATTCATTCCAAGTTTTATTAAATGTGATAAAAAATGAAGGTTTCTTTGGTTTATACAAGGGTATAGGTGCAGCATTATTACGTCAAGCAACATATACAACAACACGTTTAGGTGTTTATACATGGTTAAATGAAGTTTATAAAGGGTAAACAAAAAAAACAAAAAAAAAAACAGTGATTATATTTGTTTTTATCATTTAAACAACAATAAATTTAAAACAAACTATGTATCTATTTTTTCGTTCTCCTCATTTTAGATCAACTAATAAAGATCCAACAGTATTTGTTCGTATGGGTATGGGTATGGGTGCTGGAGCATGTGGTGCATTTGTTGGTAATCCAGCTGAAATAGCATTAATACGAATGACTGCTGATGGTAGATTACCAATTGCTGAACGTAGAAATTATACAAATGTTGCAAATGGATTAATACGAATAACTAGAGAAGAAGGTCTATTAACATTATGGCGTGGCTGTGTACCAACAATGGGTAGAGCTATGGTTGTTAATATGGTACAATTAGCATCGTATTCACAGGTTTGTTAAAAATAAAAAAAATATCATAATTCTTACTAATTACATATTTTATTTCTTTTGTTCAATTCTTTTTTTAAATTTTTTATTTTCTAGGTCAAAAGCTATCTAGTTCAAGAATTTAAATTTCAAGATGGTATTCAATTGCATTTCTGTGCAAGTATGGTGTCAGGATTTTTAACAACAGTCGCATCAATGCCAGTTGATATTGCGAAAACAAGGTAAAAAAAAAATAATAATAATATGAATGATTTTTGAATGTTTGAGAGGGAAAAGAGACTAGTAATGAGACTTCTAATGCGTTTCAATAGCACAATTTAAAGAAAAAGTTTTTTTTTCACAAAGTTTTAAATTCCAATCGAAATTATGTAAGAAAATTTTTTCGAAAATTACATAAAATGTTTTCGAACTTTCGAAACTATGTTCGAAAGCCATTTTCGAATTTCCGAAATTGACAAATTATGACTCTGAAGTCTTCTGCGGCAAAAGCTTTACTCGGATCTTTACATAAATTTTCAAACGAAGTAGGAACGAAGACTACTACTGAAAGCTTTTAAATGAAAAGACAAGAATTTCAATTAATAATTTATTATTATCGCTTTTACACAAATCCTTTTTTTCATGCTTATAAATTTCTCGTTTCTAACATTCTGGCATTTCTTCCATGTCCCTTTTCAAATGACCCTTTGCGCATTCATTGAAATTTTTCGAATAATACATCATTTTTGCAATTTTTTCATATTCTTCATCATTATTGGTTTTTTGAACTTGATATAAAATTTGTGAAATCAATTCAGACAAGACCATTGATAATGTATCTAATGCATTCTCATTGTATGATGTTAAACATGTTTTCGGTGATAATATTAAAAATAAATATTTTTTAATACTTAACATCAATTTTTCCATACCATTTGTTATTAATTTTGGATTTTCATATAAATGACATTTTTTTAAAACGTAATTATTAAATTTCATAATTATATCATTTAATATTTGTAATTTACATTGTTCTTGTAATAATTTTATTGTTTTTAAATAATATTTTTTACGATTTTTAATTTTTTCATATTTTTTTGATTTTTTTATTCTTTTATTTTCAAAAATTTTATACAATTCTTCAGTTGTTGTTGGTTTAACATTATTAATCATATTATGTATTCGTTCTAATTTTTGTTTTGGATAAAAAACATTTTCATAATTTTTTAAATATCTTATTAAATGAGGATTTGGTGTTGATAATTTTTTTAAATTTTCATTTGACATGATTTTGAAATTCTTTATTTTGTTTGTTATTTCCGAAATTTTTTTTATTTACAAAATAATTTTCTGGAGAGAGAGAGAGAGAGAAAGAAAAACCGTTATGAAAAATATTACCAAGAGAAAAAATTATAACAATTTATTTTTCACATATTACTCCATCGAAATACAATCGTTTACTGCAATAGAACCATTCAAATAGTTGTCAGAAGTTAACTTAGTTAATAATAGCGTTCAATGATTGCTCCCGAACCAATCGGAAATTTATTAAACTTAAATACTTTTTTGTTAAATGAATTTACGTTCTGTTTCACGTGTTATTGAGGGAGATTTTTAGGGAAAAATGATAATTTTAGGAACGTTTATCCGAGTTTAAAAAAGTTCTCAATTTTTCGAAACAGATTTCCGTTTTTTGAAATTTTAATTAACAAAAATCAAAATTTGAAACATGAGTGGACAGTTTTCCAAAAACCATCTAAAAATTTCTATTTTTTTCTTTTCTTTTAAATTAAAATTATTTTTTTCTTGTTTTTTTTTTTTTTAGAATTCAAAACATGAAAATAACTGATGGTAAAGGTGAATATAAGGGAACAACTGATGTATTACTTAAAGTTGCTAAAAATGAAGGTGTATTCGCATTATGGAAAGGTTTTACACCATATTTTTGCCGTTTGGGACCACATACTGTTTTAACATTCATTTTCTTGGAACAATTAAATAAATTATATTCAACATTAGTACTTGGACAAAGTGGTGGAAGTTCTGGAATGTAATTTCTAAAAAAAAAAAACAGAAAATCGAAATTAATAAAGAGACGGACAAAAAAAAAAAAAAACAAAAAAAGTGGGGAAATTATTCAAAGAGTTTATTTATTTGACAAAGAGACAATTTAAAAAAAAAAAAAAAAAAAGAGGTGATGGAAAATGCACAGCAAAAATAAATGATCTATTTTTTTTTGGAATTGTTTTTTTTTTATTGCAAAGCATAATTAACTGTTACTTGAATTATCAAATAATATTTTTAATGAATTTTATTTTTAAATTGCCATAAAATATTTCTTTTATTTTTATTTTTCTTATATTCCACTCTCGAAAAAAAAAAAAAGTGTTATTTTAATTAAGAAAGCATGCTTATTACAGAAGTAAGTTTTTTTTATTCTTATTTAACGAATTAAACAAAATAAAAAGCTCCATAATATTATACATATATATTTTTGTAATTATCACAATTGTAAAGCTAAAATTATAGTTAATTAAATTTTAAAGAAAAAATAATAAATAAAAATCCATTTAAAATTTGTTACATTTTTATTTTAATGTATATTTTTTTTTAATTATTTTTTTAAATAAAAGTTTTTATTTTATTTTGTTATATATTTAAAAAAAAAAAATAATAATAATGAAATATTATGCACTTAATGTTTATTTTTTTTAAAATGATTTATTAGAAGTAATTTTTTTTAAAGTTTTTTGTTTTGTTTTTTTTTGTTAATTTTTTTTTAAAGATTTTAATACAAAAAACATGCCAATAGACAAAAAAAAAACAGAACAATTTTCGATGAATTTTTTTTTTTGTAATGAATAAAAAACTGAAAAAAAATGTAACTTTTTTTATAAATGTGAAAAAAAAAGAAATAAAACAGAAATTATGAAGAAAAAAAAAATTTGTGCTTAAAGTTTGGAAAGTAAATAATATAAAATTCCATTAAACTAAATTGTGTTCAAAACTTAAATGCAAAACTTATAAGAATTTTTATGTAAAAAGAGTAAAGAGAAAAAAAATGCATATTATAAAAAAAAAATTAAATAAAATATTATTTTTAATTTTTAAATTTTTGTTTACTTTTTTTTGCCTTTTGTCTAACATAACAAGAGAGAAAAAAAAGGACATATTATAGCAATGGACAAAATGGGAGGAAAAATAAAATTGAAGTTGATGTAGTGTTTAAAATTTGATCAAATATGGAAAAATGATCCTTTATTTAAAAAAAAAATGTGGTACATGATTTGAGTTTACTGCTTTTTCATTCACTTTTACTTTAAATTCTGTTCAATGATGAACTCTGAATAATTTTTAGAATAAAAAAAATGTGTTCAATGAAACTTCTCAGATCATTCACACTAACATGAATCTTCTTTTTTCTTTATTTTTGCTTCATTTTTTCTTTTGTGTTTAATTTTTAAGTTTTGTTCCAGAAAGGTAATTCAAACTTATTTGACTACGATGGAAATTGTCTAATCATTGTGGCTTGCTCTACTAGTCTTTACTGTTTAACCATCAGCATGCTTACCCCAACAGCAATGGCCCACTTTAGCAAAATTCGAAAATTGATCATAATAACCAAAAGTAAATCTACCATATTCGAATATTTACCTTTTCAGTAAAGATTATCCTACCACAGTCATCAAATTTTTTCAAAATACGGAAAAACACACTCGCGAGTTGCTCACATTCGACACACGGGTGAGTTTTTCGTACTCTGAATTTTTTCATTGGTTGATTTTATTACTTACCATATAGGAGCAACTAGCAGCACCAAAATGGTTCTTACCTATGATGAATTTTCGAATTTCCCCCTTTTGAACTTCTTCAATATTTTTCAAATAACTTTTCTTTGAAGTCCTGCTAGTTGACTTTTAAGTATTTTAATCGAAATTACTCAAGAAAGAAATTCTTTGTGAAAATCATGGAGACTTTTCGTTGCATTATACAACCTCCTTTTTTCACCAGAAGCTGAATGATTCTTCTTGTAATTTTTCTTAGGCTCTTAGGTTGTATTATTTCCATTCCAGCTTCCACAATAACGATTTATTTATTTTTTTTCTTATTCTAAAATTTTGACCGTTGAACATTTATTTGAGATAAATTTTGGTACTAATGAACTAACTGTACAATTTCTAGAAATAAAACAAAATAATTTAACGTTTTTTGTTTGTTTTCTTATTTGTTTTTATTGTATTTTTTTTTTTATGTTTTAAATTATTTATAAATAAGTATAATTTTATTATAAATTTTTTTTTATTGTTGTTGTTTTTAAATTATTTATAAACTAACATTAAAGATTTGGTTTTTTTTTCGAGATACGCTTTAATATTTTCTGTTGCGTATTTGTTTATTAATTTATTTTTTTTGTTTTTTTTTTAAATTTAAATATAATAATAATCTTAACAACTAGTAAAAATATATTTTTTCATAACTTACTAAAAAATTTTTTTTTTTAAAAAAAAAAGAGAGAGGATACAAGTTTTTATCTTTTTTTTTTTGTAATTTTTTTTTTTTTAATTTCCAAATTTTAATAATTTTTTGTTTTATTTTTAATTCTTCTTCTTTGTTTCATTTTTTTTTTTTTTTTAAATAATAAACGTAAACGAATATGAAAATTTCATGATGAATGATTTTCAAATTAAAGAATTTTTTTTTTTTTCAAATTTCAAATAGAAAAATAAAAGAGAATAAAACGTAACTTACTTGAAGACTGAGAATAACTCTTTTCTTCTTTCTTTGATAAGAATAATTAATGTAATTGATAATTATAAAAAAAAAAAAAAAATTAAGTAATAAATAAATAAGTGTAAGTAATATTGCCGTATTTAATTAGTTTATAATTTAAAATTTAACAAAAATTAAAGAGTTAAATAAAATTCATTTTGTTTTTTAATTACTGTTTCTTGTTTTTCATGTTTTCAGTTTGAAATTTTCGGTATTTTTTTTTTTTTTTTGAAAAATTTTGACTTTTATAAAAAGTTTTTAAGAAAATCTTTCTTTGAAAGTCATTTTTCAATCAATGAAGTCTTCACTGAAACAAAATAAGGAACAGAAGTTAAATATGTGTAATTCAACTACAAAAACAAAGTAATTTTCACATAGAATTGCCACCTTGCTATTTTAACAGATCAACTCAGCATTTTGCATATCACACACCATACGATGAATCAACAGAGGTTTTATTCCATTAACTGACGGACTTTGAAGCCTTCGAAATTGCTGGTTACAACGACAATTCTAAGCTTATGTTACTTTGCTTGTATGAAAAATAGTCGATCGATTGTTCAATCAAACGAATTCGGCGTTAATAGGTTCCAATTATTGTGACCAGAAAGAAGGTCGAAAGTTTCTTTTAATGCGTTGTTATAAAAAAGTCTATTGTTCAAAATAACAAAGAGCTGAATGACTTAAAATTATTGTTTTCTAAAACTTAAAGAAGGCTGCTTACTTTTGCTTTAATTTCAATTTTTTGTTCTGTAGTACGACTTTCAAAGACAAAACTTATCAATGTTGAAAATTTTGTAGGATAAACGATCCAAAAAAAAAAACGATCAAAATTCTAGAATGGTAAACATCGATCGAATACACAAACCAAGGGTACTCTTAGGCGTTACTTCCGAATTTTCTATAAGCAAAAAATAAAATTTATCCGAAAGTTAATAACGATAAACTTTCAAATTGTTCATTGTTCTTTTTTTTTTTTTTTTTTCTAAATTATCCGAAATTAAGTTCGAAAATTTTTCCGAAAATATTACCGAATCTAGAATTACATCATTTGAAATTTATGATTCTAAATAGAAAATCTAAAATTGGTCTTTACTAACAATTAATCAATCAATTTTTATTTGGATTATCTTTTTTATGGTTTCGCAATTTAAGGACAAAATATAAATTTTCTGGTTTTTTTTTTTTATTTTGTTTCCTAAATTTCTTTTTTAACAAAAAAAAAAAAAATAATAATAATAATAAATTAAATTAAATTAAAAAAAAAAATTCATTTAAATTAAAATAATGATGATGCAATTTGAATTAATAACTAATTTTATGAAATTTAATAATGTGTAAATAGGTTGTTTATAATTATTAATATTAAATAAAAAAATAATAATTAATAATAATAATTAATAGTAATTAATAATTAGTAATTGTTGTTATTTCTAAAACAATTACCTACTTCTTATTTTTTTTTTCTTGTTTTATATTTAAATTTTTTTTGTTGTTTGTATTAAATTGATTGCTTTTAGTTTTTTAATTTTAAATTTTTTAATTGATTTTTTTTTTTCCATTCGTTAAATTAATTTTAATTATAATAAATAGTTTATTTTTCTTTTCTTGTTGTTTCTTCTTTGTATATATAATTGTCATGATAATCATATACATTATACATATACATATACATATATTATAATTCCTAACTAATAAATAAGTTGTATTTTTTTTTTCTTTTTTTTTTTTGTTCATTTTTATTTTTAGTTTTAATTACTTTTTTTTTGTTTTTAAATTATTATTTTATTTATTTATTTTTTTTTTTTTGTTCTCATAAAAATATATATATATATAAAGAAATTGTTGTCTTATATAATTCATTATCATTTGACTAGATATTTATAATATAATTAATAATTAATAATTAATAATAATATTTGTTTCTTTTTTTTCTTTTTCTTTTTTTTCATATAATTTATAATTAATAATAATTGTTAAGTATATAATGTAATTAATTATAATTTTATTTTATTTTTTTTTTTAACGTTACTTTGTTTTTCTTCTTATATATTTTTTTTTTTTTTGTATTGTTTTTCTCTCTTTTTTTTTGTTGTTGTTGTGTTATTTCTAAATTAATTATTGTTTATTAAATATTATTTTTTTTTGTTTTTTTTTTGTGTTGATTTTTATTTTTGTAATATATTTTTAAAAAATATGCATTTTTAATTACTAAGTATTTTATTTTGTATATATTTTCTTTAATTTGCTTTTTTTTTCTTATTCGAAAAAAAAATGTCGTTTTTTTTTTGTTGTTTTTATTTTACAATTAAAAATTCTCTTCTTTTTCTTCTTTTTTTTTTTTTCAAAATTGTAATTTTTTTATTTAACAAATATTTTTTTCTTTTCTTTAATTTAAAAAAATTTATATTAAGCACAGTTTATTTGTTTGTTTTGTTGCTTTTAGTTTAGGTCCTTTTTTTTTTTAAATTGATATTCAAATTCTTTTACTAAATTTTTTGTTTTCTTTTTTAATTAAAATATTTATTTTGTGCTTTTATTTTGTTAACTTGAATTTTATTTTATTTTTTTTTTGTATTATAAAATTGAAACCATTTTTTTTTTTAAATTTTAATTACATATATTAATTTTTTAATATTTCTTTTTTTTTTATATAAATTTTTTTTTTTTAATCTAAAAATTGAGCCCCATTTTTTTGTTCTAATAATACGTAACCTAGATTCAGAAAAAAATGATGATAATGATGATTTTCTTCTAAATATTCAAAATATTTGTTTTTTTATCACTTTAATGCAAAAGTTCGAAAACTAAACTTGCGCTTTCAAGTCATAAATAATCAACCACCGATTTTGAATTCCTTGGAAATCAATTTTCAAATATATGTAATTGACCTTCTGTGTGTATTTATTCCCTTTGTGATTGATTAAAGATGACATATACCTACTTTTATTCGAAAATTCGAAATTCACAATTCAGAAATATATTTTCGAATTTAAAAAAAAAAAAATTGTATTTGGAAAAAAAATATTTTGCATAAAAGTGATACTTAAAAAAGTTGTTTTCATTTAATCAATTTTTTATTTCGAAATGTCGCAGCTTTTTAATTTGTTTCCCTAATTATTGCGACTTGAATACACGTACGAATGAAATTGAGCTTTTATTTCATTTTTATATTTTTTTAGTTAATTAAAATGTTTTTTTTTTTTTTAAACGGCACTTTTTTCTTTTTTTCTCCCTCAAAAACAAAATAATTTCAACAGAAAAAATTTTAATTTCGAAAAATTGACAGAAAAAAAAAAAGAAATGATCTTTAGAATTTCAGTTTTATCAATTTTGACCATTTTCAAAAGTACACAAAAATTTATTACGAAAATGAAAGGAACACAATACATTGGACGTAATGAAATCGTATTTTTTTTTTTTTTTTTCATTTAAAAAATTTCTCATTGTATTTCGCAATTTCGAAATTTCAAAAAACATTATCTTACAAACTGGAAAAAAATTAATGAGCATGAATTATCAATATCATTTTTTTTAATGGTAAGTATTTTTGAAAATGGCTTTTGTCAGTGATTAAAAGAAGAATTTATCAATTTCGGTCAAAGGAAGTTCAAAGTACATAGTTCATGAACTATGAACTTACACTGTGTTGTTCATTTTGACCTGAGCTGATTACTATCATTTGCAAATTACTAACAAACAAAAAAACATAGTTCTTTCAATTAGTGTAATATGTCAAATTAGAAAAAAAAAAAAGAAAGATTTTAAAGAACTTTATAAATATTTGTTAAATTTCTAATAAATATATTTTTTTTTTTTTGTGTATTTTAAATATTAAATTGAATCTTCTTAAAAAAATATTTCTTTACAAAAAATTTTCTTTATCAATTTTTTTTTTCACAAATTTTTATAAATAAAATGTACTTTTTCTTTCCATTCAATATTTTGTTTTTGTTCTTCGTTTTCGTTTTTCATTGTTAAATTTTTCGCTGAATAAAAATTTTACATTGTTTTTTTTCTTTTCTTGAATGCTTAAAATCTAAAATTTTCATATTTTTATGTATGTATTTAAATTCCCTTTGTTTTTATGTATATAAATATTTTTTTTAATATGTATATAGGTATATTCACTAACTATCTATTAAATGATTATTTGTAAGAATATAAGAGGTTTTTGTTTTGTGTGCTATTTGATATTTTTGTTAATTTTTTAAAACATATATTTTGTGAGTTTGTGTGTGTGTTATAGTTAATTAGAGTTTTTTTTTCTTTCTCTAATTAATTTACTTATTCTTCTTCTTATGTTGTGTAAGAAAAAAGGATAAAGAAATGATGAAAATTAACATTAATATTACAGCGACAATCGCTTATAACAACTAACAAGAAATTTGTATCGTTATAATCGACAATCGCTACAGTCGATAGTAAAATAGAAAAATAAAACCAGACAAAAGTTTATGTTAAATTCTCGTTATAACTGTATTTTCGAAAATATTCATGAGAAATAATGATGATAGAATATTGAGCAACTGTTTTACCATCTGATGATAAATAAACTGTCAATATATTTAGTTCTCTAAAAAATATCGATTTTCAAAAAACAAAAAGTAATTAAATTTGATTTATCATAAAGTGAAATCAATTTCGAAATTCGAATTTATTTTTATGTGCTTATGAATTTTAATTAAATATTGAAAATATCAATTTTAATGGAGGAAAAAAAATTATTTATTACCCAAAAATGTTTCGAATTTTCGAAAAAGAAACTGCAACAAAATATAGAAAATAACTTGCATACATATCCCTTTTTTCTAATAGATGAGCAACAGTTTAGAAATTTCTTTTAACTGTACTAGATTAGCACAGATTGTGCCAAATATACCGAATATTCATTTAAAAGCATGTTTGTGTAATCGAATTACATAAAAATTTTCAGATTTCTTATTCTAGCATTCATTAATGAAAATTTTATGATTTTTGTTTTAATGCTTTCGACTGATCACAATCATTTTAAGGTTGTGTATTTTAATCTTTGTAGAAAATCAAAAAGAAGTCTTGAGACATTTAACAGTTATTAAAATGTTAAGATGGTATTTTGGTGTGAAATCACCTATAAAATTACTGCTCCTTGAGTTAATTTGTTATTTCTTCTCAATTTATCCCTTTTTCTCACATAAACTCTATTTTTAACTTTCTTGTTTAGTTTTCTTTTTCATCTTTTTCATCTTTTTCTTCTGTATTTTAGTATAGATTTGATTTACAAAATAATAAGTACATTATTAAAATATTTTAAAAATACCTAAACTAGCCATTAATAACGTATTTTTTTTTTTATATATAAGAGAATTAGTTTTTTTTTTTCTTGTTTTTTTTTTTTTATTTTTTAATTTTATACAAAAAATATATGTACTTGTAATTTGATACGTATTTTTTTTTTTTAAATTTGTTTTTGTGTTTTCTTTTTCTTCTTCTTCTTCTTTTCTTTAATAATAATATATGTACGCAATAGTTATAGTTTAACGTATCACTATAAATTTGTTTTTTTCTTCTAAATGTTTTATAAATATTGTCTTAAAATAGTAAGTACAAATTATTATTATTATTATTATTTTTTGTTGTTGTTTTGTTTAATTATTGTAAAATATTTATAATTAATATTTTTTTCTTTAAATATACTTTTTCTTTTTTATTTCAATTAATTGGTTTTTTTTAATAATATCATAAGATGAAATTTTCAAAAATAAGGTCTTGGGTTCCTTTTTATTTTGTTTTAATTTTTGTTATATTACAAAAAAAATATTGTTTAATTATTATGCAATTTACCATTTTGTGTGAGTGTATGATTTTTTTTTTTTTTGGTTTAATTATTTTTTGGTGAAAGTTTTTCTTTTTTCTTTTAAATGTAAAATTTTTTTTTCTATTTGGTATTCTAATTTTTTTATTTTTTTTTTTCAAAAAACAAAACGTCTTCTTTAGAAATATTTTATGAATTAAATAAAAAAGACGGCATGCCATTATTTTATTTTATTTTTTTTTATTATTTTTAATCTTTTCCCTAAAAAGATTTATCGTCTTTTTGTGTGTGATTGTATTATTTTTTTTTCGTTCTAAATTTTTTCTCATCCAATTTGATTTTTTTTTTTTTTTTTGTAATTAAAAATAAAAATTTAAATAAAATTATTTATAATTGTTTTTTTTTTTTTAAATAAAAAAAAATAATTCATTTAATATTATTGTAATCTGGCCTCTTGTAAGGATGCACCCGCAGCGGCTGCCTGTTGATATGGTGTAAGGGCAGGAAATGCACCTGCCGCAGCAGCGGCAGCACCAGCTTGTGGTAATGTTGCATAAGTATATGGTGTCATATAACCTGCAGCAGCAGCATTTGCTAAAAATTAATTTTAAAATAAAAAAAAAAAAATAGCAAACAAAGTGAAATTAATAAAATAAGTTGGTTTTTTTAAAATAAAAAATCGAATAAACAGTTATTATGAATGTTCATTATATGAACAGGAAGGAAAAGAGGATGATTCATTGAAATTGTATCTGGGAAATAATTGGAATGAGTTAAGGAATTTTTTCAATTTAAAATCCTTTTATTGCAAGAAGGGTGTAAAATATTTTCGTAATTCGATACTTTCATTGAATTCAACAGTTTTTGTGAAATACAAGGGAAAAAATTTTTTAATGAGTCATTCATTGTACAGGACATAAAACGTCAAAAAAGAATTAATTTAATTTCAAGGAATACCTAATTTGTTTTTTTACTTTTCGAAAAGTTTAAATCAACTTGAAAAACTTATTAACTTTTTCCGATGAAAAAAAATTAAAAAAAAAAAGTATTTCCAAAAATAAGGATCAGGTCACCCTCTTAAAACTGCATAACTGTATCTTAAGGTTTGAAATATTTAAAATAATCAAGTGTTGGAATGCTGAATATGGTGACACTCTATTACTTTCAATTTTTATAGATTTTCAAACTACTAGTTAGTAAGAATAAATTTAATTTCAACTTACAATACTTACCAGCTGCAGCTCCTGTATAAGGATACGCTTCAAATCCAGCATATTGTCCAGGATATGGTGCAGCTGCGGCTGCAGCAACAGCATTCTAAATATCCAAACAAACAAAATAATAATTCATTAAAATCTCAGTTTTAATTGTTAAATTTAAAAAATCGAACAAAACACAAAAACAAACGAAAAAATCACAATTGAATTATTTAAAAAAAAAAAAAACCAAAACAAAACAAAACAAGATAACAAAAACAAACCTGATATTCATAAAATTGACTAGTTGCAGCAGCAATTGCGGCAGCATGTGATAATTGTGTAGCCGGTATTGGTACTAAACCAGCTGCAGCGGCGGCTGATGTATTTGCAGCTGTTGCAGCTGCAGCACCCAAATAAGGTGATCCATAAACATATGATGGTGGAACACTATACATATATAATTTTTCAATTTGAAAAGAGAAAGAGAGAGAACGAAAAAAAAAAATGAGAAAAAAAAATAAAAATACATTAAATTAGTAAGAAAAAAAAAACCAAAAAAAAAAAAAAAAAAAATCTAAAAATTAAATTTGAAAAAAAAAAAAATCATTTCCTTTTTTTTTTTTTTTTTTAATATTTTGACCACAAAATCACAACAACACTTAAAAACAACTATATGCAAGAAAATCAATAGTAATCAATTAAAAAAAAAAGAAAAAGTAATTAAATAATGTTTAAGTAAATAAAAATAATAAAATAAGAAAAGAAAATAAAAAACTTTCTAGATATAATTTTTTTTTTTTTTTTGTAAGTGTTAAGAAAACGAAACTCTCAGCAACAACAAAAAAAAAAAAAACGCCAAACTGCAAATATATATATATGTTTTTTATATTTATATTGAATATATAAAAATAGTAATTAAAAAAAAAAAAAATTGTAATTAAGAAAAAATTATGATTAAAAAAGAAAAAGGGAAGTCCTTTATTTTTATTTTTTTTAACAAATTTTTCTTTTTAAATAAATTATTGACCAGAAAATTTAACTATAAGATCATTTATTTTTTTTTTATTTTCAAAATTTTATTTTAAAATCAA
Organism: Bombylius discolor; assembly: GCA_939192795.1. Classification (NCBI taxonomy): domain Eukaryota; kingdom Metazoa; phylum Arthropoda; class Insecta; order Diptera; family Bombyliidae; genus Bombylius; species Bombylius discolor. Next base: position 2,559,435 of record OW584242.1, read on the forward strand.
ATAAAAATCAAGAAAATAAAGAAAATAATCACATTAAAACACCACCAACCACTTCAATTGCAAAAGTAATTAAGACAACAAAAAAAATCAATAAAATAATTTTTTTTTCTTTCTTTTTTAAAATACAAAAAAAAAAAAATTGTATTAGGAAAATAAGAACACCACATTTCAGTTACTTTTTTTTTTTTTTTTTTTTAAAGGAAAAGAAAAACTTATAGAATTTGTTTTTATTTTTTTGTTTTTTTGTTTTGTGAATAAATTTAGTAAAACAACAATTTCCATTTTTTTTTTTTAATAAAAAAAAAAAATCCTAGTAAAAGAGCCATTCAATTATGAAACATCGAGAAAAAAAAAATAATTCACTTTTTATAATTAAAATCAAAAAAAAAAAAAAAAAAGACAACAAAATAAAAAACGAAAACTTCTATTTAGAAACACCAAGAAAAAAAATTTAAAATTTATGTACATAAGTACCCTCTGAAGAAGTTCATACACCTTGTGGTATGGAGGCATTTCTTTTTATGAACGTAAAAGTTCAATTATTAAGACAAAAAATAGTCTTTGAAAATTTTCACTAACAAATCCATGTCCAAAAATGAGAAAGGATATGGCTAAGATAGAGAAAAAAAAATGAAAAATAATTTTAGTTTGAAAAATTTTAAAAATCAAAATAATTTTGTGAAAAAAAAAAAATCCTTATAATAAAATAAAATCCTTATAAAAAAAATTTGAGAGCAAAAAAGACTTTAAAAGCTAAAGCTTTGTAAAGGACTGTAATCAATTCAAATTTGGCTTATTTCATGAAGAAACAGAACACTTTTTAAGTCCTTACTAATTATTGAGAAATTTGTGAGACAGCTTATCTTTAATCATCTAGAATATGGAGTTCCACAAGGTTCTACACTAGAACCTCTTTTATTTATTAAAAAATTTATTTCTTTTCTGCTTTACACTGCGATTGTTAATTCCGACGAAATTTCCATTACATTCAATCCATTACTTTTTAAATGAATTCTGCCACTGAGCTGCCAAACCACTAACAATGTTCGTTCAAACATGTTCCTATCTGTTTTCTGCTGATTTACTAAATTCGTTGCTCTTTTGGCGTGATTCAAACAACAACGAAAATATTTTTCAACAACAACAAGCTTTAAAGGACAAAAAAATTTAATTGTCAAAAAATTACTTTTCTCCTCTGCCTCTTTTTCGCAACCAGGTATTTACCATTTCGTTCAGGAACTTTTTTTCCATTTCAATTTTTTTTTTTTTTTCAACATTGACAAACAACATGCTTCGCGATGGTCACATGTTTTCTATTCAGTTGATATCTCATAAAAGATTTAAAGATCATGCAAATTTTTTTTATTAACAAAATCCATTATATGGTAAGCGTAAAATTTAATATCAACTTGTTCATTAATTATTGATAGCAAAAAAAAAAAAAAATGCATAAAATTACGATGCACGCATCCTTTTTTTTCCACGTTTCTTTTTTTTTTTTTTTCAAATGGTAAGCAAATGCAACGAAAAATAATTTACCTGTACGATTTTTACATGATTAAAAATCATGTTGCGTGTCAGAAAAATTATCCGTAATTGTTTTTTTTTTTTTGTTTCTCTCTTTTTATAATCTTTTTACTTGTGTTTTTTCATGTTGTTTCACAATAAAAATTTTTGTATCTTTTGGCGACAACATGAATGTCAATTATTATAGATTTTAAATTGAGATATAAAGGTTTTTTTTTTTTTTTCTAGATAAATTTTTCTAGATAATTTTTATAGAATATGAAAAAAAAAAAACCATTTACTAATAATTTTCATACATTAACCCTCAAATTCAAAATCGGTTTTATACATTATGCTTGTATGAATGGAAAGACTTTGAACTTTATTTTGTTGGACGACGTAATCCTTTCAAGGTAGGTCAGTAATAATTATTGCTTACTTTTCCATTTTAAAGTGCACTACGTTCATTGAGGAAGTTCTCGTTCATAAAGAACTGTAAAACTATATGGAAGACCTGAGGTTCAGACAGAAGGTTTTCACAAATTCATCCTTAAAGAGCTTTTTCGAACAATTTGTTTTTTATTAAAAAAAAAAAAACTTTCTGTAGGGTACCTATTTTGATCCTGATGATCTGCAGAGACCTTTAGTCTACACAATGTAATATATTGAGATGACCGCGGTTTATAACATAGTTGAAAAGTTCTAGTTAACAAGATGGTGAATATAGTTTTCGCTCTTAAATTTTCCATAGAAATTAAACTGCTTAAATTTCTCTAACAGTTGAAAAGTGTTAAAAGCCTTTAAAATTTTTTAATTTTCATAAAGTAACATTCGACATTTTATTTCTGTCGAATATAAAAAAATTCACATACATATGTACATACGTTTACACATTGTTGTTATGTGTTCCTATACCTTTTAATATATGTATGATAATATATAACTGATATCATAAAGTCTATGAATCCTTTTAAATACAAAATTACAATCTATACACATATAGTTACATACTATATACAATTAACATACATATATATAGTCACAACTCACAAGGACTAATGATTCGAAAGAAGAATATGACATATTCACGACTCATATCATCATTTAATGCTATAAAGAACAATTATTGTACCGTATTCTGCTACATACCTATATCGTGTGTGTGTGTGTATCCTTTTCTACATAATGTAATATATCGTGAGTGTAAAATAAACAAAACACGTGAAAGGGTTTTTTTTTTTCTATTCCAAAGAACTAAAATTTTACTTATATTTTATTCAAATTTCAAGTTTATTTTCTGTTTATATTGAATTTTATATTCTAACAACTATAGAACCCAATATTAATCAATTATTTTTTTTTTTCTATTTTATTTCGAAAAAAAAAAATAAATAAAATAAAATAAAGAAAAAAAAATAAAGGGGTGAAATCGTTCATATCACATGAGGTGTTAGTGAAAATGTTATTTTCGAATTGAAAATTAGAAAAATAATAATCAAGTAGAAAATAGAAGAAAAAAAAAAATAAAAGTTAAAAAATAACAATAAGTTGAATGTTGGGAAAAATATTTGAAATATCATGTGTCTAAATGTATGTATAATGTTTTATACAGAATATACGGGAGCATGGAGCTAATGGTTCTTTTAAAAAGAAAATCGTAAAATTATCAAAGACTAGTTGAATAAATAATACAGAAGCAAAAAATCTTATGGAATTTTTAATTCGAAAAAAAAAAAATTTTTTTTCTGCAAAATTTTGGAATGTTTTCGAAAAATTTAGTTAGTTGGCTGACGAGGCGAAGGAATTTAAAATCTAATGGATTTTGTTTCTTTATTAATTTGTCTCTTTTCTTTTTTGTTAAGTTTCTACAAATTTACAAATTTTGCCTTACAAATTTTCATATTTTCGAAAATCAATAATAAAAATAAAAACTCTCAACAAATTTTTCCAATTAATTTACTCGATTTTACCGTTTCGAAAAAAATTTTTTTTTTTTTAATAATTTTATGAAATAAAATCAAGGAAATTGAATGACCAATTTACTGTTTTTATATTTTTTTTTTTCATGTTGTCTATTTTTTTTTTTCTATCTGGTATTTTATCATTATAAGTATGAGGCAGTAAATTACATATCAAATTTGTTTTTTTTTTTGTTTATTTGTATGCGCAGTAATGTCATTGAATTTATACAAACACATACATATTTCATATATCAAAAATTATAGATAGTTTTTAGATATTTTTGTGCTCTTTTTTTTTTTTTTTCTATGTAGGTCGATTGATGGATTAAAAAAAAAGAAGTGTATTGTAAGTATAAAAAAAAATAAATAAATAAATAAATAAATAAATAAAGTAGAAAAAAAGGAAAATGCACTTATACATTAATGAAAATATTTACGTCAAAAAAGAAAAAAAAAAAAGAAAGGGAAAACCAACCTCCACCCAAAATAGGTTTAACTTTTGCTTCATAGCCGTTATCTATATTATTTCAATTTTAATATAACGTTTTCGTTTGTTTTTCTTTTTTAGTTGTTCATATTGCCCGCGTTAAAAGGTCCTGTGAAATGAAAAAAAAAAAAACAAAAAAAAAAAAAAGAAACGATGGAATCGAATCAATCACAAAGTGTATTATAAAGTCCTTCGTAAATACGATAATGGTGCTTGCTATACATATACCAGCTGTATATGTCATGTCTATGTACAAAAATTTTATGTTTTATTTGATTTGCATTATCATCAGGACAAAAGAAAAAAACAAAAACAAAAATAATAAAAATAAAAAGTACATACACGTATGTACATAAAATTACTGTAACATGATAAATAGTTTTGATCGCCATTTGGGACTATATAATAATGAATTTTTAATGATTTTATGTATATGAAAAAAATATATTTTCTATACATATTCATACTAATCAACCACCACTACATCATACTAGTACACCTCAATTATTTTTATTCATTATCAGAAAGAATAAAAATGATAAAAAGACATCAAAAATTATCATTGTATAACATGAAATTGGCGCATATATGAGTAAAAGTCATAAAAAAATAAAATAAAAATTTTTGTATAAACACAAAATAATTATTGTTTATTTTTAAATATTTCTTCAAAATTGAATTTTTTTTTTTTTCATGTTATGTCCTTTTTTTTTTCTTCTAATAAAATTTTGACTTTATTGATCAATTTATTGTGTTTTGTACACAAAAAAAAAATAAAAAAAAAAATTAAATTTTTATTCGTCCTTTTAATGATTTTTATCAAAAAATACTAAAAATATTTAAAAACATTATCATTAATGGGTAATTAAGTCCTGTGTAAGGATCATCTTTCATATTAATTTTTTATCATTTTCTTATCATGTACTGTTTATCAGTTAGTTGATTCTAAATTTGTTTGTTTTGTTTTTTTAGTTTTTTTTTTTTTATCAAATTTTTACTTTTTATCGTGTCAAAAAAAAAAAAAAAACGGATATAATAAATCATAAGGATAATACATAATAATTAATATTTGATTAGACATGGCCAAACTTTAAACATTTGAATAAAAAAAAAAAAGGACAATAAATCGAAAAAATTATTTGTTATATTGATTAATATTTGTTTTTTTTTTTCATTTGTTTCCAAAGTTTCATTAGTTTGTTAAATGAGTTTTTAATAAATAGAACAAGGATATTTCGATAAAGATCTACAAAACTTTGAAAACAAGGTCTTTACGTCCAAAAAAAAAAAAAAAATGTTCATAAATCAAAGCTAAAAAGTACTAGATTACAGATATTTTGCTTTTTATCAAATAGGAAAAACATGTAAAAAAAAACACGGAAAATAAAACAAGGTCTCGAAATTATAAGTTTTCATAGTTTATTTCCTGGTTATGAATTATATCCTTCATAAATTCGATATAACTTTGTGATTAATAAAACAATAATGTGAAAAAGTGTGAAAATAAAGAGGTACTCAATCAAAATCTAATTTCAACATGTACTTTTTTTTTTTATGTCAACAATAAAATTTATCAAAATTCAAATAATAAATTAAGTAGTGTCCTTAAAAAATAATAACTGTATAACGACACAATTTGAAAAATGTTTTTAACAAAAATTTTTGTTAAGTAAATTAAATTGAAATATGTAATTTGAAGTTAAGTATATTTTTTTGTTAATTTTATTCTTATCCTTATTTTTTTATCTTTTTTTTTCCACTGAATACGATAACTCCAGATTTGAAGTTTCATTATAAGAAAAAGTTTACAAACTGTTAAGACCCCCGGTTCTCTGTAGCGTTTAAACGAATATTTTTTTTTTTTGATTTGGAGAGCTAGGAATATCCTTTTCTAACCTTTTATTGGGCACAGAAAGATGAAAATAATGTGTCAGAAACTAATTTAAAAAAATTAATTTTAATTCAAAATTCACTCAAAATAAACTCACTGTCAAAAGGCCTACTTTAGTCCTTTAATGATACTTTAACAATTAATTTATCAATTTTCTTAAAAGGATTCTTTCTACGTACATAATTTGATTTTTTAAGTCTATTGGGACTCTGAAGCTGAAGGTTACAAAATAAATAATGAAATTGTAATTGAAATCCTATAAATAGAAAAAAAAATTAAAATAATTCTATTTGAAGGACATATGTCCTTGAATTATTACCACAATATGTTTTTCAAAGGCTACTTGCTTGCTGATTTTTATTTTCTTTCTTTTCATTAGAAATTTACAAGAAAAGAAAGGAAAAAACTGTGTTCATTTGGAGCTTTTCGAATGTGTGTACTTTTCGTATCCTTTTTTGATCCCTTCCCACGTCAAAAGACTCCCCATACAATTTTTAAAAGTAAATCAATTTTTTTTTCTCTTTTTTAACATTCAACTCCATTTCAAGATATTTTTCGTCTAAAATCAGTTTTCAAAATTGAATATCTCCGGATCTTGTGATCCGATTAATTTGAAATTTTTGCACTCTACTCCTATATATGTACTCCTATGGAAACATACATACTCACTTAAAGGAAATGAAATAAATTAATATGGCATTGATGAAATTGAAACGGAAATAAAGTGTTAAAAAAAAAAAAACAAAAAAAAAACAGGATTAAATTTCAAATTTTAGTTTCAATTTTACAGAAAACACAAAAACATCATGTGATGTGAAAAAATACCGAATTTTAATTACCTACAAAGAATGATCCCAGAAAAAATTTATAGAAAAAATAAATAAATAAATAAATCTTAAGAAGAACAAAAAAAAGTAATAAATAGCTGCCAAATAATGTTTTTCTTTTAGAAGAAAAAAAAAACATTCAAAAAACTATTTTGAGGTGACAAAAATTTTCATACAATAAAATATACAAAAATTTATATCTATACTTGTGTATCTAATGTGCTTTAGATTTGTGTGGTACGGCTTATTTATCTTCTATAGGTATAGTATCTCGACGATTTTCATCGTGTTTAATTTACGAAATTTTCCTTATACAAAAATTTTCTATAGACTTTGTATATTATTTTTAGGTGTTAGCCGTGTTCTAGCTTTCTAATAGTGGGAAAACAAAAAAACAAAAGAAGTGCCTGACAGCCACAGACGATAATATGTTTGTTATTCACAGAATGGGATAAAGATTGATTTTCTTTTTTGACTATTCTTTTATTTTTTATTTTTGGGGAATATATAGCATACAATGTCGTATCTTTTAGACGACATACCAATCATATATTATAAAACAAAATAAAATATATCTCACTTTATACAAATTGTACAAGAGTATATGGTTGTACAAATAAGGAATGTGTAACGTATTCGTATATGTATTTTCAGAGGCATTTAAAAAAAAAAAAAGAAAACACACACAAATTAAATATAAAATCAAAAACAACAACAACAAAAAAAAAAACTAAGCAGGAGATATATTAGGGTGGCCGCCATGTATTTTTTTTGTTTTTTTTTTTTTTGTTTTTCCCGTTTTTCAGTGGGCTGTTCTATAAATTTTCATTATAGCCCCCCCATCAACGTCATCATGAATTATCGTCATCAAAAGCTTTTTTATAGCCACCACAATACCACCATACATTTTAGCAACAAAAAAAAAAAAATGATCTTTTTTTTTTTTATAATAAATTTTTCTTGATTTTTAAAACCTGTACCATTAAAATAAAAATTTTTCCTATAGAGAAATATTTTTCAAAAGTGGTGTATTTATAGAATACAAATATGTAATTACAAAAACAAAAAAAAAAAAAAAAAAAAGATATATTCACACAGTTAACATGTAATAAGTCATATATCATCTCATCATACAAATGAAAAGTAGCATTATAATATTATATAGGAGGAGACTATTACAAAAATAATAACCAACAACAACAACAATTAATATTATAAAATGTGTGCATTTCATTTATATAAAATTATTTCTCTTGCACATTAAAAGAAAAACAAAAAAAAAAAATACAAAATTAGTAGTAAATAAAAAATATAAAATATCTTTTGCTGTTTGTTGTCTTATAAAAATCTTAATTCTATACTTTTCTTTTTTTTTTTCTTTTTTCTTATTTTGTAATTAAATTTATATTTAGATACAAAATCTTTTTTTTTTTTTTCGCTTTTCTCTTTCTATTTTCCTGAAGAAAATTAAAAAATATATATATGAAATAATTTTCAAATAAATTTATTAGCCGCACTAAAATAATTTTGAAAAAAAAAAATAAAATGAATAGATAGAAAAATAAATAGAAAAATGTATTAGACAAATGGTAGCCAAAAAAGATATTTTCATAAATCTATTTTTTTTTTTGTTTTTGTTTTTTTTTTTTTTTTGTTGAAAAATAAATTTTTCAACTTTGATTAGTTTTTACAAAATTGCACATACAATTCAATTTTGATTATTTTAATTGAGAAATTATTTGAGATTTTTTAAGGTGAAATTCAAAATGACCAAAGAACAAAATGATTTTTTTTTTTTATCTTTAGAGAAAACATGTGAATTTTAAGAATTATTTTTGGTAATTCACACATCAATTTTTGTGTAAAGTCCAAAGTTTTCTTTAATTTTTCATTTCGTTTATTGTAATCCTTTATTTTAAATTAATTTGAATATGAGGACAAACACATTGTGTTCAACTTTTTTCAGTTCCGAAAGATGTAAGATTTAAATTTTCAATTTTGTTGATTTTTCCTTAACGAGCGTTTGACTAGACATTTATAGTGGAAAATTTCAATCTACTCAGGTGATACTGATGACAATTTATTTTTTTTATTATGTGAAATTTGAATTTTATGTCTGATATATAACTTTCAGAATGTATACGTCCTTGATCGATCAACAAAAATTCTTATTTCGATTTCGACAAGATTTTTCAAGTAAATTAGTATCGTGTAACTCTTGAACTTTCCGGAATCGCATTTTCTATGTTGAAATATCCTCTCTGTTTTTTGGAAAAAAAACAAAAATTTTTTGAAAAATTTGATTAAGGATTGCTCCAGGGATACTACACCTTCACCTACGAAATCATTTTAAAGCACCAATCTATTACCTTTCAAATTTGTGCTCTATATTTCTCTAATCCTACTCCATACAAATTTTCTATAGACAAAGAAGTAGGAGGCCTTAAACAAAAAAGCGTCAGAAGTTACAGGATGACAGAAAAAAATCCCTGAAGCAATAATTTTAGCCTAAAAATACGATATTTTTAATTCATATGATTTCAAATTGAAAAAAAAAACCCCAAAAAAATTCCAAACGAGACCAACATGCATGCATTTCATAAATCATTAAACAGTTAATTATTATTTATCGAAATTCAATTATTATGAATTCATTCATGTGAAATCACTTGTACGTGTACATATTGTGTAGAATGTATGTTATAGTTTGTAAATCATTTTTTATAAAACAGAAAGACTTCAAATTTTTTGTCCTTTCACCTTTTTTTTTCTTTTTTGCTTTTTATTTTAGTTTTATGAGCTGCGCATTGACACATCCTGATGATGGTTGTGTGATAAATAAAACTGGCAATTGCCCAACATTTTTTAAATAATAACCAATCGATTTTAATGCATTACAATTTTCTTTACTCCAAATATACAAAAAAAAAAAAAACCCTTTTCTTGAATAACACTTATCGTATCTTTAGATTTCCTTTTTTATTTTACATTGTTGTTTCTCGTATATTTTTTATCCGATTTTCATTCGAAGTTCCTTGAATTTATTATTAACGTTTTTTTTTGTTGTTGTTTTTGTTATTGTTGTTGTTGGTTTCAAGATAAAATGCATCAATGTAGCTATTAAAAAGGCCAACTCATATATAACTCATATTGCTTTTTTAATAAAAAAAATAATTTTTTCGTTTTTTTATTTTCCTGAGAGGCTCTTATTGTTTTTCACATTGTCATCATAAAAAATAATAAAAGAAAATACAACACAAAAGTAGCAGGGTCTATACTTCAATTTTATTTTATTTTTTCTTCTAAAAATACATGCATAGGCTCTTCTTATTTCTTTTATTATTTTTTTTTTTCGATATTATTCTAAAATAAAAATTTCAAACATGATGAAATAACACTAAAAACATAATTAAAATCATCTGTCACAAATTTTTCTTTTTTTTTTTTAAAAAAAAAGAGAAAAATAAAAAGGTGTTCAATCACATTATTTTTCATCTATTTTTTTTTTTATGTTGAAATTCAGTGTTAAAGATACAAGTTTCAAGGAAATCATCATCATAGTGCTCGATAAGATTCATTACTCATTCATTAATTTTATATCTTGTTTTCTCTGTTTTTTTTTTGTTTTTTTGTTTTTAGTGTTTAATGATGATGAGTTAAAACTTCAAAAGATTGCAATTAATGTTCAATTTCAATTGACATTAGATGTAAGATTTCTCCTACACAGTAGATTCCATTTAGTTTTTTTTAAAAAAATCATACTTGGATAGAAAGTAGATATCCTGTTCTTTAATTTAAGATCATTTCCAAGCAAGAGGAAATCCTGAAAAGTCCTTTACAAATAAATTAATCAGTATGTCACATTTTCATATAAAATTGAAACTGAAGGTGTAGAATTTATTTCATAGCTCACGAAATAGTTGGAGTATCGAAAAAAGGATACGTTTTCTGAACTCATAAAACTCAAATCTATAATAAGGACACCCATTCAACTCAGTTTTGAACAAAAAATTTTTGACCCAAAAATCGAGAAAAATTAAGGGTTACCCCTTTGAATTTTTCACGAAAATCGATGTAGTTCAGTTTTACAATTTAGCGAGTGGAAATGATAATTTTGGATGTTCTGAATCCAGTTCTGCAAAGAACTATGCGACTTTTAGTTTTCGAGACAGCTTTCCAAAATTTGCAAAAAATGATGATTTCTCAGTTTTGTATTTTTATTTTGATACCACACCTCATTTTCAAGAATTCTTCGATATTTTTCATTTAGAATGAAGACTTAAGCTAAAAAGTGCAATTTAAACCCTCAAAAATTTCATTCAATATTTTTTTTTCTGGTACATTTTATAAAATTTATTTTTTTTTTTCTTTTTTTTAATTATTAAAAATATTTTAAAATGTTTTTAGATCAAATTTGATCATTCTATTCTGATTATGAAAAAAAAAAGTTGAATTTTTGAATTTTAAAATGAATGTACCTATGCCAGCTAAAACCTTGGATTATTTTTAGTTATCTTTCACTTTTTTTTTTGTTTCGTTTTTTTTTTTTCAACCTGTGATACCAATTATTTTTTTTAATTGAAAAAAAAAACACACATAATTTATTTCTCTCAAAAATATTTTTGTTTCTAAATGATGTCACGCCCAAATATTTTTCTATGCTGGACTCGAAAATCTATTTTTCTGTTTGTTTGTTTTTTTTTTTGTTTTTTTTTCGTTGTGATTTTGGCAAAGATAAAATATCATTGAAATGATTTAACATCATTTGACATAGAAAAACAAAAAATTTCGTAGGTGTTCTATAAATTTTTTTTTTTCTCTTTTTTTTTTTAATTAATTATATTTAAAACATTCAAAAAAATAAATAAATATTTTTTTGTTGAACTAATTACATAAAAATATCAATGTAATTACCGTTGTTTTTAATGTGTTTTTATTTTTTTTAGATATACATATTTAAAAATATTACACATATCCGCCGATACATTTGCAATTTGACCATCAGAAAAGAGATTTAAATGTTTTATGAAATATCTTTCATAATCATCTGAGCATATACGAATTCGTAATTATAAAGATATTATTATTAAATTGGTAATGATTACCAAAAAAAAAAATAATAATAAATAAATAAATTTATATAAAAAAAAAAAATAACAAAATCAACTTTAACTTCAACCATGCAGAAAATTTTTCACGAAATTTTGAACAAAATTTAATCATACAATCGAACAACACCAATCTGATGTCCACTGAAAAACAGTAAAAAAAAAAAATTCATTTTCCGAAAAAAAAGGTAAATAAAAGGTGTATTAAATTTACCGGAAATTATTACACACGAGTCTCAAATATGTGAATAGGTACGATGAGATACATGATATCTATCAGAGTACAAAACAAAAAAAAATATATTTATGCATGTACATCTCTGATTTTGGCCTTTTTGGCCTTCATATGGAGAAATTCTTATCCATTCGAACTTTTACGCTCTAAACAAATAAAGTTTTTGTTGTTTTGAATAAACTGAAGAAAGAAAAAAAAACACATATCGAATATGTGTGTTTTTACACAAAAGTAGATATTTTATTTCCTTCCGCCCATATGTTATTCATTATCATGTGTGTTTATGTTTGTTTCTCTATTGTTGTTGCTGTTTACTTTTTCGTAATAATCATCGATGATGATGATGATGATAATGACGATATGATGGTCTTATAGGGTTTTGATTTGAAGGAACATCAACTACAAAATGGCAACAACAAAAAAAAACTTTAAAAAAAGGTAGATATTGTGTTAATGAACTATGACCGAACAAAAAAGATGAAAAAAAAAACAAAATGAAAAAGAAGAAAAGTTTTGTAGGATTAAATTGCCTTTCACCCCATTATTTTTTTTTTTTTAAACGAATACTTTTTTTTATACATATATGTTTTTTTTTCAGTTGAATGCCCTTTTTTTCCATAACAATGTTGTGATGATATCCTTTCTTGTACGTTAAGTATGTGTCATGCTCATGTGTTTCTTTTCTGATAATTTTCAAAAGGAATTAATTATCAGCTGATATTCGAGAAGATATTGTATTTTTTTTTTATATTGTTGTCGTTTTGTAACACAGCGAACGCGACAAAAAGCAAAAAAAAAATAAAATTAATTTGTATTTTAAATTTTCAAAAAAAAAAGGGTGAATCGATAAACGACTAACATTTGTGGCTGGTTTTTTAAAATAAGAAAGACGAAAAAAAAAAAAGAGAGGTTAAATGTGACAAAATGGAAAGTTTATCTTTCCTGGATACAACTTTTCAAATAAATAAGTCATTCATAACCTTTTTAAATCATAAAATTTTTAAAAAAAATATGAGTAATTGAATTTTAAATCATATTTTGAATAGCGATCATTTTTCAAAAATTTTGTGAACCCTTTTCTTGGGAATTACAATACAAAAAAAAAGTCTTACCACGTGTGCCAAACTAATCTTCTCGAAAAGAAATTAATAAAATAAAAAAGATTTTTTTGTCCTTATTTTATTTAAAAGCATTATTTTCGAAAACTGGGGGTTTTCAAGTGGACTAACTAACTTAGAGGTTCTTTTTCGACAAATCATCAGATTTTAAACGTAACAAGAAAAAAGCTGAAAATTGAAAATTGAAAAATATTAAGCAAGATATTTCTAATTTTGTGGAGCAAAACTATTTTCACATTTTTATTTAAGATTAAAAATCAACTTTTAAAAATAAATTGAAAATTTATTCATCTAAAAAAAATTCTAAAAATAAGCCCAACAGGAAAACTAAATCAAAACATTTTTTTTTTTTTTTTTCATTAAAATATTACAAACAGCTGAGGAAATGAGATGCTTTTTAGTCAAAAAGTATCATCTTATTTCTTCAAATGTCATATTTAATTTAAATTCTGTAAATTTAGATTTAAAAAACACTATAAAAAAAAAAAGAAAACTAAAATTATATTAAAGAACGTACACAAAAGAAATAAAAATTTATTTCAAAATAAATCAATTTTCTTTCTTTTTTTTTTTCAGCTTTAAAATGTGATGTTCTTAATTTCTTAATTTCTTTTAGAAATTTTGTTTACGTAATTTTTTTGTTTTATGTTTTTAGTTTTTTTCAACAGAAATAAAACTTATTTTTATTAAAAAAAAAAAATCAAACTTAAAAAATACATTTTTTTTTTTTGGTTGACAAAAAAAAAAATGGTGTAAGAAAAGAAAAAAATTTGACAAAAACCGGTGTCAACATTAAAAAAAAAAAAACAATAAATAAAATTTATCATTTATTATGTGTAATAAATGTGTGTTTGAATGTATATATATATATATGTGTGTATTTTTTTATCCTCTATAGACCAATTTCAAATATTAGAAACAAAAAAAAAAAATATACATATATATATAATGTGGGATGAGAAAAATATGAAAAAAAAAATATGAAATAAAATAAATCAAAACTAAAAAAAAAAAAAATATAAATAAATCAAAAAATAAAAACAACACAAAAAAAAAAAAAACTAAAAAGAAAATTAGTAAAAAAAAAAAAAAATGGAAAAAAGAGGGGGAAAAAATAGAAAATCTATATGAGACTCTGTGCGAATCAGTAAAACAGAAAACTAAATTATTTTTGAAAAATTTTTAAAATATCAAATCAGATTCAAAATTTCAATTTTCAAAAATCTGTTGAAGGATTAGTTTTAAAATTGTTGGACAAAAAAAAAATTTACCGATTCATACAGACTCTCAGGCAGAAGACAACAAAAAATATTTATTTTAAGAAAAGAAAAAAAAAAAAGAAAACTGGAAAGCCCAACAAAAAGAAAACACAAAAAAAAAACTGTATATTTTCTTTTAGTTTTTGTTGTCTTCCAAAGAAAACTCAATAAAAAAAAAAAATGTATTGAAAATCGACACTCAGCGTCAACACAATAATAATAAAAACCTTTAATATTTTTCTTCTTGCTTTAGGTATTCAATATTGTTGTTGCTTGGAAAATAATTCCTCATTTTTTTTTCGGAACTTTTTTTTTTTTTAAAAAAAAAAAAAAAATAGAGCACACAGAGCATTGGTTTTTTTTTTTTGAAATCTTAGTGTCTCCATTTATATGATTTTTCTAAAACAAAAAAAAAAAAAATAAAACACAAAAAAAGAACAAAAAAAATTAAATTAAATTCAAGAAAATTTAAGAAAAACAAAATTATTTTTTTTTTTTAAAAAAAAAAAGGAAAAGAAAAACAAAATAAATTTTCATTGAAAAATTGATTCTTTCAAACAGAAACTTTGAACTCAAAAAAAAAAAAGCTTTATGAAAGCTCATTAATTAGAGACATCTATTGTTGGTTTGTTTTATCTATCTAGGATATTCTTTCGCCAATATGGTCTGCTTAAATATTTTTTTCGTCAGTTAAACAAATATTAGGTACATGTTATTAGAAAAAAAATATATATCTCCTAATTATTCTCTATATTAAAAGGAAATTAGAAGATTTGCTATTCTAGGTACTTTAAAAGTTAAAAGAAGTCAATCAATCTGCTGATCGCTGACATCTTTTAACTTCGATGAATTCTCTTATCTATGATTTTGTCTCCACATCTTCTGAACTAAAATAGAAGATCAAAATCGATGTATTATGTTAAGAGAATTTCAAATTTACCAGATTTAGAGATCTCATATTTTCCTTTAAAGTTTAATAAACAGATAAGGTTGTGCGAAAAAAAAAATTAAAAAATTAAAAAACAATAATAATAAAAGGACTAAAAAAAATAAAGAAAATAAACTGAAAATGAAAATAAAAACACATGAAAATGTAAAATGCAAAAAAAAAAAAATGACATGTCTTTTTTTTAAATATGTGAAAAAAAAAATCCTTTCTTAAGTTTGTGTCATTTTCAACATCAAAAGCGTTTTTTTTTTTTTTAACTTTGAAAAACCAAATCGTTAATGCTGATACATTTATAAATATCAACCACTTTATTATAAAAAAAAAAGACACAATATGAAAAGAAAAAACATTAATTTGTGTTTTTTATTTAATTTTTTTTTATAAAATATCAACATTTCTCTTTGTGTTAATTTGGCATTTTTTTTTTCCTTTTGCATAGAGCATTCGCTTTGCTTGTTATTTTGTTTAAATAAAAATAAAAAAAAAAAAAAAAGTTTCATGTGTGTCAAAAAAATTGTATACGTAAACCATTTAATAAATTCAACAAATATAAAAAAAAAGGATCAATAAAATTCGAACTGTAAAAAAAATACTATATTGAATTTTTGTTATGCTAAAATTTTTTTTTTTCTTAAAAAAAAGGCTTTATTTTTTATTTTTTAAATAAACACAATCAACCACAACAACAATAAATAAAATAATTAATAAGAGATCAGACTCAGGCTGACAGGTTACCGTTTGTATTTTATCTAAAACGCTTCCTTTTATTTATTTTTATTTTTTCGTTAAATTTTCATTGTTTTTTTTTCTCTCGGAAAAGCTTCAAGTCGGAAACTTGATATCCTTTCGCTAAAATACGAATTTGAAAATTTTCAATTTTTTTTTTGACGGTAACACACACATGACTTTTTGTTTAGCGCTTCTTGTGTTCCACGCGTTTTGACAATTGTTTTTTTTTTTTTTTAATATTTTCCTAAATTACTTTTAATTTTTTTTCTATCTTCTGAAATTATAATTAAGAAGAAAAAGAAAAAAATAAATTGTGGGTTTATTTTATGATCATAATTTTTTTTTTAAAAAAATTTTTCATTTCTTTTTAAGAAAGTTTTCTTGAGGAAAAAATAATCAGAATGTGTCAATTTCAATAAATAAAGGGTACCACGGAAAATTGTAATTATGTGTCGAATGAAAATTATTAACTTTCGAAAATGTCACATTTTTAACAGAATTAAGGTTCTTCTGAGAAAATTTTCAGGCTTTTTCTCTTCTTAAAAAAGACTCAACTCCAAAATTGAATCATTTTTTGTTTCCACGTTTACTTTTCCTGACTTTTCCGATTCACTTTTTCTAACTTGGTCTAGTAAAACAACTGATTTAAGTAATTTTGAAAAACATTTGACAGCTGATTAAATTCAGCTTAAAATTTATAGAGATTTCCGGAAGTATTTTAAGACATACGAAAATTCGAAATTATGTTGAACTAACAATTCAATTAATTTAATGTGAGATTTTCGAAAATTAAAACAACAACAAAAAAAAACAATACAATTGAATCAAATTGCTTGGTGTTACACATAAAAAAAATTTTTTTAAAAAAAAGTCACCCTGTATTTTCATTTCTTTACATTTTTTTTTCGTAATTTATATGAAATAAACGTCAGAGCATCATTTTAAATACAAATTTTATTTTTAATTTCTCGTACGAAAATTAAAATAGAATAAATTTTATTGCAAGAGAAGAAAAAAAAAACAAACAAAAATCTGATATTTCACATTTTTTTTAACACACTAATATAATAAAATTAAAATTTGAAATTTAAAGTATGTGGGATGGGATGATTTGGACAGCATCTTAGTACCTATTTAAAATTCTTTTTTTCGTTTAATGAGAAAATATTCAAGTTTATTCATTAAATTTTAATTTTTCTTTGTATGAATTTTATTTCGAAATTAGAATAGAATCATTTAAAATACGTGAATGTCATTACATTGTGAAATAATGTCAGAAATTACAGTAAATTATTTGTTTCATCCTTAATTTACGTTATGTTATAAAAATTTTAAAATTGATTAAATTGTAAAAATTATTTTACTGACTGTCAGCAAATCACGATCCAATTTCTCCCACTCTTAATTTTAATTAATAAAGTGTTCAAAGAATGCCAGAAAGAAAAAAGTATGTTCAATTAACTGTTCTGAGGTTTTTTTAAACAAAAGAAAATAAGCTTGTAAATGAGATAAAAAATCTCAGGAATAGTTCTTGTGATAGAACTTATTAGAACCCATTTTTATGGGTTTTCAAAGATTACAATTCAAATTCTGACAGGACATTCGTCTTTTGCAAAATACTGAAAAATCAGTTGATTTTTTTTTTTAAACTATCCAAAATTACCGTTAGTTGATTTATTTTTCAGGATTTTAGAACTTTTTATACTTTTCTACATATTTGTTGAATTTATGATGATGCTCCGCAATTAATTTCATACAAAATGAAACCATTCAATTATACAAACGAAATTTTCTTAGTTTTTTCTCCAATAAACGTGTAAATTTATTTATTTTTTTAAACTAATTTATTTGAGAAAAATCTACAAGTTCAAAGGATATTTTTTAAGAAATAATCCGGATTATTTATTTTAAGAAAATTTCAATACAATTGAATGACGTACATATAAAATTCTTCCAAAAAAAAAAAAAAAAAAAAAAAAAAAAAACGACACAACATCTTAAACAATTTCTTTGTGGTTTAAAAACCAACGTGAAACACTTTCATTTTCAAATCATCACAAAAAAAAAAAAAAATTTCTATACACATTTTTTTTTAATCTTCGAATTTTTCATGTAAATTACACGCGTAAAACATGTTTTCTTCGAATTAATTATTTTTATTCAAATTTTTTCCTTAACAACAAGTCAAGTAATTTTTTCTTCAAAAAAAAAAAAGAAAAAAAGTGCAATTAGAAAAATAAATTGAGCACCTATGAGAACAAGATAAAAAGAATATTTTCTTTAAATTGAAAAAAAAAAAAAAAAAAGGTAAACCTGACTGACATATAAGCGAAGAGAAAATAATAAATAAATCAAAAAAAAAGAAAAAGAATAAGAAGATACGTAGAACATTTAAAAATAAAAAAAATGTGGTATTTATAATCTTTCATATATATGACAAGTTATCAGAATATACATTAACAAAATAAATGAATAAATAATAAATAATTTTTTTTTAAATTAAAAGAGAAAAAAAAATGACAAGAAAATGAACTTACCTATACTGGTTAGGTAAAACCGGATATCCTCCTGTACGAAGTCCAGTAGTAAAAGGGAATCCTGTAAAAAACATTTCAATAAAAAAAAAAAAATTTAATAATAATGAACCATTTGGATAATTTCGAAAATAATAATAATACAAAAACAACATTCTAACTGTAATTTATATCCTTTTTTTTTCTTTTCTTTTTTTTTTTTTTTTAAGTATAAATACGCTATCTTAGGGGCTATTTAATACTTGTTTATTGGTTTCATTGACTTCATCATTTTTATACACTAAATAATGGAAATTAAAATACCAAAAAAAAAAAAAAAAAAAATTAAATGCTTGAAGGCTTAATTTTTATTTCCGAAGAAAAAAAAAAAACATACACCAATTAAAAATATTCAAAAGGTATCATACCTTACGGTTTTTTGGTGCTACAAAAGAAAAATAAAAGTAGAAAACTTTTTTTCTGTTTTTTTTTTTTTTTTGAACAAGCAAATAATGAACTTATAAATTCTTCAAAAATAAAATTAAAAAGTATCTATAGATATAATGTCACGAATCAAGGGATCCGCGATTGAATTTCAAGTTCGTTCGTTTCATTTTATTGGATTTTTGTTTTTTTTTTTGCTTTTTTGTTGGTATTGTTGTCGTTTTCTTTTTTTCTCTTCTTCTTCTTATTGAATATTTTTTATTTATTTTTTAATGTAATGCTTGAATAAACTTTTTTGCCATTGATAACATAAAATTAATTTGTTTGTTAAGATACATACATATACTAAAGGTTCAGTACAAAAAATACGAAAACAACACAGCAAAAAAAAAAAATCTATAAAAAAATAAGAAGTTTTATAGAAAAGAGTGCAATGAATGCATCACGCACATTTTGTTTTCAACGTTTATGGTTTTTTTTTTCTCATTTTTTTTTTTTCAAAGATACAAAAACGTACAGTAAAATGTAATTGATAGAGACGAAAAAAAGGAAGGGGTAAATAATTGAATGGCGACTATATGACTCTTGTCTCAAGTTAAAGTTAATAAAATTGCTGATATAGCACCCTTTTATAATCACATTCACAAATGCAAAGAAAAACAATAGAAAGAAAAAAAAAAAAACAAGAAAAATTATAACAACGACTAACGATTCAATGAAAATGTAGTTAGTTTTAGAAATGGACGATCATATAAAAAGGACTATTTTTAGGAATTAAAAATAAACGTTCTTTACTTGCATATAACAGTGGTTTTTAAAATTATTTGGACGTAACGAATTTTATTGAAATTTTTGTTGAATGTAAACCACAAAGGTAAGTCATAGTTTGGTTATTTCATTGTGATTAATTACTATAGACATTTAAGGCTCAGTTGGAATTACGACCGTTGGACCCTATAACGCCATAGCTTGAAGTCAATCCCATGACAATCATCCCATGACATGATGTTTCAACTTCGCACCCATAAATTGGCCATTCTACCTTGATAGGAAAAATATCTATTCTTCTTCCATATGTTATCACCTAATAACCCCTCATATGCGCGAATACATAGGAATATAGTATTTGAAAGCCTTAAACTCAGTCCTCCCACATTCAGGAAAAAAAAACAGGACTAATTTAATTCTAGATTACTTTGCAAAAAAAAAAGTATTACAAAACAAAATCCATTACGTACAAAGAATTTTCGAAACCACTGTATAAATGTCGTGTCATTACTTATTTAGACACCACAAATATTAAGGGTAGAATAAGGAGAAATAAAAAAACAAGAAAATAATAAACTAAAAAATTATGTGAACGAATAAAACTTAAACTTACACAAATTGAAACGGAAATGGACTTCAATACTTAATTAGAATCGGAAAAAATTAAGTGTGCAATGAAAATAGTAGGAACAAGACAATATACCAGGTTGTGTGCATACTTCACATCATGGATTTTTTTTTTTTTTATTTGTAAAAAAGTTCACAACATAATTTGTAATGTCGCTTTTTCAAGGCATAAGCAAAGAATGTTAAAATATGGAAATTTTATGTAAATTTTGTTGTATTTTTTTTCAAGAATAGAACAAAAACCAGATGTTGTTTTTCACTTCATGAAATATTTTATAGGAGAAATTATTAAAAGGAAAGAACAAAAATAAAATTACAAAGTATAAATATATAATTTAATTATTATTTTATAATCGCTGGTTCCACTTAGGTCTTTTAAATATTCAATAATTGTCTCCTGGTTAGGTTATTATTTTCAGGCAAATTCTACTTTTTGTGACATTTTTTTTAAAATTTTATTTTAAAATCGAAAATTACTTCGGCTTTTTTTTTTTTAGTAGAAAAGTTCAAAATTTTTCTAACATCGTTTTTTTTTTATTCAGTTTTTCTCAGACCCTGTACGTTTATTGTCCCACTCTTTTTTAATTAATTCTTTCAGTGTGGTCTGGTTATCCTAGCTTTTGAGCCACCATTAAAATATCATTACATCCTCCAAGCTATGATTCTCTATCTCTCCGATATCATTTTAGGAACTTTTTTTTTCCATGCGTTTATTTTCGGCAAATTTTTTTCATTGGAGTCACCAACCCTTCAAAAGGTTTGAAACTTTTCTGATCCCTCTGTTTTTACCTTAAAAATTATCTAACTAACACAAAACCGCTCCCAAAAAAAAAAAATAAAATAAAGCATGTTATTTCAAATATATAAGTAATTATGTATTTTCCATTACAACAATGAAAAAATTGATTGATAAATCAGTAAAATAAAAAACATTAAAAAAAAATTAGAAAGAAAAAAAAAACAAAAGCAAAATTGTTGATTACTAGCATTAGTAGACAATTTTGAGCGTTAATCGGTACACTAAACAAAAAATTCTATCTAGAAAAAGTATCTACTACACTAAAGAGTACTGAATTGCTGTTAAATTGCTCGTTCATCCGAACCACTCATATACCTACATACCAGACTTTTCATCATCATCATCATCATCATCATCAACAACAATATATTTATCTCTCCTCTACCTTTATATATCTACACTTTACAATACATATTACCATAATGTTCTTTATGTATGTATTTTATAATCTAAGTACATGTTTGTTTTTCTTTTTTCTGTTATCCAAAAAGACCTAAATATTCCCGTGTAATTCACGATATGCTATAATGCTAAAAGTAAATTTCATTCTTTCATTATAAAATATGTTTTTTTTTTTAAACTCTGAAAAAAAAAAAAATGTGCGCACGATAATGTGTGTTTTCAACTTCATATGCTTATTTGAATATCATTTGGCTTTTTTTTTCGAGTTAGTTTTGGTTGATGTTTGTGAAATGGAATTATACATTTGTCTGGTCATGGACATATGCTCTACATACTTACTTTTTTTTTTCAATATTTTCTTTACGTTAAACAGAAACATAACATAAATAAATTGACTGAAAAATATAATAAAAATTTTTGAAGAAATAAAAAAAAAAAAAACAATCATACGTATGTTACACACATACACACATAAAAATATCAAAAATTCCCCCCTACGGCGCCTTTAAATTTTATTTAAAAAAGTTTTTGAAAATTTGTTCTTTTTCCAAAAAGTAAAAAAAAAATAAATAATATTGTAGTACTGAATTTGCATGGGGTAATGAGTTCATATGAGACATACATAAGTATATTACATACATCGAGAAACTAAAAAAATTATCAAATCATGAGAATTTAAAAATAAAAAGATACTCCCCAAAGACAAAAAAAAAAAAAAAATACGAAAAAATTCTTTTTTTTTTACAGATAACTAAAATTTTCAACAATTATTTTAGTAATTTTTCATGTAAATGCAATTTAACAACAACAACAACAAAATGTCTCATATGAGACATGTTTAGTGAATTATTTCTTTAAAAGTAAGTAATGTAATGTAATTGAGTGTGAAAAAAAAAATATATGTATATATATACAAGTTGACGACAACTAACCAACAACAAAATGTATCTTATCATATTTTTTGTTAGTATTTTTGCTTTACATTTTTTTTTTGTATTCATTATTTTTTTTTTTTAATTTAAATTAAAATTCATTAGATTCTACTTATGCAAATGAGTTTTATTGTAGTTTTTTTTTTTATATATATTTTTAATGGAAATTAAATGAGAATTAATTAAAATGCAATTATGGGAATTTTTGTTTTTGTTTTTCTTCTTTTTTTTCTTTGAGTTGAATTTAATTAAAAAACGGTTATTTTATTATTTTCAAATGGTAAAACTGGAATTATTCAGCTGTTTAAAGTTATAAAAATTTATTTTTTTAAAAAATTTTATTTAACCTTGGATTTAAAAAATGACAAAATCAAATTATAATTGAAACCGGAAGCTTAAACATTACCCCTACACCCATACAAACAAATTATGTATGTTAAGAGGGGTACGTATAACTACATACATACATATACATATATAATTTTATGTAAATTTATACTTACCAGGTGTTATATTGCCACGTGGTTTTGCTCCCAATATTGCTAAATTAACATTCGCTTTTCTACCATCAATTATTGGATTTGGATCTTTGCACGCTCTTTCTGCACTTGCCCTATCACCCATTATAACCTTTAAAAGAAAAATAAAATATTTAATATTGGAATTTTAATATTTAAATTTAGTTCAATGTAATAGCAATGATTTTTTAAATTTTCACTGAATCTTTTCATTTAGTTCAAATGGATAGTGGAGCGTGAAATAAAATCGCTTATATTATAGTTTCATAGCCTCTTCCATTCAATTCACAATCACACCTCTATTCAATGAACCTGGTAATCCTGGATCAGGTAATCAACTCTTGATGTAAGAAGGGGTTTGGGCTAATGAAACAGTGAGAAATGATCCCCCGAAAAGGCAAATTATTTTGGTATTTTTTGTACAAGGCAAATTTGAAATTTTTTTAGTGGAAAAAACGAAAATAAATCATGAAACTTGAAAATGTTAAGAGGAGAATTTCCTTAATAATTTTTTTTTCTGTTTTTAAAATCAAAACGAAATCATTGCAATGAAACTTCAATTCACAGAAAATAAATTTAAAAATAAATACTTACAAAACCATAACCACGACTTTTATTTGTTTGTCTATCTGTTATAACTACAGCCTCTTCAATTTCACCAAATACAGCAAAATGTTCACGTAAACTTTTATCTGTTGTATGATATGGTAAACCACCAACAAATAATTTTGTCCATGTTGTATCTTTTTGTTGTGGTGTACCAGATGATACTGTTAATGCTGCAGTTGGTGTACCAGCTAAAACTGCTGCTTGTGAATTTGCCTGTGCAATTGCTGCTAATGTTGCAGCATCTGTATCAGCAGCACCAGGCATCAACATTTTGAAATGAATTTTGACGGTTATTTTTTACCCACACAATAGAAAAAATAATATATTTTTGTTTGTTTTTTTTTGGACGCAATATGTTCTTTGACAAAAAATTAGTCTTTTTTTTTGATTCCTGTAATTTTTAAATTCTAATCAATAATTTTTCTTCT
This sequence comes from Bombylius discolor, assembly GCA_939192795.1. Classification (NCBI taxonomy): domain Eukaryota; kingdom Metazoa; phylum Arthropoda; class Insecta; order Diptera; family Bombyliidae; genus Bombylius; species Bombylius discolor. The sequence goes on from OW584242.1 coordinate 2,583,545, forward strand.
TTTTCTTAATTTGAGCTTTGGTATTTGAGCGAGTACTGATTCTGTAGCACTCTTGTCAATTTTTTTCTTGTTCTTTTTGTCAATAAATTGTCATTCTTTAACTTAAAAAAAATTGAGATCTGAAAAGAAAGAAAAAAAAATTAAGTGTTAATAAAAATAAATTTAAAAAAAAAAGCAAAAACTAAGTCCTAAATTGGATATGAAAGGTCTACAAAATTTAATAACATTAAAAGGATGATAATCAGTAAAATACCACACATAAACCCTGAAAAATTTTAAAAATTTTCTTTATTCACACAATATAACAATAACTAAATGTTAAAGAAGACAATTTAATTTCTTTCTATTGTATGTCATCAAAAATTTATCTACATACGTTTCCCGTTCTCTATTCCTTCTTTTTTCTTTTTAATCTTGTATTTCTACATATTTGCTTCAATTCAATACAAATGACTTCATTTCAATAAATCAATGCAAAACACATTTGCCTAATCAAGAATTCTGAATTTCATTTACATTTTTGTATTCCATGAGCTACATCAAACATTTTACACACAAACGTAAGAGATGCCATACAAAAATACAAAAGTAAATATCCTTTGGCCATATATTTAACAAAACCAAAAAAAGAAAATAAAGAAGAAAGAAAATATACAACACACATATACATACAATTTTATATACACATTCATTTTATGGCATTAGAATATAACTCTAAAACTCCCCCTTAAAAAAAAAAAAGAAACCCAATAATCTAAATGGTTTCAATTTGCTGCAACAAAGTTGAAGTTCAAACTGTATTTTCGGCTCCAATGATTATAATACGGTACATACAATTCATATTATCATGCATACGTACGTGTATTTGGCTTAACACGTACACTATGTACACATTTTTTTTATTTTTGTCCTCATAAGACCATTTTTATGTGAATTTTTTTTTTCTTCTCTTTGTCTCCCCTAAAATCAAACAGATCAACCAAGAGATGAAATACAATAAAAACAACAACAGAAAATAAAATTGAAAGGACAGGGTAGAGGAAAAAAAAAATGTTAATCAACAAACCCCTGAATTGTATGTATAGTGAAAAAGAGATTGCAATGACTTCAACTAAAAAAAATAAGGAAGAATAAAGAATAAATAAAAGTTTATATCTATAGACGGAGGATATTTCAAAATAACAAAAGAATTTTTTTTTCTTGTTCCTCTTTTTTTTTGGATCCTGACACGTAAAAATACAACTTTTAGACAAATAATATTCGAATTTCTTTGAATGTATGTAGTAAGTTCGTTCGGATAATAATGTGTGTCTATAAATTCATTCTCGACGAATACTAGGAGAACGTACAAGGAAGTATTGAAACTGAAAGTACACAAGGAATAAAATAAGAAGAGAAAAAATATAATAATTTGATGACGTCATTGTGTCAATTTCATCTGTCAAAAATCCCAAGAGAATAAACAAAAGGTTGTTATTGTAAAAGAAAATAAAGGAAATAAGGATAAGAAAAACAAAAAGGCAGAAAATGATAAATGTTTCTTTATTTTGTTTTCTTCGTAATTTAGAAAATTTTTTTATTAGCTAAACTTTTCACGACTTTTTTAAATAAACAACAACAAAAGGTAATTTTAAAATTGAAAATTTATAAAAAAAAACATATTTCGCTTTTTTGTTACATTTTTTTTTTTGAAGGGTGGTTTCTATTCAGCATGAATTTTTAAACAAGGAAGTTTCCCTTATCAAACATGAATTTTCACTTTAAAAGGAAATTACAATTTTCACAATAAATAAATTTTAAGGTTGAACAGATAAAGTAAATATTTATCAAATTTAAGATTACCTAATTTTACAAAATACTTAGGAATTTTTCAAAATTTTAAGGGAAATTTTAAAAAGTAAGTTCGAATTTCGAAAAAGTAGTTAGTTTTTATAAATATACCACGAACACTGAGAGTGAATATAAAATGAATTAGAGTCCAAATATCATTTTTTAGGCCAGGAAACATCTAAGTAGCCGTTCTCATGACCTTTTGTGCCCTGAATTGAATTTCAAAACGACCACAATTTTTTTTTCTTTTAAATTATCTCTTTATGTTTATTTATTTATTTTCTTTATTTTGTCAGGAATTGTTTTCGAAATATGTATAAAAGAGCCAAAGGAAAGGTTCGCTTTAGTCTTTTAAAAATTAAATGCATGTAAAGTTATCAGTATTATGCCCTTTTTTTCTATAGAAATTAGGATACTATTGTTTTCTAGGAGCACATAATCTCACTGTGATTCATATTTCAAAGGGGTTGAATTTAAACTACAATACGATCCTTAAAATAGAAAATCACCAATAATCCTCTTCTGACAAGCTTGCAAAATTTTAAATACAAATTATAATAAACTATAAGGATATTAAATCTCTATATAAATCCCTTCTACATACGTTTTTAATTTTTTTTTCTAATACATATATAATTTCTATTGAAGCTTAAAATAAGTCCTGTTTAAAAACAACTCTTTCAAGAGGGTAAATAAATAAATGTGATTTTCCATCAAGATAATTCCTAATTAAAAATTCGCTAAAATCATCAGAACCATATATGTATGCACACACACACACACATTCGTAATGACACATTGTTTTCATCATCATCATCAACATGATGATTTGTATTATCACAAAAACCTAATCAGAAAAGCATCGGAAATTAATTCTTCCCCCCCAAAAAAAAAAAAGAGAAACGTTCATTGCATAATAATTTGTGAAATTTCGATATTATATCGAAAAAAAAAAAAAATTTCCACATACATATGTTCGTGGTATTAACTACTAGTAAACTGGACTACATAACAGGAAACATATCATTCAGATTAGAATTATCTTTAACAAACAGCATCAAAATAAGAAAATATCTGTATTTATGTGCAACATATAACAAACCATCACACAATATGTCCTTCTCGTTGATTTTAAATCATATTTCATTTAAATTTTCTTTTTTTTTTTATTTTGCTTTTATTATGCGATGCGTTACGCATATTGCAGACAGCTGCAACAATTTTTATTTGAAAAAAAAAAAAAAAAAAAAAAAAAATTCTAATAATAAATATCTTTTGCATTTCCATGTGTATGTGTACATGCACTTTTTTATATATATTTCGGGGTTTTTATTATATTATTATAACAAATTCTATATTTCTACCCTACAATTATAATTTTTACTACCTCCCTAAATTTTTTAATAAAAAAACAACAATCATATATTTTGCACCCTATATTACCACATTTTTTTTTTTTTTGTCTCCTATAACATAAAAACTCACCCTCAAAATGTCTCATTTTAATCAAACAACAACAACAAACTCTACACAAACTCCATATTTCGAACATTATCATCATCATCGAAACTGATTCTCCGGTTTTTTTGCTTTTTAAAATTTTTCTACTAAATGATTGTTATGTTTTTCAGTTGTTCCTGATACTTTTAAACTCCTCTTTTTTTGGTTTTATTTTTAGTCCTTTTTTAATGTGCATACGACAGTAAATATAATTTTTAACTAAAAAAAAATAATAATAATAATAAAAAGAGAAAATAGGGTTCTTAACTCCTGTTTTGTTGCTTCTGTTTTCTACTTTAAAAAACAAAAAAATGTTTGTTGTTGTGTACAATATTTAAAATTTTTGGACACATAAATCCTTGTTCCTTGTTGTTATTTTTAATGTTGTTTTTGTTTTCGTTCCAAAAGAAGGTGGGGGGGGGGGGGAAGCGAGGGGCATTATTTTGTATAAAATATTTCAATTGATAAGGATAAGTTATAAGGATTTTTCTTTCCCACTTTTTTTTTATATATTTTTTTTTTTTTTTTTTTTCAAAATAAAAAACTTTTTATACACGTTATACTGAAGTAAAAATAATATATGTACATAGATGAAGCTGACAGTAAGTTTATTATTTGTGTTGTACTGTACTGTGTGTGTGCATTATCATGAATCGTATTTCATACGAAATATAAAATAAAAAAGGAAAAAAAATATTTTTTACGTATACATTAAATAATGCAAAAATTGTGAAAACATATAAGGGGAAAGAAAAAAAAAAAAACGACAAGAATGAAATGATATAATTAAATGATAGATAGAAAGAATAAAATAAAAGTGTAGACATATATTCAATAACGCACATATACACACATAAACTTCGACATGAACATGAACACAAATGAAATAAATTTTTGAATACAGAATTACAAAAAAAAAAAATATATACATACATACTTTCATGAAACAAGTATGTTACACAATATTCAGATCAAGAATATACATATAATTAAGTTTTAAAGATTCAAAGTATCCTGTTGTATCCTTTTATGTTATACGATAAATAGGGTATACATATGTATACATATATTCTTGTATGTGCAATGGAAACAAAACAAAATATTCAAAAAAAAAAAAGGGTAATTTTTTTTTTTTTTAAATAACAGGCAACAGTAAGTAAGCAAGCATTTCAGTGAAAATATCAACAACAGCAGGATGCATAACGAATTAAAATGAAATGTGTATACACAAAAAATAAGGATAAAATTCATAAGGATAAAAAAAAATATATATATTACACAGGAAAAAAAAAAATATTGAAAATAAAATATGTATATTTCACTTTAATGAAATATGTCATAAGATAATTATAATAAGCATTATAGTGAAAGATTAAGTGAAATTTTATGAAAATTACTTTCAATGTTAAATTATTTTATTATGTGTTGAAATGACAGGGACTATACTGAGTAATGTAAAAGAGAGGATTTAATCAATTTTTTTGTTGTTATTTCAAGGAAATTGATTATTATACACCAAACGGACGTGTCATTTATAAAAAGCGCATAAAAGGAATTAGTGTGTGTGGCTTTTTTAGTAAATAAAAAGAGGATTTCCACAAAATATCAATCAAAATAGTCATTCATTATATTTTATGACGCTTCAATTAAAAAAAGATTTATGAAGATTCAAATGCCACTTAATAGTTCGAAATTTTATTTAAAAGTCATTAAAATAACAAAAACAACAGCTACTTTAGATACAACTCTTTTCAGCACTTCCGAAAATTGTGGTTTGCATCTTCGCAAAGTTTAAACCATAACTAACAATCACAAACCATTTTCGAACAAATTTTGGAAAACCAAGTTTACAAAAACAAGTCACTGTAAACGAGTAAATGAAGAAATGAGGGTTACAAATTTCCTCTGGCATTTATTCAGAATTATTCCATTGGACAATTGATCGAATGTACTTATAACTTGAATAAGTTTAGCTAATTTTTTTTTTTTCGAAATTAAATTCGAAAATACAGACGAGTGAATTTAGATTGAAATAATCTCATACAAAAACCAAGGAAGGATTTTTTTGTACAAACCTTCTGTCTGGTAAAGTTCATTGATCTCAATAATTTGCAACAAATTATTTACTAACTAAAACACAGCGTGTGAATGAAGAACACTTAGGGAAATCACGGTAAGACATCTCTTCCTCTTCTCCGTATACCCTATACTGATAATTAACACCATTCTTTGCAGATAGTAACCAATATTGTAAACTTTCTGATAATATCTCTATAAACTACATCCGTGTCTACACCCTCATTATCTTATATCCTTCTGTCACAAAGTACACATATCAATTTCACTTTGCTATGACCAGAATAAAAATATTTCAGGCAGGATGTGATCCGCAAGAACAACAATTTACATTTGTGAATCATCAAAGAAAATAAAAAATAATGATAAAAAATAGGCTCAGGACATCTCAAGATTTTTAAAAGCCATTAAGTAAAAAGAAGAAATAAAAATGAATTATCCTTCTAGTGTAATTTATGATTTTTAATTTTTCAATCAAAAGGAAGAAATTTTTTTTTAAACGGACCCCACGAATAAATAAAAATAAATTTGGTTTATTTATTTTTTTTTTTTCAACGAAATAAGGATTTTTTAATTTCTTCAAATGACGTTTAAAAATCAAAGAAAATGATTTGGATTTTTTCTTCTTTGTATTTATAAGGAAATTCAAAAGAATTTCTTGTATAGTAAGAATATATGTCAGAATTCATAGTCATTTTTTGATCTAATTCTCCACATAGTATATCACCTCGCTCCCCATTTTTTTTCAGAAAATCTTATGAGAGTTTCATTTAAATTTTCATAAAACCTTAACTTTACTAAGGATTTACTTTAAAATATAATTACACTCATAATTTTCCTTTGTAAGAAAAAAAAAATGTACATACATACATACATATATGCAAAATTATTATAATATAACAGTAATTATAATTAAAGATGTAAAATTCTCTTAAGAGAGTAATTAACGACAAACACGTATTATCCTTGTGTTATTAAATTCCTTTTGCTGCTTTCCATGTTATTTCGTATTCTTGTTATGACATGAAAAAATATTAAACTTTTTTAAAACATGAAAGAATGCCGAAAAATTATCTTATTTTTTTTTTCACGTTCATCAAACATCGCGTAATAAAGACATTTTGTCGCATCTGTCACACAAATTCAACTCTTTTTTTTGTTTTTTTGTTTTTTCAATTAACATGCATTCAAACAACAACAACGAAATCGCGAAATATACATTAGATAGGCTGTGTAATAATCAGATTATACTATACGATATATGTAAGTATCTAAATCAAATACAGCATCAATAAAAAAATAAAATAACAAACATTTTGTGTATACTTTAGCAAATTCATCTTTTATCCTCGTTTTGTGACACCCTCATAGGTTTTCTTCGTTTCCTTTTTTTTTTTTCGACAATTTAATCATAAACATCCCTCTAGAAGTATTTTAACACGTGCACGATACATACATATATCTTTAGATTTACAGATTTAAATTTAAAAAAAAGAAATGAGAGAAATTTTTACTGCTTTTTTTTTTTTGCTAAAAAGTGAAAAACATAAAACATCGTACACTTAACGGTATTCCGCCATTAACTTATCACTGTTTTTTTTTAAGTGTGTGTGTGTAAATTTCACCTTTTTTCTTTTATGTTTTCTGTAGATATTCCCCCAAAGGTAACCTATAAAATTTATTCAAAAAATACATACAATTTCTATTTTTACTGTTTTATTTTATTTTTTTATGTTTCACATATGTATGTGGAAATTCAATCCTTATACGTATACTTTTTTTTTCTTTCAGGACCTTTTACACCTTTTACATTATAGAAAAGTACTAATGTTGAATTATTACTAAATAACTAAACGTGAAAAATGTACGAAAAATACACAAAAACTAGATTTTTTTTCCTTGTTTTTTTTTTCTGGAGTAATTCCTGAAAATGAAAAAAGTTGCATTCATATTTTTCTCTGTTTCATAAATTTTTTTTTTTTTGTGTCATCATTGTTTTAAAATGTGGTGCCCAATAATGTACATACATACTTTCTTCATCCTGTTATTTTTCTGTATATAGATTTTTTTTCTTCCTTCAAGTATCTGGCATAAAATACGAATTTTTATATTCAAAAATATAATATCCTGCAATAATGGTGAATATAATTATTATAATCGAGGTATACGTACAATTTTTATTTTTATATAATTTCTAAAACTTGGATCCTTATATTTTATTCTTTTTGTTGTTGTTTTACTGAAGGGATCTTGTCTTGTTTTCATTATTCTAAAAAAGTAATCCTGAATTACAGGGGAAAAATATGTTGTGTTGTTTTTTTCTTTTTCGTATTTTTAAATGTTCACTATATGTGCTTGTATTTTAAAAAAAAAAAAGGGACGAAAGGGACATACACAACATTATTATAATTCGTATGATACGGTTTATAAATTTTGAAATATATTGAACAAGGAATAAGCGTTAGCACGAGCTTATTTTAAAATATAAATAAAACATAAAGCACACATACACACACACACACATACATTCATAACACAGGCGACCATATTATAAAAATACAAAAACCTGATATTTGTGTAAAAAAAGAAAAAAAAACTATACAATAAGTCCTGTTAGAAGACAAAAAATAAGGGAATAATCAAAGAAGTAAAGGTAGAGGAAATTTTAACAAAACAACAACAACAACAAAAAAATGATTCTTTTTAAGGGTGAATTTTTTTTTTGTTTTTTTTTTTTTTTTTAGATCCTGCTGCTACTCTAATTTTTCTGTTAGTATAGGTAGTTGCTGTCGTTCTTTTTTTCTTAAATAGCAGCAACAACAAAATCGACGCATATGAATTTCGATAAATATATAACTTTTATCCTTGCTTATTGTCCTTGTATTTTATATATTCGAAATTCATATACAACAACAACAATAATAATCATTATCATCGGATTGAATTCAGGATTCAGTTTTCTTCTTCTTCTTTTTTATTTTTCCTTTTTTTTTTTTTTGTATTATACATATTACTTTTTCAGTTTGAATACTTACATATATCCTTTTGCAATCTTTTATAATATTCTAATATTAAAATTCTTCTTTGTAGTCCATCAATTTATAGCCTTTTGCTCCTTATTTTATTGTAGGGAGATTATACATATGTATGTATGTATTATTGTTTTGTTTGTATTTGTAATACATTTTTTGTTGTTTTTGTAATTTATGGTTTTTCATATTATATAATGGGGTGAGTTTCATTAAGTGTATTTATTTTTTTCGTCTTTACTGTATATCCTTAATGAATTAAATTCCTGTTGGTTGGTGCTGTTATTTTATTTGATTCTAAATCTGATGCAGTTTTTTTTTTTCTTTTTTTTTTGTTGTTGTTGTTGGTGTTGTGTTCAAGTTATCTGTATAGAATGTATCAGCGGATATAATATTCTTTTTTTTTTTTTTTTTTTTTTTTTATTTTTTGGTTCTTTAATATTTGAAGGTAGATTTTCTTTGTTATACAGCATCTTTCGGCTTACATATATGAACCAATACCAATAAAAAAAAATTTGAACACAAAGAAAGCAGTATACAGAGCGAAATAATATATATAGCACGTTTTGAGTGTTGCATTTTAAGAGGGAAATATCCTAACAAACTGTTATTTATTTATTTCTTTTTTTTTTTTCAATAAAAAATTATTAAAAAAAAATTTTTTTGTGAACCATATGTGCAATTTTTTTGGAATTATTTATATGCTCTTTGTCTTTATTTTTCTCTTTTATTATTTTTAATGTTTTGTTTGTGTTTGTTAGTTTCATTTTAATCGTAATTTATAATTTTTTCCTTGAATACGATTTTTCTGTATCTTTAAGCTTGTTCTTCTGTTCACATCTTTTTTTTTTTTTTTTTTTTTTTTATTAATGAGAAGATAAGAGTCTGATTAGTTTTAAGAAAGATTAAAAAAGAAAAAAGAAAAGAAATAATTTAAAAAAAAAAAATTTAAGGAAGAAGTTTCATGTTTCATTAATTCTTTCTTTTTTTTTTTTTTTCAGTTTTCTTTTGAAAAAGGGGGATCGTTCAAGAATAAAAATATAATAATAAAATGTTAATTTCACTTTCTAAATTACATGTAGATCCTTTTGTATTTTTATAGTTCTTTATTTTGACGGTACACTTAGAGAAGAGGTCAATGACTTTTGAATAAAAATATTTTTTGGTAATAAAAAGAAATTAAAAAAAAAAAAATACAACACAATTTTTTTTTTTGTTTTTTTTTTTTTTAAAATATTCATCCTTAGGGTATTGTCATTATAACGCACACATATAGAAAATGTTAAAAGCAGAAATAGTTAAATAAGGTACAAATTTTAATTAATATAGGTATGTACCTTGGTTCTTTTTTTTTTTTTGTATCAAGGAAAAGAAAAGTAAAAGACATACGTATAAAACGTAAAATAATTTACATTTTAATTTCGAAATGAAAGTTGAAAATTTTCGCTTCAAGTGAAATTCAATATTTTTCCTTTTATTTTAATTTCATGAAAATGAAGTTTACTATTTCAACAAAAGAACAAAGTACCAGAAGGTATCTATACTCTTTCATTATAAAATGTTTATTTTCGGTAAGATTGTTTAAATATATTTTTTGGTTTACTCCGGCCTTCCCATATTATCATCATCATTATGAAAAGTAATCTTATGAATTTTGTTTACAAATGAGAATTTTTTTAAAGGAACACGTGACTCTTGTTCAAAATTAAAATTAATGTTAATGGACAATTTGACATTTTAAAAAGAATCTTTAGATTAAATAGTTAGTTCAAGTGTAATTAATAGTCTTTTTCATACTATTAAAAAGATACCTTAATGATATCGTAATGGCTTTATAGCCTCAAGGAAAATAAACTTACTTTTGCGGAATAAAGTAAACAAGTGAATATAAATTTTTTGAAAGTATTTTTCTTATTTTATTTCACACAAATAAAGGATCTTTGGAATGGAATGGTTCTTCATATTCGACGGTGTTATAAACCGTTTATCGCTAGAGACTTGGCCTCCTGGATGGGACCGGACGGTTAGTTCCTAGTTATATGCAAATTATGTTTTGATTTATGAGAATTTTTGAAAGCCTAGAAAAATTCGTAGCTACATGATTTTTGATATTTCGTTTATCGTTCTATATAACATACTAAAAGCTCCCATTAATATCGAGTGGGTTGCAAAATTAAAAAGGTCAAAGGGTACAATAATCAGCCTTTTGTAAAATATCTCGCTTTATATCGTTTAGCAATAAAAATTGCAGAATAGAAAATTTTCTATGGAAAAGAGATGCCATTTTTTTATTTTTTTTTTTACATTTCAGAAGGCTTCTGATCCGAATTTTTGACATTCCTCACCCTCTTTGATGAAAGTTTAGAACGTTCTTTCACCCTTTCTTTATCGAAATTATCTTCATTTTAACTTCTATTTTTCCTTATTCCTTTTTCTATTTTATTTTGCTAAAATCGTACTGATTTAATATCATGGAAAACTTTTTAAATTCTAGAATGAAAAAGGACTGGAATAGGAAAAATTTGTATGAAAGATATATCAAATTAAAAGCTAAAAAATATCGTGAATTTCAAAGTATGCACGTTCAAAAATTTTCGACTCCAGCAGAACGCTAACTGCAAACACACAGACAACCTTGATAGTGAAAACATCGTATGTGGCTTACTATATTAACCAAAATTTTTTTTTTTTCTAAATTGAAAATCTCCAATTTAAGAATACCATTAAATTTTATTTTTGAAAAAAATGTTCAATTACTTTTTTTTTTTCAAATACCCACGCGCTTTGTTTATTGAATCAATTATTGCTTACATAAGCAAAAAAATGAAGCATACATGAATTAAAAAATAATAATAACAACAACAATAATTTTCACATCATTAGGATTAAATTAACTTTGTAATACGTTTTGTTGCCAAAATAAAAAAAAAAAAAAAAGTGCAAAAGAAACCAAAAAACAAGAAAAAAAAAAATACTATCCATATTTCTTTTTTCTTCTCAATTTCATCTTTTCAATCATATTTTATTTTAGTAGATGTTTCTTCCTGCCTGCCAAAAAAAGTCAAAAAATCCGGTAAACATTAAACATTTTCACAGTTCATTTCACACAATCTTTAAAAAAAAAAAATAATAATAATAATAAAATAAAATTGTAATAAAAAAGAATCTTCTTGATTCTTTCGTGTGTGTGTGTGTGTGCATGTTGTTTTGTTTACTCACGGAACTATATACATATATGTGTGTTTAACTTCTGCAATATTTTTCTTGTTTATTTAATTCATTTTTTTTTTTTTGTTTTTTTGAATTCTTATATGATTTTTGTATAATAAAATCGAACAGTAGCTGCAGCAATTCTAAATAATAAAATTTAAATAAAATTTTTAATGTTTTCAGTGCAAAATAAAAGATACATATTCCGTTCATATTTTTTTTTTTTTTAAAAAATTTACAATTAACACAAAAAAAAAAATTATTGAAACTTTATTGTTGGAACTGTTTACTACATAGAACTTTTCTACTTTGTTTTTACCTTCTTTTTTTTTTTTTTCAGAACGGATTTGAATTACATCCGAAAATTTAATAAAATAAATAAATTCAAAAAATAATAATAATAATAATACAGAAAAACCAATCATTAAGTAATAATCATTGAAATTATGATGATGTTGATGATATTCATGAGTTTTCATGTTGTTTGTTGATGTGTGATAACAAAACAAAAAAAATATGAAAAAAATTTACTTTAGTGTGTATTTTGAGTTGTAAAATGAAGTTACCTATATAAATTTTATTTAAAAATACAACTCAACAAACAACATAAAGCATATACAAAAATGAGATAAAAAATTTAAAAAAAAAATTTCACGAGCAAAAGCATTCTACCGAAAAATTTTGACGAAAAAAAAAAATATCCATAAACACATAGTTCATGAGTTTGATTAAACTCAAATGAAGTTTTCAGTATAGGTACATGTAATTCACATTCATCATATTTTTTCCTACCTATTTGATTTGATTTTTTTTTTTTGGGTATGGTTTTTAGGCCTTGAAGGCTTTAAAAAAATTTCAATAAATAAAATAAAAAATCGAAATTAAAAAATTATTGTATTCCGATCAGAAGCTTTACATTTTTTTGGAGGGGTTCCATCAAAAGGTTCACTTTTAATTGAATTTTATTTGAAGGAAAAAAATGTGTGTTTTTGTGTTTATTTGTAAATTGGAGGAAAAAAGAGTAAAAAAATCTTAAAATTGAATACCAGTGATGCCAACTTTAGTTTTAGAGAATACGCTAAATTGAGGTGAGAAATACACTAGAAAATGCATCGAACTAATATGAGAACATGACAAAAAATAGCGATAAATTGAATAATTTTTTAAATACAAAAAACTGGAAAAACGTAGGAAAAAACTGAACTTTAAAAATTTCAATTTAATCAAATTCAAAAGCTTTTAATCAATAGAAATCCTTTATGTTCAAATTACAAAAACACCCTGTTAGTCTGCAAGAAATTCAAAATAAAATAAACAACTGATTAAATTTCGCTGTAAATTTTCCTAAAAAAAACTAAATTTCTTTCTAAAATTTCACATATCTAATAGAATAAAAAAATACGCCAGATAAAACAAAAATCACCATATTGGCACCACTGAAAGCAGCATCTTAATTGAAATCTAACTAAGTTATCAATTTTTTTTTTTCGAAGTACTTAGGCTTTTTTTTTTTCAATGTTAGTTAGATTTACAAGGTAAAATACTGACGTCATCGAAAAATAGATACTAACAATTCAGATAATGTATTTTGAGGTATTAAAATATAGTATTAGCGTACTAACAAAATAATATTAAAAGTAATACCAAAACCAAAAACCAAACAAAAAAAAAATAAAAAAATATGACTAAATTATATAAGTAAATCAAAATAATCTGATGAATGACGACAATTTCAGATCCATCAGATGATGATGATGATGATATCTTTTTGAGCGTTCTACAATAGAATGATTTTTATATTTTGTACTCGTACAAGTACAAAGAAAAACAAAAACAACGATGATAGGCCCAACTGAAGAAAAATAAATATGTATAATAAAAAAGGTATGTTAAATTTACCTGTCGACAGTAATATGAATGATTGTTATATGTTATAAAACAAAAACAACAACAAAAAAAAAGAGCTAAAATCTAAGCACAAGAATATTTACTCTGAATTTAGTTCTTATGAGGCCTTTTTTTTTTTTAATATAAAGTACTTTAAAGCTTATTAACACGTATTTATACTTCGTAATTTCATATTAAATTGTTCAACTTAATTTAATTCATTAATGTTTTTTTTTTTTTTGCTTGCTTTTGTTTTTTTTTTTCCATTATCATTTTTGTCTCTTTTGTTATAAAAAAAAAAAAAAAGTTCTATTTTTCAAATAATCAGTTTAGTTTTGGATTTTTTTTTTCTTTCTTTCTATGTGTTCTTGATTTAATTTACTTCATTGTTAAAAAATACTTAATTTTTTTTCCAAATCTTATACGAAAATATAAAATAATATTCAAAATGAACTTTTTTGGGATAGAAAAATAGAGGAACACAACTAAAAACGGTATAGAACATACGACAAACTATAAGAGACACACACACATAAGACAAAAAAGTTAAGAAAAAATAATTATATAAAATTTACTAATATGGTTCGGTAGTTATACTTCACATTAAATTTTATTTAAATTGATAAAAAAAAATAAAAAAAAAAAAGATTATAAAAATTCAAGAAGAAAACAAAAGAAACATTGTTATCGTTTAGGAACAAAGCCTATATATGTATATTTACTGCAAGAAAAACTTGAAATGTTTTTCTAAGAATTTTTTTCCTTTTTTTTACATGTTTAAAAAAAAAACAGAAAAATAAATGCTTTTTTTATTACTCTCTAGATTCAAAAAAATCCCAGTTTTCACCTCAAAAAAAAAAAAACTACCGTTATCTTTTAAGGTTATGAACTTCTTCATTTAAGAAGAACTAAAAAGTCATAAAGGTACCTTTTACATTTTTTTACGTATCACAACAACAACAATAACAAAAGGTGAGTTTTTTATTTTAATTTAAAAAAAAAAATGATGACAAAATATTCTTGTTACACCTTAAACGACCTTTAACTGTATTTAACACATAATTTTTAGATTTTTAAATTTTTTGATTAATCTACATATTTTTTTTTATTTTTTTTTTTTTGATGTGAAAAAAAAAATTTACAAAACAAAGAAAAATAATTACTTACCTGTTTTTTTTTTTTTTTCTTTTAAGTGATTTTAATGATGTGATATATTTTTTTATTTTCCTTCAATGTTGTGTGATGATGAAAAGATTGTAATTATTTAAAATGTGAATTTTTCTTTTAAATGTTCTTATACTATGGATTTTAGTAAAATTGTTTTTCTTCTTCTTTCTTGAAAATCCGTTATTAATCCAAATTTACCTTTGACAATATTTTTTTTTTATGTTTTCCCTCTGTGATTTTTTTTTTTTTGATAGGTATACTTAAAAAAATTTTTTTTGAACAATTTTTACGTATTTTTAAAAAAAATTTTTTTTTTTTTTCAACTAAAATTATGAACACTTTTTGTTTATTTTTATTTTTCCTTCAAATTGTTAACACAACCGCTTTTTTTTTCTCTAATTACAAAAAAAAAAAACAAAGAAAACATAAAATAAATTCAACACAATTTTAATAGAAAATATTCGCACAGTATGAAGAAAATTTAAATTAAAGCTTATTTTTCTTTTCAATTTTTTTTTTTTACAAAAAAAAAAACAGAAAAATAATTGAACAAATTACTAATTTTTTTTTTTTTTACAGTTTTTACAAAAGAAATAAACTTAATTACTAAAATTTATATATATATTTTTTTTTTCTTCTATATAACAAAATTTCACTTTTTTATTTTAAATTGTTACGCTTTTTTCTTTTTTTTTTTTTTCAAATAAAAAATCAACGTTAAATTAACAAATTTTCCCTTTCGTTTGGCAATTTAAAATTTTTTTTTTTTTTTTAAATAAATTTATTTTTTGTTAAATTTTAATTCCACGTTTACAAATTCCGTCGATCAGAATTCTAAATTAAAAATTTAAATTTTTTTTAATAAGTGCAAATTTCACTTTTTTACGCTGCTACAATTTAAAAATTAATTTAAATATTACTTTTTTTTTTTCGCTAAAAACAAATTTAATTAACAAAAACAATTCCTTATTTTGAAAAACAAAATTGTATAAAATTTCTATAAAATAAATTTTTTAATTTTTTTCTTTTAACGTTACGACGATTTTGCGAAATTCTTCTTGTTCCAACAAATTGTCGTTTAAAAGTGTCACAGATTTAAAATAAAATTTACGTATAGACTGTTGGTGTGATTTTGAGGATGATGAAAATGATAACAACAACAACAAAAAAAAAAATAAACGTAATGAAAGAATAATATTTTCTTTTTAGTGTATTTTGTATGGTGTTTGTGATACACCTCTTTGATATAATAAAAAAAAATATTCTATATGATTACCGATTTACGTCCGTTTTTTACGAAAACATTACAAAAATGATCGTCCTATATTGAATTTTGGCTTCAATATAATTCAGATCTTTTTTTTTTTTTTTTTTGTTTCAACAAAACGAACGAGAAGAACTCTTATTTTTATTCTGAATTGAATAAAGTAAAGTAAAATTTCAAAAAAATAAAAGAGTGAATGAATAAGCAAATTTACAAAAATTCAAAAAAAAAAAAAAAAATTATACGTTTTTACCCCCGAGTTCGACGTCAAAACGAAAAAATAGACAATTTTTTTTTTTTCAAAAATTAAAAAAATATTCTTTTGTGTTTTTTTTGGTGAAAATTTATTTGGTTTTTGTATTACTTTTTTTTTTATATAAATCCACGATGTGGTGACAACGGATAATTTGAATATTGTTTTTTTTTTAATTTTTTATTTTATTTGTTTTTTGTTTTTTTTTTTTTTAAGTACAAATGTATAAATAAAAACGAAAACTATAGAACAAAGACCCGTACCGAATAAACAACAAATCAACAAAATGTAGTTGTATCGTAAAATGAAAATGAAGGAAAAAAATATTGAATAGTGTTGTAATCTGATGATTACGTTTTTAGCGTTGAAGTTTGTCTCTCTTTTTTTTTTTTCTTTTTTCTACGTTCTATACGGATTTGTATTTGAAAAATATTATGCTTTACAACTTTTCACATTGGTGATTTAAAATTGAAGTTGGTGTTGAGGTTGACTTTGTCATTGAACATTGTTTATGAAATGTGAAATGTAGGGTAAAGTCGAACAAACTGAGTGAATATCTCTTATTGGAATAAATTCAAATAAAATCCTTGTCGAATGATTAACTAAATTTCTGATTTTATCGTTTTGATTACGATGTGAACTTTGACTTTAAGGTCATCGTACTTTATTGTTTTTTAATTTTGACTGATTTTGTACTCATCATTTGACCCTACTACTAATTACAATGCTCAGTATTTCCATATATAGCATATCATTCTGTGGACCAAATTAGAGCATTTCAGGATGATACAACCTATCCTATAATAGGTGAAACTATGTAAATAGAAGGCATCTGTTGTCTAACGTGGTCTTTCTATTTACTGAACTCAATAAATTAATCATACAAACTTGTTGAAATTTTTCGCTGAGTTTCGTTAAGACTTTATCAAGCTTCTTTCAATTTTTGGAAAAAAGTTAAAGTCTGTACCGTTAGCTAACACATCCTTTTAAGACAAATTTTTCTACTTTTGACTATCATTTACTCACTTTGTAGCCGGAAAAGTGCCAATAGAATTCGTTTTTTTTAATCTTCGACTACAATATCTTCAGAAAGATAAATTCATTTTTTAGAAAATGTTCTTGTTAAATACAATTTAGCTGAACGATAATGTAAGTATCTGTTGTTTTGGCGACTTTAAAATTATCAGTTTTTTACAAAATTTTGTGTCCTTGAACTTTTTTTTTTTTTGTAATTTTTGTCAATTACAAAAATTGATTCTAGCCGTAAAAAAAAGGCTAAATAATCTGGGTTTTTTCTTGTTCTATCTAAGCATGTGACAACTGATGATATTTGAATTTATTTTCCAATATTTCAGTATCACAATTTCAACACGAAAATTGTTAATCTAAAATAGAAAATTGAAAAATGATTAAAATAAATTTAATATTAGAAATTTTTAAAATGATTGAAAAATTGTACAAAATTTACCCTATTTTACACTATAGTTAATTGATAGCATGATTGTAATTTTGGTAAAATATATCATATATTGTATATCTACACATTATCTATAAAAATGTATGTGTGCTGTGCAGTACGTATAAATATAACAAGCCATACAAACAAGTGATATACTTTTATACTTTACATATAAGTACACACTTAACATATGTATATTATGTCGTACAGAGACGGATATTGAGTTGATCACACATTAGGTTGAACAAAAATTTTAGTTGAAGAAAATATTTATGAACACATTGAGAATTGAAGCAATATAAATATGTATGTATATGGTGGGGTTGGTATAATGTGTAGACTGTAGAGTGTATATAAGTAGCCTTTTTTATTTTTGTTTCTTTGAAAAATTGTGCACCACATGGGGTAAATATTAGATTTTCCCTTACTACAAAGATATAATGCAATATGAAAATTATATATTCTAATAAAAAATATGATCGGAATATATTTTTTTATATAAATTTTTTATTTGTAGTTGTAATTTCACTCTGTAAAAAATTTTTGTAATTGTATGTGTATTTTTATTTATATAATTTTTGTTTTTTTTTCCCAAACTATACAAATACAAAAAAATATATTTTTAGAATAAATATAAAAAAAAAAAAAACAGATACAAGAGTTTTAAAATTGAAATTTTTATGAAGTTTTCAAAAAATTTCATGAAGTTTTGATCGTCACTCACAAAAGTCTCTGTGTGTGTGTTTTCGTTACGTTTTTTTTTTTTTTTTTTTCATATGATGACAATTATATGGTTTATTATATTTCACAGTTCACTTGTTTCAAATACATGTGCAGATGTGCATTATGAAATTTTATTTGAAGTGAAAACAAACTATGTTTTTTTTTTTTTGAGTGACAAAACAAAATGAGACCTTCAACAACAAAATTAACTCACGAACACGAACAACACAACTTTAAAATGTGCACAATTGGTGAATAATGCATGCGTTGGTGAATTTTTTTTTTTTTTTTTTGTATTTTTTTCTTTGACGTTAGAACATTTGAAGTTGACACGAGGGTGAATGAATTAATGACGACCTCGAATAATGTTTTAACAACTGAATTCAACGCTTTCAAAAAAAAGGGGTTGATCATTTTGTAGGAAAAAAAAACAGAGGTTGCAGAAAAAGATTTAATAGAATTTCACCACAGCTTGTTGATTTTTGTTTTTACCACGATGAGTCATAAGTATTGAGGATTTTTTGTTTTTTTGTATTTAAAGGAAAATGTAAAACTACCCTTTGAAGTTTGTTTATAAATTTGAAGGAAAAAATTTAGAGAAAGATTTTAGATATAGTTTGGGCGAAAATATAATTTATAATGTGTTAATAACCATTTAATTCTCTTCTTGGAATGAAAAAAAAAAACGTATCGTACTCTAGAATTACATCATTTATCTCGATTTCGAGTATGATTCATTTATCTTTCTTTACATATAATAAAACGACTGTATCTCATATCTTCCACACATATCCTTTTTTGTTTACTCTATATAAAATTATATTTCATAATATTACGTACAATTGCAGAAGGGATTCAAAATTTTCATAGATTATTTTATGTATAAAGGATATACAAACAACAATTCAACAATATTTACATTTTTTCTTTCTTTTTTTTTGCGTTCTAATAGATTTTTCTTAGAACATGTAGACTTTTCCAGTCATCTTTATATGCAATTGCTTTGATAGTAAAAACTTTCCCTTTCACAATTTACCCTTGTTCTTTCTGGAAAAGTTTCTTACTATTTTTTTTTCTTTGTTTTTCATACTGAAAATGAAAGAATACAAGTAAAAGAAGAAAAAAAACGGCCAACAAGAATGGCATTCAATGTGTATTTTACTTTACTTGTTAGCTGTGCTTTGTACTCCCTCCTCAACATTTTTATATGTTTTGTATAACTTTCTGGTGGTTATGTATTAGTGGGTGGCAATATGGTGGGATTGATATTCATGTACTATAGTATGTATATAAAATTATTTGTTACACAGAAGGCGCATCAGAAGGAAAAATGATGATGAATAAAATTCTATGCTATCATCCCTTACCGTATATATGTATTTTTTGTTGGTGTGTACAATAAGTTGTCTAAATCGAAACCACACTGTTTAAATGTCTTCGTGATGTTATTATTTTAAGCAAAAAAAAAAATATATATATAGAAAAACCGTACCAAAAAGGATGAAAATTCAAGAGGGTAGAATTTTGAGATGGTGGTTGTGATGGGTGGTATAAAAAACTATATAATGTGTTCAAAGGATAAATAAATATATTGTAATTGTATTTATTTTGTGTGTCTGTGTGTGTGTGTGTATGTATACTCTATAAACTATATTTTGTAAAACGATGAGGGGTTGATATATGTACAGCCTAACTTTAGAGTTATCTTGCTGTCACATCACAGTCAAATGACTCTTTGCATTTGCTTGCCTATCAAACCAATATATTACATTATTAAAGAAGCACCCTTATAAGAACACTTATGGGCTGCTGCTATATTACCTAAAGGCTAAGTTATTTTGAATTATATGAATCCTTCAGAATTATAAGTAAAAGCTTGAGGCATTTTTTAACTTTGTTGTTGTTATGTTGTATGTTATAAGAATCAATAGAAGAATTGTGTTATTGTTGTTTTCTTGTTATAACATTTTTTTTTTTTGCATTTTTTTTTGCCTACATATGCAGGACATTTTTCTAATATCATAGCTTTACCACTAATATGTATTAAAAAAAAATGTATATGTACATATCATACAATTTCATTTGTGTCACATATGTAAGGTATCACCATTAACTTTTTATATTGCGCTACATACATATGTACGTACATATATGTAAAACTATACCAACATATACTTGTATCACACTTCTTGAAAATTGCATTAAGGACCTTTTTTTATATATGGTTTTTTTTTCTATACTTTCCGGACTTAACATTTAAAAAGAAAAGAAAGAAAAAAATTGGAAAAAAAGTTCAAAAAAAAAAAAAAAAAAAAAGAAGAAAGGAATCACAAATG
Organism: Bombylius discolor; assembly: GCA_939192795.1. Classification (NCBI taxonomy): domain Eukaryota; kingdom Metazoa; phylum Arthropoda; class Insecta; order Diptera; family Bombyliidae; genus Bombylius; species Bombylius discolor. The sequence continues at coordinate 2,604,279 of OW584242.1, forward strand.
CTCACACACCCACACACACGTTAAGGATTTCATGTTTTGTAATATATGTTTGAGCTTGATATTGATGGTTCATTGATCGATGAGGTGTAAAAGGAAAGGAATGGAAAAAAAAATGTTTAAATGACGTTGCTGCTGATGATGATGATGATGATGAACTATGTGTGAGATTTCCTTTCTTTTCTTATCGTTTTTTTTTTTTTTTTTCATGTCCTTTTTGTTCTCTTGTGTGAATTTGACACATAATACAAATGTGAAAAAAAAATAAAATGTTTAAAGGATATGATAAAAAAATTTAGACGTATACATATTATGTGCATTATTGCATGTTTATAGATAAAAAGTTTTGGAAGCAGATACATTCCAGAATGTGGTAAAGTATACAAAAAAAAAAATAAAAAAAAAATAAAAAAAAAAACAGTGGAGAATATTTGATAACTGGCACGTGACCGTGATGAATTATAAAAAGAAAAGAAAAAAAAATATATAAAATTGGTATTATGGGCACATTTATTAAGAAAATATGTACGAATGAATCAAAAAGGCGATATGAAAAAGACTATAACCTAAAAAAAAAAAAATTAATGTCCAAACAAATAAAAGTTTTGTAGATACATTTCATTTCATATGTTCTTCAGAATTCTAAGCAAGTTCTTTTCTTCTTTTTTTGATTCTTTATAATTCTTAAATAATACGTGTTTATTTGATAAGAAAAATTTAAAAAAAAAAAAAAAAGATACTCCACAAGTAGTAAGTAATGTAATCGTTCTCATTTGGTTCAAATTTTTTGTTTTTGATTTTTTTTTTAATTTTTTTTTTTTTTTTTACCAACAACTTACAGTCACAAGGGTCAATCTCAACAACTTAAAATCTGTGTGATGATGTTGTGTTATGATTTGTGATTAAAATGAGAAAAAGATACATTTTGATTGTTTGTTATTCGTGTTTTTTTTTTTATTGTTTCAAGATAAAGGACACTAAAAAGAGGATATTGGATTTATTTGTCATACACAAACTAATTGGTTTACGAACAAAATTCATGTTTTTTTTTAAGTTTTAATTCTTTTTGGTGGTCAAAAAAAAAAAGGTCAGATTTCAAAAAAGGATTGTATTAATATTAACCGTTTAGAAATCAGATTTTTCCACTTTTTCTAAGCGAAAAATTAGCTTACAGTTTCGGTTTTTTTTTTTTTTTGTAAATATTTTATACTTATTTCTTGTTATTATTCTTTTCTCCTTGAGCGCAATAGCTAGATGTGAGCTTTGGCCTAAACAAAATAAACTTGAGTTTCTCCAGACTATTTTTTTCTGTCATAGATACATAAAGATTTTTTTTTTTAAATTAAACATTACAATCATCGAACCTAATTAAATTCATTTAAATTTGATTTAAAATCAAAAAGTGTTTTAATTTTTTAAAGTTTTTCTCATTCTATAAAACATCTCCAGTTTGTACACACAATTTTTGTACTTTTTTTTCCTTTCTTTTTTTTTTTCAAATCACAAATTCAAAATAAATTAAATTTAAAAAACAAAAAAACAAAAATCAGTTCAATAAGATTGTTGAAAGATTATATGTATTGACACATGCCAATTAAGAGAAGAGAAAAAAAAAGAAGAATAATACGAAAAAAGAAAAACTAGAAAATGTTCTCAATCTGTTAAATATTTTCTTACATAATTCTAAAAAATTATATTTAATTTATGTTTCTTTTCTTTTTTTTCTTTTTTCATTTTGATTTTCCCTAAAAGAAAAAATTTTTCATGGTAAAGTTCAAAATTGTTTGTTACTTTTGAAACGATTCAAAAATTATTAAAACATTCAAATTAATACAAAATTGTAGCAGATATACATACAAAAAGAAACAAGAATCTATTTAAAAAGATATTTGTTTTTTTTTTTTTTCGATAAATTTTCATTCAAATTTTCTTCATGAGTTCGATTTAAATTTGAAACAAACGAAAAAAAAAATAATTTCGGTAGGTACATTACACCAGAAAATATAAAAAATAAATAAAAGCTAACCAGAAAATCACATGCATGAATGCAAGAAAAACAACAAAATTCTTAAATACCATTACAGTCTAAAAAATGTTTATTCAACCACATTTTCAATTTATTTGATTTTTCATTCTTTTTTTTTTGTTGTTTTTTTTGTTTCATTTAATTTAAAAATTTATCTGGTTTTTCTTTTACACAAGAAAGAACAAAAAAAAAAAAAGCAGAACAACTACAAATGAATTTTCCATGTCTATTTTACAGTTTAGAATTTTCACAATATGAAAATTTTTTGCAAAATTTATTTTTACTTTCGTTTTTTTTTTTTTTTTTTTTTCCAAGTGTGCATGTATGTGTTGTGTACATCGAATAGCTAGAAGTAGTTGATTTTCAACAAATTTTTCATCCATTTTCATCTTGTTGTTTTTCGTTTTTCTTTTTTTTTTCTTTTTAGTGGACGTATCTCGTTCTAAATTTAGATACGAAAATTACGAGAAAAAGAAGACATTTCACCGCAGTGTTTTTTTTTTGTGAATGTAAATTTTTTTTTTCTATTTTCAAAAAACAAAAAAAAAAACATATTTTTTTCATGTTAACTTGATGATGAATCTTACCGACAGACGCAAACTGTAAAATCTGAAGATAAAAAATAAATACATACAGAATCTATATTTTAAAGGGTAATTGATTCAATTAACGAATTTTCACGAATTTCACGAATGGTTTGTTGGAATCTTCGAAAATTAAAAGTCTCGTTTAGGCAAAGAAAGTGAGAAAAATTGTCACAGAGGAGAGAAAACAGATTATTTAGGTGAATATTTTGGTTGAATTATTTGACAGAATGTAGAATCGATTTACAAATGGCAGATTGCAGGAACAGGACCCAAAAAGAGAAGCCTAGACGGTAGCTTAGAAGATATCAAGAAGCTAAATATCACAAAGTGGTAGGAAAAGGTAGGGTGGATGTAGGCATCCTCGAGAACTCAGACAGGAGAGTCCATTGTACTCAGCACCCTGTCTTTAGTAAAATTTAGGAAAAGGTTAAAAACAGAGGGAAATGAAGGAAAATTGTGTTAAAGCCCAAAATCTACCCCGAAATGCAAAGTTAAAAGAAGAAGAACTTAAATTTACGTAGATCGTTAGATGAGATTCCTCATCGATCTATCGACCCATCTCAGTAGGTGCACAATCACCCTATGATCGTGCACGATTGCAGTAGCTTCTTAAAAAAAAAAAAAACAATCTAGTTAAAATTAAAACATATAAGAAAAATCAGATATAAGATTTTAGTAAAGATCTCTTCAACTTAAAATATGTAATAATTATTACTCATTGCTACTGTGTACAGTTTCTTCATTATACCGTGAAATTGTATCTTGTATGATGACGATAAAGATACCTCACATTATATACGTTTTTAGTTGATAATAATGTGATATGAAAAAGTAAAACATAGGAAAATATCACACAGTACTCAAAAGTGTGTGTGTGTGTGTAACTTTAAAGTTTTGCTTTTCAATACCTTTTTGGCAAAACAAATTTTTCACCGAAATAACAAATTTTCTAAGATTTATCATATGGCATACGAATGTGTCATTTTTTCTTTATTTTAATGTCTTGTATTTTTTTTACGACATTTTTTCTTTCATATTCTTTTTGTCCGTTTCTTTCTCCAAATGAGTTTAAAATTTTCTCTGAAATGAAAAAAAAAACAAAAAACACAAGAAAGAAAGAATATTCTTCAAAAATAAAATTAATGTGGGATGATGATGGGTTAACTTTGTATGATTGTGTGTATTTCATAGAAGCTGTGAAATGTGACAATAAAAATAACTTTATACTTTTTTTAGAACTAATTTTAGAATAAACTCTTCTTTGTGAATTAAAAGAAAACCAAAAATAACATAAGCTTGAAGTGGTTTTTTTTACTAAGAAAAAAATTGTGTGTGATAGAAAATATTGCCTAGAAGTATCGTATGACTTTAAAGGAGAAAAAAAAATTCTGAGGAGTTTAATCTTAAAAATCACAAACCAAAAGAAATTTATCAAATTGGATGACAGATTCAATTTTCATTTCTTTTTTAATTTCAGATTTTAGAATATTTTTTGAATATCTCATAAATGAATCATGGAAATTATTTTTGAAATTTATGTTAATTAGTGAAAAAATTTATCAACGGCACGGCACGTGTTTATTTATGCGTTTTAAATCAAAGAAAGAATAAAATGAAGATTATCAGTCGTTTCCGGGATTAGCACAAAAGCAATAACCGAATCCAACAATTGGGACTTGACTATTAAAACATTTTCCTAAAGTTTTTCTTTAACGCCAATCCCTAAATAGGACGATATCCAGTAAAAAACCAATTCACGGATTGAAATTGACAAAGAGGCCCTGTTCAAATAGGAATCTCAAATTGTTTTTTTTTTCATGAAGTCAAAACTGTTACTAAAACTTTTGTTCGACCTGTGCTATGATTAATTCAATTAAAATGGATTCCATATTATATTCATTAATCATCAAAAAAAACAACAATTGTCACAATTCCTTATAAAACCTGTTTGTAATTGACATTTCCGAACACTTCATGGCTTTAGGAATGACAGACGTAAACTTAACAAGGATTTGTAAAACATAATGAGGGTCTCTTGGCCATCCGTAAATTCCCTATAGGCTCCGATCATGAAATCCTAATATAAAACTAATTACAGAATCAGATTGAAGGCTTTGATTCAAGACGACGCAACACATCCTCGGAATAGATTTTATTGAAAATTGCTTTTAATTGCTAAAAGAATTTTCAACTTCTTGTCAACACGTTCAAGTCCTTAATTCAAATTCTTTACCATAATCAAGAATTTTTTTTATTCTTGAGAAAAAAGTGTCAAAATTCAATAAATATTGTCAAAATTTAAATGAATCCACGTAAATCAAATTACATCTTTTTCTTTTTCTTTTTTTTGTAAGTCTTTTTGCTCTCTTTTTTTTTCTGATACTGACCTGACAAATGACAATGACTATGCAACTATAATGACAATAATGAGAGAAAAAAAGAATTATAATGCAAAAAAATAATAATAATTCGTATACCTACTTTAACTTTTAGACTTTAGTTTGTATATTGAAAATTAAACGAACCATAACGAATGAAATATATTTTTTTTTCTCGTTTTTCTATTTTATTTTATTTTTTTTTCTCTATATTTTTAGAATAACCATCAGTAGACAGTAATAATAAAGTACATCGTCAGAAGCAGCAGTATTGTATAGAATCTATTTCATAAATTTTAGAGATAACATGAAAATACCTATGCACACATTTTCAATAAAAACACAAAAAAAAAAAAACAGTTTTTGTTCTAAAAAAGATACATGTTCTTTTTTTGTTTTTTTGGCGCGAATATCTCTTCTAAACGTAATAAATATACCTACTAAAGAGCCAACTAGTTATTTAGGGTGAACTATAATATAATACATAAAATGATAAAAGGTAAACTAGGAAAGAAAAAAAAAATATGTGCAATTATTATTTTACTCATCATCATCATTAAAATTGAAATCATATCGGAGGAGAGGAGTATAGATCAGCTTCATGTTTAAATTTTTGATTTATTTTTCGGTTTTTTTTTCATAGTTGTTGCATGTGGACAGAAAATAATTGTTTTGTTATGCAACAGATAATTTTTTGAATATCAGTAGGTAATTCTATTTGAAGAGACAAAAAAAATTATTTTAATATGAAGTATGTTAATCATGTTTGAGGCCATGACGTATTTTTAAAATGAAGAAAAAAAAAATACGAATTTATGAAGATAATTGTTACAGGATGATGGTCTTTTCTTTGTACGTTGAATATTCTAGGATAATCACGGATTAGAATATAAAAGTGGTCAGTTGTAAATTAAAAATAAGCAAAATAAATGTCATTTACTTCAATCATATAATATCAACAGCTTCATGCCTCATGAGGTTGGATACATGGTCGCTTGAACATTTCATATGACCTTAAATGTTGAAATTTAATGAACGGAAAAGTTTTTTTTTGTTTTGCAAATTTTACATCACAAAAAAAATTATATTAAAAACTTTTTAACTAGAAAAACAGTATGACAACTCTAAGCAGAGACATTAGATTAAAATGTCCTTCAAAAATTTTTGTCAGCGGTCATACAAACTAAATACCTCTGACCTTTAATTTCAGTCTTAGACAAAATTTTTACATTTAAATTTCTAAAGCAGAACAACTATGAATTTATAAAATTAAAAAATCCTTTACTTATTTCACTGCCTTGATTGTTGCTCTTGTATTTCGTCTTCAAATTTACTGCAAAATTTTTTTTCACAATTTATCATTCAGTACAGACTTTTTTCATTTATTATATTCTGCTACAAGGAGCCCTTTAAAACTTTTAATGTGTAGATATCCTGAAAAAAGAAAACAAAATTGATGTAAACAGGTAAATTGATGTAAAACTCCAACTACTGAAAAATATGCGTATTCTTTAAAATATTGCGATATCCTCACTTTCAGTTGGAGAGCTCTGGTTGGAGCTTGCATACACCTACTATTTATCTTAAAAATATATTACATTAGTTTTTTCCCTAATGCAAGCGAGAATAACAAAAAAAGTAGAAACAAAATGCAGCTTGTACTTTACGTACCTCGCGTAAAGTATGTTAAAATAACGATCTGGCTCAAATCAAGCAATAATTTCAGCGTATTTCTTTTAAATTCTTTCACAAGAAATGTAAATTACACTTAAATACTTTCTTTGTACTTTATTTTTTAAAATTTTTCACAAAATTAAGAAAAAATCACCGGACTATTCCACAACCAATTAACCACAAAAACTGTCAAGTCAGAAAAAAGAAGAAAAACCCGCTAAAATCTGACGTATTCGAATCGATATAAAAAATATCGATATTTCTTTAATAATATTTATGATCCACAATTTGTGGAACGTAGCTGAAAACGATTTGAAAAAATAAGAAAAGTAGAATGTGTTTTCGATCCTTAAAGTAATGAAAATAAATTCAGAAAATATTTTATGAAACTCCTTATTCTAAAATTATTCGAAATATAAAATTTCTCTTATTAGGATTTTTTCTTTATAAATTTTATAATTTTTTAAATTTTTACCTTGCAACACTGTTTTCAAATCAATGGTTCAAATCTTTGCTAAATAAATGAGAAAATGTTTTGAATATTTTTGAAAAAGACTGTTACAATTTTCCATCAAAATTAGGTAAAAAGTAGATTATTTCAACATGTAGAAATATTGTTTTTAAATAAAATATAAAAATTTTAAATTAAATCAATTTTGAAGGTTATGTACAATTTTAAATACTCTACGATTAAAATTGATTGTAAAAACCGAAAATAATTACAACAAAAAATAACAAGCATATAAAAAAATTTTTGGAGATGCCGGGGATCGAACCCGGGGCCTTTCACATGCAAAGCGAACGCTCTACCACTGAGCTACATCCCCAGATACTAAATGTCTTACTTCCATTCTGAGTACATTAAATAACATAAACATATTGATTGACCTTATCCACCTACACTTTCACATAAATCAACATAATTAATTATCTCTTCATATTTCAAATAAGGTAACTCTACGACTGAACAATACATGCTTCCTAGATTGTTGAATTACAATTTTCAGTTGAACAATTTTTTCTACATTTTTATAAAAAAAATTCAGGTAATTAAAGTTGGATTATTTATTTTAATTAAAAGTTAATACGGTCAGATGTTATTCTGAACAATTTCATCTATCAGGGGATGTAGCTCAGTGGTAGAGCGTTCGCTTTGCATGTGAAAGGCCCCGGGTTCGATCCCCGGCATCTCCAAATTTTTTTAATTTTTTTGCATTCAAAGACAACTAGAATTTTTAAATTATTTTTATAGAAACAAGTTTTCATACTTATCCTTTCATAACGTCTTAATTCGTTATATCTTGTCTCCTTATATCTTGAGATGTCCCTTTTGCGAGAAAATTTAAATTTTGTGAGTTTCAAAGAACTTTCCTTTCCTTGCACTGCCGAATGGAATCGAAGATTTCAAGTTAGATTTGAAAAAAAGAGCTAATTACAAAAAAGTACATTTAATTTTAATCAAAGGATAAAAAAATTGTTACAGTGTTTTTTATTTTATTTTAAATTTATTTACATTTTTTTTTCTTTTTTATAAACTTAAAATCTATGAAAATAAATTTTGTTTTCCTAACTAATAACAAAATTTTCTTTCAAAACAAAAAATACCTAACCAATACAAAGACGTAAAAAAATAAAGAATTTATTGCAACAACCCTAAGTATATAAAAGTAACATTTTTTAGTCCTAAATTATTTATTTTTTTCATTTTTTTAAAGATTAAATCACTCAATGATTTATTGCGCTGGTTTTAATTTTTAAAAATTTTCACCTTTAAAATTACAAAAATCTAATTTTTCATTGAAGTAAAAATATTTCGATTAATTTCTCGTCGTTTTAAGCTTTCTTCTTCCATTTCTCTACGTAATCGATGTCTTTCAGCTAATAACATAAGATCCTGAAATGATCCATATTCTTCACCAACATCATCATTTGCAGCCTCATTACTTCCATTATTTAAATTTTCACCATGTAATTCTTCACCATCCTCATAAAAATCATCATACGAATAATCTTTATCATTTTCATTTTCATTCAAATAATCTACATTTTGATGTTCTGTATCATCGTCATCATCAAATATGCTATTTATTAAATAACCACTGGGTCCTTTATTATTGAAAATTTTCAATAATGCATCAATTCTTGAATTTTGTATTGAATTTTGATCATTACCACTGAAATGAATATTTACATTACGTTTCGTTCTGGTTATTTTTTGGATTGGAATATCTGTTAATTGAAGATTTAATGTTGCTTTATGTTGTTGTGATGTTGCTGATGGTAATAAAATTTTATATGGACGTCTTTTATTTTTTGAATCACCACCAATTAACGATGAACCAGATGAATCAATTGATGATGGATCTTGTTGTTGTGATCTTCGTCGACTATTAATTGCCTGATGAATTAACATTGCAGCAACGTTTAATAAACGTTGTGATGGATGATCGGATTTGTTAACATTCAAAAATAATTTTCTTGATGATCCTGATATTGTTGGTAATCCATTTAATCCAGATAATGATGATGACATAGCTAATGATGTTCTACGTGTTAATGGTTTTTTTGTTACTTCCATAACAGTATTATGTTGGATATCATTTGTTATATCCTTTGTTAAATAGAATGAATCATATAATGCTTTCAATAAAGGATTCATTTCTTCATTTTGTTTACGTTCAGCTTCTTCCGTAATTATTGTCCATAAATTACCATAAATTTTTGATAATTGTAATTTTTCATCGATTGTTAATTTATTTGTACGATAATTATCGATTATTTTTGGTATCATTTGTAATAATTCCAATTCATTGAATTTATCTGAAATGTGATGAAAAAAATAGCAAAAAATTAGCATTGACTTAAAGTTTTTGTTTAAAAGCTTTTTGAAAAAAAAAAATTAGGAATTTTTTAAAAAAGATTTTCTAAGGAAAAAAGTCCTGTTTTAGAAAACATAAAGGAGATAAATCCATACAGTATTTCGACGTCAAAGATAAAAAAAGAATACGGATAAGAGGAAAATCTCGAATATCCTTTATTTATTTTTCTTTTACTCTAAAGAAGAATGTCCTCTGTAATTTTCTTACATTCACCACGTACGTTTGCTTAAATTTATAAATTGATTTTTTTTTTTAAATTCTACTAAAAAAATTCTAAATTACAAAAATTACGAGGATGTTTAAAAATTCAATGGCAGAGTTCCAGTTGTGACCTAGGATATTAAGTCTTAGTATTTTTTTTAGAAAAAGGACCTTATTTCATTTGATTTTGTAAAACATATTGAAGAATAGGGAAAAGTAATATCTCAAAAAAATTTTATTTTATTTTATTTATTTTTTTTTGCAAAGGACAAAATCTAACGTACTCGTCCACAATGGGTTTTCTAAAATCTTTCGGCGTAAACATTTTGTTGACGCGAGAAGTCTCGTGGAAAATAATTCATTAAAAAAACAAAATATTAACTGAATGGATTTCTTTTTCTTTTCTTATGTAAATAAAAAATTTTAGAATCCACGTAAAGGATAAAAATATAGAACCACGAATTTTCACACGAATAACGAATAACGATATGGCTTTTTTTTGCTAATTAATAAAAAAAAAAAAAAACAAAAAAAGTAGTAATATTCACCTTCTTCTACAACTTCATCATCAGCATCATCATCACTAGCAACAATTTCACCATCATTTAATTTATCCTTGAATTTATTCCAAAAATTCAATATATCATCAAATTTTGAATAATCATCTAAATCATTGTTACGTTTAATACGTTCATGATGATTCCTTTTTAATTCATTTCTATTTTGAATATAAAATCCTTCAATCACAAATAATTCTGTTAATATTAAAATTAAAACACTAAAATTTATTTTTTCCATTTTATTTTTATTTTTTTGTAATATCCTTTAAATCCTTTCAACACAATTTTATATATATCTCACACACACGTTATATACTATTCCCGATTTTATTTTAATTTAATTATTTTTTTTCTCGTTCCGTTCTCCTTTACGATCTTCACTGTTCAAATGTTCGTTAAAATCTGATAAATTAAAATTCAATTCACATTCTATTTATATTTTTAATGTGCCACCCTACACGAACAAAAAAAAAACCATGTACATATGTATATAATTACAATAAATCATGTACGTGTAAGTGATTTTCATATTTTTCATTATTTATTTTGTTTTTGTTTTTTTTTTTTTTCATAAAAGAACATTAAACAGATTTCACATCTTTACGTACAAATTGAAAATGGATTTGTATGTCTGTCTGGTGTGTCGCCTTTTTATAGTCGCCAATTTGAAGTACTTCAATTACAACAACAATACAATATGTATAGATATGTGTGTATGCTTATACTTGATTGTTGTATATTTGATAATTCACGTTCTCGTGTCCTATTTGTATGCGGTCCTTCTATTATTTTTTTTAATAGGTCCAATTGATCCTGTTGAGTGGGTATTACGTTACGTATTCGATATCCTTTTTTTTTTTTTCTTTTCGAAATATAGAGTTTTTTTGTTTAAGTTTTTTATTGTTATACCTGTCTTGAGTTTGGTCATAAAAGGATCAAATATGCAAAAATGCATTGAAACCCACTGCTAGGTGCAAATGTAACTGAATTAATTGAAGAAAAACTAGAAAAATAAAAGTGTCATGTGCTCGTATTCTTTTCTGTTTTTTCTTTGTGAAAAAAAAAAAAAAAAACTTTTCATTAATTAAAAAACCTGAGTGAAAAACAAAAAAAAAAAAAAATGAACCTCATGATTGAAAAATATGATAGATCCATGGATGATAAGAAAAAATTTGGTGTACTGTAGATAGACGGGACGAGAAAATATACATATAGTCTATGTCTAGAGCACTCTAGGGCGCCTAAGTACTTGATGGAAATTACGTAATTTTTTAAAACAATTTTTTCGTTTTTTTTTTTTTTTGTTTTCTTTGTTTCTGTTAATGATGACGATGATATATGTATGTTTTGTATGGAGGATTAAATTTTAATTATTGGGATATTTTGACAATTTAGGGATTAAATAGGTATAACATGCAAGTTTTTTTTCTTTTTCGGTTGATTATTATTTGAATTTGTAATTAGAAAGATCGTTTTATAATGAGGAATTCTATTTATATGCATGTAAAATGTGATTGATTTCTTGTTAATAAAATAAATTTTTTTGAGACATGGATAATGAATTTATGTATTTTGAAGATAATGACAGGATAATTATATAATGGAAATGGATTTTTTTTTTGTTTTTTGTTTGATAATTTTTAAATTAGATTTTAGAAAAATATAGAAAAATATAGAAGGATTTTTAACGGATTAATATTCAAATGTGAATAAAAAGTTTGTTTGTGGTGAATTTTAATTTTTTTGTTTGTTTAATAATTTTTGAAGGTGAATTTTTTGGCAATTTTTTCTATTTTTTTAATTGGAATAAAAATGTGTGACCGAGATTTAGATTTTTTTTTAGGAATAAACAGATTTGTATAGAAGTTTCAGTAAATGGAACAGAAGAAAAAACTAGTACAGACGAGTTTACTTAAGATGAAAGGCGATATGTTAACAACAACAAATTTGTACAGAAGAGATTCTGATGGATGCTACAGCTGAAATTGAGCCAGGGCCTACAGAAGAAAAAAGAGAAAAAAATTAAATAAGATGAAATCAATTTCGAATTTTCCTTTTTTTTTTTTTCATGAAAAGCAAACAACACCTTTGACCTTGCGTGAACCGATCACCAATTTTCAGTTTAAGTAAAATTTTACTTTTTACAGCTTGCTTTTTAAAATATTTAAAAGTTCAAAGCATTTTTTAGCTTTTAATCTTTTTTTTTGGAAAAAACATTATTTTTCCACGTTATGGACAATTCATGATAAAGAGAAGTTATGATTTTGAGGATCAGACTCTACTGCCTGTAATTTGAAATTTTAGTGATAAAAAAAAAACAAATAGATCTTAAGGAAGACACATTTAAAATTTTCCATAAGTTTATCCTAAATCAGACCCCATAGAAACCTCTCATTCATCATTCGAAGGATAAAAAAAAAAAACATGTCCTACAATTTTGTATATGATTTTCAATTGTCGTCAGACTGATAATTTTAACGTTGTTCTAAAAATTTAACCCACTTGGTGGTGGATTCATAGACTCATAGTCTTAACAAAAAAAAACTAAATTTTATTTAATCAGCAGGATTGAGACACTTTATAAACACAAGACAAAAACAAAAAACAAAAGCACATAATTACAGGTATAATTATATGCACTCAAGTAAAAATCGAAAAAAAAGGACATATACACAAAAAGGGTCTCTCCTTAATGGATCATAAAATCATTTATTCACCGGAAATTTGTTTAAAAATGTTTTAATTTTTTATTTAATTTTTTTTTTTTTTAACAAAAAAAAACAAAAAAATGCTTTTAAATTTTATTTGCTAAAAAAAAAAAAAAATTTGGTAAAGTGTTGTCGAGACTAAAAATAAATAAGAAAAAGGATATAAAAAAACATTGTATACGTGAAGTACCGTGAGGCGCCTAAAACATTTTCGAAAAGGCGTTTTTCAATATCTTTTTTGTTTTTTTTTCATTGAGAACACTTCACAATCAAACAAATAAAAAATAAAAACTAATTAAAAATTCTTTTTTCGGTATCCTGATACGCAAATTAAAAAGATCTGCACCCTTTTTTTATGAAATATTTTTATTATAAAACTTAAGTACAAAAATAAAAAATTAGAGAAAAAAAAACGAACAATCTTAAATTCTAAGCACTCAAAGAAAAATTTAAACAAAATTTTGCAAATTTTTCAATGTTTTCCTTTTCAATTATCCTTAATTTCATTTTTTAGTCAACCAATCAATTGTTGGTTGTGATTGAATTGTTGTTGGATTATAAAAATTATGATTTTTTAAATTTGTTTCAAAATAATTACGAAAATAATCTGGAAAGCTTGGTTTGAAGTGATACGGTTTAGATTGACGAAAAGGATACGGGGAGTCAGTATCATGATGGTGAAGTTTATAGGAGGATAATGATGATGGTGATGCATGAATGAAAATTGTCAAGTAAATGTTATTTATTTTAAGGTTACCATGATTTTGATGATGATGATGATCAGAAGGATATTCAATTGAAGGATAATAATGTTTATCGTCAGTTTCAATTGTTGGTATTTGAATTTCAGGACAATGTGGAGGATAACATATTTGCCATGGAGGATAACTTGGGAATGTAGGAGGAAAGTATGATGATGGTAATGATGGTGAAGACAGTGTAGGTGGTGTCGTTAAAGTAATATTTGGAATTTCCGGTGGTTCTGGAGTTTGTATATCGATTGGAGTAGTTGGATTATCTGCATTTGATGTTGTCATTAGCATCCTAGTGTTATCTGAATTTTGTTCTGTATTCTCACTATTGTTTGGTTCATCCTGAGGACTTCTACGTTTTAAATTAATTGCACGAGTTATTCTTTGTAATTTTTCACCATTATCCTCAAAATTTCCCTTATCACTATCAATCTCATTGCCATTTTCATCGTTTTTATTCTTAGAAATTTCTGTCTTTTGATGACTTTCAATAATTCCACCGTTATTGCCATTATTCACGTCACTAATTAATTTAATTGATCTTTTAAAGAACGATGGAATATCATGATATTCAAACCATTCATGGTGTGGAGCATGATGATGATGACCATGATGACCATGATGATGACCATGATGTGGTTGATGTACTAGAAGTTCTTCAATTTCATGTGCTTCACCATCTTCGAACATATCAAATGTAAATGCAGCTCTTACATGATTTCCTGAATTTTTAAATCAAAAAATAAAAATTAAATTAATTATATCCTTTTTAATCCCCAAAGTCTTTATTTAAAAAAAAAAAAAAAATATTACAGAATACCTTTCAATAAATCCAATAGAAGTCCAAAAGTTTTTGGATTACGGCTATTATCAAAATAATTTGATATTAAAATATCTGATTTTTTTTTTAAATCGATATTTTTAATGTTACCACAAAGAACTCCTTGAATTATTATTTGAAAAATTATTAAAAATTTTATAAGAAATTTTAAAAACATTTTTCGTTTTTTTTTTTTTTCGCGCTTGTTTCTGTTTTAATTGAACGACTGGTAAATTTCAACTGAACTTTGTTCAAATTAATACAATGATGCTTATAAAAGAATTTTTATTTTCTAATTGTGAAAGAGAAAGTTAATTTTTTTTATTTTTTTTTCAAAATTTATATGAGGCAGACAAAAAACTTATCTGTTATTTAAAAATGCGGGTTAAATTATGTTAAAAGTGCATTTATATTTTTATCAGACAGCTGCTTTGAAAAATCGCATAGAATGTGTAACTTAGAAAATTTCATGTATTTTTTTTCTAATTAACAAAGTCATAATTATTATTGTTTTTTTATCATTTAATTTAAAAGTGATATGCATTATTTTACACTCTACGACAAAAAAAAAAAGTATGTTTTTTTTTAAATTAATCATAGAAATACTAAAATGATAGTTTTCCTCAGAAAAATTTTTTTAAAAAAATGACAACAAAAAACTTGGAGATGCCGGGGATCGAACCCGGGGCCTTTCACATGCAAAGCGAACGCTCTACCACTGAGCTACATCCCCTGCTGACTACAGCAGGCTAAATATACAAGTAATTCATAGGATTTGTTGGTAAATCCACACAAACACACCACTTAAGTATGTACTTTCATTCTCGAGAAGAGTGATTCCATAGTTTTTGGACAAACTAGCTTAATTAACTATAAATAATTTTTTTTTTTTATCTGAAGCCTATGCCAATGGCCAAAATATACTTTCGAAAAATAAAATGTGGATACTTTTGACATGAAAGAGATAAGATATTTTAATTTTTATATTTTCTTTGGAAACTAAAATCTCTATTCTAGCAAGCTTGGTCAACCCCTTCTAGATTTTCTTTATCTAATTTTTTTTTTGTTTGACTTCCGTAGAAGTGGCACAAAGGAAGACAAAACAAATTTTTTCCCGAATTTATTCAGCCGTCATTTTTGAATTATTCAATATAATAAAAACACTACTTTTTTCAACATTCGAAAGTATATCAAGTGGAAACAAAGGTTAGACGACAATACCCAATTTGATGGTGAATTTTCAATTTCAAATTTTCAGCTGTTTATTTGAATATAACTATCATCTTGGACTATTTATATGGTCGACAGAGTAAATATACCTTATTTCACCTGTAAAATTTTAAGATAAATAAAAATAAAAATAAATTCTAATTTTAAATTACTAATTGTGTCTCATGATGATAAAATTTTTAATTAAAATAAAAATTAAAATAAAACAAATATTTATCTTTTTTAGAAAGAAAAAAAAAAATCATAAAATAAAACAAAAAAAAAACATTTTTTATATTATTTTTTTAATTTTTTTTTGTTGTTGTCCATTTATTTACATTATAAATTGAATTTCTGAATTTATATTTTTCTTTTTCTAATTCACTTTCTTTAATTATTACAATTTAATTATGTGGAATGCATTTAAAATCTATTTACCATATTTTTTTTTTTTATTTACAAAAAAAAAAAAAAACAACAAAATTATAAAAAAATTCATAATATTATGCACATGAATTTTTAATTAAATAATTTTAGTTTATTTTTATATTTATTTTTTCTATTATTTTTTTTTTTTGACACATATTTTGTGGAGGGGGATAAATGCTATTTTATTCATAATTTATTTTTGACAATATCGATCCTTATTTTCTCGTTTGTTTTTTTTTTGTTTTTTTTTGTTTCTTCAAATACGTATATGTTCGTTTTTACAAAATAAAATAAAAGTTTACATAAATCACAAATTAATAACAAAAAGAAAAATAATAATAAAATATATTTAAAAAAAAAAAAACAAAATAAGGAAGAAAACAAAATAAACTAATAATAAATCACCGTTATTTTTTGTTTTATTCAATTTTTACAAAAATCAAAAATAAGTTTGATACGTTTCATTTCGTTTAACTCGACTTCCTTTATTACTTTTTTTGTTTTTTGGTTACCTTCTCTTTAGTACCTGTCTTCTCATTTTGATTATTTTATACACGCCTTCGTAGTACTGGTGCTGAATTCTCTTCAACAACAATTGTTTTTGTCATAACATCATATGCAGTACGATTATTTTTAAAGAATAACATTATAAAACACATGGGAAATAATAATGCCATTAATATATTTTTAGCAATAGCACGTATTAATGCACGTTTAAAACCAGGATTACTAGCTGGATATAATAATGCACGTAATTGTCCATTTGTTTGTGGATTAAAATTATTTATACCATTTTGTTGTTGTTGTTGTTGTTGTTGTGGTAATGGTACAACAGCTTCAGCATATATAATACGTATACCCATTAATATTTTACCTGGTGTTGCACCACCAACATATATATTATGTCCAGATGATGTCCACATTGCTTCATAAAAGCATACAAGAATTTTTGTTAATATTTCAATTAATAATAAATCTGATGAGAATGATATAAATTCAGCATAATCATCTTCAATTGATTTTTTTAAATTATCTAAATCGAATATACCACTAAAAAGAGATAAAAAAAAAAGATAAATTGTTTAAATGAAATTTATCGGTGTTTTCGAAAATGCAGTGATGCTGTCGTGATACACAATTCAGCTTAAAATCTTTATAATATGCTGAATTGTGTATGACGCTACAGCATCACTGCATTTTCTATTTTTCGTTATACAATTTTTTTTTTTTTTTCAAAATGAATGTGTGAAAAATAAAAAATAAAAAAAATAAATTATATTAGCTCAGGCTGTTTTCTAATACAAAACAATTCCACTCAGAGGCCTAAAAGGACTATTCGTGAATGCCCTTTAAAAGAAAAAAAAAATATGGATATCTTCAAAAATACAATAACGCAATCATGATGCACAATTCAGCGTTTAAAAATTTTACGCTGAATTCCGAATCACTGAATTTTTGAAAATATCCAATATTAAAATAAAAATTAAAACAAAAACAAATAAATACAAAAAAATAATAAAAAATGATGGCATACTGCTTATTAATTTGATCATTCGTAATTAGTACATACAAGTTCAAATCGAAGAGATCAACTATTGTAAATGTTAATACCAATTTTAATAATAGTAATATTAATGAATCAATTATTTCAGCAACGAATCTTTTCCAAAATGGTGCAATTACAAATTCATATCCTCCATTTTGATTTATAACTGTAAAAAACAAAAAAGAAATGAAAAAATTAATTAAATTAAGTTAAATCATTATTTTTAATTCAAGGCCTTATTCGCCCTACAGTAGATTCTTTGAGCTTAATTTTGGAGAAATTTGTAAGACTTAGGCACTCAAATTCAAATGGAAAATTCCGCCTTATGGCTTTCAAGAGAAAAAAAAGAACTTTCAACACACTTGCATAATCTACACGCTCAATCTAGAGGACCGTTAAATTTAAATACAACCATTAAATTATGACAGTCTGTACTCTGTTGTCTTGTAATCTTTGACAAGTCAAAGAGAAAATACGAAAATACTGGTCTTTCCTGTATGACCTACATTCCTATATATATTGAGAAGCTGAGAGTGTCTTATTGGAATTACACGTCATTGTGAAATGAGAATAAAAGAAGTTAAAAATATTTTTCAGCTATCCATTGAGAACAAAGCCTTCAAAAAGAGGACTGCACTGCACTGCCACAATTTTGTGTATGAAAGTCTTCAAGGTCTGTAAGAAGGTAAATACTACGAATTTAGTCATCTTTTTAATGTTAAAAATTTAAGGCAAATTGATCTCTGAAGACATAATTTCTATTTGTTGCAATATCAATTGCAGATATTGATGTAAGCTTTGCAGTGCCTGATATATAATTATTGCTTTTCGAAATCCTTAAACTGAAAAAAAAGGCATAGGCAGTTAACTGCCAATTAGCTTTTGTCAAAGACTCACATTACTAAAAAAAAAACATATCAAACTTACGTTCTTCAGATGCTAATCGTAATTCATTATCAAAATAATCAGCAAATCTACGTTCACGTAAACCAACACCACCAACACCTCCACCTCCACCGAAACCACCAAAACCACCCATATTTTGACCAAATATATTTAAATTTCTTGCTGTACCAATATTAGCTGATGTTCCAATATTTTGTTGTCCTTGTTGTTGTTGCTGTTGTTGAAATAATTGTGGATAATTTGCCATTAAATAATATGGAAAACATGCCATTGCTGATTGTGACATATTTGCTTGATTTATCCATGTACGTAACAATTCAAAATATGCTTCTTTTGATGTCATTGTAGAATTTATTTGTGATGTTGAAAATGGTCCATTAAATTGTTGTTGTTTTTTATTGTCTTTTGAAGAATCCTTTGAAGAAGAAGAAGAAGAATCAACTGGTTGTGATGATGCATCCTTTCTTAGTTTTAAATTTTCACTAGTTGTATCTGATGTTGAACTCATATTTGTTGTTTTTTTTTGTTTTATTTTCACTTTTTTTTCCCAGAAAACAAAAGTGTTACGAAATTTTTACTCTGGAATATTCTTTTTTTGTTTTTTTTTTTTCGAAATCAAAAAATTTTATAAATTTCAATTGTAAAAATTTATTGTGAAATTTTTTTTTTTGACTTTTAAATAATTAAAGTGTAAATAAAGTATAAAAAAAAAATTGGCAAAAATTAGTTATTTTTCAATTTTTAGAATTTCTTATAAAATAATACGAAATTTTGACATTTCCCTTGCTTTTTTTTTTCTAACTGACGTGGGTTTCAATTTCATTTCCCAATAAAGTATACCATACACGATCAATTTGAATTTTGACATTTACAAGGCATGGGCAAATTTAGAAATTTCAAGAGTAAAAACCTAAGATAAACCTGGACGGCTGTGCATTATTCCCAATTAGATTTTCTTTGACAAGAAAAGATCCTTGTAAAGGGATTAAGGACCTCTTAAATGATTACTATAAATCGAAATGTACATTGGGTACTTTAATTCTCTTTGCATTGGTCGTTATTTTTTTTTTTCCAGTCTGAAAATTGATGTGTAATTTTTATTGTGGACTCACATACATTCTCTGAAAAAGGTTTCAGTCTGTGCGACTATGTGTTCACAAATGTCTTATAGAAAAACTCGATTTTTGGCTGAAATAAATGACTAATTTCTGAAAAAATTTGATTTTTCTGTCTAGAATTAATAAATCTATACGAATTTAAAGAAATTTTTAAATTATTTTAAAAAATTTTTTCGTATCGTGATTGTTCACATTCAAAATGGGGTGTATTTTATAATACCATACAACGTCTTCCAAGGATTTTGAATGTACAAATCCAATAAAGTGATTTTCTTGAAAATTCATTCGTCTAAACATGAAAATGGTATTGGAAAATGTGTAAAAATTAATTTAATTGATTTTCGATGTTGCTTTCATGCTTATTTTAGCGTAAATTTTCAAAAAATCGAATATTTATAAAATTGTAAAATATCCTTTTATGGTATATTGATAGAAATTTCCCAACGAGGAAAAAGATAATCTACAGACAGCACTATCTTGTTTAACCAAACTTTTTGGCGCTGTAATCGTTAAAAAGACATACAAACAAAACCGTATACACGAAGAAACAATTTTCATCATCAATTCATCAATAAATAAAACCATTGTGAATGAACAATAAGTCAAAATTATTATTTTTCACATTGGTGAATTTATTGATGATTTTTGAATTGAATTGAAGTAAAGAAGAGTTGTAGTGTAGTGTGTTCGTGTTGTCGTTTGGAGGAGTGGTTGTTAAAAAAAAAAGAGTTTTTTTATATAGGAAAATTTGTAATAAGAAGTTTTTTTTTTTATTAAATAGAATTTTTATTTTTTAAATAATCAATTAAATTTATTGTGTAATTTATAAAATAAACTAGTGAATTACAACAAAAATTATATTTAAAAATTTCATGTAATTGAACAATGAAAAAGTTGTAAGAAAAAAATTATTATTGGTTAAATTTCATTTTTTTTTTGTTCACTTTTTTTTTTTCACTGATATTCTTAACCTCATATCTTGAATTGGGAGTGTGGTGGCTAACTGGTGATGACTTGATGACTTTTATATAAAAAAAAAAAAAAAAACAAAGTGCATTTTTATACAAAAACTTTTTTAGAAAATTGAAAAAAAAAATAGAAAGTTTATTTTAAATTGATTTAATTAAGTTTTCAAGAATTTAAAAAAAATATATATTTTAAAAGTTAGTAAGAAAGTTTGCAAAAAATTCAAAAAAGGAATAAGGAAAAAGCAGGTCAATACATTTGGAAAAAAAAAGAAAGAACAGAAAAAATGTCATCATCTGGTGATTTTGGAAATCCTTTAAGAAAATTCAAATTAGTTTTTCTTGGAGAACAAAGTGGTAAGCATAATTTTTCTTTACTTTTTTTTTTTTAGATGTTTTTCACATATTTTTCTTTAAATTTTCATTTTTATTTCCAAGATCAATTTTAAGGTTAAAAAATTTATGAAATGGGTTTTGTGTAAACCGGGATTTATGAATAATCATCACGTTTTTTATCTTATTTTCTATGTTATAATCATCATCTTTGCATGTCATCATCATAATCATTATTTAAAAAAAAAAAAAAAGTTTCGTTTAATCCAAATTAGATTTTCATTTACAAAAAAAAAAAAAAAAATTTTGTACATTTTTGTGTCAGGCTTAACTCAGTTTTTTTTTTCTAGTTAATTTCAAAATTTTTCTGGCAAACAAAAATGAAAATGAAAGGTTAACAATGAATGAAAGTTACAATTAAAATATGTACGTATCTACTATGCACTGAGATGCGAAAAAACCGTACCTACTCTTTCAATGAACTTCAAGTTTAAGTTAAAAGATAAAATGAAGTAATTTTCCCAAAAGAAGGCCTACTTTTATTTCTATGTAGATTTCAGTTTTTTTCTCTTGCTTTTAGATGGAAGTTCAAAAAAATATAATAGACACCTCTTTTTTATTACTGTAAGTATTCCAAAAAACTGTTTTTTTTTTCTTTGTAATTTTCACATTATCTTGATGATCTGGAGATGTTGACGTGTGTTATTTTGATATATAAACTCAACTAAAAAAAAAAAGTATATATATATTATTATAATGTATATGCTATCTTATTCTAACATGCATACATATACATACATGTACATATGTATATTAGAAAAAAAAAATTTTTCATTATATGATAAATATATTAAACAGAAAACAGAAGAAAAAAAAAAACAAGAAATAGTGGAGTCATAAGTGGAAAAGAAATTATAATATATCAGCAAAGCAGCACACAACTGAAAAAAAAAAGCACCAAAAAGAGCACTGGAGAAACCAGTGAAGTAACAGTATAGGTACCTATATATAGCGGCACAACACAATAATAAAATATCTACAAACAGCACAGTTGATTTTTGTAGGTATGTATGTACCTATGTAAGTTGTTGGTTGGCTCATGATGATGATGATGGTTTATTTTCTTCTTTTTTTTTTTTAAAAAAAAAAAGTAAAATTTTTGAAAGTTTGGCATATTTCTTTTACTCTTTTTTTTCTTCTTAAATTCACCTTTTCACATGAAAGCACATAATTGGACATCTAATCATTCATCCATACACCTGTGCTATAAGAAAAATACAAAAAACAAAAAAATAATAAAAATAAAAATAAAGGGCCTACGTACTTTACATGGTTTTGTTTTTCTGTGAAATACACACAGATAACACAGAAGGAAAAAAAAAATTAACAGAAATAAAGCAAAAAAGATAACGAAATTTTTCCAGGATACTTTTGAAAAATTTTAATGAATACATATAAAATTCCATGTGTTAAATGAAAAGGAATAAAATGAATAAATTAAATCCTGTGTAATATACACGTAACATATGTTGATTGCTCAAAAAAAAAAAAAAGAGATGAAAATGAAGATTAAATTTCAAAGAAAGGCCTTAAAGTTAGGCACCTATCCTACAATCATGCATGACCATGCCATCGAATCAACAATCCGGTGAATGAGTCATTATTTAAGTGACACCACCATATACAGTCATGCATTAATTTTTTTTCTTCTCTATTCTCTTTAAGCCTTTCATAATATTTTTGGTTTGTTTTTAGAATGTATGATATGTATAGCCATGTCCCTCTTCTTGTTGTCTAACGTAATCTAAGTACTTACCATATAATTTTATACCTGTATTCCAATGACGTACAGAATGTGAATTGAACTGTTACAAAATATTTTTTTATTTTTATTTCTATAACACCCACCCACCCATACACCTGTTTTTTTGTTTTTTGTTTTTTTACTGAACATTTACTTACATGTTCTATTCGTCGATCTTTTCTGTTTTGTTTTTTTTTTAGTCATTTGTTATAAAAAAAATATTTCTTTTACATTTTGTTTTTTAACGAAATCATTTGGGAGAGAAAAAAAAATGAAATATTTTATTGATTTTTTTTTTTGTTTTTTTCTTGTTGAATTGTGTTTCAATTCTAAAATATTTATGAAATGATGGCCTACACAAGAGATATATAAAAAAAAGGAATAAAAAAAAAATTTTAAGCGTGTACATAAATAAAATTAAATTGAAAATGAAAATGTAGGTATATACTTTATAATTTTTGTTGTTGAAATTTTAAAGACCTTGATTACAAATGGACTAATTATGGCCAAAATGACATCATTTACATGTTAAAAGAAAATTTTATGACGAAAGCAAAAAAAAAAAAAGTTGTTGGATTTTGTTGAAAAAATTATTATTTTTTTTTAGATTTTATGGAATTTATCCTGAAAACCGATTTCATTTTTCCTACAACTTTATTTTGAAATCATCTTTAGAAAAAAAATGAAAACATTGTTACGTGTTTTGAAACGATAACCCACCCTCATCTTTAAATCAACTAAAAATAATGATTCCATTTGAATAAAATTTTAAATTTCATTGACAGGAGGGAGTAATCAAAGAAGAATGTTTTGTTGTTGCGTTTTTTTTACTATTAAACAATATTAGCTTGTAAAATCAACAAAAACTAAACAGACAAGCTATCAAAATTGGAATCTTATTTGTTATTTATCAGACAATTTCATCGATTTTAAATTAAAAACAAAAATTAAATAATAAAAAGAATAAAGAACGTTAACGTTATGTGAATTGATTTAATTAAGATCTTAGATTCAAGAATGACGTAAAATATGATTTTTTTTAGCTAATAATCCTTTTGTTGTTTCAAGACAATTTGATGTGGGTGGTGAAAAGGTCACATTGATATTTAATTAAACCTATTTTTTGTGTCTTGAAGAACCATGAACTTAAACTTGTGAATTAATTCATCATTGACATTAAACCCCTGATGAATGAGTCCTGGCCTTCTGAATAAATAATAAAAATATGTCTGTAATCCTTCAAGGTAGTTCATAAATATTTTTCAACTATTTTTTTTTTCAATACAATCTCTTCTCGAAATAAGAAGAAGTATTTTCCAATTTAACTTTTGACATAATCAAGAAATTTTTATTTAGAAAAAAAAAAAAATATACTATCAATCTATTGTGGTTGAGATTTTTAAATTAAATGTCGGAAAACATAAATTACAATTCTAAAGAATAGAGAGAAACTCTCAAAAACTTAACAATAAAATTTTTCACATAACTAATATGCATTTTCACACACACACATACAATGAATAAGATATACAATTTGTATCTTATATACAATAAATGACAAGGTAATTTTAAAGTTATTTCATCGAATAATTAATTGCTTTATCTGTTTGTTATTCAAGTTATTTTGTTTTGTTCATTTTGTTGGTGTCATTCTTGTTATTTTTATTGTGTAAAAACAAGAAACTTAGTTAAAATGAGATAATTCAATATGAATGATAAAAAGATACTTGATTATATTTATTATAATGTATATATGCTGATGATAGCAAAATATCTTGTTTTGGGTATAATGTTGTTGGCAGTTATGTAGGTAGGTTGAGACGTGATATTTGATTACGGATTTTTTTTTTATGTATTTCTAGCTAAATATGGGCTATCTACAAGTACATTAAAGCTTTTTGTGAATTTTTCTTTTTATCAAAAACAGAAGAAAAAAATGAAGAAGGTTAAAATTCTAGATAAACAAGTTGTATATTAAATAATTTTATAAACATATTTATTTATTTTCTCTTTGAAGAAAAAAAATAAAATTTTGTGTTAATAAAAAATATTTCATAAAAACTTTCTTTTCTTTCATTTTTTTTTATCACACAAGGTTCGTAGATTTTTTTTTTTTTGTTATTTTCAAGATCAAAAGAAATAAAATCTTATCATATTTTATGATTATACCGTGAAAAAAAAAACTTTTCTACTTATCGTCTATACAACCGACCGACCCCCCTCCCTCTTTTTATTTGTATTTTTTCTTCATTGATTTGAAAATAAAAAAGAAAAAAATTAAGTAAATAAAAAAAAATTTACACTTTTCTATTTGAGTACCTTGAAACGCTTCAAATGCAATAAAAATTTCTTATCAGTATATTTTTGCAAAATTATACTTTCTGACAAATGAACAGTATAAAATTTAAAAAAAAAAATAAAAACATGGAAAAAAATTGCAATGTAGCAAGATTTTTCATAAATTTTGACAGTCATACTTTTTATTTTACAAAGCTTGAAATAGGTTCTTGAATTTACTTGGTTTCATGAGATATGAGTTTTGAGTCTATTATTTGGATTTAACCTTAAATCGAATTCAAATTCAAGTGAAAATCCTTTTATTTTTTATTTTTTAAATCAAAATTGACTTGTAATTAATTACAAATTTCACTTCTACAGTTTCTTTTTTCTGCGTATCATTTTCATCTCCAAAACGTTTTCAATTTCATTAATAAAATATAACAGAATTTCCTAAATTTTAATTTCCTTAAATCTTCCTGAAAAAAAAAAAAACAAAATTAATTTAATCAATTTAAGCTCATTAGTCATTGTTTATTTACATCAAATTTTGTAAAATAATAAAATATCATTTTACCTTATTATCTTTAATTTCCAATTTTCTTTTTCTCTCTCTCTCTTTTTTTGTTGTTGTTGTTATGTTAGTTGTTAGAATATCCTTTATATGTTTTTTTGTTTTTTTGACTGTTTATTATCATTTACATCCGCAATTATTTTAAATTCAATATTAAAAACCCTTTTTTTCTCATTGACCTTTTTAAATGGATTGTGAATCAAAATTTCCATTCTATGCTATTTTCGAATTTAATTTTTATTTTTTTTAATACAGACTTCCTGTAAAAAAAAAAATTTTTATTTAAATTAATGGAATAGAAAAATTTCAAAAAGGATAAAAACAAAAGAGAACGTAATTAAGACTTATTGCAATCTCGGACATTATTTAGCATTAAAAAATGAAAAAAAAAAAAAAAAGATGAGATTATTATTTTCCAGTAGGTATTCCTGTTTTTTCATAGAGATTTTGTGTGTGTGTGTGTGTGTGTGTATTCAACCTTTGGTGCATGAACTAATGTACCATAAAAAAACAGTTTACGTTTTTTTTTTACATTTTTAAATACAGACCGCTTTTTTTTTTTTACCTTATCATTAACGTACACATTTTCGAATACATATATGAATCATTTTCCAGAGAGGAAATAAAAAATCGATTTTTCCCTTTTTTTCATTTTTTTTTTTTTTTATTATTTTTTGTTTTATATTTCACAGATTTTCCTTTTTGTTGCAGTTTTTGTTTTTTGTTCAAGCTTTAATGTTTTTCTGCAAAAAAATGTTTGTTTTTTTGTTTTAAAGCTCTCCCTAAAGGGTAAAAAGAGAAGTTTTAAATGTAAATATAAAGTAATAAGTAAATATATAGTATCTAAAATAGAAAAAAAATAATATTCAAGTACATATGTAATTGTGTAATATGAAAAAATAAAATAAAAGCATTGAATATGTAAACGGTGTGGTGTGCATAATATAAAGATATAAAAAAAATTGAAATTTATGCATTTACAGTTTATACACATGAGAGAAAAGAAATATATAATATTTATCTGATTCATATACTCGTATATGCATTTGTTCTGGGTTCTTTCATATATGCGAAATATAATGTGGCAGAAGGATATTATTATTATTATTATTATAATTTCAATATTGTAGATGAATAGTTTAATGGAAGAGAGAACAATAAAACAGTAACTATAAATTTTAATAATAATAATCGAAAAGTGAAAAATTAGATACATAAAAACTTTTGTCATAATTTGAAAAATATGTACAAAAAAAGATACGTTTCGTCGTTCTGTAAAAACTTACTAAGTTAAAAATGGTAATTTTGAGATAATGAACTTTTAAATTTCTGTTTCTGATTAAAAATCAAAAATTCTCCATAATTTCAACTAGCTGGCATTTGAAATTTGGATACCAGTCCTCATATTAAGCCTACTTCCAAACCATTTATCACACTCAAGATCTGAGTTGATATTTTTTTCTTTTCAAAAATTTCTGTCCCCTGTTGATTTCGAATGACTCTGTAATCAAGCTGTCTTAAGGAATTTTGTTTTACTTACATAAAAAAGTTAACACGACTATATCACAACAAGTCAAAGTACTAGGGTAGAAGAAGCATTACCCTTAGAGATTAGCTGTTTTTTTGAATTTTGAAAAAAAAAAATTGAACTTGAAATTATTCTGGAATTTTTCAAAGGTGTGTGGTAAATGCCTTTCATATGAAATTCGAATTTCGCTAAATTTTTTTTTGATTATGAGCCACAAAAAAAAAAAAAACATCGTGATATTTAAATCCTTTTTTCTTCGGAAATTTTTGGAAATTTTTTAATTTCCTTTTTTTGCAATTTTTTTTCGATTTTTATTGCAGTTTTATCCGCAATATTTTTTCGAAACAATGAATAATCAATCGTTTATAAAAACTTATAAATGCTTTTCAGGTAAATGACATTTTTTTTTTCTGTTTGAAATCTGATATCTCATTAAATTTTTGCTGTAAGGCATATTGAATTTATAAATGGGATTCTGCAATTTAATGTCATCGATTATTTTAAAATGTCATTACGTAACCGATACAAAATTAATGAGACTATTATTAAGGTCAACTTTCACTTCATCCATTTGTGTACATGATTTTTGAAATGAAAAGAATAAAAAAAATTTCATATTTGGCAAAAATCTTATGAAATATTTAAATTAAATCATAAAGTGAATGTGGGTTTGAGTAAATTTTTCATGATTTCAAAATAAGAAATAAATTTAAATTTAATTTTTAAAAGTGTATTTTTTATTGTCACAGATGTTTTTTTCATTTTGATTTCTTAATTATCGTGCTTAAATAATTTTTCTTCTTCTTTAAATTATGAGCCATTGTGTAGGGTGGTCATTCTGTAATTTGTTTTTATTTAAGTAGAACACTGACGCATATAAAAAGACACTTTCTGTTAATCTCAAAAGCTCAAGAATAATGTATAAAGCCTTATCATCTTATAGATCGCAATCCTTCAACAATTTTTTTATTGATAAACCAACATATCAATCATTTTTATTGATCTAAATTTCATCCGTTTATT
Organism: Bombylius discolor; assembly: GCA_939192795.1. NCBI lineage: Eukaryota > Metazoa > Arthropoda > Insecta > Diptera > Bombyliidae > Bombylius > Bombylius discolor. Next base: position 2,632,573 of record OW584242.1, read on the forward strand.
CTTATGAATTCAAAGCTCCAAAAAAAAAAAAGGTAAATCGTCTTCTGTTTTTTTCTGTCGTGGATTTAGTGAGCTCAACTATGTATGTATTTCTGAATTTGGAATCTTTTGAAATTAAAAAAAAAACTTCTATTGAACATTTTTCAAAAAAATTATGTTCGAATTTTCGAAAGTAACTTCGAATTTTCGAAATTATTGGTAGAAGCTTTCTCTGAAGTATTCGTCAAAAGCTATACTCGAAGTCTTCCAAAAGACCTTACCAAAGAGGTCCACGAGAGGCTTCTACTAGTAGAAGACACTTATGACTTCTCTAAATCCAGTCTAATACGTCATAATCTAATTCTAATTCTAACTGTATAATCAATATAAATTTAATGAAAATATATAATTGATTTTTACTTCTTTTTTTAATTGAAAAATATGAAAAAAGCAATTGTCAATTTATTAGATATAATCAGAAAATTGAACTCACAATGAATATTTAATGACACAAAAAAAAAAACTGTTTTTCTGGCGTCAAATAAACGGCATTCATTTTGTACTCATTCAAACAGAAAAAAACCAATATTTTTTTGTATTAATAATTACTCGTTGGAATGGTTTGAAAAACCATTAAATTTTATTAATTTTTTTGTTGGCAAAAAACAAAAAAAAAAAACCTGTGTGTCTTTAAAGAGCCTTAAATAATTATTTAGTCACACTTTAACTAAATAAAGTATCTATCGACTGTGAAAAAAAAAAAATCACAATTAATTCAAAATCCGAAAAAAAAATCTCATAAACGCAATTACACTTCAATTAAAATTTTTTTTTGCTTCACAAATTTTCATTATGGAAGGAAAAGATTTCTCAGAAAAATAAATATGTAGATACTTTTCTTTAATTCAAAAAAAAAAAAAAAAAAAAATGATATAAAAATCCTCAGATGACACATTTTCTTCTGATTTTTTTTCTAGTCACATACTGAATAATAAATAAAAAAAGAATTTAATTTGAGATTTCCTTATTTTTATTTTTTTTTTTAATTTTCTCAAATATGTAGTAGTAATCTTTTATAATATCTTTATTTCGAAATTTATCCATTTGAGTATATGTACATCATTATAATGACTGTATAATGAATAATGTCGACTTTTTATTGAACCTTAGTAATCCTTCAAGTACTTGATACCGAAAAAAGAAAATAAAATCGAATCCTTTTTCGAAATAAGTCGGTTTTTTTTTTTAACTTTATACATATCTATTTTTATTTTGCTTTTTGCAGATACAAATCAAATTTACAATATACTATGTATTATATAGGCAAATAAAAAATCATGTCATACTTATAAAATGTATCCGTTCTACAACGTTATCATATTTAATATATTTTTTTCTTCATTTTTATTATTATCATCATCATCGTCCTTTCTTGTTATTTTTCCAATTTCACAATTTTTTTTTTATGTAGTATGTATATTTTTACGTTTTTTGTTTTTATAAGTTTTATTCTCATAGGTCAGGTAACAAGAAAATAAAAAAGGATGTACATACGTAATGTAATTTCTGTGTATACTTTTCTGTATGTATTTTATAATCAAAAATAAGCCTCACATCTACACACCCATCCTATTTCACATAAAAACTAAATTTGTTGTATATTTTCTTCTACTTAACATTTTCATCTACTTTGATACAATAGCTACATACATACATATATCTGCTATTATAAATTCAGATACAGATACTTGAAGTATACTTTTTAGTAGTATCGGTACATTGTACAATTTTTCATTTGAAAATACAGAGTGTAGAGTAGACAAACTATAAAACTTATAGAGAAAAAATAAAACTTTTTTATGGAATCGAAGGTCAATGGCTTATTTTTATTCTTTTTTCTTTTTTTTTGTGGTAAATCAAAAATATAAGAGAAAATGAAAAAAAAAAAAAAACAAGAAGAAATTATTGTTGGTTTGATTTTTACCTTACGGCATTATTTTTCCGAATTTATTTTTTTTTATCTTTATCTTTTTTTTTTTTTTTTTTTGCTTTTTACGTGTAATTTTTCCTGAGTATGTATTCAATGAGATTTTTTTACATAATGTTGAATTGAATCTACAATAAAAAAAAAGAACGAAAAAAAAATAAGTGATTGAACTATGATACTGTTGATTATAATGATGAGAAACGATTTATAGACACACAGAGAGAAAGAATTTAATCAGATTAAAATTTAAATCTTATGGTATGCGAAAAAATATATTTTACAAAGCAAAGAAAAAACATCGATCATATATTGATGACGACGGATGATGATGATGAAAACGATATGATTGAATAAAATTCAGAAAGAAAAATCAATGAAAATAAATTTGGGTGAATTCTAAAAATGCAGTGATGCAGTTTTCCTAGGATTAGAAAATATTTCAGGAAAATCTATGAATTTTAGCTAAAGTGTCATCTTTTCAGCGTATTTTGAAATATAGTTAATTTTCATAAACATAATTTTTAAATTGTGAAACGACCTTTCATATTAAATGTTCCACCTCTTTTAAAATCTACATTGATGCAAATCGAATCGAACATCAACACTTACTGTATCTTCCCCTATAAAATCTCTCCTTTCTTTTTTTTTTTTTTTGTTCCGCCAGTGCTATGCTTGCAGTTAAAAAAAAATAATGAAAAAATTCAGCGTAATGTCCTTGTTTGCTGAATTCTGCATCATGTTTGAATTTACTAAGTTTTTGAATTCGCCCACTCCCCCTTTTTTTTGGAGTACACCAATATTATCTCCTTTTTTTGCTTCTCTTTTTTTGAATTGTAATTTATCCCATGTTTAACATCATGATGATGATTTGTGCTCTTTTTTTTTAATGTCATTGTTCATTGTTTGAGGCGAAATTTTTTTTATTCATTTGTTAATTATTTTAACTTTATTTTTTTTTTACCACGTTTACATTGAAAGTTATATGTAAAACATATTTAATTTAAAAAAAAAAATTGTTTTTATTTTTTTATTTACAGTTGGAAAAACTTCCCTTATCACTAGATTTATGTATGACAGTTTTGATAACACGTATCAGGTGAGTAAATTGTAATAACCTTATTTTTAACAACAACAAAAAAAAGAGTTGTGTGTATGTGTTTTTGTTTGTTTGACTTTTTCAATATGAAAATATGTATGTATTTTAAATTTTTTTATTGACATAATAAATAATTTTTATTGATTTTTTCATTTATACAAAAAGTGAGTATGTAGCTTGTATGAGTTTGTGAATATATAATTTTTTTTATTTTTTTTAAATAAATAATGTCGGAACAAATAATTTAAATAAATATTTTTATTTAAGTTAGAATTCAAATAAATAATAAAATAAAATTATTGTCACATGTTAGTTTAGTTATAATGCGCGGGGTTGTAGATTAGTGTTATGAATTCGAGAGATGGAAATTGATAATAAAATAGAACATCTTGAAAACAAATTGTTTTTCTTTTCCAAGAAAATAAATACTTTAGAGGAAGACATTTCCTTGACAACCTTACCATTTTTTCCTCCTATATTATATGTGACAGTCTTAGCAGCAGTAAAAGAATGTCCATACAAACGGGCTCATTAAATTGAAAAAAAAAAAAAAAAAATCAGTATCTAGAAACCATAATCTACTATTGGGAGAGTAATGATGAAGGACCTCATCAAAAAATGGGTCACTGAAGAACATCAGAAAAAATCGAGCAGTAATATCGAATACAAAGTAAGACAGATCTGCGCTTGAACTGTCAAACAAATCCACAAAGAGGAAGTTATCGAGCATGACGCGAGGTAAACTTAGATGGATTACAAATATTACAGTTATCTGTGTCATTAATTTGACGCTAGGAAGAAGGTTAGAAAAGCTCCAAAAACGAAAGATCTGTTCAGGGCGCTCTCGAGAATCTATAAATATAACCTACATATTGGGCATTTAACCGTTATATTTTTTTTTTTCAATTACAAAGTACTGGGAAAAAGTTTGATTTACACTTTTTTTAAGTTCAAATACTTTTTGCTTATACCATTATTTTTTCACTTTTATTTCTGAAGTCAACGACCTTCTCTAAAATTTTTAAAAACAAAAATAAAGAAAATTTTTTAAAAATAACTACACACCAACTCAATAGTCAGAGTATGTACACGTATATGTATGTATGTGTATATGTGTGTATTTGTTTAGATTTGAGATAATTAAGAGATTAATTATTTCATACTCGAAATGTATTTGCCCCCACACATCATTTATTCACATTTTTTTTTTTTTTCTGAGAAAATGTGTTAATTAAATTTATCGTATGCTTTATTTAATTTTATAAGAAGAATTCAACGATGCGTAATATTAAGGGTAAATTAATTAATTAATTGATTAATAGGATTTATTTGTTTGTGTGTGCATTATTTCGTGAGAAAACGAATAGCATCAGACAAACGAGAAATAAAAATAAAAGGAAATTTTTTATTCTAATTAATTTCAGTTTTAATTTTTTTTTTGTTCAATCAAATTTATGAAGGATGAAAGGATGAATGCTTAAAGAAATTTAAATTAAATTTAATTGAGATCAATTACTATTTTAAAAGAAATATATGGAAGTAGGTACTTGAATAAATTTATTTTGTCTTCCAAATCAATTTGAATATTTTAAAAAAAAGCTATTCAAAAAATAATTTTTTCACCCTCACTTGACCTGCTGCCCTAAAAAAAAAAAACTTTCCATTTATTTTTCTTTCAAGTGCCAACACTTTAACAGAAATCAAACATAATTCTGAGAAAAAAGTTTAAAGTAGCCCATACACGAAAATATTCACTTCAACATCAACTTCATAATTCATGGATAGGAGGTTAAAAGTTGAAATGTCATTCTAGTTCACCACTTCATTTCAAGATGACGTTTCATCGTAGAAGAAATAAGAACCCATATAGTTTTTGTCAAAAAAATATGACTCTTAAATAAAAGGGTAAAATGTCACCTTACAATTGAAATTCATAAAAAAATATTTTGGTTTTTTCTAAAAAATTTTCACAATTTTGAATTTACAGTTCTGTGTCTTTGGAACGCTTCTATGTCTGAAAAAGATATGTAAAGACGTTTTAGTAAGGGCAAGAGGTTCTGAATAACCATCGATATGTTAAATTTCTCCAAAGCCAAGCAGTAACACCAAAATAACAAAGGTGTTTTTCACAGAAAATTTTTCCCCAAATTGATTGAAGACTTTATTTGAATGTGTGTGAATTTCATATTGTTATCTGGTTCTACTTAATTTGATGTATCGGGTGTGGGTGACTCTTAAGAATGAACACTCGAATAAAATATAACAAAAGAAACTCAAAGTCTATTATCCTTCCCTATTTTTTTTTTTAATTAATAAATTATTTTCTGTCTAAATAAAATTCTGGAGTACACACCCTTGAAAAACAAACAACGACGGAAAACTTGACTGAACCAAAAAACAAAAAAAAAACAAAAATATTTTATTGAAATGAATTTTCCATTTAATTTTCATATCAAGAAATTCTTATACACATAAATAATATTTCAAATTAAAAAAAAAATTCTTACAATTTAATAAAAAAGAAAAGAAAACCAATTTCGAAAATATATGAGAAAAGAAAAACATTTTTCTCTGTGTTCCATTTTACGTTTTTTGTTGTTGTTGTTGTTATTTTAAGTTTTTTTTTTTCTGGCTTGGAAGAAAATTATAGAAACGATAGATTTTTCATTTTGTAGCTATGCAATTTGTAACATTGTAAAAAAAAAAATAAATTTATGTATGTATATATTATTTTGTGATATTTTTCAATGATAATGATGAAATTTTCCATGGTAATCATAAAAAAGAAAAATAATAACATAACGGACAAAAAAAATCGAGAAAAATTCAATGTAATTTTCTTCTTTCATAAATTTTTCATTTCTAATACTTTAACTTATTTTATTTTTTGTTTTTTTTTTGTTTTTTTTTCATTTTCCAATGTGATGACGTGATCTCTTAGATATTTTAAATATTTTATCAGGACAATTTTTAAGAATACATATTTTATTGACTTCATTTTTTGTTTGACTTTTTTTTTTTGTTCGGAATTTTCGATAGCAAAAAAAAATATATAACATTTTTTTTTATTTATTTTTCATGTAACGAAAAAACTCTTTCGTTATTTTTATTTTGTTATTTTAAATGAATAACGAAATTTTTAAAAAGAAGAAGACAATAAAATGTACATGACATTCTCACAGAAAATATAACATAAAAAATTGCTTAATCATAAAGTTGGTAAGAAATGTTATTTACAGGATACAAGAATGAGGACAAAAAAAAAAAAAACAAAGAAAACAAAAAAACAGAAAGAAAAAAAAGCAAGAAGCAAACAAATTGAAGAAAACGATGACTTAATAGATTTGTCTGTTTAAAGAATTTCGAAAAAAAGTGTTTGAGAGGAAGGAACTACTCAAACAGAAAATTCTTCTTCGAAGAAGCACGGGTTCATAGAGCAAAAAAACAAAGTTCGAATGGGTGGTGAACGGGTGTTTTGTAGTGAATGATGGCTGTTCATTTTATTTGTTTATTCTTGTATTTATGTTAAATGTTAATATCATTGAAGGACGATTTTGAAAATAAAAATGAGAAACAGAAAAAAAAACAAATTCAACAAATAAACAAAATTATAAATGAGGGAGAAAAAAAACTAAAAAGGACTAAAAGGAAAAAAAAAAAAAAGAAAGATCAAAAGACAACAATAATAAAAAAGAGGTTAGTGATTCTTGACAGAAACTACACATTATAAAACCAACAAAGAATAAAATTATAGTGTGACTAAACTATTGGATTATTGACTGAATAAGGATTTGAACTTCACATATCCTTAAATTGTAAAAAAAACAAAAAAAGAAATGATATAGAACAAAGAAGATGATTCTCTAACATCATTAGATACTTAAAATGTGTGGGTAAAAATGTGTATATAGAAATAAGCATCACATGTTAACATACATAATAATATTGTAAAGGAAAAGGATATACAAACATGTACAAAAAAAGGAAGAAGAAGAAGAAGAAGAAAAAAATGATTAAAAGGAAAAACAAAAGGAAGTGAAGAGTATCTAAATAGTTACTTTAAATGTTTAGAAAAGAAAATAAAAATTGAATTGAAATTGTAATTTGAAGCACGTCTAATTGATTAATACAAAAAAAAAAAGGATAATATTGTCCTTCAAATACAAAAAAACAATTTAATGATATAATAAAGTATAACACTTAATGTCAATTTTTTTTGTTGTTGTTGTTGGTAAATTAAATATTGGAAATTATTTTTTTTAAATTTTTTATGTTTGTGTGTGTGACAATGTGTAGATTAGAAAATAATACACACACACACACACACACACACACACACACACACACACACACACAATTTATGATATTAAAATGGTAAAATTATGTGATTATGAGAATTTTAATTGTACAACAAATAAATAAAATGTAAAAAAAAAGAATATTTACACGCAAATACATGTTTAAAGTCAATTAACGGTAAAACAATATTTTATATTGTTTGCTATGGTGTGAGTTCTGAAAAGGTCAAATATTTGAAGAAAGGATCAGATCAGAGTAGACACTTGAAAAATAAAAGTCAATTTGAAGTTTAAGAATTGACCTTTATTGAACTTTTCCATTATGAAAGGATTCCATATATAAACTAGAAAAAAATTATGACATTATGTTTACTATTCAAGGTGAAACGTGTCCTGAATTTAAATTTTTTTTTAAAGATATGATTCTAAGATATATTATTTAAATTCCAATTCGAGCATTATTAAACACATTTCTAACCAGTTTTGTCCTTTAAGATGATCCTTCTCCATTAAGATTCTCTTAATGAATAGGAACGAGTCAGGTCAGTATAAGCAAAAAATATATAGACAGAAAGAATTCTTATGTAGTATAAAAATGTCTCATACAAAAATTTTTGTTCTGGGGTTCCAACATTGGAACCCCATTAGTGAAATAGCTTTGAATGTACATCAGCATATTTCAGTTTTGTTAAAAAAGCTTTTACTTCTGCATAGAAATACATATATACATGCGAATACGACAATTACCTTGTTTATGTACAAAAATTAAAACGTATTAACGATAAAACGTTTTGAACATCGTTTTGAGATAATACATTTTAATTGGTGTTTATGCGTAGTACAACATTTCATTCTCACTTAAAACGTTTTGAGTAATAAACTAATACTACTCTAAAAATTCATATTGATGTTTAGTATGTTACCAACACCATTTTGAAAGGTCAAATATGACAATTCATTTAAAACGAAGAAAGTGTACATGCACATTTTAAAAACGCATTGAAATTTTAAATTCGGATTTTATAGTGTATTCACTCAAAACGAAATAAAGTTTCAATGCGTTTTAAAATTTGGTTTATGCATCCGTATTTAGTCAAAACGGCATGAGTTAATGCAAATTAAAGCTTCGCATAAACAAGGTAATTGATGGTGTCGGTGTGACTCATTTTATTCACATATGTTTCACCATTTGAAATTTTTTTTATATTCTATTTAACACACAAGAGTAAATTTTTTTTTTATTTTTCATTCATCTTGATCATGTTAAAAACAAAACTTAAATTTCAAAGCGCTTTAAAGCATAGTTAAAAAAGCTTTCACTTCCTTCCTTCTCTTACCGTACTGTTCTATAGTCTAATTTAATAATTACAATTTTTAGTCGATACTACATGAGAATTCTTTCTGTCTATATATTTTTTGGTATAAGTAACGTGTTAAACTTGATTGACAAAATTCAATAAATTCTAATTTAATTCACCGATTTCAAATTTTTTTTTGTCTTGGAAAAATTGGAAAATAATTTTTGTTAAAAAAAAAAACCAAAGCTTTTACATTTATGAAATTTAATAAATTTATCGGAAAAAAATATTTAATCGGATATTTTCAAATTTTTAATTTAATTTACAGAACGAAAATTAAATTAAATTTCCGTTTATTTAATTAAAAACAAATTTTTATTGATAAATGAAAATGATATTGTTAATTGAAAAATTGGGAAAAAAAACTTTAACTTTTCATTTAAAATGATAAATAAAAGTAAAAAATAAAAAAAATTAATTACAGATAAAATTTAAAGGGAATAAAGGGTGATTATTATAAATAATAAAAATGGGATAATCATCAGAAAGGTTCAAAAGCATTGATTGATAAAACTTATAAAAGAGAAAATTTTCCAATGAAAATTCGGTGCTTTTTATTTTATTTTCCCATGCTGTCTTGTATTTCAAAGTATTTCAAGACAAAAAAATATTAAAAAATTGTGGAACAAAGTTCCATTCCAAACGATTTCAGCGTTTCATTCGGAACATTATTCTTTGAAGAGCGGAAAATTCAAATCGGAACACAGAAATTTTATTATTGAAACTAAAACAAAATAATATTCGAATCGGAACGATATTGTTGCACAGTTCCTTATATTTGTCCACTTTAATAGGCCAACTTGTTCGACTTCAAACACTTTTTTTGTCCACGAAAACTAATTTCTTGGTTGTGGTGTTTGAATTCATGTGACTTTTTTTCGGAACTGCATGTCCAATGTCCAATATACCTATCAATTTTAGATTGTGATATACTGCAACGTATTTTATTTTTATCTACCCTGTAAAATACATTAAAAATCTAACAAAAACTACATTTCATTCCCAGCGTGACATTTTAAATTTTTAAACGTTGTACAATTTTGCATACATAGGTTTTATTTCAATTTAAATTTTTATTTTTGCAGACAACTACTAAAATGTGCTCCAATAAAAATTTGCAACAATTTTATTTTCCTAACATACATATACTGATAAATGCACACACACATACCTTTCACAAATGAAAATTTATTTTTTTACGGAAAAACTTTTGCATGAGTTAACTAAGTGATAGACAAAAAAATATATATAAATAAAAACGATTTTAAATTTTTGATTTGTTGCTGCTTTCTTTTTTATTTTTTTTTTGTTTATTTTTTTTTTTCATTAAATGGACAAACTGAAAAAAAAAATATCAATATTAAAGTTAAAGCAGATTTTTAGTATCCCATCTAAAATATTATGGGTGCATTTAACAAAATATATCTGTACGTGCTACATGCATTTAAAAATGTATAGTAAAAAATATATATATATACATTAAAATTGTATCTATAACCGCAAATTACACAATACATATATGTACATCAGTACATGTTGTACGTTACTCATTTATTTATTATATATATGTTACAGATACAACCCATATGTGTATAGATTTTTTTTTTTAAATGTATGTATAGTATAATATATGTATGTATGATTATAAGTATATTTTTAATATTATATTTCAATCTCTTCCATGTGCTTCTCTAATCATATACAACAACTGTGTTTAGTAGAATATGATGTCATGTTTCAAACATATATATTTACCATGTGACAGGATTTTATGTATGTGATTAGACTGCACACGAACACATACATACACATATACGATAATGCACTGAAAAAGAATCTTTATATATTATATATTTGTTAATAAAAGTGTTTTTTTGGTGTGTGTGTGTGTTTTTTTAAAAAGTTTTTCTCATATGTTCATCAGGAAAACTAAATAAATTTTCAAGCATTTTTTTTTTTTTCTTTGGAGAATTTCCAAAGTTTTATGATCAAACTACATGCTTAAATGTATATATGGGTGTATTTTTTATTTTATTTTTTTTTTTTCGGAAAAGGATAACACTAAAACTAAAGAGTAAAAAAATATAACAAGAGAAAATCATATCAAAAATTCGCAACTATAAAATATTATCGAGGAAATTAAATGACTTATAGTATAGAGAATTAGTAGATGTACAGGGTGTCTGAGATTAAATCGATCCAAATACTTTAGAAACATGTTAAATGGGAGAATAAAACCTCTACCGGAGGATGATTAGAGAAAAAAAAAAAAACAGGTGTGTCCAACAAGTTGGACAGTTCTTAGACTACACAATTTTCGAGTTACACGGATGAAAAATGTTGATATCCCGTCAAGTTATACGGTATGAAACTACACGAAACCAATTTATTATGCAATTCGAGAGAGACTTGTGTAACAAATTCAATTCCCAGAAAATTCAATAACAAAAGTAATAAGCTTGATAGAGACCCATCAGAGTTGGGCCGTAAATCAACGAGTGATCGAATAAAACCCAAGTGTATAGGAGACCAATTAGGAGGACCCTGTAAAGAACAGACATTATAATACATAATCTCTTAAAATGAAATAATATCCTGAAAGAAAATGAAAAATGTTTTCCTATTAAATACTTTTCTTTTTTACTTTTTTTTTAATTTAACGTCGTAAATTTTCATAATAATATTTCCACATATTAATTTTTTTTTTTTTTTTTTTCGCCAATATTGCATTATTCTTCATTCATTTTTTTTTTTTTCAATAATATGAGTAAAATTGAAAATAAGAAAATGATAAAATAATAAAGAAATTCATTCTAAGGGATTATTAACAATTTTTACTCTTTCATATTTCCTTGGAATTTTTTTTTTTCTTCTCAAATAAAAAACTTTTTCTAATAAAAATTAAATTTTCTTTTTTCTCAACAAATTTAAAGTTTTACTTTTTTTAAAAAAAAAAAGTAAAGTATAATTTTTTTGTCCTACGTTTCGAAATTAAATTTTTTTTTTTCATTTTTCCCAATAGAAAAATCCCAAATGAAAAGAAAATCTAGAAAGTTTTCTTCTTTTCCATTTTTTTTTTGTTTTTCTATTTTTATTTTTTTGCTTTTTGACAATTTTAAACTTTTTAGCTTTGTCATCAAAGTGCTTGTAAAAAAAAAACAAAAACAAAAAAAAAAAAAAGAATATTGTTTGTGAAACATTTGTTTTTTCTTCTTTCTTTTCTTATATTATTTTTCGAAATAAATTTTTTTTATTATTATTATTCTTCTTCTTGTATATTGTAGGCAACAATAGGTATAGATTTTTTGTCAAAAACTATGTACTTAGAGGATAGGACTGTACGACTTCAACTTTGGGATACAGCCGGTCAAGAAAGATTTCGTTCATTAATACCTTCATATATTCGTGATTCAACAGTAGCTGTTGTTGTATATGATATTACAAGTAAGTTTCTTTCTTTACAATCCTTTTTTTTTTTTTGTCGTTGTTTTTTCAATTTTCCTAGTTTAAAATTGAAGTACTTTTTGTAGAAGTAAAAAAAAAAAAAAAACACAAAGTCCTTTTTCATTCACTAAATTTCCCAATAGTTTTTTTTTAAACTTTTTATAATTTTGTGTATTCTTTTTTGTTTTTTATTATTTGAGTTTTTTTTTTCAATTTTCCATATATGTATTTAAAATCCCATGAACAGTTGTATCCTCTAAGTTTCAAATACAAAAAAAAAAAATGGTGTTCTCAAGGTTCTCTTCTCAGTCCTCTATTATTTTTATTTTTTATTTTTTTTTTTTGTTCATACAAATTTTACTTGTTTAATACATATTTTTTTTCTCTCTTTCTCTTTTTCATTTTCTATTTTCATTTCTCATTTATATTAATTAAATTCATACTTTTTTTTTCTTCATTCAAGGATTTTAGATTTATTTTATTCTTTTGTAATTTATTTTTAGATGCAAATTCATTCCATCAAACATCAAAGTGGATTGATGATGTAAGAACAGAACGTGGTAGTGATGTAATTATAATGTTAGTTGGTAACAAAACTGATTTATCAGATAAACGTCAAGTATCAACAGAAGAAGGTGAACGTAAAGCAAAAGAATTAAATGTTATGTTCATAGAAACTAGTGCTAAAGCCGGTTATAATGTTAAACAAGTATGTCAATAAATTTTTTTTTTTTTTTTGTTGCATTTTCATCACCTACACATAAATCTATTTTATGATTTTTTCTTTTTCTAATCAACATTTTTAATCTTTTTTATTTTCTTAAAAGTTTTTAAATTAAAATGATATTTTTTTTTTTTAATTTTTTTTTTTTTTTTTAGTTGTTCCGAAGAGTAGCTGCTGCCCTGCCTGGAATGGATTCAACAGAAAATAAACCACCAGAAGACAGTATCCTTTTTAAAAAGATAAACGATAAATTCATAATCATATTGACAATAATTTTGAAAAAAAAAAAACAACAACAAATATTTTGCTAAATCGATAAAAAGAGCTTTTGCAAATATTTTTCAGAACAAATTTCATTCTATTTTTTTTTTTTTTTGTTCATATTTTTACTCTGTTTTTTGTTTTGCACATATTTCAAATTATTGTGAACAATTATTTTTTTAATTTTAATCAATTTCACAATAAGCTCATCATATTTGAATTATTTAGGAGAAATTTGTGAAATTTCGACATTTCTTTCGAAGATATGCTTTCAATTTTGATTTTTTTTAAAACTATGAAAGCCGAACATCGCTAGTTTTTCAGTTGAACACATTTGTTTATATTGTTTTCGAAATTACAAGATTTTATAAAAACAAAATCTCAACCATTTTCAGTGGTATGACTTGCCAAGTTTTACTTGCCGTCCATATTTTTTGAATACTCATTTTTTTTTTATTGTCAATTTAAAAGCTGAATAAATAGCTTAATTTCAAAATGAAAATACAATTTAACGAATTTTCGAAATCTTATTTACGAATTAAACGATTTTTCGATAAACATATACATTTCAAAAAAAAAAAAAAAACATTTTTCCCCCACTTTATTTTATTATTTTTCTGAGTTAAGTGAAATTGATTTTTTTTTTCTCCTGTTTTACTTTGTGTATGTTTATTTTTTTTTCGTAATTCTTTTACGATGAATTTTTTTTTTTCAAAAATATTTTTTTTTTAAATTTATTTATTTAATTTTTATTTTAATTTTATTTATTTCTCTTATTGTACTTTAATTTTATTTTTCCTTAACTTTTTGCTTTTTTTAAAAAAAAATTCTTTTTGTTCAACTTAATTTTATTGCATTGTCACAGTGCAAGAAGTTGTTCTTAAAGATTCACCAAATGAAACAAAGGATCCAGAAGGAGGCTGTGCTTGCTGAGTGATGTGTGCTTCTATATATTTATGAACAATATTACATTATTATTATTATTATTATTATTCTAATTATATAAATAATATTTATAGAAGAAAAAAAAAAGGAAAAAACAAAAACAAAAACAAGATAAACCAAACGAAAAAAAGGAAAAATAAGAAACAGAATTTATACGTTTTTTTTTTTTTTGTTTAACATTTTAATTTTTGTTTTTGATTTTTTTTTTTTTTCATATAAAAAAATTTTCTAATATAATAATTACATCTGCCTTTTTTTCTACGAAGTATTTACAACAAAAAAAGAGAAGAAAGAAAAATATTTATATACGAAAGAAAAAAAAAAAAAAAAAGAAACTAAATAAAAACCTAAGCGAATTTTATATTTAAAAAAAAAACATAAAAAAAATAAAAATTTACAAGCAAAGTGAAAATAAATAAGCAATAAAATAAAAAGACTTAAAAAAAAATAGTGAAGTTTTCAAGAGAAAAGTGTTAAAAAGAAGTGTACAAGAAAAAATACGACTAATTAATTAAATTTATGCAAAAAAAAAAAATAAATAAAACTTAGACACAATTTAAGCAAAAATTAAAAAAAAAAAAATTAGGATTTAAAATATAATAGAAAAAAATTGTCTTCGTCCAGAAATCAAAAAAAAAAAAAAAATTTTTTTTTTTTTTTTGCTGTAAATAAAATTAGCTAATTTTTATCTACGACTTCTTCTTTTTTTTTTTTTCTTTCTTGTGTATTATAATTATTAGTTGTTTTTTTTTTGTGAACTGTGTTTTCATTTTATTTTATATTTTCTTTAAAAAAAAAAATATACTTTTTTTTTAAACTTTCATTCCAAAAAAAGAAGGAAAATCAATTTATTAAATTTTATTTTCTTCATTGTAAAATTTATTTTAGAAAAAATTCATTTTATAATTTTCAAAAAATAACAAAAAAAAAAAACTATTAAAAAATACTTTTTAATTTAAGTAAAGTATAAAAACTAAAAATAAAAAAAAGAAAGAGAACAAACAAATTATTGTGAATTTTGAATAAGGAGATTTTCATAGATCAAAAAATAAAAATTTATGGAGAAAAAAAAATTGATTTTCGAAATTTCGAAATTTTGAAAATTCTAAAATTTCGAAAGAAAAGTTAGAAAAATTGTGGTTTTATATAACTCAACGTTATAGTTTTGATCAGAAAAAACTATTCAAGAAAAATAAAAACAGTTTATTTTCGATATTTTCGAAAATTAATTAAACTTTTTTTTTAACTAACAAAAAAAAAAAACAAAAACAAAATGGGTAGAAAAAAACGTCGATTATCATCATTATCAGAACGTGATCCATCATGTAGTGATAATTCACAAAATAAATCAAAAAAATCTAAAAAACAAAAAAAAGATGAAAAAAAACCATTAACTGAAACTGAACGTATACGAAAATATCGTATGTATACAATGAAAGATTCATTAAAACGTTTAAATAATATACCAATTTATAAAATTCCAGAATATAAATTAAAAAATGCATTAAATTTATTAGATAATCCTAAATCATTTGATAATAATAAAAATTTAAGAAAATGTACACAAACAGCTGATAATATTGATGGTCGTAAATATGAAATTGTAGGAAAAGATATAACAAAATTATTAAAAGAAGCTAGAAAATTTTTATTAAAACGTAATTGGAATAATTTAGCAAAAATTTTATGTAAAATAAAACCAATGGATAATATTAATTTTCAAATATATTTTACAATATTAAAAACATATTCAGAAATATGTTTAATACATAATCCAGATGAAAAATTATTAAAAAATTTTAAAACTAGTGTTTTATCATCAAATGATATTGATATAGATGATATTAAATTTCGTAAAATAACAAGAAAATTTGATGATAATTATGATAGTGATAAAGATAAAGATGAAAATGTTAATGAAAGTGATAATGATGATGAATATAATGGTAATGATGAAGATTTAGGTATATCACTTCTTGATATGCTTGAATCTGATAATGATGACGATGATGATGATGATGACGATGATTAATTTAGGATCGAAGTCAATAGAAAGTGAGAAAAAATCATTTTTTTACACAATTAAATTCTAAAATTTACGGGATTCCATAAAAAAGAAAAAAAATTACGGACTTTTTGAAATGAATTAGCTGAAGTGGGAAGTATGTAATTTCATTTTGACTTAATTTTTGTTTCGATTTTCTAACCAGCTAAATTCTCAATTTAGTTTGAACTAATCGAGCAGAGAAGATCGAAATAACGTTTCATACTTTCATTCTCTGATTTTGAGCTCTTCAAGATAATACAGATAATTTATTTGCTACCAAATTTTCAAATTTAAAAATGATAAACGATAAAATGAAATTTTTGTAATTAAAAAGCGATAAGTGATAAAATTAAAAAAAAAAATAAATTTTGAAAAAATAAAAGACGATGAAATAGAACACAAAATTGATTGCCAAAATTAAGAACATAACTGTGATTATCAGCGGAAATTATTTTTGTGGTCGTTTGTGGTCGAGTTTAAATTAATTTCTACAATCGAGGGTTCCATTGTACTTTATTGTGTGTCGCTCTAATTATGTTCAATAATTGGTGATTTGGTTTTTCGAGAGCCTGTCACTCTTATAGTATTTCTACAGTAAAATTGATTATTGAAATTACATACATTTTTTTTAAAACTCATCACTTATCGCTTTCAAATAATTTATCGTTTTTTAATTTAAAATTAAAAAAACAAAAACGTTAATTATTAAAAATTTGAACAAATTCATTAAAAAAAAAATGATTGAAAAAAACCTAAAATTTAAAAATTTATAAAAGAAAAAACAAAAATACTAAGGGATAAATTTTTTCTTTCTTAATTAATTTTAAATAATTAAAAAAAAAATTAAGTATGTAATTTAATAATTGTTATGTATAATTGAAACTTATATTATATTTTTCCTTTTTTTTTTCTTTCTTTTTTCTTAATTTTAAGTTAACTATTTTTGATTTTTTTTTTTTTCATATAATTTTTTTTCTTTGTGTATTTTCTTTTATTTTTAATTATAGAGAAAAAAAAAACACATTTTTTTTAGAGTAATAATGTCCAGAAAGAAAAAAAAATGAAAATTAAATAAAAAAAAAATTTTTAAAACGAATCAAAACATCGAAAAACTAAAAAAAAAAAAACATTTTTTGTTTTATTTTATTTTGAAAATTTTGTGTACAAAAAAAAAAAAAAAATAAAATAAAAAATCAACAACACAACAACAATAATATTTTAACATATTTTTGTCTTGTTTTTCTCATGAGTTTTTTTTTTTTTGTCGTGTACAGTTTTCTTCAATCATGATGAAAATTTTTTTGTATTATGTAATTTTTTTACCTTAACTTATTTTTGTTATCATCAACAACAACAACAGCTGTCGATTTACAAACTCAACCATCATGTTCTGGACAACAACAAGATTCTGAAGGAGGTTGTATGTGTTAAACAGAAGACAAAAAAAAAAAAAAAAAAAAAAAACAGAGTGGAGTTGAAAAAAAAATAAATAAAACGAAAATTCATCTAGGGAATGTATGTCTATGAAATAATTTGAAAGAAATTTTATGGTAATCAACAACAATTAAATTTATTTTTAAATTATTTAAAGAAACAAACAAAAAAAATTAGAAGGGAAAATATTTGAAAAAAAGAAAAAATAATAATACGTTGTTAAATCGCACATATGAATTTCAATTAAAATGGCAGTAAATTAAAAAAAAAAAATATTTAAAATTACAAAAAGAAAAAAAAATAATAAAAGTAATTAATTTTCACTTTTTTGTTGTGATTTTACAGATTTTTTTTGTTTCCTTTTTGTTAATAATTTGAAAAAATTTACGCAAAATACAGCAAAGGTTTTTACAACCAAAAAATAAAATGAAATTTTAATGTAATTGTGTGTTTTTTTTTAGAAATAATTAATTAAATATCTAATTGAATTAAACAAAACGGAGAAATAAGAAAAAAAAAAACAACATAAAATTATGTGAAAATTGTGATTTGTGTAGGCTTTAAAGTTCTAATTAATTAAAATTTAATTTTTTAATTAATTTTTTTTTCGTTTTTTATTTTCGAAAAAAAAAAGTATTCAAGAAATATTTCCTCTATAAATATTTAATTTTTATTTGTATTTAATTTTTTTTTTTTCAAATTGTTGTATTGTCACGCAAGTGTTATTAAAATGAAAATCACCCATAAAAAAATTTGTAAAATAATATTATAGAAATTGCGTAAAAATTAAGCAAAATTTTAAAATTAAAAAATAAAAAACATGAATTTTATTTGAAAATTAAAAATTAATTGTTTTTAAAGGAAAAAATTAATTAAAAATAATTGTGAATGTGCTTTTAATAATTCAATGAGATTCGGTTGAAGAGAAATATAAAATTGTAGAGAAAGACAGTAAAATTTTCAAAATTCTTGAATTACTTATGTAAATAAGAACTGAACTTCGAAAAAAAAAAAAATTCACTGCAGGTTTTTTTTTCATTTTAAATGCATTCGAATCGAAATTAAAAGTAATAAACAACTGCATTTTATATTTAAAAATCGACTTCATCAGAATTAATAACTTAAAATTATTGAGTTTGTATCAATTGGAATAAAATAAGAAAATATTATGATTTTCGAATTTTCGAAATTCCATTTTATAATTGATTTTTAGACGAAAAATTTGAAAATTTAATAAATTTTGAAAATTAATCATCATTTTTTTTGCATTAGAACATATAAAAACATTTCACATTTTCGAAACTATATAATTATACGACTTCGAAATTAAAGATTTTTAAACATCGAGCAGAGTATCAATTTTCTGATAGCAAAAATAATCGACGATACGATTTCAGTCATTTCTCAACTAGCAAAACTTTGCTTACTTGCTTGCTAGACAATCGAGAATCTCTATTTGAATGTAAATACCAATCACAAAGTGCTCAAGCAGTAAACAAATACTTTCGAAAATTATTAATTGTGAGCAAAAAAAAAAAAAAAACGACTTTTTATACATGATAAACTGACTATTTAAACATTTTTTGTCAGACGACTGCCAACCTGTTCTCATTTCTCACAATTTCTACTTTGATTGATTTTTAACATTTTTTTCAAATTTTCTCTTTTAGAAATAATTTTTCACATACGTTATTTTTTTTAAATTTAAAGTCGATTTTATTAAGCCTTAATGTCATTCATAAAAATGAGAAAAAAAAAATAAATGAAGGAATAAAAATTCATAAATCAAAAGACCAGAAAATTAAGAAAAAAAAAAATTGAAGAATCAAGCTAGTATTTTAAAATAATTGAAAAAAAAAAAAAGTTAATAAAATAAATTAAATCAAAAAAACAATAATTAATTAATTAAATATACAGGAGATATAAAATTTTCATAATTTAGATGATATTCAAGTTATTTAATAAATAAAAATAAAAAAATAGTAAATCGAAAACCAAAAAGAAAAAAATAAAATAAATAAACGATAGAATTTTTAACAAGTCGATAAAAAAAAAGTATTTATTATAAAAAAAAAAACAATTTAAAAATAAATTTAAAAGCGATGAGAAAAAAAAGAATAAATAAAGATATTTACACAAATAATGCAATAGATACACATAGGCTTCTCTTATTCATTTTTCATTTTAAATTGATTTTATTTCATAGGTTCAAAGGGTTAAGTTTTACTGAAAATTTCTTATTTATTGTTTGATAGAAAATTCAATTTGAAATTATTTTAAAATGAATTTTATATTGTATTTAGAGTCTCTTTTGTAGATGTCATATTTTGAAATTTTTATTTTTATTTCGCTAAATTTTGTTTAAAAAAAAAAACAAATTTGGGATGAATTCAAGCGTACAATAGTGTAATCATGATGCTAAATTCAGCCTACAATACCCACATATGCTAGATTATGCATTATGATTGCAACACTGAATTTCTGAACGTACTCGTAATTTTGGAAAACGTTATGGTAGTACGTATTACCAGTATTAAACTATTTAATAGAAATTTCAATAGTTCAAAATGTGCTAGTTAGCAACCCAGCTATAAAAAATGAGTAAGAGTTATCTGGGGTGGAAGCATGATGATACTTTGTTTCAACTTGTCTGTTTCGAGCTTCTTGTGGTAGCAGAAAACTTTATAACTATGTGTACCTTCGAAATTCGAAAATGTCAAATGATTCTTAATTGAGATAATTCAATTCAAAGCTTTGTTATGCTGGATTTTTTCAATTAGCGATCCTTTATCGTTTTCGAAGATGCACTAATTTTCATGCTTGACTACATCGGGTAATTTAAATGGACTAACACAACACTTTCGAATTTCACTTCGAATTCATCAATTCATATTTTTATCCGCAACATAAGTTGTGAAGCTGGGAATGCAAGTACGTAAATTTTTATTTGTGCATTTAAATTCAGCTTAAAATCTTAAGTTGTTGAATTTCATCAATTAATTATTGACTATCACTTGACGTTTTCGAAGATGCACTTTTATTCGAATCAGATCAATGACTGAATAATCAATTCAGCTATTTAAACTTACATACTTCCACCCTTGAATATCTCTACCAACAAATTCAGTATGCATATTTTCAATTAAATTGTACTTTAATTTTTACCTTGTTTATCATCTACAATTTATCATCATTAAGCTAAGAAGAGACTGAAAAAAAAAACAATCATTAAATTTCTAAAAAATATTATTTTAATTATAATTTTTATTATATTTTGTTTTTTTAATGCACACACACATACACATTTAAACACGAAAAATTGTTAATGTAGTTTGCACAAAAAAATTTAAATAAATTTGAAAAAAAAAAAAAAAAACAAAAAAATTAACAAAAATTTATAAAATAGATTCACAACAAGCTTATGATTATTCTTATAGAGTTTAATACAAAATACCATTAAAAAAAAAATAAATAAATAATTAAATTAATTGAAAAAAAAATTATATAATAATTGTAAATAAACATTAAAAAAAAAAAATTAAAAATAATTTAAATTTAATTAACAAAAAAAAAAAAAAAAAACAATTTTTTTTTTAAATTTTATTCTCTGATAAATAATAAATAAAAAAAAACGGTGTTTTCGAAAATGCTGTGATACTGCGCCGTGATGCACAATTCACCGCATTAAAAGTTTTAAGCTGTGAATTGTGTTTCATGTCAGGCATAAGTGCATTTTTCAAAAACACCGAAATTTGTTGTTTTTAAAAATTGTTCAAATTATTTCAGAATTAAAAACGAATTTAGATAGTTTTTTTGAATTTTTTCGAAATTTAAATCGAATATATAAGAAAGTTTCAATTAAAAAGCTTACAATAGCTTGACACAAAAAAAAAAAATAATAATTAAAAAGCACTGCATTTGTTTTTCTTTTAAACACAACCAAAAACAAAAAAAGAGTTGTATAATTTTGGTTAAAATTTAAAAAAATAATTATAATAAAAAAAAAAAAGTTAAAAAATTAAATTATTTGAAAATTAAAATAATAAAACTAAAATTGAAGAAGAAGAAGAAAACAATATGAGAAAAAAAATAAGTAATAATAAAAACAAAATATTTATCAATTATTATAATTATAAAATTATTATTATTATGAAATTAGGAAGAAAAAAAAAATTAACAAAATGAAAAATAAATTAATTAAATAAATAAAAACTAAAACAAAATGATAATTATTATTATGAAAATTACAAAAAAAAAAAAAAAAAAAAAATGAAATGAAAAATGAAAGAAAAATATAGAATTTAATAAGCTTTTTGAAAAAAAAAAAAAACCTTGCATTTTGTTTTTAATAATTTATTGCATTGCAAAGGCACCTTTGGGACTTACTTCATTTCTCAAGAGAGTGTGATTGATAGTCTGACAGAAATTGAATTAAAATTTGTGCGCTTGTGGGTAGACCGTGAGGATGGTTGGAACACTCTTTGAAATCTGTCGAATGGTCGTTGCAACTTCAAATATTTGGGGGATTTTTTGAGGATGTAATGAAGCTGAAAGCCCCAGTCTAGAAGATTCCATTGAAAAAATTTTTTCATGTAATACAACTTTTCTTTATTGATAAATCGAATACATTGTACAAGTTACAAGTTGTTAAATCACACAAGGTAAGGGGATTAGGGGTTTAATTTATGCATTGAAAGTACTGATATCCTTATGTAAGCATCAGTATGAATTTTTAAACTTATTAAAGCCAATCTTTTTTAAAATGATGCTAAATAATGAGATTTCTTGAGGAGAAATCGTTATCGGTGCTATCTAGAATTTTTGCATTTTCTTTGCATCTTGTAATTAACCTTTTAAGCTTTATAATGAATGTAATTCGAATTCTGCAGCTTCTATATTTCAAGAGTTATTACTTTTACATGAAAACGATGTTTTGCTTGCTCATGGTGAACTAAAAAATATCGTTTTTTGAGCAAAATACTTGACGGATTCTTGCCAAATTTGCTAGATGGTTTAAAAACTCCATGGTCTTAATGAATGTCTGATGATTTTAAAAAAAATTTAAGAAAAATTTTCGATTCATAAATTTTCCAGTTAAAAATGGGGTCTGTTTCATAGAGGACTACTACGTCTTGTAGGAGTTTTTGTTGTAAAAAATCGAAAAACTGATTTTTATAAAAATTAACCAAGAAAAATATGAAAATTATATTGGAATTTGTTTAAAATTGTGTTTAATTTATTTTTCATTCATAAAATTATATTTATTTCGAGAAAACGATTAAAAAAATTAGAATTATTAAAATTTGCTCTCACTGATATTTAAATTTCCCGAAATGGAATATTTAGTTCACTTACCATCACTAGATTTTAATTTTTTGAATTTACGATATTTTTATTTTTTGTTTGAAAACTATCATAATAGAGTGTCTGTTTTCATAAGGATTTTTTAGTCCTTTTTACTAATAAAGCCAAAGAAGAAGAAAAATAAGTTATATTTCAAAGGTTCAGGGATATCTTTTTCCATTTTGTTGTTCAAATAATTTTTCTTGTATTGAAATTTATTAAAAACGAATTTTCAAAATAAAAGCAGTTATGCCATCTATTTTTTTAAATAATAATACAATTTCCTCTTTTTTCTCCAATAATTTTCAATTCTCCACAAAATTAATTCTAAAGAGTTACCATATTGAATTTTCACGAACTCGTAAGACTGTCTATACATCAGACTTAATTTTATGTCTATGTCAAATCGTGATTTTTATGTCTAGTGTGTTAATAATGAGAATTTCATATCTTTCTGATATTTCATTGTTGTGTGAATTTTTAGAGGATTTTTACACTTTACATATTTTTTTTATTTTATTAAAATTTTTTAAAATTCACTAATTTGTTTTATCTCTGTTTTAAAATAATTTTTACTTAAATATTTTCACTCTATAAGTTCTAAATCCATTATCCCATAATAAAGTACATAAAAATTCATTTTCCGCCATATTTGATTTTCATTTGCTCTAATTTTGTTTCTACACTTTTATGTCCAGATTTGAATCAGACTTTTATGTCTGCTGATTTTTTCTTCGAGACAACTTCATATAAAAAAAATCATGATGTAAGTTACGACATAGACATAAAATTAAGTCTAATGTAGAGGCAGCCTAAACTATCAAACTACCATTTGTTCTTTTTATTTTTCAAGAAGTACAGCTTTGCAGCAGCAGCAACAGTTGTCAAACGGTCTGTTCGAGCAAATTAAATCGAACAGAAATGACATTTCATCAGTTATTATTCATAGTTTTCTCATCAACATTTTTTCATACATAGTTTTCGAAGCTTTCAATTTCGTTATAATTTTTGATGTAAATGAATAACCTGGCTGTTGCTGCCTACGTACGTTCTATGCCTATTTCGCATATGATTTTTTCTGATCAGTATTTTACTGTTTGCTGTTGCTGTTAACTATGTGTTTTTCGAATTTCAAATATTAATTCGAAATTATAGTTGTTTTCTTCTTCTTTTTGGTTTCAAATTGTCATTTGTTTTTCGTTCATTGAATTCGAATCGGGGTGTGTGCGGTGATTAACTTTAAATTCCACTTAAATTGTGTTCTAAAAAAGAAAAATAATAAAATAAATAATAAAAAAAAAAAACGTGATTTTAAGTGTATTTTTTTTTTGCTGTTTGTTTCAGTGTGTTTATTTTATTGCATTTCATTTTTTTCTAAATTTTTCAAATTTTTTATAATCGATAAATTGCAATTATAAACGGAAAAATATTGTAAATTTATAAAAAATAAATTCTAAATTATTTTTATAATCTTGTAAGTAACAAGTCGTTTAATTTTCTTTAACATATTTTTTTTTTTATTTTTTGCTCAAAAAGTTCAATTTGTTTTTTTTTTTTTACTTTTTTATTTTTGGTGTCTAATTTACGAGAAAATTGGAGCACTACACATTGTGTTCAAGGAAGACACACACAAAAAAAAAAAAAAACAAAAAAAGTAAAATTCCATTCCTCTACTACACTAAGGAGGGAAAATTCAAAGGATGTATCTAAATAAATTAAGTGAAAATACAATAACAAAAAAACAAAAAAAAAAAAAAAATAATATAATAAAATAAATAAAATAAAATCCTACCATGGACTTGCGTATTACATCCCGGTAAAGATAGCGTTGCGTACAAAATAAATATACAAAAAAAATAAAATAAAAAAAAAGTAAATTTTGTTGTTGTTATTATTTAAAAAAAAAAAAACAAAAATTCTTTATAAAATTCATCAATCCGTTTTTGGAATCATCAAACAGCGAATATCTTTACTTCGAACTTCTTCAAATTTAATATAATCAATCAAGTTCGAGATTTTTTGTTTTTTTTTTGTTTTTGTTGTTTTTATAATCGTGCTCGTAATTTTGGTGTTTAAAAAACAACACAACAACAACAACAAAAATATTTTTCATTTTAATCAAGTTCAATTATATTTGAAAAAAAAAAAGTAAAAAAGTTAAAAAAAAAATCTAAAGTGCTCCAAATTTATTGAATTCATAAAACAGAGTATTTTGTTCCATCAAAAAAATTTTTGATGTGACCCTATAGTGTTTTTTTTTTTTCTTCTTTAATTCCATGAAGTCAAATTAATTAGTGGGGGGGTAGTGTTGATGCCCTGATATTTATTCTGTACTTTTATTTTATTTTTTATTGTCATTAAAATAGGACTTCATATCCGATTTAAATGGTGAAAATAGAAAAAATAAAAATGAATGAATGAATGAACAAGTAACATTTGATGGTGCTGATGATGATTTTATAATTTTTTACATAAAAAAAAAAAAAAAATAAAAAAAAAATAATAAAATAAATGTGTGGTGTATGGAACAACTATATTTAGTCAAATAATGATAATAAAATGTTCTTTTAACACACAATCCAGCAATAATAAATGAAAGACAACAACAAAAAAAAAAGTATATATTGTTGTTATCTTTCATTTTTACTACATTCATAAAAAAAAAAAAAGAGTAGCAACAACACAACAATATTCAATATAACATATATAGGTACAACATGACCAATGTCCATTTATAAAATATACCATGGCTAAATTTTAAATTCAATTCCAGTGTAATTGAAGTTTTTTTTTTTTTTTTGTATCGTTTTGTTGAATGTACAAGCTACAGAATGAGTTTATCGGACAAAATAATAAAGTCGATATAATGAAGTATATACTTCCATAGTTGGCCAGTAAGTTAGTGCATATTATAAAAATCTGTATGTATGTTATTCATTTTTATTGCTTTCTTATACAGGACGGATCAAAAAATGTTGTGGATCATTTGGTATATTTGATTCAATTTTATTTTTCAATTCATTAAAATAATAAGGCTAAAATCTACCCAAAATTGTAGCTCCACAGAAGAAGAAGAGTTCATTAAACTAGAATTTCATGAAATTTCAGATAAATATTGTGTGCCAAATTGAATTTTTCAACAACAAAAAATCGATAAATTATCGGCAAAAAGACTAAAATGGTGCATTTTAAAATTAAGAGCATCAGAGCTTTGAAACATTCTAATTTTAGTTTTAATTCAATTTTTAAAAAATGACCTTAAGGTCAGGTTAAAGTTCAATTTAGGAAAAATTACTGTTTGAGAGTACTTTTAAGGTTCTAATTTGGTACGGTTCAAAGTACTGTTTGGTACAGAGAGCAAGTAATTCATAAGAGTCTTCAGGAAACCTGATTTTTTTTTAGAAGAAAGGACAATTTTATATGAAATGTTTGAGTTCTCTTACTTCATCTTTTCTCAGGCAATGAATTCATAATTTAATTTTGGGTTTAAAATTTCACCGGATCCACATGTTGCACAACTTGATCATTTCCGTTTTACATACTCAGTTTGAGGTATCCAATTTAAATTTGTACAACTAACTTTTTGAATTGAGAATAAATCCTAAGAGTAATTATAACGTTTTCAATATGTTAATGTGCGAAATTTAAAGATTCTCTAAATTTCATTTAAATTCGGAAACTTAAGTCCCATTTTTTTTTTTTTTTGAAACACTTTCAATGCTAAAAAATCATTTTACGATTGGTCTACCCTGTATTACTTTTCTACTTTCCTGCTTTTTGTGGTACTCTACAGTTCACATACATACTAGAATTTCTACTATTTTAGTTGAAAAAAAAAAAGTAGAAAAGAAAAATCAGTTAAAATGGGTTGCTGTTGCTACAAAATGAAATGAAAGTTTTTTCTTTTTTTTAAATTCAACAAAATAAGTATTTTACGCGATTTATTTATCATCATCATCATTATCATCATGTCATTGTTAAATCAACTGAATTGATAGTAACGTAGAATTAACTTGTTCATAAACTCGCGTATTTTCGAGATTTTTTTCATTAAAAAAAAATTTTTTTTCCCAATTTTTCGTTTTCATAATTTCAATTTTCCTTAAAATATTTTAACTGTTTCGATAATTTTTCAAAATTATTCCGAAAATCTGAAAGTAAATCACTCCACTACTATCACGCTTTTATTCGGTCATTCGAAATTATTCATTTTTAAGGAATTCGATTTTATCTTCGAAAATAGAAAATTTAAAAAAGAAAAAGTGAATTATTGTTGTATATTTTCGGTTTGTTCATATCACCTTAAAAGATAATCAGGAAAAAAAAAATGTTCAGAAGTTAAAAAAAAAAACACTATTTCAAAAAAGTATTTTTGATAAAAAAAAAATTTCAAAAGAGAATAGATTGAAGAAGGAAAATAAAAAAAAAAAAATACCACAAGACAAAGAAATGAAATTCCATTGATAAATAATAATTAGTGGAATTTTATATTCGGTCTTCTCGGTGGCATTATTTCATTATTATTTATAGTTATACATATCTTTCTAGTATTATTACAGGTAGATAGATACTTTTTTATTTTTATTTTTTGTTCTTTTGTTTTTTTTTTTTTGACTTCCTTAAAAAAAAAGATACTTTGTTGCAAGAAAAATATTTAAAGATACAAAAAAAAAAAAACAAAAAACAAAAAAGAGACTATCATTAACTATACCTACTTGTCGACTTTTTTTTAAATATTTTATTTAGGAACTATTAAATGATACACGTACGATTAAATCTATTGTGTATATGTTCATGAATATATGTGTATCGGTCGGTCGATTACGTATGATTAATCAACGGATATTGTCTTATTATTATATACTATATATATATTTTTATACTCCATTGTAGGCTTAAGATAACTAACTTGTCTATTGTTTAACTTAAGAGTACTTTAGAACGTTGTGAAAAAAATAACTAAAAATAAAATACGATAGATACTTTGAAAAAAAAAAAAAAATAAGAACAATAAGAATAAAAGAAGTGATATTTTAGTGCAATATATATACTCAATTACGAAAAAACAAAAGTATAGATACAGATAAAATAAATTTACTAACGTGTATTAAAAGTATATAAAATATTTTTTTTTTAATTTTATTCAACAGGTGTAATACATAACAAAATAGTTTGTAATTAAAAGAATACTCATACTCTGATATTTGGAAGAAAAAAATTTGAAAAAAAAAAGAAGATATTTTGTGTAATTAATTGTGCAATTATTAATTATTAAAAATAATTACTTGAATATTTATTAATTATTTAGTGATTTATGTATATTGTGAATTCTATTAAAACTTTGTGAATGAACTGATTAAGTATTTCGGTGTTTTATTTTTTATCTGGAAAAACTTATTAGAACACAAAGGTGAGTAATTTTTTTCTTCTTATTTTTCTATTATTTTTTTCTAAGGCTTACATATAATTCAAGCTTAATTTTATGTTAAATGCATTTGTAAAATATTTGTCTTAAGTTTGTTAAGTTGATCTCCCATACAATTTGTTCATTAGCCGAAGTTTTATATTCCGGAAGACTTGTCAAATGTTGACATATGAAAAAAAAAAAAAAATTTTTTCACAAGCAATTTGCTATTCAGAAAATCAAAGCACACCAGATTCAAAATGTCAAAAACAAAGAATAAAAAGCAGCAACAAATATCTCCCAGACAACTTGTTAAATATAGGAAGGAGCATAACAAAGATTTGTCGAATACACACATAGACGAAAGTGAGTTCCTATACACCTCGTTAATCATCAACATTTGGCAAATTTTCAACAGTCATAACCTTAATCTTAAATGAATATTTACTGAAATAGACTAACCGTACTTCTCTTTCTTTATTACGTTGGAACCGTTATGTGTTACAACGCGTCGTTTGACTAGATCCATCGAATAAACTTTTAATTGTACAATTGTACTCAGAGTTCTTCAGTGAACAGATCTATTTTAATGTTTCACCTTGAATATCAAAAAAAAAAACGTCCAGGATATTTAATGCTTATAATGTGGAACTTCATTTCCTGTGAATTCATTGTCTTAGCTGTATTATTTAAGATTTAAAATGAATTCAATGATTTCTTTAAAAATAACGTTCAATGAACTCATTAAATGCACATTTTTTAAAGTTTTGTTTTGTTTTTCTTAATTTCCTTTATCAAATTCATTTGATTCATTTATGCATTTAATTTTTTGTTTTTTTTTTTGTTTATTTTATTGTTACAAAAATATCTTCAAGTCATAAATTTTATGTCATTTCCAGCATATAAGAATAGTTATTTATTATTCACACAATTTGAATACAAAGGAAAAATTTATTGAACGTTTGAAATAATAATTATGATACGATAAAATAAATTATTAAAATACCTGTAGGCTTTTTTTTTTTAGCGTATACTTGTGAATTTTATTATTTATTTTAGATTGTTTGATTAAAATTCTTTGAATAGATTTTATTTTTGTTGATAGATTTATTATGATTTTTTGTTAAAATAACATGAATAAGTATTTAGTTAATTTATGTTTGTTATGAAGATTTTTTTTTTTGATTTTAATTGAAATTTTAATTTAAATTGAAAAAAAAAAGATTATTTTTCAAAAAAAAAAATCCTTATACTTCCTTTTCATGGTTTTGTCCTTGTGAAACTTTAAATTCAATTTAAATTTATTCCTGAATATTAATTAATTAATTATTTTTGTCAAACACTCTGAGATCAAGGAAAAGTAATTTATTTTCCGTTTTTTACTTCAATTTTGTGTTGAAATATGACTTTTTTGATTGTGTTCCTTGTTTTTAAAAAGTCTTACGAAAAAAAAAAATGTAATTTAAAGGCACACTTAATTCGATTTTCATCATAAAATTAAAAAAAAAAAAAATCTATTAATTAATATGGAAATACCCTGTATTACTCGTGAGGTAAAGGATTAAAAAAAAAAGAAGATAGAATCACATTATTTAGGTTACAAGTTCATAAATATTTGAACAAAAACACAATGTCGTTTTTTTTTCTCTTATATTTCATTTTTGAATTATCATCATAATAAAAAAAAAAAAAATGTAATAAATTAAAATTGATAACGTATAATCTAATTTTCTAAATGTGTGTAACTAATGAAGTATATCTATGTGAAATAAATTATTTATATATACATTTTTATAAAAATTGCCTTATAACTTATTACTTAATTAAATAAATTTTTTTTTTTGCTACAAAAAAAAAAAAATGTTCAATTTATTAGTTTATTTACTCACTTTTCATATGTAGCTTTAACTCTAGGACTAACAAACCAATTTTATTCAAAAATATGTTTGGTATAGCACACATTTTCGTATGGGAATTTAATTTTTTTTTTTTTTCTCTGAAGAGTCATGTATTTCATCATTGCGTGGATCAAAAACTGATATTTTTTGACCAAAATATTTATTGAAGTGTATTTTAAAACTTGTCCTTTTACGGTTTTTATAGTTTTAAAGATAAAATTGGATCACAGAATGTTGTTTTTGGTTTACAGATTGCTAGAATATAGCTCTTCGGAATGAAATTAAAAACTTTCATACGATCTGCAAAATAATTGAGTTTTTTTTTTCTTCCAAAAGAAAAAAAAGGATATTTTGTTTTACAGATTTTCAGCTATGACTTTGATAAAGTTTGAAGGACGTAACTCAAAAGAACCATGTTAAAAAAAAAAACATTTCAAAGTCGAAATGTATACGATCAGGTCATTCTGGGGTTAAAAAATACGTCTATATGAATATGAAAACGATATGAGTATGTAAATTAAAAATTTACAGAAACAAACTGACGAAAAAAAAAAATGATTATTATAAATTCAAATCGATTTCTAATGAATAAAATAAAACCGATTATTGATTTAATTATAAATTTAAAAATCGCTTCATATGAATCAATTTATCAGACTTATTGGCATTTATTTAGTCATAATAAAAAATTTAAAATAATTTAAAATTCAAAAACAACAAAAAACAAATATAAAAAAAAAAAGAGTTACAAAGTTACATTATGTTTTTTACTTTTCAGTATATGTAAAAACTTTTATGTATTTTAATTCGATTTTATTCGAAAAAAAAATAAAATAAAAAATTCTTTACATTTTATGCAAAATAGCAATCATGTGAAATGCATTTTAAATGTAAAAATTATGCGTTTTCCCATAGCTAAGAAAAAACATTTTGTTATTATGGTATTTTGATATTTTCTAATGCCATCATAAAAAAAAAAAATCAGTTTGCAAGAAAAATAAAAATAATGTATGAAAATTGAAGAATACAATTGTGAAAATTACAATCATAAAGTCTATCTTTTAGTTTCTTTGTGTTTTTTTCTTGTTTGTTTGTTTTTTTTTTTTCTCTATGAAATGTCAAATTATGCGAAAAAATCATGAAAAATTTCTGAAGAAAAATTTATTGTGACGGAAAAATAAGAAAAAAATAAAAAATAAAAAATAAATACAGAAAATTTATGTAGAAAGAAATTACGTACAGCATAATAAAAAAAAAATGGAATGTGTTTGTTGACAAAACACAAAACAGATTATTGCAACAGTTTGCATTATTGAACATAAAAATAACAAATTAGAAATGTCTGTTTTTTTTTTTATCTTTTTCTGTTTTTTCACAAAATAAACATCTGAGATACATTATGATGAAAAAAAAAAAAAGAAAGGAAAAAAGAAAAAGTGAATTAATGATTTTTAAAAGAAAATTACAAAATTCTCATGAAAAATATTATAAGTTTGAATACGTTTATTTGTGTATACAAACATGTACATTTATGCGATATGTGACTTGTATTGAGTAAGTTAAATTGAATTTTTAAAAATAAAGAATGGGATAGAAAGAGAAGGAAATAACTTAGTACTTAAATTAATTAAAATTAGCCTGCAGAAGGTGAAAAACGTAAAGAAAAAATTTAACAAACACAAATTCTTAGAAAATATTTCCGACAAATAATTGTTAAGTAGATTGGAAATTTAATGGCGAAATTCGTCCTTTGAACGTCCTTCAAAGGGTATTTAAATAAAGAAAAAATTGAACAAGCACGTCATGCCGAGATTGAGTCAATTATTTTCTATTTTCGAATTCATAAAAAAGACTCTATGTGATTTATTTTAATTTCGAAATATCTTCTGATTTTTCAAGGAATGCCATCATAGATTAACAATTCTTACATCAAAGATGTTCCGAAACCTTTCGTTGAACAGACTTATTTATTCAGCTGTCTGTCAGGAATTCCATTAATTTTCTCTTTATCAATTTTTATATTTTATTATGCAACAATTTAGCAATAAAATTAATCAAAAAAAAGAAAATAAATAAATAAAAAAAAGATTATGGAAGACAACATTACGCTTGATAAGTATTTTAGTTGGCTGGTCGAATTAACGAAAACCATTCAATATTTATATTTTTTTTAATATTTTGTCATCATGTGGACATATTCAACATGCGACATACTCGTAATGAATACAAATCAAAGCGTGTGTTATACATAAACACAACAAACGATTTTTTTTTTAGTTGTTGAAATTTTTCATATTTTTTTAACGGTTTTTTAAACCACTTTTTTTATTCTTTCATAATTTTTATGAGAAAATTTTATATTTGTGATTTATCCTATAAGTATCTAATAATCATCAAAAGTTTTCTAAATACACAAAAAAACTAAATAAAAATAAAATAAAAACAACAACAAAAACAAAAATTTTATATCTTTGTTGATTTGATATTTTATTTTTATCGTTCCTTATCAAAATATAATTTTTATGATAAAATTACGAATAAAAAGAGATAGAAAAAAAAATAGGAAGAAAATGTTAAGATTTTATCGTTCAAATATTTGCGATTTTATCAAAAAAAAAAAAAAAAAAAAAAAGTGACGATTCATATGTGGAAAATGATAAATACAAAATTATTACATTCGAAATGCGGTATCTACAGGATGTATTATAGGAGCTTTCTCATGTCATATCGATTTGAATTTTCATATATGATATTATTTTTCGAATTTTTTTTGATTTTTTATTCGAAAGAGAAAAATTCAAAAAAAAAAAAAAAAAAGGAAAAGCACATGCGATTTGGAAAAATTCAGTTTAAAAACCGGAAAAAGCAAAAAAATAAAAAATAAAATAAAAAAAACCGTGAAAAAATAGATAGGTGTGCAAATATGTACTCTTGTGGTTTTTAATGATATCAATTTTTGCCTTTACAAAAAAATAAAAAAAAAAGTAAATAAATGATAAAAAAAAAAGCTGTATTCTGAAGGAAAATCATACGTAATACATATGCCTGTCATGTATCGATCTAGAAATAACATACATATTTTATTTTTCCTTTTTATTTTTTATTTTTTTATGAAAAATATCGTCTATAAAACCTGTTAGATACATCTAATCATCATCGTTTAACACAAAAAAAAAAAATCTTTAAAAAAGAGGCAGAAATATATACAAAAAAAAAAAAAATTATGGAAAAAGATAAAAAGTTTTTCCACCCAACAACACAACACAAGTGGATAATGGATTGAATTGATATATATTTTTGTAAGTGTGGTTTTGTGGTTTAAAAAAAAAAAAAAAACAAAAATAGAAAAAAAAAACGATTTTCTATAATGCTATAATATATTGATAGGAAATGGGTTAATCGATTTTTACAAAACGTTATATATGTATACGTATAAAATATTTATGATAGAATATATATAGATAGAATAGATACACGTACTCTGTATAACGATTATGTATATCATATTGTTAAAGTATATAATGTATAAAAGAAGCGTTTTATATCTTTAAAATAAATCATATTTTTTAAAAAATGAGATGAGTAATTTTACTTTAAATGTAGGAAAAAGGTCTTATTTTTCGTTTTTTGAATAAAACTTTATGGTTTTATAAGACTTAATTGCATCATTAATGATATTTTTTTTTTGAAAGGATGATAAAGTATCTTCGGATAAAACTTGAATCTAAAAGTTTTTAATCCTAAAATTTAATGTTATAGCTCTAATGCTTTACATATTATAATATTCATTAAAGAGAATTCTAATCGAAAAAAAATACATTTGTTTCTTAAATTCGGCTAGCCATTTTTATATTAGAAGAAAGGAAATTTAGATATTTGATGTCGGTTAGAAAAAAAAAAGAATGTTCAGGTATATTAAAAAGCCTTTAAAGTTTCTCTAAAAGTCAGATTATAGGTAACTAAACTAGGTAGGAAGATTTTTTTTTTATTTGGATTATGATTGATTTTTATCAATTTTTACTCAAATTTGGCGAAATAAATTTTACCCAAAAGATTTGTTTTTCCCAATTTCGGTGATTGTTTTCCTTTTTTGCATTTGAAGTTTTCTTCTAAATTTCTCAAAAAAGGTATGTATTTTCCGAACCTCCAAAAAAAAATTTTGAAAACCAATTTTTTTCAAACGTTACGAATTCTTTTTTATTCGAAAATTTTTTGAATTTGAAAAAAAATTAATTTCGAATTTTCGAAATAATTGACAAAAGCTCCCTACAGCTCTGCTGATCGAAGTTAACTAACTTGAATACAAAATTTCCTCCTTTATATATATCAAAAGTCCTATAGCTTACCCCCACGAGAAAATTCAGGACTGTACTGTTTACACAAAATGTTTTCAAATATTACATTTCGAATCTCTCTGTAGGTAGACATGTACTGCATTCCTATTGTAAAAAACTTTCTAGAAATTCGTAATATGTCCGTCATATATTGAGTAATTATTATATTTTATGACACATTGAAAAATAGTATGAAAAAAATGATTCTGAGAGTGATGCACTTATCAATTAAGTTTTATTTCGATTATTAAAACATATTTGAGGTTAGGATGAGCTATCACACAGGATTTCGAAGAAAAACTCTTAATTAAAAAGAAGTTAACAATTTCGTGATACAGTTAAACGTGTATTTGAACTTTAACTATTCTGAAAGTTGAATTTTTTCAAGAAATTTGATAGTATGGTGTTCTATCATTAATTTTTAATTTTTTATTTTGCTTGTTTATGTTATGTAACAATTTTGAAATTAATATCATCGTAAAATAATCTTCAAATTTTAGTTAAAAAATTTATAAATTTCGAGAATTTATTATTATACATATTAAATTTCATATATATGTACATACATATATGTTTTCAATATTAAGTATGTACGTGTATGGTCGAAATTTCATCTAAAATCATATCAATTTCATGAAGTTCGAAGATAAATTTCAAATAGAAAAAAAAACATGCAGAAGATAAAGTATTAGAAATATCTATAGGTACACACATTTATCTTCATATATGTACTACATACATACATATTCCATTTGCATTAACAAGAATATTAGACCATATCTTTGTATTAATTAAATATGAAATTCAAAACAAAAGTTCTTGATTTAATTCTGATGTACGAAATTTGAATAATAATACTTTTTGGTAGATATTTTTCAAAAAATTGATTTGAAAGTATATAGTAAGTATATTTTATTATTTCTGCCAAGATAAACATTTCAAAATATTTATAGTTATGTATCATCTATATATTTACATATATGTAGTTAGAATATTCTAACACTCTAAAATCAAAATTAAATTGCATTTGAATATAAAATATACAACACATAACCCATTTATTTGCCATTAACAAAAGAAGAATGAATATAATGAATGGTGTTGCTGATGTTTTTGTTTTATTATAAAATTTTATAAAATTTTTAATGGATACAATATAGCTACTGTATACGATTAAATGCATATAAATTTAAATATAATTTATACATATTAATATAATCTAGGGTAAAGGATTCTATTATGGATCATGTGTGTAGGTCACTTTGATGATTTTTTTTTAAATTTTCCTAGGGATAGCTTCTTTGAGAACCGGTTAAGTACGGTATCTCGAGTTGCTTGCTGAAAAAGTAAGTTCACTTGAAGGCCTAAAAGCACATTGTGAGTACATTTTCTTTTAAAACAAGCTCTACGTGACCGTTTACATGTGCAAATAACATTCAAATCGAAGTAATTTCAACTGAAGTACAATTAAAATTGACAAAAAATCTAATCTTAGAGGATGAAAAAGGCTTTGATTTAGTCTCAAGAATTAAGGATTTCGTTCAATTCTTTAGAATTAGAATTTAGTAAATTGCACTGTATGGCTGGCAGTGACGGAAACGGTAGAGTGCTTGCTTCTGATGCTGAAGATTTCAAGATCGAATCCTCTTAAGTTCACTTAGCTTTGCATGAATACCAATTAATTTGAGTTGGGTATAAGTGATCGGTTCTGTAGTAGTTTGATGGCTCTGTTTACTGACTATAAGTAAGTTCACAAAACCAGTGGTTCGCATTCCACTTTAAAAATTGTAGGTCTATGTATGTCAGAAATATCGTCACGAAACCTCAAGTTAACAAGGCTCTTGATGGGCTGTAATGCCATTTAGTAAGTAAATTGCATTATATTGGAGATGATAAATAAAACATTAACCCTACATCATCAATCATATACATACTATGTACAATGTTGTATTGTGTGTACACATATAATATATTTTTAGGTATTTGAAAATCAAGATAAAAAAATTTTTATTATGCATACAATGAATTATTTGGTAGACTTAAGTTTTTATACATACATACATTATGTCATGTATATATAGTTTTGCATGATAGAATAAAATGAATACAAAAATCGATTTAAAAAAAAAACAAACAAACTAAAATGGAATCTTTGAAAAACAAAAAAAAAAAAAAGATATACGATAAATGTTAATTACATACTAAAAATCGTAAAAATATTTTGTATAGTTTATTTTAGTATGTCTAAAAGTTTTTAGGTATGTTTACAGAAAGATATTCGAAAAAAAAAAATAGAATATTGAAATAGTTTTAACATTTTATGATCTGAAAAAAAAAGATGTAAATATTCTAAATTGATTATCTTTTTCAATTTTTCAATTTTTTGAATTTGATTTTTTGTGTAGAAGATTATGTTTTCAAAATTTATGATATGATTGTAGCCAAATTGAAATAATATTTATTTTGAAAAATATTTTCAAAAATGTTTGGTAAATTTTTCATTTAGGAAAAGTGTTCTTAAACGTTTTTCCGAAGAATAAAAAAAAAACAAAAAAAAATGTTGATGAGTGTGTGTAGTGAATAATTTTTCTGTTCAGAAAGATTTTTTGTGACATTTGTTTACGATTCTCGATGTTTAGGAATGTGTTGAACTTTAAGAGAATGAGGATTATTTTGTCAAGATTTATTTATAGAAGGTGAATCGGTTATGGTGTCTGAAGCAAATGTCAGATAAGTCTCGGGATATAAACGGAAATTTATTAAGTAGGTAAGGTGAGTCAATATCAACTTTTTGGCTTCTACAGGTCGTTGAATTTTTTTTCTAATTAATTATTTCTCTTTTATTATTTTTTCTCTTCTTTTCTTCTCTCTTCCTTTCCTTATTTTCTTTTTCTTGTTCTTTTTCTTTATTTTTCCTATCATTTATCCCATTTATTTGGTATCAGCTTTTCGATTCTAAAGTTTCCACAATTTCCCAACTTATATTGTCTTTTTTGTTTATGTTTTTTGAGTTTGGAAAATCTGGAAACCTTGAAAAAAATCAAGTTTCAAAATACGTATTTGGTCCAAAATTACGCTACCGCATATAAAAGTAATAAAAAGCGCTAGATAGAAAGTCGTGAGGGAAAAAAAGGAATTATTGAGGTATTGTACATAATATTCTGTTAGAATTTCCACATATCATAAGAGGGGAGGAGCTCATGATGTAGAAAGGTGATACTTACTACATATAAGATTCCATCTTTGCAAAAATATACGCAATTCATTTTACGTATATTTTCCGAGATAATTGCGAAAAAAATTAAATTTTCCAAACAATTAGAGAAAATTTTCTTCTCATATACAAAAAAGGACAACATAATAATCTAGAAATAGTAAAAAAAAAATTTTCTGTCCTGAGGAGAAAGCATAAGAAAGAAAAAACACACATGAGTATATATACGAGTACATAATAACTTTATACGAAGAAGATTTTACGTATATCAAACATAACATCGTAATTTCACTTTCTTTTTTCTTTCTTTGTTATTTTTTTTTAAATATTTTTTATTTGAAAAAGTTTACATGAAGTCATACTGAAATACAACGTATCCCAGGATATTTTGTCGTACTCATGCGAAAGACAAGAAATTTTTATGTAAAAAAAAAAAAATAAGTAAGTAGAAAAAAGCTACTTTTTTTTTTTATTTTCTTTTTTTTTAGATATTTTTACTTATAAAATATCAAATCAATGTCAAAAGATGAAGTGATTTACAATTTTCTTGTTGTTGTTGTTGTTGTATAAAGGTAAAAATTATTAATTTTCATATTTATCGATCGAAAAAAAAAAATGGTCTCGATGAAGGAAAAAAAAAAACAACGAAAGGAATGAAAAAAAATGATATAACGACTAACACAAACGATGTGATTTTATTTTTTCTATATTAAAATGGAAATAATGTTCAGGATACACGAAAGAGGATTATTTTTACTAAAATGAAGAAAAAAAAAGAAAATATTCAAAATCAATTTTATTCAAAAAAAAAATTTTCATTTTTAATAGAATTTCATTTTTTTTTCTCCGCCTTAAAGAAAAAAATTGATTTACATTATCTTTTTCGAGGGGATAAACAGAAGAAAAAAAAATAAGAAAGGACAAACAGGTGATGACATCCTTGAAATGGTTTTTTTTTTTATACATATAATATAAATTCATCGTGATTATTATTATCATTTCCAGAATTATGTGTATAAGGATATTGAAAAAAAAAAGGAAAAAAAAATAGATATACGCATTGATTGAACGAATGAACTCTGTTGAAAATGGAAAAACATTACAAATTGTAATTGAACTGTAAGGAAAAATGAGAAAAAAAAAAGAAAAAAAAACAAGGTCCTTTTACAAAATTCATCTTATTAAAATTAAATGAAAAATAAGTAAATTTTAGATTTGTTTTAAATTTTTTCAAAGAAAAAAATAAAATTCCATGAATGTAGGATTTAGTGAAGCTTATTTTCAGGACGATATGGAAAATAATGCCTTCACGAGCTATGAAGAAGAAGAAATATTCAGTGAGGAAAATTAAAAATAAAGTACAAAAAATGAAAATTTAAGAAAATTATGTTTATTTTTTTTTTCTTTTTGGAAAAATTATAAATTTTATATATATTTTTTTTTTTTTAAATGATTATTTCTTGTTTTAATTTCCTGTTCAGCAGGTGAGTTCTGGTCACAAATTGAAAATTTTGTATTAAAATACGACTTTAATTATTTTTATTTATGAAAGATTTTTTTTGCAAAAATTTGAAATTACACAAAAATAACTTTTATTTAAATATTGAATTTTTTTTTTATTTTTTTTTTTTTTTCTTGGAAATTTCCTACTATCACATTTCTTAGAACGTTAACGAATTTTTCTAATCAACTTTACGCTTTAATTATAAATAAATTTAAAATATTTATTATTTTATTTTTTCGCTTTTGCTTTCATTTTTTGTTTTAATTATATTTGTTGTTGTTGTTGATTTTAAAAACTTGTATTTATTTAATTAAAACAGAAAAATTCTTTGAAATTTTAATGATTTGTTGACTTTTATTTGTTAATGCGTTATAAAAGAAAAAACAGTAAATTAAAATTTTTTCATATTTCTTTGATCTTAAAAATGAAACAAAAAAAAAAAAAAAAGAAAGTAAATAGATACAGTAAAATGATTTTTCTATCAAATCTTTTTTTTTTTTTTTTAAATATCTTATCAAGAAATAATAATAAAAAAAAAAAAAAATTAGAATAACGTGAAAGTAAAGAGTTAAACCACAATAATTTGTAATTTTTCATTTAACAAACGATGTCGGTGTTTTTTTTTTTTTTATTGTGTATGTGTAATTAATTAGTAGTAGAGAAAGAAAGTCGTAAATTTTAATTTTCCAACAAAGTCTGTGGGTTGTTTTTTCTTTTTCTTTTTTTCTCTGGAAAGTTTCCTAGGGATGTTTTCTCCTTCAACACTTTAACAACCACTAAATTCTCGAGAGAAAGTTTAACTTTTTATTATTTTCGTTTATAAAAATTGATTGTTTGTGTAATTTACTAAAAAAAAAAAACAAACAAACATAATTTTCACTGTAATTTAAAAGAACATCTCCTCTGCCCCACCATTATTCTAAAATCCAAACTAATAAGAAAAGAATTCATTAAAAAAGAAAAAAGAAAAAAAAAAAAATATGTATGAAGTTGAAAACTTTTTTTTAGTTATTTGAACTTTTTCAATTTTATTTTAAAGAGAAAATTTTCTATGTTATCATAAAATTTCATTGAGAGAAAGAAAAAAAAAATGATTAAAAATAAAGATTAAATTTTATTTTCATTTATTTTCTTTGAAGATTTTACGTTGCAAAGGAAGGATGAAAAAAGTATACAAACTGTATACGAAAGTTTTATATTTACCATTCATTTAATGACCTAAATTTTAACGGAAATTGATAATTTTAGAATTTTTATTGCTTTTAATCGATTTATTTTTTTTTTTTACTTTTTTATTATTTTTTTATCAATTTAATCATTAAAAAAAAAAATTTAATTGTGTGATTAAAAAAAGTAAATGGATTAAATTGCTGCCCACAACGGAAATCGTTCGATTTGTGTTATGCAAAAAAGTCTTGTCAATGATGATGAAGACATTTTTTTTCTTTTTTTTTCTGAACAAATAAATGGTAAAAAAAATACAAAGAAAATAAAATAAATTGCAAAGATGACAGAGAAGAGATTTGAAAAAGGTGACAGAATCTGCAAATAAAATTGTATAACAAGGTGAATCGGAAATTGTCTAGTCTGAATTTATCATTCTGTTTTTTGTGTTTAGATTTCTTTTGGGGCTTTCAGTTGTTGAAATGGCAAAGTTCTGACTTTAAAAAATTAAAGGTTTTGGGTTTCGAATTCACTACAAGTTCATTGATCTTTGAATAGACTTCAGTTCGTTTGTTATGAGTAATAGTGTTCGGGTAGTATAGTGGTAGTAGTTGTAGTCCAAATCGACTCTTGTCCCACCAAAGTTATCTTGAGTTTTCTAAAATATGTTTATGTCATCTTTTAAACTTAAAATTGAATTTTTTTCTAAACAAAATTTTTAATTGTGACTCATATAAAATTTAAAACTTAATTTCCCTTTAAAAATATGAAATTTTCTATTTTATTGTGCAATTTAAAATTCTCTTGAATCAAAAACATCTTTTTTATTAAAACATCATAAAACTTTTTTCTCTTTTCATTTAAATTGTTAAAAAAAAAAAAATGTTAAAACAAGCAAAAATTTCTTTTTTTTTTTTCTCTTTTTCTGTTTGTTTTTATTTTTCATTTGTTTTGCAATTTTTCTTCTCAAGAGATTTATGTATTTCAAATTTTGTGCAAACATCTAAAAATTATTTATACTTACACCTTACCTGTAAAAAGACGAAAAAAAAAAATAAATAAAAATATTTAAAAAAAAAATGCACCGAAGAAAATGAAAACGTAAACGATAAATCGTAGGAGTATAATAAAAACATTTTATTTGTATTTGTGTGTTCATATCAACAATTTTTATAAATTTCATGTTAAAAAAAAATAATGTTAACCGCATCTCTTTCATAAAAAAAAAAAAATTCTTATTGTGTTTTGAAAATTGTTGGGTTTTTTTTTTCTCTCTGCGAAATCTGCAGCAGTAAAAGGAAAATCTTGAAAAATAGAAAAAGAAGAAGAAGAAGAAGAAAAAACTGAAAAATCATTCCATCAGAAAACGCTTTTGTTTTATTTGTTTTTTTTATTCATTTTTTTTTTCCAAATAATTTATTTCAAAAACAGAAAAACTTTTTTTCATTTTGAATTTTAAAAAATCCTCTTGTATTTTTTTTACCATTCTTACGCTAAACATTTTTTTTTCTGGCGTATACGATGGATTTTTTTTTGTTTTTGTTTTTTTGTGTACGTACAAAATAATACACATTATTTTTCTTTTAGGTCACAAGTAAAGGAGAAATAAATTATGAAATATTCAACATGAATAAATATTTATTATTTTCAGTAATTTAAATTTAAAATAATAGAAAATAAAAAAAAATAAAAATTACAGGGTGATTTGTTTTTTTTAATGTGATTGATAAAATTTTCCAAAAGACTTTCTAAATTTTACTTCGGTAAAGTTTTGTACAGAAAGAGAAGAGCTTGTACAAAACCTACTTAAAGAGATTTTAAAGACGTAATATGAACTCTGTCCTAGAATTCTTGAAAATTGTTGAAGTTGCTCTGAATATTTGAAG
Organism: Bombylius discolor; assembly: GCA_939192795.1. Lineage (NCBI taxonomy): Eukaryota > Metazoa > Arthropoda > Insecta > Diptera > Bombyliidae > Bombylius > Bombylius discolor. The sequence continues at coordinate 2,674,893 of OW584242.1, forward strand.
TTTGAGTTTTTCAAGGTTGTTGAAAAGCATCAGTTCGGGAAAACTGTAGGATCTGATATCGGTAATGTACATTTTTCTTCAAATTTTAATAGTAAATTAATATTTTCATCTTTTTCGAAAAATTTCGGTGTCAGTGTATTTTTAAAATGTAGAACATTGTGACTCTTTGGTAACCCTAATCGTTAATATCATTCAAGTCCGACTGTGAATAAATACAAAGTAAAAGCTGTAGAAATTTTCGAAGAATTTTATACGAAGAAGGAAAAAGAAATTTAGAATAATCATCTATGTTGAAAAATCCTTTTTATGCGATGTTCAATAATAAAATTATTGAAATTTTCACATTTTCAAAATAAAGTTATTTCTTTACAATTAGAATCACCCTGTTGAAATATTTATACAAAATTCAAATAATTGAAAAATAAAATAATTTTAAGATAATTTCTCTACAAAAATACGATTTCTCTATGAAAAAATAATTCAAAGATTAATAATTATTGAAAATTATGGAAAAAAAAAAAACATCAATAAATCATTTGAAACATTTCAGAGTAATTGACCATGGACATGAGAAAAAAAAAAACAAATGAAAAATGATCATCATAAAAATGAAAAAGGCTATCAATTTATTGTAATTGTTTTGTTATTTCAATCGTCATTCAATGAAAGTTTGTGTCTATGTGTGTGTGTGTGTGTGTGTTTGTCAAATATATACATTATTTTCAATTTCACTTTATTCACACAAAAAAAGCATTTGTCATTTTGTAATTACATATTTACTTAATGTTACACACGCACACAGAAACAAATATTAACACTATTTCAATATTTCAATTTATAATCCTTATAATCTTATTAGTTGAAAAATAGGATATAAAAGGATATTAATGGAAATGAGTAAAAATGAGTTGTGTTTTTCATAACAAAAAAAAAGAAAAAAAAAGAAAAAAAAAGGTAAATTCAACATAATTTGAATATTTTTAGTCAAAATTTATTATATTAGAAATTAAAAGGACTTTAAAAATAATTAAAGTATTTTTTCAGAAATTATTCTGATACGTAAATATTTTTCTAAAAATTTCATTAAGCCTTAAGACAAGGGCAAGGAATTTGAAGCAATTTTGAAGTGTATTAAGCTCTTTTATCTTATAAGAGAGGTAAAAACAGAAACAACTGAAGTTTTTTTCAATTTACTAAAGAGATTATTTTGGAATCTATAAAGGATCAAAACAAAAGAAAGAAAAAAAAAAGGATAATTTTCTTTTGTTTTGATATGTTTTTTTCTTTCATTGATTCAATATAACCCCAATTAACGAGAAAAAAGAAGAACAAAAATAAAATCAAAAAAAATGAATTTTCGAGGATTAAAATCTTATTATGATTTGATTAGATAAATAGCCTTAATTAAATTCGGTTACACAGAAAAAAAAAAAAATTGAGGTATGTTTTTTGTTCAAAGTCAGTGGATTACTTTGTGTGATTTTAGAAAAGTTATACGACATGAAAGCTTGGGGCATTTTACGAATTTTTTTTTCGAATGAAGAAAGTCCAGTCTAGTGAGCAGTTTTGTAATCTTGGCCAGTGCATTTTCTCATCATACGACTTCAAGGTTCTTTATTTTTTAAATTTCCAGACTTTAATCTTACACGATATTCTTCTTTTTTGAACATTTTTTTTTCCTATTAAAAATATTTTTTTGTTTTGTTTTTTTACTTACTGATGTTTCAATTCATTGATTAATTGTTTCTATATTGTTTTTTCAATTAAGTTTTTCGAAAGCATTCAATAAAAGTTTTTTTTTTTTCGCTAAACGGTTGTAGCTTTGTCTAAAGAAGCTACATACATGTGTTATGTTTCAAATTTCACATATGACTTGAATGAACAATTTACGAAACTTTGAGAAAAAAAATATTAACTAGGAAAAAATGTTCCCAAGTATCTTATATCTAATGTACAATAACAGTACTTTTATTTCAATTACACATTTGTTTTTTTGTTTTTTTGTTGCTCTCAGAAAAAAGAAAATTAAATTAATTACAAATTAAAAATACTTATACAAGAGATATTTGTTAAACAATTAACCTGAAGTATCTTTCTCTATCTCTCTCTAGATAAAATGTGTTGTAGACTTAAAGCGTAAAATGTGCTTAAAATGATTAAAAAACGAAAATAACGAATATTTTAAAAATTTCATGTGTAATGCTCTTTTTTAGTTTTTTTTTTTTTTTTTAAAATCTTAAATTACCCGCTAGTATTTAATTAACCTATATTTTATTTAAAATAAATTAAATAATTATTTTCTAGCTTTCATAAAAAATAATTATAAAATACAGTGAGCGAGAGAGAGGCCATTATGAAAATAATTAAGCATCTTATATTTTGTTTGCATTTCACTTACCTCAATTTGAAGTTTTTTTTTTTTGTTTTTTTTTTTTTATCAAAACAGATATACATATATGTATGTACAACATCACAACACACAATCTTATATATTGAAAGTGTGTGTTTTGTTTTTCGAAATTATGATAATTTATACTTAAATACTGAATTAAAAAAAAAAAAAATAATAAAATACAAAAAAAAAAAAAAAAAAAACGGAAAATGAAACTTAAAAAAATATTAAAAAAGCGAAAAAAAAAAAAATCTGTTAAGTATACGTAAGATATTTCAATTAATTATAAAAAAAAAAAAGATCTACGTCAATGATAATAATTATTGCAATGCCATATAATTATAAATATTTTTTATGTAGTATATTATTTGAAAAAAAAAAACAAATTAAAAAAATAATAATTAAGATTTAAAAGGCAAAATGAACAAAAAAAAAAAAATAAAAAAGAGAGAAAAAACAAAAAACGAAAGATATTTTTAGATGAATATAACAAGTTGCATATTGCTCTGTATACATATTTACACATATTGTACATATGGATTCTGTTAGACGTATATATGATACATTCCGTAATTTATATTTTTACCTAAATAAAACATGCGATGAGATACGATTTGTATGTATGGAAGATGTTGATAAATAATTAGAATTCTGGTAAATGAACGTCATCACTTACCTTAAATTTTTTTTCTCCTTGTTTTAGTTTTGTTTTTGTTCTTCTAAAAATATTTATAGTGAAGGAAAGTAAATGCGCTAAGATAAAAATGATATAGGTATGTATATGTAGGTATAGAGGGTGGAATAAATTATGAAATGTGATGTGTGTTTGTTATATGTTAATTACACGTTCTAAATTTTTGAGAGAAATTTAAATAATTTTGAGAACTAAAAAAAAAAAAAAAAAAAAAAAACAAAAAAATACGTTGAAAATTTTCGGTTGGTGCCTGATAGAATTCAGATTTTGATTTTATAGATTTTAGGAATTTGAATTTTTGAAAGAAAGAAGAAAAAATATGTTCTAATTTAGATCATGAGTATTTTTTCCGTTGTTAATTTTTCTATAGTTTTCCTTGTATACAATTTTTAACCGTCGGAAGCTTTCTGTTTTGTTTTTTTTTTTTAAATTCAGTAGTCAAAGATTTTTAAAAATTTGTTTTAGGGAAGAAGCTTAGGGTAATTTTTATTTTTGTTTTCACTTGGTGATCAAAAAATTCAATCGAAATTTTCGAAAATGCAGTGTTGTTGAAGTACATATATGATATGACAGCATCACTGTATTTTCTAAAACACCAGTGATTCTTTCTTTTTTAAATTTCTTCGAAAAATGTAGAAAAGAAAATAAAACACAAGATTTTGTTTTTTTGATATTTTCATAATCATTTGAAAAAAAATTCTCACAATATTCGAAAAATAAATTTTATTTAATTCAAAATTTATTGTCTAAAATTAAATACCTACTCTGTTTGTTTTTTTTTTTAATTACAGGTTCTATTAATTTTATTGCTAATTTTACCAATAATCATTTATTTATTGTAGATAAACAAAAGCTTAATTAAAAAAAAAAAAAAAATAATAATTGTTATCTCCGATTGGATTTTCGAATTTAACATAATCAATATTATTTATTCAGAAATGTGCTTTATTTGTTTAAAAAAAAATAAATAAAAATAAAATTTATATGACGCACAAAAATAAATATTTTTTTTTAGATAAAAACGTCATCTAAATAATTATAAAAATGCTACTTTTGTTTTTTTGTTTTCAATCTTCGAAATTATTATTTGTTTTTTTTTTTTAAATTACACACATATAAAATCGAGTTTGCATAATTTTATTTTTTTTTTCGAAAATTATTTAATTTTTTTTTGTTATTAATTCTTTTGAAAAATACCTTTTGCTTTGGCTATCACTTTTAATGGGAAAAATTAACATTTTTTTGACAAAAAAAAAATGTACGAATAATGATTAATTTTCAAAATTTTAATTTAATAAACAATTATGTAAATTTTTTTTTTATTTTTTTATTTCATTCGAGATTACAATAATTTTGTTGTAAAGATTTTCCGTTAAAAAAGTTCCTCAATTTTAGAAGCAGGTGAGGTTTCTAATTAGTATAAGCTTTATGGTAAGATGGGGAGTTCATAAACGTTTTAGTTTTGCTTTTCTTATTGTTTTTTTTTTTTTTAACGTGAAAACTCTTATTTATGTTGCAGGTTGTGCGAAGAAAGATATATAATTAGGAATTAGGATATAAGAAAAATTTGAATAAATTAGAATGATTTGTTTAGGTAAAATTTTAAGTAGATTATTGAATTTTTAAGTTTTTAAAGGTGGAAAAAAAAATTTTTTTTTTTGTGACGTTTAAAAACAAATCATTCAAGAATTTTTAAATTTCTCAATTGATAAAGGGGGATTCCATTGAAGGTTCAACGTGAATTATGCATTTTTTCATCTTGAAAAAAAAAAGGCTAATAAATGAATAAATAAACATGATAAGAAAAAATGAGACACTTTGACGTAAGCGTAATCATACGATATCGCAAAGTAGAAAAAAATGAATTTGATTTTTGATTTAAAAAAAAAAAAACTTATTTCAACTTGAATTTTCCAATTAAAAAATTGATTAGAAAAGAAATGATCATTAATCAAATTGAAGTAGAATGCTTATATTTTATTTAATTTTTCTTTATTTCTCCTTCTCAATTTTTTTTTTTTTTTTTAGTTAGTATACGAGTATGTCAATTTTTTCTGTCTACTTCATTAAGAAATTTAATTACGATTGTGAATCATTCAGGGTAATGGTACCAGCAAAGAGCTGTAGGAAATTTGAGAATTTTTCATCAGTAATTAAAAGTAGTAACTAGGAATAGCGAGCGACATTGTCCCGGAAAGGCAAAAGTCCGTGGTCCGATTCCCGGTCTGATTGAATGTCGTTCTTCTTTTCCTAGCTACTATAGAGCCAAAGTTGCAATAGCGATAAATTTTCAGATATACTAATTTTACAAGTTACGGGGCATAATTGTTGAAAGAAAATCCATTGATGAGCTGCTTAAAAATAACATCAAACGAAACAACGTGTTGAATGAAGCGCTAACATGACACATTTGATTTTCTCAAAAATGTCTACAAGACAGAAATAAAGAAATATTATGAGAAGTTTCAAGGTTGACTGTTTAGCTAGAACCTTAAACTGACATCAATATTTTATAGGATTTGTTGGATCAAAATTTTTCTCAGAAACCATCAAAATCATAAGGTCACAACTAAGCTAATAACACAAAATTTTCCATGATTCAAACCAAACAGAAACTTTTAATTAAAAAAAATATCCTTGACAAATAATAAATATCCGAAATTACTGCCTGAAAATTTTTTAAATTAAAATTTCGAAGAAATATTTTTTTTTTGCCATTTTTTCTCTGAAAAATAACAAAAAATAAATTATTGATTGATTTTTGTCTTCCATTTATTTTTACGTACACACATTTTTTGTTTTTCTGGATGTCCTCAGTGACATGTAAATACCGGATTTTTTCCTTTTAATTTTTCTGCTTTTTTTTCTCTTGTTTTTGTTAATGTGATTGATATTTTGTCATTACACACACACACACACACACACGATGAGTACCTACATTTCACAAAATGAAAATCCTTTTTTTTTTTATATTTAACATAACGTTTACATATTTAAAATTTCAATATTGTAACACCTCAGGTGAAATACATAAAATCCAATATTTTTGTTAAAATATAAATGCGGTACAGAGAAATTTAAATGATTAATTGTCATCGGAAATTTTGTGTATCCTGTTTCATGTTACATATCATGGAATATTTAATTTTTTTTTTTGTTTTTACAGATTTTTATTTCATGTGTATATGTAAATGTCATCTGTGTAAGTAAATAAAATGTTTAATTGTTGGTTGTTGTCATTCATGTCACGTACTGTATACAGAAAAATTCAGAATATCTGCAATATTTTTATTAAAAATTTTTATTTTCAATTTTTTTTTTTTTTTGTTTCCATTTTACAATTAATCATTGGAATTTTTTTTTGGGCAGAAAATTTTTGATTTATTTTATGTTTTTGAGCTTTTATGACTTTTTTTCTCCAGATTTAAAAAAGAAAAATAATTTGCCTCTGAAAATGATTGAGATTTAAGGAATTTCTAGAATGAGAACAAGAGGTGGGGTTAATTAATCAAAGATAAAAAAAAAATTGAAAATAAATTGGATAAAAATCGTTGTTAGGGTATAATTTTTTTTTTTTTTTTTTTTAAATCAAGATAATGAGATTTACTTGATTTAAGAGTACGTAAAAGGCAGAATTTTGGTACATGAGTTCAAAAATTACATTTTTTTTTTTCACATTTTTCAAACAATTTTATCTTATTTTCAAGTAAAAGAGAAAAAAAATCAAAGAATATTTTTAATTTAATTTTTTTTTTTCAAGTTAAATGTTTCATTAAATTTAAGTCGTAATATACGTGTCTTATCCTCTTCCTAAGGATAATAAATTAATATCCTGCTCGCTTTTATTTTTGTTTTTTCCATAAAATTCACATGAATTTTTTATTTTTTTTATTTTATTGGATTACTTTGTGAGTACCTTTCTTAAAGCAAAAATAAAAACAGGATTTTTAATGTTCTTATGTCATGTTTTGTTGGAAATATGATGTATGTACATATGTATTTTTTATTTATTTATTGTTTTGAATTACGTATTTTAAATTCAAAATGAAAAAGAAGGAAAAAAAGAAAAGAAAATGCCTTAAAAACATTCAGTTTTCTGTTCCGACTGTTAAAAAAAAAGCAATCTGCGGGTTTTTCTTCAAGGACCAGAAGCTTTTCTATATAGTCGAATTATCTCTTTAAAAAAGCTATTGATTTTTAAAAGTCTTTACTAACTAGAAGTCCCAGCTAACCACTAGTCGATTTCGTACTAAAGAAAAAAATATTAAAGAGTAGATCTTTTTTGAAGATATCTTATTTTGGTCCAAAAATGGCTAACACTTATATTACCCGAGGTATGTCTGCCTTCTGTTGATTTTCTGGAATTGGTCTAACTTTTTTTTTTTGACAAGTTTTTTAGACATTTTATGTCATACCGTCTTCAGGGATGACAAAACATGTTTTACGTTTCTTATCTCAAAAAACCAAATAGAGCTAAATTATTTCTTGAATTATCCTTCATTGTTTTTTTTTTTTTTGGATTATCCTTCGTTGTTCGTGTTTTACATTTTCCACATTCAACTTTAGAAAAAACAAACAAAAGTTTTTTCGTTTTTGTTTAGTTAATTTCATAAAATATAAAAAAAAATTGTATGTTTTTTTAGATATTTTGTACATGTCATGTTTTATGAAATTTAATAAGTCTTTAGGATATTTTTCTTTTCACATATGTACACAAAATAAAAACAAAATTAAGGATATAAAAAGGATAACAAAATAAAAGTAATAATGACATTAATAACAATAAAAATATAAACAGAAAAAAAAAAATGAGATCTAAATAGCATGCTAAGAAATTATACTTACTTCTTATTTATTGTGTGGTCGTAAATTTAATGTATCACCACCGTGTCAGGATATGAAAAAAAAAAGAAAAAAAAAAAAAAAGAATAAGAATGCCTACGATATGATTATACCTACAGAAATTATTATCCTTTATTTTTTGTATCTTTTTTTTTTTTATATGGTGTCATATTAAATATATCAAGGGCAATAAAGAATTTTCATTTTCATAAAAATGTCCAGTTTGATTTTATCATGCACGCATGGCATAAGTTCTTTTTTCAACCCCTAATTTAATGATGTAGGTTTATTTAGCACGTATACCACATTAAGGATATGTGCTGTCGTTTTCATTTTTCAGATTTCATAATCCCTTCTATTTTTATTTTTTTTGCTTCCAAAAATTTTTTAAAGAAAATCAGACAAACGTATAAAAAGAAGAAGAAGAAAATTTATCTCACAGTCACTACTATTTTGTAATAATGCTACCCTTATTTTTTGTCTACAAAAATTTCCTTACACACGAATGTAGAGTTGGACGAATAGGGGAAAAAAAAAAAGAAGAATCTTAAATCGTTTTTTTTTTTTTGTTGAATCTGTTCATTAACTTTTCCTTGTATGCATTCGTTTTTCTTTTTCTTTTTTGGTCCTGTCTAGCCTATCATAGAGCACTTTTGTTGTGTAAATCTTAAAGACAAAAAAAAAAAATGAAATAAAATTTTTTTCTTGTCTGGATAACGGAAGAAAAAAGGCGCCAAACAAAAAAACATATAGATACTTACAAGTTTTATGGAAGTTTTTCAAATTTAATCAGAAGAAAAAGAAATTTGGTATGAGAACTAGGAAGTGACATTACAACCAGCAGTAGCATATTCGAAATTAATTTAGTCTTTTTTGCCTATTTGAAAATAAATGAAAGTTATATGTAAAAAAAGAGAAGGAAAAAAAGAAACATACATGCTGGTAGAGTGGAATTTAAGTTAAGTATAACTTTTTTTTTTTTTGAGGGAGATTTTATTAGTTTTGATTTAATTTGAAATGGAAACTGTAGTAATGCAGTTTTTCTTAATAATTTTTTGATGAAAACTTAAAGCTTTTCTTTTAATGAGTTAAATTATAGATGGATAGTCTTTTCTTTATGATTTAGAAACAAAAACGATAGGAAGAAGATACTTATGGAGGAGAAAAATAGATATTAGCGATAATCGCTTTACTTGGACAAGGAGACCACAAACCAGAAGAGAGAGAGAAATGGGACTTGCATTTCACAACTTGAGAATGTGACTGACAAATAGCTGACCAAATTTTATTACACTCTCAGAAGGTGGTCTCTAGTATTAAAAAAAAAATAGATGTGGGTGGGTAGGAACTACCCGCAATTGTAGTATAGGATTGAATGAATATAAATTAAAGTTCATATTAAAGAGTCAGAAAGTAAATAAATTTGTTCTTAGAAAAGAAAAATATCCGAAAAATAAAATAACTTACATAGACTTCTAGAAAAATTTTTATATGTACCTTAAAAAGAAAATAAAAGATAAAATTAATTTCAACTAGCAGATTTTTCTTTTAAAACTTTTACATTTAAAGATAAATACGATAAAATGGCATACATGATTCTTCTGATACCACTTACATTTACTGTATTTTTCATTTTTAAAAGCAAATTCATTATTGCTATTTGGATCTTGGATGCCATCCAAGAATGTATTAATTCACAAATGCACAGGGTACTTAAAACAAATATGTTTACAGCTCAATTTTATCATCTCTTCAAAATACAACACTTTTTTTACCGAAAAAAAATTTTAAGTAGAAAAAAGCAAAAAATGGGTTTGTTCAAAAACGCATGTTGTAAAGCTATTTAGAATTTAATTGTGCTAAATCACTGCGTCATGAAGCTTTGTGATCTCATATGTTGACTTAATTTTGACTTTTCAGATGACCTGGTGATGCATAACTGGAATTTTTGAAATTAATCAGTAAAGCAATATATGATGTGTTTTCAAAATAAGAGCGTTGACAATCAACAAAGCAGATTGTGATAAATTTTTGAAAATACCCCTCATATTAGTTTGCTGGAGATGTGCCATTTCACAACTTAGTAAAAACAAGAAAAGAACATTGTTTTGTCTTTTTTTTTTCAGGAGAAAAATCTTAAAGATTTGTTGAAGATTTGTGCTTTTTTTTCTCTTAAATTAAATTTTAAGGAATTTTATGGTGAATGACTTTTTAAGTATATGCTTTAAAGAAAAGGGTCCTTTTTTTTGCAATTAAGTTTTTTTTCTTCTGTGTATCATCTTAAATTTGGTAAATACTTAAAAAAATTTTTTAGTAAGGCAATAAAGGAATAATAATTATGATTTATTACGCAACATGCGAAATATTATTTTCTTCAGGCGACAAGGAAGATTAAAAAAATAAAAATTAAGAAAAATAATTGTTATCGTTTAAGGAAATTGTCATATTTCAAGAAGTGTTTCTCTTTAAGATGATAAATAATGTCGAAATTTTTTTAAAGGAAGGAAAAAAATTGATGGAAAACAGTACAAACAATGAAAAATTCGTTTAAAAAAAAAAAAAAATTTAAGAAGGGCGGTGAGCGTTTTATAATGCCAAAGAAAGAAAAAAGAAGAAGAAGAAGATACACAAATTTAATATGAAATTTGTATACTTACATATTCAGAATATAAATTATATATAATGTATATTTTTTCCCCCAAAGGTGATAATAATCCAATTAAGGTGTAAAGAATATATTAAGAAAAAAAAAAATTAAGAAGAAGATTTGTGCAAAATAATGTAATTAAGTTTTTTTTTTTTAAACCTATTTATTTTTCTCACCTCATTCTATTGTGAATTGTTTATTATCTGTAAATAATATGTATGTGTAAGTATGTATACGTACGTGCATACAATAAAGTTCTGATTATACATTATATGTGAGTTTTTTTGTGTATACATATTTTTCATTGTATGTGACAAATTGTATGTGAGTATACATAAGTGTCATTTTTCATTTTTCATCCTTAATTTTTTTTTTTGTTCTTCTTTTTTTTTTTACTTCTTTAAAATATTGTATCTAAGAAGAAATTATGGATGTGTGTGTCGTATTTAATAAATTTTCAAGATACACATATATGTATGGTATATATTATAATATGTATATTTTAATTCGACACGTGTCAGATGTGAGAATAGATTCAAGATTTAATATGGTAAATATAATTTTTTTCCTTCATTCCTTCATCGTTATGTAGTTACAATGAAATTGTTAGAAAAAAAAAAAAAAAAACTTTATTATATCCTGCGAGTCGAATTTCTTGCTTGTCTCTTTTTTTTTTCTTTTTTAAACCATTAATTTTTAATTGTATTCAGTGTATATTAAAAATTAATTATATTTTTAATTAGATTTTAAATTTTAATTAAGCCTCATATGTGTTATAATTAATTTGTATTTTTTTTATTTTCTTCTATTTTCAGGTGAGTTTTTATAAAATTGAAAATTTTCATAAATATTATTTGAGATGTGTGTGGTGGATTTTGATTAAGAAAATAATATTAAAGTGTGTAAGTAGAAATTTTTGAATAGAAAATTAAATCTTTTAGAAGATCTCTTCAACAATAATATTATAACTCTGTATCTGTATCTGTAACAATGAAATTTTGTTTATTTTTGTGGAATAAGGTTTGAAAATTTAACCGTGATTTTGTTCTCATTAAGGAATATTCAAATATTCACTGTCGGAACTCGCAAGGCTAATGTGTAGTATGAAATGAATCAGCCTTAATGCAGAATCATTGAAAAAATAACACGGAATCTACTATGTAGGATCAAAAATATTTTCCATGATTTTGAAAAATATAAAACTGAGAAATCATCACTTTTTTGTAAACTTTGATAAGCTGTGTCTCAAAAACTAATAGACACATAGAAGAATTCTTTGCAGGACTGGATTCAGGACATCCCAAATTATCATTTTCAATCGCTAAATCGTAAATCTGAACTACATCGATTTTCGTGAAAAATTCAAAGGGGTAACCCTTAATTTTTTTCGATTTTTGGGTCAAAAATTTTTTGCTCAGAAATGGGTTGAATAGGTATCCTTCTTATAGATTTGATTTGAACTCGATACCTTTATCATCAGAAGCTAGTACTTTTATCGCTTCGGTGACTGCTCGCTCAAGAAATTTATATGTAACCATGAAACTAAAATTCAAATTTAAAAAAAAATTACTTTAGTCATTTTATTTTTATTTCACTTAGATTATTCTCTTTTATTTTAATTAATTTTCAGTTTTTTACACCAGAAAGGCTATACTTCATCTTTATTAACACGACATTTATATTAATTTTTGTATCATGTTTCCATTTTTAAAGAAAAAAAATTAATAAGATAAATTATAAACAATTTTAAAAATATTCGTTACGCTTTAAGTCATAAGATATAAAGCACAATTATTTTTAAGTATTAAAATGATGTCACAATTCTCTAAAGCTTCTCTGTCATTAAAATTAAAATAAAAGAAAAACAAAAAGTTATAAAAGATATGAGAAATAAATATTAAAAATGAAGTTTGTGACAGTAAAAGATACACACATTAGAAATTCTAGATCTATTAACAGTTATATATAAAATAAAATAAAAGAATAGTAATCTTGTCTTTTTCACTTGAAAAAGTAAATGAAAAAAAAAAATTGTCATCTTGAAAAAGGATAATATTCAGAGTTTTTTTTTTTTTATCCATTTATCAGAAAATAAAATTGAAAAAGCAATACATATTTGTCTAGACAAGACTCCAGAGAATATAAAAAGGACGAAAGAATTTATTGAAAATTTTTTCTTTTTTTTTTCCCTCTTCAATTTTTTAATATTTTAAGGATCAAAAGGGCTCATGTAAAAATTTTTTATCACTATGAAAGGAAAAACAAAAATGTGAAAAATTTTTCGTTATTTTTTTTCGAAATTTTTCGAATATGAAATTTTCACCTCTTTGAAAATTCTTAGTTAATTAAAATTTTGTGCATGAAAGGAATGCGAAATGAAAATCGCTTTCTACAACAATAAGGAAATTAAAAAATAAAATTTTACCCTAAAGGATAAATTTCAAGGATTTAAAAACAAACAAAAAAAGTAATAATAATAATTTTCATGTACACACAAACACACAAGTACACATGTCAGGTCGTCAAGAATATTCTACATTCCTGTTTTATTTTTCTTTGCATTTTCGTCCTTCTCCTTTTCCTTTTTTTTTTTTTTTTTTTTTTTGTAATCTTAATATCTTCGTTATAAATGTCTTCGAGACATCCTTGAAATGCTTGATGATATTTGTTTATTTATTTATACGTTGATTTATTCTCTTTTTATATTCTTATACTTTGACCCCCCCCCCCCACTTTCAATTACAAGTCATGCAAAAGCTTATAACACATATTAAAAAAATTTAGAAAATGCAACAAGGAAAGAAAATTAATAGAAAAAAACAAGGGGGTTGAAAAAAAATAGTTGTAGAAAATCATTTTCCTTCATGAGAAGACGATGACAACAATAACAAAATTAAAAAAAATAAAATTTTCTGCTTGTAACTAAAGTAATTTTTTTTTTATAGCTTTTGTTTTTTGTATTAAAAATTCCTTGAACTTTTCATAGTGTTTAACCCTTTAAGAAGATTTGTTATACAATTCAAAGTTAAATGACAGTCATTACAGCAATGAGTGCACGAAAGAATGAATGTATGTTGTATGTTGTATGTTGTATGTACATATTTGTACATATGTAATACCTATATGTTATCTAATGATATCAAATTGCAATGCAAGGGCAAAAAATCAAGTTTGTGTGTGGGTGTGTGTTGGTTGTTTATAAAAAAAATTTTTTTTAAAAAAAAATAGAAAGCAACAAATAAGTTTTATACTGCAGTAGATTATGTTTTATTTTTAATTATTCCGACAATGTAAGGTGTTAAATATCTCTTCACATGTATATATATACATATAGGATACTTCATATACTCTATACCAACAATTATTATCATCATTATCATCCTATCACACATATAGCATATACGTTATATCATTTATATACATATGTGAAACATTAGTAAAAGAATTAGATGATGATGATGATGATGATGATATGCAGAATGTTGTGGTTTGTTAATTGTGTAAAATATGTAGACAAAGCACATACATATCTACTACACACATGCATGCATGTACATATGTGTAATTAAATTTTATTATCAATATACGTTACTGTTGATTTTCATTATCATTTTCCTTTTATAAACTTAATTTTTGTTGTTGTTGTTGTTGCTTTTGTTTGTTTGTTACTGTATAGTCGTTTTATTCCTGATAAATAAAATCCACATGCAAAAATTTAACTGTATATATAAATTCTTTACATATGTATATCTTATATACATCATAAAAGTAATACATAACTATAATATTTTTTATCTCTAGAATAGAAGCTTTTGTGCATTATAATTGGGTGTATAAGACCACCCAACCATCTCTTTTTTTGTTGGTCTAATAATTTTACAAAAAGTTGATTTTACAAACATATATAAATACACATAGATACTCGTATATTGTATATGTACATATCTAATATTCTGATTATATGTATGTTGCGTTTCCTTGTATGAAGGTCGTTTTAAGGTAGAAATTGAAATTTGCAAAAGTTTGATATTTCATTTTATGTTTGTTTGTTAGTACAGAGGTTATCGTAATTTGAAGTTTTCATATGAGTATATGAAATTTGAAAATTGTTATATGAAGTGTAATGTATATAATTTGTGGGATTTGGGTTATTTTTAAGGGGATAAGAGAATTCAATGAACATTTTATACCGATCAATTTTTTGTGTATAAATTGGCTTTAATATAAAGTTTTGAAATTTTCATATTTATAATTTACAATAAAATTTTATTGCATTTTGCCTGATAAATTGAGATATCATGTGTAAAATAGTGAATGATATATGTATGGATGTGTGTGTGGGTGAAGTGGGTGGTGGTTGGTAGTCGTTTTTTGTACTGTTGATTAATGAAAGCTCCCCTTTTTTTTGTTGTTAAATTATATCTTAAATGTTAACTTTTAGTGCAATTTTAAATAAAATTTCAATGATAATTGTGAAAAAAAAAAATTTTTTTTTTTTGTTAAAAAAAAATTTCAAACAAGGTTATAAGCTGAATGAATTTTTACGTAGGAAGAGAGAGAGAGAGAGAGAAAAAAGAAAATTTTCACTATAATTTACTAAATTTTGACAGTAATTATTTTTTTTAAATATTTAGAACGGATGATATGATGGTAAATTTATGTCAATAATAACGGTATAATAATTTTCTCTTCGTTATACGGAAATTTAATAATTTTCTCCATATGTATTGTTTGTTTGTTTGTTTGTTTGTTGAGATGTAGGTATGTCGCTATTGTATGACAAAAATTTTCTCATATGTTATATAATTTTTAGTAATGATGAAATATTCTGTTTGTATTCTGTCTCAAATTTTATTGTAGAAATAAAAATATTACGCTAAAAATGTATGGAATTTAATTATGTTTATAAGATAGAATTTTCTACAAAGTGTATCCTTTTTTTTTTTTTCCCTTTTTTATTTTCATTATACGTGACAATTGTTGAAATATTTTTGTTTCTTGAATTGCTTGGAGTTTTTTTTTTTTTTTTTGAAATACATACATAGATACTTTTGTTGTGAGATATGTTATGGTGAACAAGGAAAACAAGGAATTTATTTATTTAATAATTTCGTGGTCTAGCTAAAGTCCTGAAGGAAAATTGGTTGTTTTTTCAATGATTTGGTGTATGATGCAATTTTTTGTTTTGTGTGGTAGATGGAATTGATTATTTTTCTTCTTCTTAAATTTTTGGAAGCTGAAGCTAATTATTTCTGAGTCTGACTCATAAAGGAGTTGTATGGAAAAGGGATTTTTTTCTAGTCCATTTTTGAGCATTCAATGATACCTTAAAAAAAATGTTCTGCAGTAATTTTTCAATTCAGTCAGCCAGATTTTTCAGTTTTTCGAAAATATATAATTTTAATTATTTTTTGCTTTTGCTAATTTTAACTATTTGCCCACTCATTGAATGCAAATTCTAAATATTTTTCTATTATGGAAAGCAATTTTCACCAAAAACGATTATATTTTTTTTTGAAATTCCTTCTGAAAACACATTCTTTCTTCAAGTCCTTTTTTTTAGTGACTTTTAGGTGTTTTTAATTACGTACACACACGTGTACTCATTAATTGATTTTCGAAAAAGGATTTACGCTATTTGAAGTTTTTTTTACGTATTTTTTCTCAAAAACTAAAATATTTCTATAGAATAGAAATTTATTGTAATAAATTCTTACCACGTGTTTCATTTATTTGCAATTATAATTGAATATGTCCTTGTTAGAAAAAAAAAAAAATTAATTTAATCATTATTTAAAATGTTTAACTCATCGAAAGAAAATTATTTAGAAATAAAAAAAAAAAAACAAAGACAAAAAAAACTTGAGAAATTGTAGAAAACTAAACTGTGAAGAAAGAAGGAAAATGAAAGGGGGTGTGGAGATGGATGGTTTTTCAGAGTTTTCAGTAAGTTTTTTTTTTTTTTTTTCAAAAACATATTTCTTTTGAATTTACATGTTCGTTTTTTTTTTGTTGTTCATTTTGTTTGTGTGTGGTTTCAAATTTATCCTTTGAGGAATAAATTTTTGAAATAATGAAGTAAACGTTCCACGTGCGTAAGATTTGTACTTTTTTAATTTTATCTACTTACATGTTAGTCATTTTACAATTATGAGATGCCAAAAATGTGTACATAAACTGTTTACACATTCGAAAAAAAAAAGTAAAGAAAAATAAATAAGAAAAGTTTACAAATATATTTTATTTTTTTTTGGTATAAAAATTCCCATGTTTATTATTATTTTATTTAAAAAAAAAAAAAAGGATAACGATTATTTTTTCTTGCTTGCGTTTCATAATAGACGAATATAAAGTTTTTCTTTGGGATTTTTCTTCTCTTCTTAATTTTCTTTTGATGAATTTTATTACCGTCTAGGGGGGGTATCATGTGTTATATAGTATAATTACTTTTGAAAAGAAAAAAGGATAAAATGTGTGTATGAAATGAACTTACATGTGTAAAAGTATGTTTTTTTTTTTTATTATTTACACACAGGGTTAAATTTTGTTTCGAAGTCGAAATATTTGTCCTTTTGATCCTGTAATTGTGGGTTTAGTTTTTTTTTGTGGGGATGGAAAAATTTACCTGAACGTTATAGCATTGACATCCTTTTTCGTTTTATAATTTGAGTGCTGTCTGCAAGTATTTCTTGCAGGAATCCTGGGAAAATTACAAGAAAATCGAGACATGTGACTAATTAATATTTTAATTTTAAAGCGCATAGCAGCGTCATTTTCTTGATGTTGTTGTTGTTGTTTAAAGGTACACCCTGTATTTATATAAATTACGAAGTCTTAAAAATTTCCTACTTTTTTACTTTTGAAATGGTCTTGACATTGTCCTTTGAAAAATGAGTTTTAAGAATAAGACAAAAAGCATTTTTACCACTTTGATAATTGAAAAACAAAAAAGAACTTTTGTCTGTTGTTATCCTTGGCTTTTTATAATTTATTTACGTTTTTTTCATTTTAATGAAATTTCAACTTTTAGTTTTAGAAAGTCACTTGAGTTTGCATTCTGTAATAAAATTGAGAAAAAAAAAATACAAATTTTTTTTTAATTATTTAATTAGAAAAACGGAACAGATAAAAAAAAATTTATTTTAAAAGTCCTTTAATTATTTATAAGATTTTTAATTTTTTTTTTTTTAAAAAGTAAAACAATTTACGCAACCGACTTTTTAAATTTTGTTGTTGTTGTTGTTACACTGATGCGTATTATGGAAAAAAAAAAAGTTTTGTCCTTTTTTAATTACGGTACTTTTTTTCTTGGTGAGGTTTTTCCTTTTTCTCGTAAATGTATCCTTTGAATAATTGATGTCAATTGTTATTTGTCAAATTATTTATTTTGTTGGAAAATTATATTTAATTAAAAAATTGTTTTGTTACACTCTTTTTTTTTTTTTTTTTTTTTTGACTTCAAAAAGTCAAAACAGTTTCTAAAAAAAAAAAATTTGAGGACTGAACATTTTATTTTAAATATAATTTTAAAATTTCAATGAATTTTTGATCTTTTAAACAAGAAAAAAAAATTTAATTTCACAAATTATTTGTAATTTTATAAAAAGTTAAAAAACCATAATTTCGTTCTTTTTAATTACGCAATAAGTGCAATCATTTGAGAAATTAATTTGAAAACTTTCATAATTTCTTTTTTTGTTTTTCAAATAACGGAAAATTGAAATCATTAAAAAAAAAAAAGAAAAAAAAAAATATAATTGAAAATATCGCAAAGAAAAAAACTTTTAAAATCATAGAAGAACTTTTAAGGAAAAAGAAAAATTAAACAACAATGAAAAAGGACCTTTCAACTATAAAGGAGAAATTTTAAACTAAAAAATTCCAAAAAAAAAAAATATCCGAGAGAGAAGAAAGAAAGTAAGAAGACAGACATCATCATACGAAAAGAAAGTTTCAAATGTTTATTTTTTTATTTATTTAATTCTTTTAGTCGACAAAACTTTGTAATATAGGATTTACAGGATTTACATGATATCACTTAAATTGAAACGTAATTGTATACTTTGATTTTAACTGTAAGGTGATTCTATAAAATTAATCATTTTTTTTCTCACTATTTTCTTACAAAGAGTGCGACTCACATCCTTTTAACTGAATGTAGGTCCTACCGAGATTAATAAAAAATCATATAACTCAGGAGAAAAAAAAAGATAATATTATATCTACTGATAGTCCAATAGTATGGAAAGCACCACTTCAAAAGCTATTAACTTTTCCACCCACATAACTTTCGTCTTAAATTTAAAGCACATTCTATTCAGAATCACCCTTTATAAGCCTTAATTTTTATTAAGAGAAATTTATTTTAAATGAATTTAGTATACAGTTTAGTTTTTCGTCTTCAAGTGAAAAGGATTATCGTATTACATTTATTTACAACAAAAATTGGTTTTGACAAAATATTATGTAGAAAAAAAATTGAAATTTTCTATTTCTTTCATTTTGGTTTTTTTTTTTTTTTTTTGGTACCCTTATACGCTGTCTGTAGTGGTATTAACTTTAAAAAGGGTATTATTTTTATAATATATCCTTAACAGATAACACTTAATGACAGTTTTTTGTCCTTCATTAATATTTTATTTCATTTTCTGTTTCATTCCATCATCGTCAGTCAATGTCATTTTTTTTTTTCACATTTCATGGAATATCACCATCATCATCATCATCATCATTATTATTTCTTTTTGTCTGTTTTGAGATACAAGGGTTAAATTATTGATATCCTTTAACCCCTATACGTGTATATTTGTTGTTATTTGTGTAAAATTTTACACAAGGATTTTTAGAAGAAAAAAAGCTTAAGAAAAAAAACAGAAAAAAGTAATTTTAACTGTGATTGAAAATCACTAAAATTAAGAAAAAGAAAATTGATGATAAAAATAAATACGTAAAAATAACAGGCGACACATTTGTGTATGATGTGATTGTGTGTTTTGAGCTTGTTGGGTGGAATGAGGTTAGAAAAGTTTTTTATATTGAATATTGAAAAATTATTGTTATTGCTTGAGCTGATGTTGCTCGTATTCCTTTTATGTTGCTATTATTATTTTTTTTTCTCTTAATATTATTATTTTTCATCCTTCTTCTCAATATTCCTTTTTCTTCTTCTTCTGATTTTGATGACTTTTTTTTTTATTACTCTACTGCGGAAAGTTGAAAATAATTGAAATCCTGACATGTTGGATTCCAATATTAAATTACAAACAAAAAAGAAAAAAAGACGGGGGGGGGGGGGGTAAAGCAGATCCTTTACAGTTAAATGAATTTTTGATTTAGGATCAATGGTACTTTTATTTTTTTTTTCTGGTACGTCTTCTAAATCATTTAAAAAACACAGAGAACAAAAAAAAAAAAAAAACAATTTAGAACAAATATGAAGTGTGTATGTAAATAATAATTAAATTAAAATTGATCCTTTAAAAAAAAAAAAAACATAATTGTATGATAAGGAAAAGAGAAGGGTAAAGGATTTAAAAAAAAAAAAAAAAAAGTTAAGAAGTGATTTTGTATTTAATTTCATGGAAAAACAGAACTGGTGGTGGTGGTGGTGGTTACAGACAACGCCAGAGTATGCGGTTAATGTGGTTTTTTGTATTTTGTTTGCAAGGACTTATTTTTTTTAAAGGAATAAATTAAATTCAGTCAAGTTTTCGTAATTGATTTATATAAAATTGATGACATAATGGATTTTTGTTTTTTTCAAGTAAAGTGAGGGTTGTAATTTTGGTGTTTTAGGGCGTGAGCATGTTAGGATTTTATTTCTAAAAAACAAAAAACAAAAAAACAAAATCTGTAAGTCGTTTTATAAAAGTTTAAAAGCATTTTTTTGCTAAATTTCTAACATTATCATTGAAAAAGGATACCAGTAACAAACACCACTCAAAAAAGATCACAACAGTTTATAATATTTTTCCTATGAAATTCCTATTAAGTAAATGGAAAATAATTCCTCAATTTTTAAAGGATTTTCTCAGCTTTAAATATAAAAATATGATTTATTTATTTTTTCTTGTATGTGTTTGACGAGTAAGGTAAAATTAAGCCAGAAATATAAATCTTTTTTCAAGTAAATTTTTTTTAAATAAAATTCCATAATTTTTTTTTTTTTTTCATTTAAAAAGAAGTGAATTTTGTTTTGTAAAATTGTGAAGAAAAAAAAAAAGTTGTGTTCTACTGGGAAATCCCTTTTGATATTTTATAAATAAATTTTTATTATTTTTCTTTTGCCATATATTATTTCCTTTTAAATTTCCGGTATCATATAATTTTTTACAAAATTGATTTATTTTAAATTCTGACCCAATTTCTTACCGGATATAATTTTTGAGTACCAACATTTTTTTTTTTTTTTTTTTTTTGAAAAAAATATTTTTTGTTTTTATTTTCGTTATCCGTTTAAGCTTTCTTTAATTTATTTTTCTCTGTTAAAAAATTTTTGTTTTCCTAAGACACCAAATTTTATTACTAAGAAAAATAAAGTTTCTTTTTTCTTAAATTCTTTTTGGAAATATGAAGTTCTTTGGTTTGAATACTTTTTCCGCTGGCTAATAAATTATAAGATTTAAAGGTCGTAAATCGTAGAAAACAAAAACAATGAAAAAAAAAAAAGTTAATTGTCAGGTGTACAAGATTTTTCCATTTAGATTCTGTGAAATTTTTGAAGTTTTCATCGGAAAAAAAATCGTTGATTTTACCTCATAAATTTTTTTTTATAGTCTACAAAAAGTCCTAAATTTACCATTATTTTTCTAAAATTTATTTATAAAATTCACTTATTCACTTACTTTTAACTTCTAAATGTTCTTGAAGATTTTATTTAACTATACTTTCTTTAGAATTTACCCAGGCAAGTTTTTATTTCAATTATACTGAAAGCTTTCTCTTGCATTCAGTTTTTTTTTATATTTTACCTCAATCAAAAATTTTTTTCTATGTTTTTAATGCTTCACTGATGTTTTTTATCTAGTCCTTGATGGGTTTTTTTATATATTTATTTTTTTAAAATTTTTGTTCTTGAAATTTTCTTGAAATAAATAATTTAATTTTTTTTAATAAGAATTTTCTCTATTAAGACATTTTTCTAATAAAAAATCCTGCAACAAAAAACAGTAATTTCTGTTTTTTTTTTTTTTTTTTTTTTTTTAAACTTTGAATAAACACAAAAGGATCTGATTATCTAATGATTGTTTTCCCCAGAACACAGAGAGAAAAAGAAAGAGACAGAGGAATGGAAAAGTATCTATCCAATAAATTATGCAAATATTTAAATAATCCATAATATCTATCATGCCAGACAACTTCATAAAGAAAATATTAAATAAAGAATCATTATGCAATAAAGGATAACATTTTAAATGAGAAATTTTGCCTTGAATAAGGATATATGATTGCATGATAAAATTTTTATTTATAGAAAAGAATCAATGTTTAGTTTAAAATATATAATGTTAAATTGTGATACTGTATAGAAGGATATTATTCTTTAGAAAAATAATATAACAGATTATATAATGATGATGAAGGGTATTGGATAAAGGATTATTGGTTGCATCAAAATATTGACTTCATTGACTTTTTAAATAAAAACTGATATATTTTTTTTTTTATAAAATCCTTTTCAAATCTATCACAATCAAACAATCGCATGTATCTTAAAGTTATATAAACAAACAAAAAAAGGATATTTTTTTCCCTTGTTTTTCTTATTTTTTTTTTAACTGCGGTATAAGATAAAAGACTAAGATCAATGTCATCTTAAAAGTCTTTTTGCTTATATCCTTTTACTTTTTTCGTTTTTGTGCTCTTGTATCTTTAGAAAGATAAACTGTTTCTCTATACTTTTTCTTGGATAATAAAATAGATACACTAACGGAATGAAAAGAGGAAATTTATTTCCTTTTTCCCTTTAGATTATTCAGAAAGAAAAAAAAACAACAGTAAAATAAAATAAAACGGAAAGGGAAGAAAATAAGAATGCTTCAAGTGAATTTAAGTTTTGGTTACGATGTGCTGATGGAAAAAGAATAAAATTAAAGATGAAATCCGTAACGTATAGTAAAGTGTTTATAAGGGAAGTGTATGTAAGGGTTTTTTTGTTGGTATTTTTCATATCCTTTTTTTTTTTCCTGCCTTATGAATATAAAATACCATAAATGTAGAAGAAGAAAAATATTGATTATTTTCGTTTTTGAGAGGGTTTTCCTTTTGTTTTTTTTTTAAACTTACTCTTCCCACTTTTTTTTCTTTTCCTTATTTGTTAGATTTCATTTTCCTCGTCATTTACTGAAACACCAATTTTCTCCCATGATACATTTTATCAATTTGTTGAAAGTTGAACGTGAAAACCGGGATTTTCTTTTTCGAGCAGAATGTTAGACAAAACGAATGGGAAGAAAGAGAAGTAAAATTGAATGTTCAATAATTGTGTTGCAAGGAATAACTCTACTTCCTTACGATTTTTGTTTTTTGTCTAATGTGTATGTTGAAAAAACGGTTTCCTGCAGTGTTGAATGTTCAACATTTGAAAAATGTATCATGGGTGTTAGACGAATACAAATATGCATGCTAATACAACAGTTTGATATCCTTGAAAATCAGTATCAGACAAGCATAAAAAAAAAATATAGAAGAGGAATTCATTCGTCCTTTTTTTCTTCCTTCTTTTAATTTATTTATTTTTATATGCCACACCATAGTTCATAAATATTTTGTTTTTGCCAAGTTTTATTGTGCTGTGGTGTTTCCAATTTTTTTTTTTTTTTTAATATTTTACTTTTGTATTCATAAAGTCAGGGTCGAAAACTAATTTTTTTTTTTCTATATTGTTTTTGTAGAAGAGGGTAAAAGGAAATAAATATGAAGGCAAAAAATTATACATGGCATATTTATTATAATAAATTGGTCATAGGTGATTCATTATATAGTCAACAAAAAGTGAAGCAAAAAAAAAAAAAATCAACATTTATATTTTGACTTTTATTTTATTGTTTGTTTTGTGCCATTTTAGTGTGCCCTTGTATTCCTTTTTTTTTTACAAATAAAATAAATTACACAAGCAGTTAGGCTTATGTTTTTACACAATATTTCTGACGTTATTAAAAATAGATTTGGGGTTTTTTTTAAAAAAAAAAATAAATTGCATTTTATAGATTGTTTCTTTCAGATATTTTTGTAGGTTACGATTTTGATCTCATACATGAATTTAATTTTACTTGAACTGAGAAAGGGATTAAGGTTTCATTAGTAAGTCTAGGTTTATCATTTTTACCTTGGACTTTTCAAGTAGAATTTTTTTTTCTAGAAGGATAAAAATAGGACATAAGCCCAGCTTTACAAAATCATAATCAATTTTGGCCATCGATGGTGTACAAGTCGGCTTCAACGCGTTAAATCGTATATGCACCATACAATATCCTATTAAAAATAGTTTTCTATTATGGCCTATTTCGAAATTATTTACTAGTTTCTAGAAATTAGAAAAAATTTCGAAATTTAGAAAAATTGATGTGTTTAAACATTTTTTCTCTCCTAATTTTCTAAAATAAACTGAAATAATATCTCGGAAAATGAATAAAATCTTTTTCAAAAAGATTATTTTAATCAAAAAAAAAAAAAAAAAAAAAACTTTTCTAACTTAATTTATTCTTAAAATCTTTAAATTCATATCACATTTTTTATCTATCATCATCAAAACTTAGTAGTTTCAATAACATATTAAATTTTTTTATGTAATTTGAATCTTAAAGTAACCAAAAATGAATTTATATATATAATTTTCATAACACCTATTATATAGATAATAACCTTGTCTAAGGATATAAAAATTGTCTACTTTATTGATCGAAATTAAAATATCTTTCACACACACAAAAAAAAAAAATAAATAAAAATATAATTCATGAGTTAAAATATGTGTAGGTGTGTGGAAGTTTTTTTTTTTCTATTTTTAACACACCATACATTATTAGTAAAGTCCAACAAAGAGAGTCCACAAGGATACTTAATGAAAGAAAAAAGCCAACATACAAAAAAAAAAAAAAGGCAAAAAAAAAAAAAAAATATACTATAGCCACTTAACACGCAACATGGACAGGATATAAATTTGATTACCTACCTTATTTAAAGCTCTTTTATATAAATAACATACTTAAAATGTCTTTTTTTTTTTTTTTTAATATTTTTAGTATTCCAAAGCATGTTGTTGAGGTTCATAAAAATATAACCAGAACAGAAAGTAACATATTTCACGAAATAAAAAGGAGGAAAAAAAAAAAAAAGAAAGAAAGAAAAGAAATTGATGTAGTCTCTCCCAAAATGAAAATAAGAAAGCTATTTTTATATCACAGGGTCCAATACTTTTATAATTTTTGTTCGTCCTTTTCTCTTTGGATTGTAAATCAATGTTCCAACATTTTTTAATGGAAATTTTTTTTTGTTTTTGTTGTTCACTTCTTGACCATCAGAAAACGGAACAGCCATAATGTTTCAGAAAAAAAATTAAATGTTTTATTTTTCTTGTTTTTGTTTTTGACAATCATTGCGTGCATAATATTCCAAAAAAAAAAAAAAAAAAAAAAAAAAAAAGGCAGCATAAATTCATTTACTTGGTTTTTTTTTTCAAATAACTTTCATTATAACTTTCTTCTCACTGTGGGAAATAAACAGTTTTTTCTTTTTTTGTTCTTGTTTTGTAATTTTTTTTTTATTATTTCATTTTCAACTTTTAGGTCATGCGTGTAAGTTTTTGAAATATTGCATGATGATGACATTATGACTTGCAATAATTATTACTTTAATGTTGTTTGTTTTTTTTTTTTTTTGTTTTATTTTGTGGGGCGTTTCAAACTGTGTACATAAAATTGAAATTATCAAGAGAAAAAGAAAAAAATGAAAAAAAAAAAAAAAACAAAAAAAAAAAAAAAAACAATGTATTTTTACAACAGCATCAGCATGTAACTGACAAAATAATGTACTAAAAATGGCTTAGATACAAAAAAAAAAAAGAGGAAATTATTATTATTTAGTTAATTCAATGGAAACACTAAATTTATTGATGACAAAAAATGACTGGATAAAATTAAATACAAAATAAACAAAAAAAAATCATCCTCTTTTGGTTTTCTGTATATATTTATTTTGTTGTTGTCATCAGCTTTCGCTTTAGATTTGTAATAGAAAAAAGAAAAAAAATAACATACTCATAAAATTTTATGTATGAAATTAAGGAAATGAGTAAACAATATAATTTTTCTTTTAAGATTTAATGATGCTTACTGAGATTTTTCATCTGTTTTTAGCTTTTTTTTTACGAATTATGATAATTTAGCTTTTATTCAATTCGAAATTAATGAGTCAAATTGTATTTTATTACAACATTTTTTTCTTAAGCTAAGCAGTTTAAGAAAAAATACGAAAAAATTACAAAAAACAAAAAAAAAAAAGAATTACAAAAATAATGAAATCATAAAGAAAAAAATTATTTTGATATTTTTTGTCCAATTTAATTTGAAAAAAAAGAAGCAGCAAAAAATGGTTTTGTTTTCGTAATTGAAATGTTTTTTTTTATGTCAGCAATCAGCTTTTAATAATGAAAAAAAATGATTTTAAGAATAAAATTCGTCTGCTGAACACAGCAAAAACACACAAACACAAAATATTTTTTTTTGATTATGATAAAGACGCCATTATTTTTTTCCAGATAATCGACCTAAGATAAAATATGGTATTTATTTGTCCTTTTTTTTTATTAAAAAATATATTCACTATTTGTTTTTTAGATTACATAATAGATATCAAATTTAACGGAAATTAAATAAAAGAACATCAAAAGAAAAAAAATAGGGGAAACAAATATGGAGAACAAAAAAATAGTATGCCGCCTAAATATATGCTAAGTTTATGCAATATCAAAAATTTATTTAATAGCACTAGTCTAACAAATTCACGTTTTTGAACTTCCTAGAGGGTCATTTATAACTTTTGATTTTTGGGTAAAAGTCTTTATTATAAGTCTGTGTCCAGGAAATTAATATCATATCAAAGTTTTTCATCGTAACTATTTTTTTTTCGATTTGTCACAGATTTTCATCCTGCGATGTTTCAATGATTTTATGCTGGATGTCAGTGACATACATACAGTCAACTTTTTTGCACTGTCCTAATATACGGTTCAACAAGTAATAATCTATTCGAGACAGAATCGAACATATACTTTATCCTTAGATATATTTATCACATTTATTGAGAAATTCTAGGCATTTTTAAGATTTTTTTTCGATGCTTGAAATTGAAGTATTTAATTGTTTTTCAGAAAATTTCTTGATAAGTATCTCTTACTTTTTTTTTTATTTCTTATTTATGTGTGTAACTAGATTTATTTTCGTATTTTAATTTTCACAAAATTAAAATAATTTTTTCTTTTATTTTTCTTCTTCTTTCAAATAACTCTTGAAAATTACAATACAATCACATACACCCACATACATAATAATATTCATTAAATTCAAAAATATATGTTATAAATTTGTTACATTCAAATGATATAATTTACTTTTAACTTGAACATCCTTGTAAAATATTTTCACATTTTAAGAAAGTTATACATAATTTTCAAAAAACAAAAAATATGAGAAAGATAATAAAATTAAAATTATTGTTAAAGAAATGTTTTCAACTTTGGCTTCATTTTTTTTTTTTTTTTTTTTTTTTTGTGGGAAAATGAAGATGTTTAAAAAGTTGAAAGTTTAAAGAAAATTGATGTCTGAATTTTAAATGAGTGAAAAAAAAAAAAAAATGAAATGACAAATGATTTTCTCGTGTAAAAATAAAATGTAAATTTTTAAGGATTGAAAAAAAAAAAAAAATCGAAGACAAAACAGATGAAAATTTATTTTTAAAAACAAAATAAAAAACACCAGTTAATGTGTGTTTGTCAGATACATTTAAAATGGCGTAATATTATATCTGTCTAAATTTTGTATTTTATACTTTAAGAAAAAAACAAACATAAAAAATGTTTTTTTATCTTTCTAAATTATTCATTTGAACAAATTTTTGAATTACCTACTTGTCTACTTACTTTTTTACTAAAAACAAAAAAAAAACAAAAAAACAAGACTTAGAAAAGTAAGTGCTCATGAGATTTTATCGTAAAAATTTAAAAATAAAAATAAAAAAACAAGAAAAACAGTTCGTTTTCTTATTTAAAAAGAACACACACACACACACACACTTACATAAGAAAATTCAATTTATTTGTCATGTCAAAATAATAAAGTTTCAAATTATTTTCACATTTTACAGATACAAAGATATTAGATACAAAGTTACTCTCGTAAGAAGTACCTATTTATAAGAGAAAACAAAAAAAAAAAAAAAAAATAAATAAAAATAATGAAAATTAGGTCATGTAATAATATTTATGTGAAATTATTTGAAATTTTAAGTTCGTTAATGTACAATATGTATTTATCTATAAAAAACGTTACTTATATTGAATTAATTTAAAAATTATAACAAAAAATAACATGTTTGTTTTTAATTTTAATATAAAATGAATAAAAGATAAAGTTTTTAACGTCATTAACGTAAATACCATTTATATTTTCTCATTTGAGTTTTTTTTTTTTTTTTTTTTTTTGAGTAAATGTATTTAAAAATGTATAAGTATTTTCCAGGGAGTGTGTGTGTGTGTGTGTGTGCAAGCAATATATATGATATTAAAAATTATTAAATTACAAAATTTATATTATTTAATTTTTGAAAAGTTTTCATTCATCTTGTTTTTGTATTAATTTTTCTTTGATATTGCAAAACAAAAGACAAAAATTGTAAAACGTATATAGAACGTTGAAGCTTTTAACAGCTTTTAAAAAATATTTATTTATTCTAATGGTTCAGAGATTGTAGGAGAGTCCTTTTACTCTATTTCGGAGTATGTTAAATCTCATTAGCTATATTTTTTTTAATTTTTTTTTTTTTTTGAAATTTAAATTATTTTTTAATAAGTTTATTATTTTTTAAATTTGATCTCCACGCTGGTTGCAAACCTGTGGAAATTTTTACAATATGAATGTTGTAAAATTTTTTAAAGGTTTTAGCTTGCCCAATCTTTTCCAGTTGCTACCGACTCTGTATTTTTTAATTTTTGAACGATTGCGCGGAAGATTTTATTCGAATCATTTGGTGGGAAACGTGGTAGCCATATTGAAATTTTCTAATTTTTCTATTTTTCAAGCATAAAACCACTGAAACATGTCTTTCAAAGTATTAAATTTGGAAGTACGTATATGTATGTGTAAATTGTGACATGCCAATATGTAATTTTTATTTGGAAAAAAAGTGTTAAAATTACGGTAAAACAGGTGTTAAAAAATGTGCCCAAGAACATGACGTTGGAAAGCATCAGTTTAAAAAAGTCATGAGGCAATAGTAATTTATTTTTTTCTTATAATTTATGGTATATTTTTTCAGCGAATATTATATTAATGAATTTTTCTGATAATTTTTTTACTTTTGAAGCTTGCATTAAAAAAAAAAAATAAGTTAATTGGGTGATTAAAAAATACTTAAAATTTATATTATTTAATTTAACTTTAATTTAATGATTGAATTGACTTTTATGAAGAATTTAATTTTAATTAAATATTAATTAATTAAACCACATATGAAATTACAAACAATCAAACCACTTACATGTCATTTATAAATTGGTCGCTTTGTATTGTGGTTAATTTGTCAAAAGACTAAAACATTCTAAGTGTTGTACATAAAAGTTATAACATTGTCTTTTAAATTAATAATGATTCAATTTCATTGTCTTTCAATTGTTTATGTTTTTTTTTTTTCTCTCTTTGTTTATTTTACTGACAGGTGTTTTATATCCTTTAACAGGTATATTTACCACTTTCATATGGTATCTTTTTATTAATTAGACGATGAAATATAATACTTCAATAAATTTTATACTCAAGAATCATATAATATACTGATGATGTTTTTATTATGAATCCTTGTTTGTGTATGTCAGTATGAAATTTGAAACATTCAAGGACTCATAATTAATTTGTTTTTTGTTTTTTTTTTTTTTTTGTGCGCCTTAAGTTTTAACTTTTACTATAGTTTTGGATAACAAACTGAAGGATTTTTTTTTTGTTTAGAAAAAAAGGGGGTCATAATTGATTAATGACTTTATTCCGTTTTTTTTTTGCCATGGAAAAAAATTTGTAATTTGTGCTCTTTTCTTTCATGTGTTATAAGGGGTGAAAGCATGCTCTTTTGCTTTAATTTTTTTTGGTATTGAAGGAAAGCTTGCTTCTGAATTTTTTTAAGTATAAATTTTAATAAAAAAAGTTAAAGTCAAAAAATCAAAAAGGTTGTAATCCGTTTTTTTTCAGGTAAAAAACGTATGAAATTTTTACTGTAAATTTTTTCGAGGAGTTCGATATTTCGAGCAGGAACACAAATTTGATCATTGGATTTTTAACTACTCTGAAGAAAATGATCATGTCAACCCGAAGCTCCGTAGGCTCTTCATTATCTCGCATTCAAGCAACCTTCTACCTTTTAAAATCATATTACAATTTTGTCCAATAACAAAAGGAAATTCTTGTTTTTAACTGTGGGATGACGAAAAAAAAAAAATGGAAATTCCAAATCAATTTTCTGAACTTCCTAACCCTCAAAATTGTTGTGTAAATTCTTATTGAGCAAAATTTTGTCAATGAACTTTGTGTGCTACCAATTTATTTTACAAACAATTTCACTTCAATTTGCAAAATTCAACAAAAAATAAAGAAAAATAAAAAAAACGAAACTCAAACCATGAAATTTATTACCTTGTTTGTTCTATATTTTTCTGCGTTATCCTTAAAATACATAAATTATAGCATTTTCTATTCACAACAAAATTTGTAATTTGTGTCCTTATTTTCTTATCATTCATTTTTTGAACAAAAAAAAAACAACATTCAGATGAATTTCTTTACTATTTCTTCTATTATTTTTTTTTACTGTTATTTTTATCCCAGCAGGTTCATTAAATGTGAATTTTAAAATGTCTATACTTTGTAGGATTTTGTTGTTGTTGTTGTTGTTGAATTAATCGCATAATTAAATTTTGTATTACGAATTACGATGACGATGATGAACGAAAATACCTAAGAAAACAAATATTATACCAAGAATTTCTTCAATTCTATATACATACATATGTAAAATTTTATACACACAACTATAGATACAGACGAAACGGTAAGATAAATAAAAACAGACAGCAAAGTACATACATATAGTAGAAAAAAAAAACACGTATAATCCAATAAGAAGTGTAAATAAATGTAATTTAATTTTAAAATATTCAAAATATATATGTATGTATTTCAATTTTTGTTTTTTTATTTTTGGGTTGAGCGTGTAGAAAAGCTTTCATGTTCAAAAATTGATAAAATGATAAAAAGGATAATTGAAATGAAAATAAAATTAAACAGATACATTTTTAATTCAAGGATTTCAATAAATATGATTAAGAATTATTTAATTGAAAATTTGATATAAAATATTTTTTATTTCCTTATTCAAAATGTGAAAAAATTATTTCAAATTATCCTGTTTTAAGGATACTTGAAAGTAATTACGTAACTAAATTGAAATAAAATTATATATTGCTAAGGTAAAATTTGATCTATGAAATTGAATTTTCGTATACGAAAATGTGAAATTATTTTCTTTATTTTTTTCCTTTTTTATTTTTTCTCTCCTTTCTCCTATCTCAGGATCCGAAGCTTTCTTTTTCTATTATTTATTTATTTTATTTATTTATTTATTTTTTTTTTGCTCAGGTTTTTCTTTATTTTTTTACGTTCGAAGAAATAAGAATTTTCCTTTCTCAAATTTCATCATTAAAATTCAAGAAGAAAAAAAAATGTCAACGACAGCATATTCTTTTCTCTGTATAGAAAAAAAACCCCCCTCAACATAATTTTTTTCTGCAAAAAAAAAAAAAAAAAAAAAAAAAATGTATCATTTTTCTTTCTCATAATTTCTAAAGGTGATTTTGTGCATTAAATTCTTATATGTACATTTTTTATTTTGTGTATCCAAAAGATGCTTAAAGGGTGTTCTAGAGAAAAAATAACAAAAAAATTGAAAAATTATCCGTTTAGGTTTCTTCAGGCGAAATTGCCTTGATATAGATTTCTCTCTAATTTGCCATGTGAGAAGATCTGATTATTTACATTTCTCATAGAAACAGAATTGACCTTTAGGCACTATTAGTTCTATGTTTTCCAGCTTTTTATTATTTCGTTTTGATATTGCATAAAAATTAAAGGACTTAATAAATCCAAAACTGATTTTTACTAATTTTTTTTTTATTTTTTATTTTTTTTGTTGTTGTTACAGTTACACATTCTTCTTGCACCTTGACTGTTGCTATTTAATCCTAAATTCGTTAGCAGTATAAAAAGGATTCAGTCAGAAAGGATATATATTCAAAAGGTAAGTCCGATTTTAAAATATGTATTTTTGTTATTTTTCAAATTTGCAAAAAAATTTTAAACTCATCAAGGATTTAAAAAAAAAATATTCAGCACATCCTGTGTTTTGAGTTTTTTTTTTCCCTCTTAAGGATACCTTTTACATAAATAAGTACGAGCATATGTACATAAGTATGTAAGAAAACAGAAGTTATTTAGAACTGAATAAAATACACATATTTAATAATTCATGAGATCATTATAAGGGAACGAAAGACACGCGTGTGTTTGAGAATTCATATACATTTCACCTTTGACACCACTTTGAAAATTTGTATTGTTTTTTTTTTTCAGTCTCAAACACATACAAAGATAAAAAAAAAGCTCGATGTATTTTTACGTATACATAATAATTATGTGATGTACATACATATATTTCTTTTGATCTTAAAATTCTAATATCCTTTTTGATTTATCATTATTATGTTTTTTTCTGTTTTTTTTTATTATTAATTTTTACTTTCTCATCACATTTTTTTTTTTTTTTTTAGTAGGGTGTTTATTTAGTGAATGTATCCTTGTTGTATTCCGTTGTAGAAAATGTAAAGTGAAGAAAAATTTAAAATTTATATGATTTTTCATTTTAGATAAGATACATATAGGTTTCCAGAGAGAATTCCACGTGTAAAAAATATAAAAAAAAAAATAAAGTTCGAAAGGATAATTAATTTCTCTGCGGTATATGTTTGCTTTATTTATGTTTTTGTTTTTTAAACCTCTTTAGTTTTTTTTTTTTAAACTCGTGTTTGAATTTATAATGATTTTTTCTAGTGACCCCAGGGAAAAAAATCTGCATTAAAAGTTTAAAAATAGAACACAATAAAAAAAACGTATTTAAAATTAGTTTTTATTTTTTGTTTACGTAAAAACTATTTTTCGGGGAAAGAAAAATTTTTTTTTAAATTGTTAAAAAAAAATTTGAAGGATACTTACGACCGTAAAAACAAAGTCTTTAAAATACACAAAATATGTAAAAAAAAAATGTATTCTTCTTCTTTTTTTTCAAAATTTTGTTCTAAATAAAAAGTTAAGGGTGGTAAAATAAAATTTGCATGTGTACATCGAAAAGGAGGTGTTTTGTTTTGTCCTTATTCTTCTTCGATTAAAAAAATAAACTGTTACAATATTTTAACATGTTATGAATTTTAAAATAAAATTTTATCGGTGTGCGTTTTTTTATTCTCTTCAACGCTTGCATAAATTATGTAAAAAAGTTATTTTTTCAAAAAATAACGATACTCTTGTGGAAGAAAGGGGGTGCTATGCAAAGAAGGCTTAGCAAGAATCATTCCATGGAAGTACTGCTGTATGAATTTATACTCTTTTTAGAATACTTTGTCGTATGGTGTGAGTATCATCATAATTTAAAAAAAAAACTGATTAATTAGAATCTATGTGCAATTATCCAACGGAAATTGTGTAGTGTACGGCGCCATGTGATCGTCAACTACAAATGCAAAGCACGTCTTTGTGAATCACAGTGTATTTCCGAAAATATATGTATATCTTCTCTGAAGTTCATTATCATTGAATCAAGGCCTATAACTTGATATTCGAAAATTACTTTCTGTCATTTCGTAAAGGCTTAAATATCCTGTTTTTAATCCTTGTTTTTTAATTTTTTTTAAAGCTTCATCTTTATTTGGTTTACAGCTTTGTGTAAGCTTTAGACTTCTTTCTTTTCTAATTTTAAATCTCTTGAAATTGCTTCCAGCATATCCTTTTTGAATGACCTCTATGGCTTATCTATTCTAAAATATGATAGATCCTTGAAGATCTTTATGTTGCAACAAAATCTTAAGCTATTAAAACTAAAAGCTATTACATTTGAGATTTTTAATTAATAACATCCTTTTACAAAATTATATAATTCCCATTCATTAACTAATGGAATATCACAATTACTTAATGAAATGTATTTTTAATCCTTTTAAAATTGAGTTTCATTAATAATGCAATAAAATTTTTTGTTTTTTAAAGCAAAATTTACAATAAAAATGCATGTTTCATGTATATTGCAAATTTTGTGCACATAAGTGCTACATATTCCATCCACCCGCATTCATATACGATATTCGCTCTATTCTAGTGTGTGTGTGTGAATGTGTGTGTTAACACACATGATTGACTTATAATCTTAAAATGTTTTTTTAATGTGAAAATTTACTCTGCTTAATTTAAAAATAATTAATTAGACACTTGAACTTAAAATGATAATGATGGCAAACACATATAAAAGTTTGCATTTATGTATATCTGTTTATATGTGTGTATCTGTGTGTTTAATTGAATCAATCAGTTTTAAATATACATACGTCATTCAATCACTTGTTCTTTCTTACTAAAAATCTTTTTCTGTAAGTTAAACTATTTTTTCTTAAAAATTTCATATTTCGCTGATTTATTAATTCAAATTCACACCAACCTTCACAAAATTAACATATCATTATATGTATATGTATTATCATCGCCACACCTGTATAATATTATATTTTATGTGCTTTATAATTTTATGACGTCAAACTTTTTCATACGAAAGTATGTAATGTGATTCAAAAGAGGTGTCATCATAATCTTCTGTGGAATTTAGAAAGATTTCATTATTTTTTTTATTATTTTGATTTTAATAATAAAAAATCTTGCTGTTCAATATATTTTGTATCTGTGTGTGTTTGTGTGTGTTAGAATATTATAATGAGAATAGGAGAAAAGTTTCATAATCTAGCTATGAATATGCAATGAATTTTGGTTTTTTTTTTTTTTATAAATTCATAATGCAAATTTGATCATCGCATAACATTCAAGGATGCAAGAATTCATGTATTAAATTTACTTTTTTGGTTATTCTAGATGATTTTTGCATTTTTCTTCCTTTTTTGTGATAATAAAATGCAAAACACGTCAATATACATATATGTATATAAAATTTAATGAAATTTTGATGTTGAATATGGAATATTTACTTTTTGAAACATGAAAATTATGGTTTACGAAAGAAACACATCACTGTGTCGTACTGTAACAGGAAATGGATTTTTCAGTGATGGTCTTAGATTTCAAACAAGCTTCAGATAACAGGTTGTGCGTGAAATTAATGTACAATGTGATCTCAATAATAAAATTTGAACCCGAATTTTCAAAATTTTCCCAAATTAATGAGTAAAAAAAAAAGTATTTCGTCATTTTGAAAAATAACTCTACTCCAAGACTGTTTCGCATATTTCTTTTTTTTTTTTATTAACATAATCACCCTGTGTTGTTATGCATTTTTCCTAATATTATCGTGTTCAATGAAAAACGCAGCTAGGGCAAATATAATACTCGAAAATAATATATTTGTTGTCGGTCGACATGGAGTCTCAGACGTGCGATAAACAATCTAAAAAACAATACTATGTTGTTTTTCTGATTTTTATTTTGTTTTTATTGTTTTTACCAGCTTCCTTTTTTTTCTTTCTTCATAAAATGCAGTACAGTATGAATTTTACTCATGCAAGCAAGCAATCATATATTAAATACAACAATGCCTCTTGAGTATTGCATCCTGTCACACCATGAGCGCACCTACAACAAATATCAGAAATGTCACAGAACGGTGCCATGTATAACTTAGAAGGAGGCGTCCATGAAATTTTCTGTGTCCAATAGCATTTTGTTTTTCTCTTTTGTTTGTTTGTTTTTCTAAAATTTTTTTTTTGCTTTTTAAATTTTGAATTTTGTCCAAAGATTGCTTTTTCTTTAATTTACCACAGAAAATGCCATTGTCTTTATTTTAATTTTTGTTACGTTTTTTTTTTTTTTGAAAAAGAAATTTGTTAACTTGGTATTTCCGGTTTTGATGGGAACATAAAAAGTTTATGGTTTAATTTAAGGAGAAAAATGTTAGTTAAAAAGGACATGATTAAATAAACTTCCGGAAGTTTTTGGCATTTTTTTTTCCTGTAATTGTTTTTATACATTTTTTTTTGCGTGTTTTTTGTTGTTCGTATTTTATGAATAAAAAAAAGCTTATGAACGAAGCAGAGTAATTTCTCACATGATTTCAAGTTGCAAGCTATTATATTTTTCGTGTTTGAAGGTAAAATATTTTTAAGAAATGAGGAACAATATAAGGTTACAAAATTTAATTCATGAAAATATCCTTTTTTTTTCTAAATCTAAACTTTGACTTTTGTGTGATTTGTTAGCATGGCGTGTTAGGAGTTTCAAGTTAAAGGTGCCTACATTTTTTTTTTGATGAAAATAAATTTTATTGAAAGTTGGGATTCCTAATTAATCACAATTTCTGTTATAAGGTTTTTGTTTTTATGAAAGGAAAGAAATTCGTGTTTTCTTTGTAGTAGGAAAGAAAAAAGGGATTGACAAGGACATGTTTGCAGAAAATGTATATTTTTCGTGTTTTTATGATCTTGTTAAATCAAATGTTGAAATTTTTCACTTTTCCTTAGAGGCACTAAGCCTTTAAGCATTTTTATTGAATCCGGATAATTTTTCATTACCCTCTTTTTTTTTCTTTAACGTGAGGACATAAAGTTTACGGTTTTGTTTTCTGACTTTTTCTCTTTTTTTCTTCTTTGTTTTCTTTTGTTTTTTGTTTTTTTTTGTTTTTTTTTTCTTTTGTTTGTTTTTTTTTTTCCAATTAAATCACAGCTGCTATGAAGGAAGTTTAAAAATCATGAGAAAAAAAAAAAGAAATTCATAAATAGTTTCTCTGGGGTGAAAAAAATGGAAGCGTATGAGTTTGAATCACACTGTAAGAAATTTTTCGAAGATTTTTATCCTTTAAAAACGAAAAATGATCTTAGATTTCGGACTCAATTCTTCTAGTTCCAATCCAACTTTGTTTTTATGACCCTAAAAATTAAATTCAAATTTCAACTATGACATCTACTTGCCATTTTGATATAAGAATTTCCTAATCAGGTCAATTTGTGCAAAAGTAACATTGAAAATACTGTTTGAAAGTTGTCTGTGTATGCAAGACATGTCATCAACCTTTGACCTTTATTTTATTTTTCATTAGAATTGTGAAATTAATATCTTTTCAGAAAAAAAAAAAATGAAATTAATTTTATAAATAATACTCCCTCCAATTCTGATTAAAATGCACACATCATAATTTAATGAATTCCCAAGAAATATCTTTTTTATTTTCAGGAACAATTTATCATTTTTTTGCGCTTTGTTTTTGTGGACGATTAATTCATAATGAATGTGATGTTTTGTGTTTATAAAACATGATGTCATTAGCTTTATAATTTTAAAAAATGGCTATATAGTTTCATATGTATACGTTCAATCATATGATGTGTTCATGACGATGATTGCAACGGTTTATTGCAATTCATTTATTCTTCTCATAATGTGTGCTTTTTTTTTTTTTGTACCACAATACAAATTTGGCTTTGAGTTCATCATATATAAGTATATTTTTTTAAATTCACTTTATATTTCCCAAAAGACTAAATTGCATCAAGAAAATGATGGGTATAGACAGACTAAATATTTCATATGTGATATTTATGACGTAACAACGATATAACAAGATCGTATCTCCTCAAAAAAAAAAAAAAAAAAAAAAATCTTTAGATACATTAAGAACTTTTGTTGTTTTTGTGATTATAATTTGGCAGATAGCCATAATCCGCCTAATTTAGTCAGATGTGTGATGATGATAATGGTGTACGATTTATTATATATGATGGGAATGGGAAGACTGCGTATATGTATAAGGGTGTGATGATGATACTGTTAATTATTTTGAAGATGGAAAGGCATGAGAATGAGATTAAAAAGCATAATGAAATTTTTTTTTTTTTTTTTCGCAAATGCTAACATACCACAGAAAGAATTTTTTATGTGGAAATTTTTTTTGTGGGAAAAATGAAAGAGTGAGTATTAAAATTGTAGCAAAGTAACGATAACCAGATAACCATGATGACCATGATGACGATTATGACTCACTTACAAAGGTTATATAAAAAATACCGTCATTTCTATCACCATCACTGTGTGTGTACTTTCGTTTGTATCATTTTTTTTTTCCTAGAAGCAAAAAAAAAAATAAAATATTGCCATGGTGTTGTTAGGCTTTATATAAGAATACCCTAAAGGATATACATATAACCTTTAAGATCCAATTTCATTGAATTTATTTTTTACTTTTTTAATAACGTGATATTTACCTGCCTTCTAGTATGACATTTATAGGATGAATGATAGAATAATCTTTTATTTATTATTTATTTCTTTTTTTTATATCGAAAAAGATTTTACATGGGAAAAATGTAAGATAATAAAGATACATATTTACTTTTAATTAAAATGTTTTTAACCCAAAGGATATTTTTCATTTTGATTTTTATTCTTTTTGAGTTCAATGTGCTCTTTGAAAATTTGTTTTTTTTTTTTTAAAAAACATTTAAAGTTACAAACACAAAGATACTTTTTTTTTTAAATAAGGATTTATTTTAAAATTTAAGTATAAAATATCCTTGAAATTAACATTAAAAAAAAAAAAGTAATAGATCACCTTTAAATTTCTCAAATAAAACTTTATGTGTTGTTTTTTTCTCCGGTTTCTGTCATGTAAACAAGGTTAAGTAATTTAATTTAATTTTAAATTCAAAACAACAAAAATATTTTTGTTTTTTTTTTTTTTTTTTCATTATAAGGAAAATGTGATTGTTTTATTGACATCATGTCCTTGATTGGTGGTGTAAGTTAATAAATTCAGAATGAAAATGAAAAAAAACAAAAAAACAACCTTCATTTTTTCTCAGAAGGTTCTTACATTGTAGGACAAAGAATACCTGTTTTTTTTTCTTTTGTGGGTGTTTGTGTGTGATAAATGAGCTTTTTTTGTTCAAAGTTGGTTTTTTTAATTTTTTTTTTATTTTTTTTTTTTATTTCAAATGACAGTCGTATCCTTGTTTGTAATCTTTAATTGATGAATTATAGGTTGTTATTTTCATTGAGTGGAAGAAAATAAGTTTAAAGAAAAAAAAAAAACAAAACAATTACCAGGGTGAGAAAGTTCTTTTATTTTGTTTTTCTTTATTTTTTTTTTTGCCCCCCTTCTTACAAGTTTATTGTTCAAGGATGATTTTGTTAATTTAAAAAAATGTAAAAAGTTTTGTATCTTTTTCAAATAGGATTTTTCGTGCTATTTATTTTGTTTTGGTTTTTTTTTTTTTTGTTTTTTCATAAGGAGAGCCTCCCTGTGGGAGTGGGGCTTTTTGGTGTTTTATTTTTATTTATTAGCAAGGAAAATTTCCTTATGGGATAGGATATATATATTTTTTTTAAAATTTTTCTCTCAAATAAGAAAATCTATTTAGAAGAAGGCATATTATTTTTTCCGTTTTTTTGTATGTAAAAGAATTTGTAGTCATGAAAAAAAGGATGTAAAAACAGTTCTTTTTTTTCAAGTTCATTTTGCGAACAAAAAACAACATTACAAGTTTATTTGCTTGTTTTTGTTTTTTATATTTCAAATATATTTCAAAGTTTTTTCCAAATAAAAGTTTAAACCCCTTTTTTTTTACCTTTCTTTTTGTATTCAAAAAACCTTTTCTGTTGTATGCTTTTGTTTTTTCTTACTTTTTTTTGTGTGTATGTAATAAAAATGAAATTTTTCAATTATATCGTAAACTTGAAAACTTTTTCATTTCTAAGGTTTTTTTTTTTTTTTTAGAAAAACCATCTAAATAAATTTGATTAAAATTGGTTCATTTTAAAGTTAGAAAAGTGAATAAAGGATGAAATGGACTATTTGATCCTTTGAATAAATATATATATATTTTTTGTAAGTTTATATACTTTTAAAATGAGATGAATACAAAACAAAGAAAAAGAAAAAAAGAAAAAACAAAAATAAATGTGTGAGTAAATATGTGAATTTAATAGAATGACACAACGACAATATAAAAACGATAAAACGTGAATAAACAAAAAAAAAACAAATGAACCTTTAAAGTAGTAAATTTTTTGTAAATGAAAAACGAGAACGAGAGTAAAAAATAAAAAAAAAAGGATCATTATTTGTTTATATTATCAGACAATCTACGAACACATTATATACACCACCTGTTTTATTTGTATAACTATTTCACCTGTATACATTTTTTTTATTTATTGAAATAACAAACAAACACATACACACACATACACAATGTGCTATTGGTTGATATGTGTATGAAAAGTTTTGTACATAGATCCTTTCACAGAAGTTCAATTACACGAAAGTGCTGATAAATAAAAATTAAATAGGATTTAGTTTTTTTTTTTAATTTTATTTTTTGTATCTGTTTTGTAGCCTATTTTGTGAGGAAATGAAAATTTTACGCTTTATTCAAATTTTCCTTTTTTTTTTTTATTTGAAAAGACCCGTTAAACTAATTTTTTTTTTTTTTTTAATTTAACAATTGAACAAAAAAATACGGGTGAAAAGGATGATTTGTTTGAAATATCAAAGAATTGTGTACTTTTATTTTCTGAAATGATTCAGAGATATCTTTTTGTGTGTGTGTGTTTTTTTTTTTTTTTTTGTGAATTAAAAGGACGAATATTTGATTAAATTACATTATTAGTACTCTCAAGAACAGTGGAAACAAAGTAGAAGAAATTGAATTTTAGGGTTTATGTAAAACTTGAATATTGATTAATTTTTATAAGAAGGTCCTTCAGGACATTAAAAAAAAAATGAAAATTTTATTTAGGAAATTGATATGTGGGCTACATTAACTATATGTACACAACTTTAAAAAAAATGATAAAGATTAGAAGAATGTCCTTAATTTTAAAATGAGATGTGTGAGTGTGTATTTCTATTTTCTTTATCTTTCACAGTCAAAATCGGACCTCAGTTCTATTCAAGTTAAAACCAATTTTCGTATTGTCATGTATGAATCTAAAATTTCAAGAAGGAGAAGGAAGTTTTAAACCCCACACTTCACATTTTCAAAATTCAGTACCCTGCCCTAGGTTTTTACAAAATTTGTCTTAGAAGGCAACTTCACCATCTGTTTTGCCCTTCAACTTAGGTACTGTGAAGCAATTTTTTGTTATTAAAAGTTTATGTTTTGTATTAAAACCCTCGAAGATCGTACTAGCATAAAATTTCAACTTTATGTCCCCTACAGAAACATTCATGGGAAAGCAAAAATAGTGTTGGAAAATCAAATTTTAATACTGACTTTGGACAAAAGGTTACATTGTCTTGAAATTTTATTTGAGGCAATTTTTTTTTCACTTTTTCGATGGCAGCTAGCATACAAAGTAAAAAGAGTCACACACCTTAAAATATCCAAAAACATCCGAGCCCTAATTTCAATTTATTCCGATTCTAGTTTGTAAGAAATATCAAATATCCCTTTTAATCTAAACCATATATTTTTTCTCAGTTAAGAGATATTCACATCCCTTTTCGATATCTGAATTTGCAATATTTTCATTTTCATGATTTGTTTGCCACACATTCTGCGTACGTCATTGTATTGTATTGTCATTTCAATTACTTTTTCTTTTTATTTCAAAAAAGGAAGGTATTTTTTTGCGAATACATAAAAATTTACCAGTATTAAATGATTAAAATCTCGTATAACCTCCTTTTTTCCTTACAAAAAAATTTTTTTTTCATTCTTTTGTGCTTTATATATATATTTTTTGTATTCATTGTATCTTTTATATAATACATTTTCAACATCATTAAAATTTATTTATCCTGTGAATTATTCCTTATTTTTATTTTCATTCACATTTATTATTATCTATAACTCACTCCTTAAATACACGCATACTCTTACCTACTACAAATTGACGGGAATTATTGTTATCATTATTTCACATGAGAATTTATTTTTTTTTTTGTTGTTTCTTTTCTTTTTCTAATAAAAAAATATTTTTGTTATTTGATTCTGATAAATTTTTTTTTTTTAATGGTTTTACTGAAAAAAAAAAAAGAAACCAGTAAAAGGAAAAATAATTTAAGTATATTTTGTGGTTAATTGGTCGTGACATCATGTTATCAAAATAATACGATCCTTATGTTATTATTATTATTATTATTATTTTTTTTTTGTCCAATTAGAATCTAATGATGATGATAATAAAAAGAATACAAATAATGAAAAATTATACATTATTTTTCTTTCTTTATTGAAAATCCAAGGACTTAATTTTTTATCATACAACAGAGAATGATTATTTTTCCTCTCTTCTTCTCTACTTTTAGATACATTTCAATATAATATAGTACTTATATAAAATGTGTCCTTATTATAATCATCATTTAATAAGGATTAAATCGTGTTGTTTTCATATATGAATTGCGGATTGTATTTCACCACCATTCATCATCAATGATCACGCCATTTATATACACAAAACATAGCAATTTGTTCAATCGTCGTTCTATACTTTTTTTTTTTGTACAAACAGATTACAAGACATGAACAAAAAAAAATGTAATCTACAAAGAATCATGTTTAAAGAGAAAAAAAAAACCTTGACTTACCTTGATAACGTTATTACTTATATGTATGTATAGCATAACATTCAATTTGGCTTTTATGGTGTATAAGAATTTAACCAACAATATAACGACCTTTTTTTTTTTTTTTTTTTAATAATGATTTTCTATAGAATCTTAAGAATTGTATCTTTTTCTTATTTTTTTTTTGTTTTTTTTTTTTTAAATTTTTGAATTTGTATCTATAGAACGATTAAAGTTTTTTTAACATTGACTGTAAGATAGTTTTAAGAGAAAAAAAAAAAAATTAATGGTGGTAAAAAATATAGAAAAGATACTTATTTTATAATTCTCATTCGATAATTGTATTTATACACAACAATCATGATGATGATTTCTACATAATAATAGCGGTGGTAGATGATGGTATTCTTTGTAAAGGTAAATTAAATATATAAGACGAAAAAAAAAAAAAAAAAAAAACAGAAGAAAACAAGGAATACCGATGAAGTCTTTTCCTGATGACGATGATGATGACTTTGAATGGAGCAAAAGGTCAAAAATATATGTACATACTATATAAAAAGTGAAAAAACAAAAAAAAAAAAAAACAAAAGTTAAGAAAATAATAAGAAGTCGTCGGATCGATTAGAGTCGGGTATTCAACTATTCAAACAGAAAAAAAAAATGTAAGATAAGAAGATACAACAACAAAGAGAAGAACTACTACAGAAAATTAAAAAAACAAAAAAAAAAAAAAAACACAAGAGTCAAATATTCTCATCGTTATTAAAAACAGGTATTCACCTATGGTATACCATGGTCGTAAAACAGGTAAACTTGAAAAGAAAAAAAATTATGAGATGAGACTTAGTCGAAAAAAAAAAAAAAGTATGTAAAGCCAAAATAAGATACTCCTTCAAAATATCTTACACGAACGAAAAAAAAAATATTTGAACTGAATAAATGGCTCGTTCGTACTCATCAAATTTCAAGGGGGAAAAAGAATTTGTTATTGTTTTATTTTTCTCCTTTTTTTTTCTTTTTTTTCTTTAATGTGAGAATTTTGTTGTCATGTAATGTGTTCAGAGGTATGTGCTTTTTTTTTTTTTTTTTTGTTAAAATCTTTGTCTATACATGATCTCAACAAATGGCTATCATCTGTAAAACAGAGAAAAATAAAAACAAAAAAAAAAATTCATGCAGATCGTGTGAACAGAGAATTATTTGAATTGCAAGTAAAAAAAAAAAAAATGATTGTCGTTTATTTGTTGGTGTATTTTGAAAAATCATATTGAGAAAAATATTGAACGGTGCGAAGAAAGGTCAATAAAAATGACGATGACGACGACTGAGCGGTTGCAACGATGAAAATGATGATGATAATGATGATGATGATGATGATGACGTGATGCATAATGCAATCATGCACACACAGTCACTCACATACATACAAATTTTTATTGTATGAATGTGAAATGCATAAATTCTCATGAGTTTTTATTGTACGTACGGTTATTCCCATATATCGATTATTATTAAAAGGGAAAAAAATAAACAACGAAACGATTTTCACATTCACATGATGAGACCGTGAGAAATTTTGAGGGAGTGTGAGAAATTTTTTTTACTGTGGGAAATTAAAAAAAAAAAAAAAAAGAGAAAGAATGAAATTATTGCAGTTTAATTATGAAATAGAGAAGTTTTGTATTTATTATGAATTATGAGGTTATAATTACATTTGATTAGGGGAAAAAACATTAACAACAACAATGTTAAATTGAAAGTGAGGTTTATGAAGAAGAAGAAGAAGAAGAAGAAGATGAGAAAGAAAATGAGAATTTATGGGAATATAAAGGACGAAACAAAGAATCGATTGAAATTGAGGATGTACGGCTTTGTGAACTTGGAGATTAAAAAGGTCGTGAGAAGATCTGTTTTTTTTTTGTCGTTTTTTTTTCGAACAAAGACTCAAGATTTGAGATGATTTCATAAAAAAAAAAA
Organism: Bombylius discolor; assembly: GCA_939192795.1. Taxonomy (NCBI): domain Eukaryota; kingdom Metazoa; phylum Arthropoda; class Insecta; order Diptera; family Bombyliidae; genus Bombylius; species Bombylius discolor. The sequence goes on from OW584242.1 coordinate 2,719,536, forward strand.
ATGGAAAATGGAAAATGATTTGAAGAAAAAAGTAAAAGAAATCGTGTGAAATTTTATGAATTTTTTTGTACAATTGAAGTTTAAAAATGTCAGTAAAGTTGAATCCTTTTCAAAATGAACAAAAAAAGGATTTTAAAGTAAAATAAAGAAAGTGAAAGTTGTAAAGATAAATCTTTTACTATACACAAATCTATTTATATAGATTCACCATTTAAAGAACGTTTTCTTCCTGTTAAAGTAAAATCTTATCTCCATGGAAATATTTTAACCTACACAACATTATTTATGTCCTTTCTGTGAAAAGTTTATCATATAAATACGACAGCAAATTTTTAGTTCAGGTAGAACTAAATTTTCTGAGAATAGATTTAATCATACGTGTTATAATTGAAATTTTAATTGAATTTAATTTTTAATTGGTCCACACATGTGTGTTTTACGTTCTGGAAAAATAAAAAATTCCATTTCATTAAAAAAGTAAATAATCAGAGGCACGTGTATGTTGTCTAATTTTTATTTTTTTACATTTTTTGTTAATCAATTTGAAATACTCATCATTCATGAGTCAATTATTTTATTGTCAAGTAGACGTAAATACAATTTTTCATTTTTTCTTTCTCTCTTTCTGTAATTTTTCTCGTTTTTTTTCCCCGTCATACTTCTTTCATGGCATATTGTATAACACACAGAACATAATCTTAAATTACTTATTTTAATTTGAAGTTTTCCATTAAATCGAAAGAATTTCTTTAAAAAATATATACTTTTTTTTGTTGTTGTGATGATATAAACTTGAATAGTTTGTTATAGTTGTTATAGATACAAAGATACACAATTCAATGTATGTATTAATTTTATATAAATCGAAAAAAACTAATCAAGAAAATTGTCAGGCAATTATTTACTTGGTTTGTTCTACTTAAATAGATGAACTGCGAACTATCTTTATATGTAGCTACATCCATACTTATGTATACTCGTATATTGTATATGAATGTGAATTGCATCTTCGTTTTTTCTAATTTAGATAGAACGTTCTTTTCTATATTAAATGTTTTTTGTTTTTTTTTTGTTACTTTTGTAATTGCTTTTTTTTATATGAGAAAAAATAGAAAGTAGCTTAGTTATGCAATTGACTATCTTTTTTTTTTTGCTTCTTTTTTTTTTTTATTTTCGTATCCATAATTGAAGTAAGATATTAAATTTCACAAGAAAATTATGAAAAAACAAAATCGAAAAAGAAAATAATTAATTCAAGAAAGAATCTTTGTTTTTACTGTTTTTAGTAAATTGCGATGTATCTGTACGTAGTACGTACAATATGTGTGTGTTATGGGATGAAAAATGTTGCGTACTGTCATTACAATGTAAAATTATTTCTTCAAAAAGCAGATAGAAAACAAAAAAAAAAAATATGGTGTATTCAAGTATCTTATTATCATCATGATATCTAATTTATTTTGGAAAACAACATGAATATTCAAAAAACAGTGAAATTATTCATTAAAAATATCAAGACAAAAAAAAAAGGATACAAATATGTTACACTACACAATATCATTTAAATTGATTGCCATTCTACACATATGTATGTATATATTTTGTTATCTCAAACAATTAACAATGAAATTTGTCACAAAATCCATATATAGATTTCACAATTAAATTATTGTATATTTTTTCATAAGATAAAAGATATACATACATATACTATCATGCAATTAGATCATTGTATCTCATTTTAGTAAATTAAATATAATACGATGTAATTATTATGTAATCGTCAAGGATAACATCTATTTTCATAAATCTCTTCAACAACAACAATAATATTGTATTAATTTCAATTTAACTGGAAAGAAAAAAGAGTTAAGAAGAAAAAAAAAAGATACTCACAAGATATATAATATTTGCATAAAAATTCTATACAAGCACACATATATACAATTTATTCATTCGTTTAAATCAATCGATTCTGAATTAATTAAAAATTATCTTCATCATGAAAATTGATTTTAGTTTTGTAAACGAACCAAAAAAGAAAAAAAAAGTAATTTCGAAATCAATTATAATTTTGATCTGATTAATGATTCCGTACAAAAAAAAAAATAAATAAATAAACACAAAACATACATGTAACAGATTTCGAACATCAATCAATTAATAAAATACGATGTCAAACGATAATTTCGAAAAAGCAATAAAACGAAGAAAAAAATAAAAATTCAGTAGAATTCATTGAAAAAGCACGAAGAAGTGCAGAAAAAAACAAAAAAGAAATAAACTTGAAAATTATAAATGAGATTTTAATTGAGATTTGTTACAGTTTATCAATTAAATTTTTTTTCTTTCTTTTTATTTTTTTTTGTTTTTTTTTTTTCGTTCATTTTCGTCGTTTTTATGCATGACACGCATGTATCAAAAATTATTGGAATTTATTAAGAAAGAAAAATCTGAGGGGGTTAGAAGGATTATATAAATTGAATGTTTGGATTTCAAGGATTTCTTTTATTGAAGAGAAAAAAAAAATTATTAATGGATTTCGAATTTTCTTTGTTGCTTCAAATAAGGAGAAAAAAAAAAACAAATAGGGAAATATGAGATATTTAATTGGATAATTTAATTAAGAGAGTGTTTTTTTTGTTCGAATATATATATGTATTACAAGGACATTCAGCGCATAGTGATTATAATGAAAATAAGACTTTTTGTCCAATTGATTAAATAGGTCAAATTTAATATCAAGAAGAATTTGAAGAAAGAGTTTTTTAGATGTGAAGAAAAAAAAAAATTGATGAGATTGTGTAAATTTAGTAATTAAAGGGATAATTTGAATTAAATTGAAGGATTTAAAGATAAGTATGTTATTTGTGAATTACGTTTTTCTAATTAAAAAATACTTGAAAAGTGTGATATATAATATTTCTTTCACTTCAAGAATAACAATAACATGTGATTTGGAAATTTCGAAAATTCGAAAATAATGTTCGATAATTCGAAATTTTTTTTTGAAAATATGTAATTTTTTTCGAAGTATCAAGAAATTTTTCAAATAAATTTTTAAATAAAAAAATTCATAACAATCGTTTTATTTTAAAAAATTTTTTTAAAAAAAAGATTTCCATTCCTGTCAAAAAAATTGGTTTTTAAAATTTTCGAATTCTTTCGAAGCAGAAATATTGTTTTTATATTTTTCCTAAATACATACTGGAAAAAAAAAATTTAATGTCGCAAAAAAGCTTCTAAATTTATGATATAACTCCCACACACCTTTTTGGATTTTCTCTATATGAAATGAATATTTAGGTCAAATAAAATACGCCTTTATAATCCGCTTACCGAAAATTTTAATCTTATTTTGTGACCACGTGTCAAAATTTATGCAAATTTTCAGTCCTTTTAGTCCTTTTCACTAAGTCTGTTACTAAGTCTTTTATTATTTTTTTAAATGATATTATTTATTGAATGTCCTTTAAAATCCTTTACAACACAAAAAAGAAAACTTTTATCTTTTTAGAATATGTTCTGTGCAAAATGTCCTTTCAAAATAATTAACAAACACTAAAAGTTAATATTTTTCTAAAAATACCATAAAATTATCATAAATTTTTCTAAGACTTTTTTTTATATCTATTTTTCCATCAGCAAACAGAGACATCTTTCTATTAAGAGAATTTGACTAATTTTAGAACACATTTTTATTGTCCTTTTTTAAAGTTATTTTTTTAAGTTTATGACATTTTTTCATGATTAAAAATTATTATATGAATGAAGTATCCTTTAAAAGAAATTACAAACAACTAATAAATTTCACAATGAAAGTGTATTTTCTAAAAGCTTATCAGACATATGTATACACAAACACACACATACACACACACAATTAAAATAATTAAATTTTATCGTATATAATTTTTGAAATTGATTAAATATTTATTGCACGTATTTAATTTCATAGAAATTTCTGTTTATTGTTCTTGTCTGGTATGTATCCTTTTTCTGTTTTTTTTTTTTTTTTCTATTTTAAAAATAATATAATATCGATCCTTCAAGGATATAAAATGTATGTGATAAAATAGATACATAATTATTTTTACACTTTAATTGAAAGAAATTAAATTTAAGAATTTCGAATTGAAAATGGTATTTTAAAAAATTAAGGGTTAATAAACTTCAAGATAGTCTAGTCTCTTCTTAAAGCGTAGGTGAAAGGAAGAATGATGATAAATTGATACTTTAAATAAATGAAAAATTTCTAAAGTATATACTTAATTATGATTTTTTGATCCTGAATTGAGCACTTTGGCTCAATGAAAATTGACTTTTGTGGTTAGGTTTTCACTCACCAATTTTTTTTTTTTTTTTTTTTTAAATGCTAGAAAAGAAAAATTGGCTTTTTCACAATGGATTTTATTTTTCTCTTTAAATTTTGAAGCAGCGCCTGTTAGACAAATTCATCACTGATGGATTAAATTTTTCCAAAAAGAAATTATTTGCAATTTCATTTATTTTTTGTAATTTATTTTTTTTCGTCCTATTTTGATGTGTTTAATGCAAAACGGTTATAAATAGCATGTTGTTATGGTATATGCCCCCTTGAAAAAAAAAAGCAACTACAAAAAAGGACTACCTACAGAGATGATAGAGCTATGATGAAATCATTCGTGTATACAAAAATAGAGTTAGCAACCAACTGTAACCATCATCATATTATATTATCACAACATTACATCATTGTTTGTTGTGTTGTGAGTCCTTATTATAAAACTTTAATATCCTTGTTTATTATCCTTGTGTTTAAGTATAAAAAAATAATCCATATTTTTTTTTGCTCTGTGTTGATTATTTTTAATAAACTTTTACTGTACTCTCTTTGGTTCGTTTTATTTAAGACGTAGTGAGAAAAAAATAAGAGAAATAAACTTAAAATAAAAATAAGGAGTAAGGAGTGTCTCTGGGGCTTAGATTAAAAAATCAATATGTACTAGTATATTAAAAATGGAAAAAAAAAAAAAAAAAAAAAAAGGAAATACTGTTACTAAAGACGTCTACATGGCAAGTTTATATTTTGTTTATTTACGTTTTTTGTTTTTATTTTAATATTTTTTTCCTCTCGAAAAAAAAAAAAATAATCATAGTTCCAACTTTTACACAAAAAAAAAACTACTAACTTAGATACATTTTGCTCAATTTTAGATACTTTTTTGTACTTGTTCCATTTTTGTTTTTTTTGTTTTTGTTCTTTAATATTTACAAGTCATCATCAGAGAATTTATTATATAATATTTACGAGTACTTATATAATATAAACTTGTAAAATATTTTCTAAAGATAAGAGCGAACAAAAAAAAAAAAAAAACACACACACAAAAAAGGATATCGTAAAAAATGTTTTATGTGTATATAAACACAAGGATAAGAACAATAAAGAACAAAAATAATACATTAAGATTATTCTAATATGAATTATTTTCAAGTCAAAATATGCTTTTAAGATGATAGCGGGAAAGGGGAGTGAAGTATAGGGTTGATAAAAGCTTTTAAGGATTTTATTATTATGATTATTTTTTTTTCATATTTATTTTTATTGTCGTTGTCATTATTGTGTTTTGTATTATTTATTTTTATGATTTTACTCTAATCTACAGTATATCCTTTTTTTTTTTTTTTTCCAAGATTCCTTGACCGTTATTTTTTTCGTATTTTCTATTCACCATAATTTTTTAATAAAATTTATTTCCTTTTTTTTTTTTCGTTATTATTCAATTTTTGTTTTAATTCTGTGTGTGTCTGTAAATTGTTTTTTTTTTTTCATTTGCTTTTCCATTAAAAAAATATCAAGGATTAAAATTACCTTGATGTTCTTTAATAGGAACTCTTCTTGTTTTTTAAACCTACAAATCTAAAAGTATCGTCTAATTAGTTTTGATTTAAATGGACTGTTTTGAACAAAGAAAAAAAGAAAACGAAAACAAGAAATGAAGAAAATTTATTTTAAAGTGATCCTTAATACTATTTTGTTGTGTTCATCTTAATTAGATTTGAAAAATTTCTTCAAGGATAATTTTTTTAGGATATAATTGAAAACAAAAAAGAAAAGAAAAATATATATTTTTTTTTCTTGTAATTATGTAATTTGAATCTGTTGTTATTATTGAAAAAAGTATCTACACACCAAAAAAAAAAAAAAAAATGTTAATTGGATTAAATTGAAAATATCCTGAAAATTTTGAGTTATTTTCGAAATTTAATTGTTTTTAAAGAAAAATTCTTTTAAATAAATTATAAAACAAACTGTTTTTTTCTTTCTAAGGATCCTTGTTAATAATTTTCAAAATTGTTGTTGTGCTGTTGTATACGGGTAAATATGATAGAAGGATTATTTAAATCAAGAACATAATGATGAAGGTTTATTGTTTTTATTTTTTTATTATTTTTTTTTTAAAATAATTTTTAAAGGATTCTTGTTGTATGAAAAATTATGGAAAAATATAATTTTTATTTCAGGCAAGAACTTAAAAGTTTTATTATCTAAATTTCCGATGGCTATATAAAATAATTTTCATTAAAAATATTAAAATTAAAAAAAAAAAAATATATATTACGTTGTTATTTTTTAAGGTCAATTTTTATGATAGCATGTGGTGGAATGAATTAAAAGGATTAAAAATAATTATAATAATTTCTTTTGTGGATTTTGTTAGCGTATTTCTGACTTAAATACCAACAAAAAGAAGGATTTCTTGGAAATTTTAAACAATGTTTTATAAGAAATATTTTTACATATTTAAAAAACAATAAGGATTTAAAAGGATCAAAAATTTTAAGTATGCCTTTTTATAGTTTATTATTTAGAAAATTTTAAAATTTTTCAAGAAATAATTTTCATAATTTTTTTGAAATTTATTAAAATATAATTAAAATGACATTTTCTAGAACATAAAAGTCATTAATTATATTTTCATTTAGGAATTTTATTTTCAAAATTTTTCATTATTTAAATTATCATAAAAATCGTTAAATTATTATTATTGTAGCGAATTCATTAAATTCTCTTTGAATGTAATTATCATATAAATTTTTATTTCACACGTTTTTCATGAAAATAATGTTATAATGAACATGATGAAAACGATGATGATGATGATGATGAATTGTGAATGAGAAGAATAATAATTTATTTAATTAAAATTGTAGAAAACGCACTTTTAACACATTTGAAATTAAAAAAAAAAAAAAAAAAATGAGTAGTTAATGAGCTCAAATGAAAATACTTCTCTATGTATAATTGTAGAAATAACGTAAAAAAAGCAAAGATATCTTTTAAGATTACATCGTAAATTCAATAAAATTATTGAAGGAAAAATATAAATTAAGAAATTACATAAATTGCAATTTTACATGTTTCTTATATGAAAAGCATTTGTATGAGTTTGACGGAAGAAAGATTCTGTTGCATTCTATTTTACTCATTATGCATACACCATGTTATTCAGAAGTAAATCAAAATCCTTCAGTTTCATTGATTATTTTTCATCTCTCTGAATTTTAACCCTTTTTTTATAACCCTACACACACCCCCCCCCCCCCCCCCCCCCCTATCTAAAGGAAGCTTTTTTGTTTTGTTTTTGAAACAGAACGCAACTAATAAAATGGCTCCCGTGTTTCAATAGATGCGAACCAGCGAATTAAGAAAAATTTCATTTCCTTAACTATTCCGGTTTTTTTTTTACTCTTTTCTTCTGTAATTAAATTCACTCATAATTTTCTTTTCAATTTTTTTTTTCCATATTTCTCTACATTTCATATCCTTTTTTCTATATTATTTTTTTTTTTCGCGTTAATATAACACAATTTACTATACCAGTACATGAGTGTGTGTTTCCTTCGTGCTGCAACATTTTCTTTCGAAAAAACAACATGATTTTTCTTCTTGAAAATAAAAAAAAAAAAAATTTTAAATAATAAAATAAGGAAAAGTACAAAAAACAAAAAAGGAAATAATTATTTTTTATCTTGATATTTTAATTAACATTTCTTCTTGAATTTTTGTTTAACACAAAAGCAAGAACGGAAAAGGGAATAAGGAATAAGGAAAATTTTTTTTTTTTTATGAAATTAATTTTAAAATTGGGGCAAATATTTTCCTTTGTTTTTTTTTTTTTTTTTTGTTTTTTTTTTTGCATTTTGAGGTGAAAAGAAAAAAAAAAGAAGTTGATGAAGTTTTCCCTAGAAAAGAATTCATGTATTCTCAAAATCATAAAAAAAAATTATCTAAGATAAAGAGAAAAGAAAATATAAGTCGTATATATCTGGAACACCCACTAACATTTCTTTTCATTTTTGAAATTTTTTTCATAGAAAAATTGTTTCCATTTGTTTCAAATTTTTTTTTTTTGTTGTTGTCATAAAAAAGGAAGAAAAATAATAGAAAAAAAAGGATACATCATGCTTGCTTACAGTTGCTTGACTCCACAGATTATATTTAATCAAAGCAAAAAAAAAAAAAAGAATTGGCTTTCATTTTAATTTTTTCTTATTCTTGTTTTGTTTTTCTTTCTTTTAGATGCATTCTGGTACATGAAAAAAAAAACATACACACAAACAAACAAAAAGAAGTAAAAATAAATGAAAAATCTAGTTTACACACTAGAATGAATGTAGTGATGTTGTGTGTTGGTTTTTTTTTAAAGTTTGCTGTTGTTCTATAAAAATCGACATACAAGCTTTTTGTTTTTTCTATGCAAACAACCACCCACTCACACCTCACTTTTTTTCAGGAGTTTATTTTTATTTTTATTTTTTTTTTTGAATTTAAAGTGTGTTATTAAAATCTTGAAAAATAACATTAAAAAAATAAGTTGAAAAGAAAATAAATAACTTGAATGTCGGCACAAGTTTATTTTTGTTGATACATATATGATTTGACTGATGATGATGCAGCTGCTGCATAAATGTGTGTGTGTGTGAAATTATTTTTCTGAAAAAGATCATGAAGTTTTATTTTTTTTTTCTTCTTCTTTGTATATGATGAAAAATACAATATATTGGATAAAATCACATAAACTTTACAAACATACATGCAAGGTAATGTGGCAAGACAATGATGCACGTTTTTGTTGGGTGGAAATGTTCATTTTTTTTTTAGAAAGAAAAGCAAAAAAAAAGGTGTTTTTTTTTTGGTTTGAAAATCATTAAAAAAAAATTGGTCAAGGGAAAAGACATTAAGACAGAATAGAAAGCAAAAAAAAAGGTTAAATTGCTGGTTGTAGATTTAATTTTTTGTTTTCCCAGTTAAGAATAATTTTCACGTTCTAAAATGAAAAGAATCTAAAAAATTACACGATTTATGCTTTTTTTTTTTATCATTAGTAGTATTAAGCTTTAAGTTACCCAAGGGAAATTTTAAAGTGAAAAAAAAAAAATTTAACAAAAAAAAAATAATAGAATTGCTAAAAAGGTGAAAGATAAAAATAACTGTGAATGAAATACCTTTCATTGTTTTTAATGAAATGAATGGTAAGGTATGAGCAGGAGAAAAAATATAGCTTAGGGCATTATAAATGCAACATTAACATTATTATGTGTTACATATGTATTTATGGTATGTTTGTGTGTGTGTTTTTTTTTCCTTTAGTAATTCAAAGTTTAAAATTCATATATGTAATTTTCTACCCATCAGGTGTTCTTGTACACCAGGAGAGTACATTATACACATTATTTTGTCATTTTATGTTATTTTTATTTTAGTAGAAAAACAATACCTTTGCTTTAATGTCACTTACATACATTAAATAAAGAAAAACGGTTACGTAAACAAGGTCTGAATTTTATGGAATATGTGAAAAATTATTTAAAAGGAGGTTGATGCGACGAATTATTTATAAAATAGCTTTTCTAAAATTTTAAAAGTTATTTTTTGGAAAAATAATTCTTTTTTTTTTTTTATTTTTAATATTATTTTTTTTTTTTTTTTTGTGGAAATATGTACAAACAATTTATTTAGAGAAACGATGAATAAAACTTCAATGATGAACAAATAAGATCCTTATAATTTTTCATAATTATTTTTAGCATTTTATGAGCATGAAAACAAATTAAGAAATTCGAAATAGATTGACTTCTTTTTTTTATTTTAAATTATTTTAAAGTACAACGTCTTCCAAAGCAAAATTCAGTGATTATTATTTTTTACAAGCTTTGCTTGGGAAATTTTTCACTAAGTGGTCTTTTTTTGTTTTAAATTCAAGATTAGAGTATATGTATGTTTTTTGTCTTGTAAATTTCGTGAATTTTCAATGTTACTTTTTTCAAACTATTGTAATAAAAATCTGTTTAGTAGGACTAAAGTTATAGCATCTGCTTCTTACGGAGTGGTAGGTCTCTCTGCTAAGTCTTGACAAATTAGAATAACAGAATCTCCAAAATTTAACTCTTCGGAGATAGTAAGTTCTACACTTTTCCATAGAAAACTTTTTTTTTAATGACATTTATTTTTAAAATTCCAACTTCGAATTTTTTTTTTTTTTTGAATTTCTCTTGAAATCGTCTTATCTATAAGATTTTTTGACTTTTGCCAGCAGGTTCATACTAGTAAAGTTGTTGCATATTTCACACACTGGTGCAGTGCAGTGGATTGAATATAAAAAACTAAGTGTTGACACCATATGAATCGTTCACAAGCCTCTTCGAGTCATCGTATTTCAAAATCATATTACTTTAATTTCAAATAAAATGAAAATTTCAAATATATTTTTTCTTTCAAAATTATCTATAAATCTTTTAAATGTTAATGCAGACTTTCAATAGATAGAATAAAATAAAATAAAAAATACATACATATGTGTAAATTCGTACAAATGTGTAACACATCTGTGCTTATAATAACTGTCATATTTAATTTTTTACGCAACACAAATTTGAAATATTAAACATAAAGACTATGATGAATTTTTTTTCTATATTGAACAAAAATACAATTTAATCAGAATGAAAGATACATATTCCTAATACCCCCATCATCGTAATCATCATCACCGTCTGATCAGATTTATCAATTTTTTTATGACTGATTGATATTTCAAATACATGCACTCTAGAAAAAAAAAAAATCTTAATTCAATTAATTTCCGAAAAAAAAAAAAAAAAAAAAAAAAAAAAAAAAAAAAAATTCAAACCAATAACAACATGCTAAAAATTGAAAAAAAAAGAAAAAATTATCAAGGATTTCTTACAAAAATTTATTAAATTTCGGTTTTAATTAAAAAAAAAATAAATTACACTTTTTTTTCTTCAAAATTAAATTTTTTGTGAAATATTCTTTATTTATTCAAAATAAATTTTAAAAAAAAGTACCACAAAACTTAAAGGTGATTTTTTTAATTTTTTTTATTTTTTTTTTTTTTTGTTAAATTGAAAATCTATCATTAAAATTCCTTAAATTTCAAAATTTTCCTTTTTGTTTTGAAGTTTTAATTTTAGAAACTTTGAGTATCTTGTCAATATCAAATTTTTTTTTCCAAAAAAGCAGTTAGATACTTCATATCAAGAACGAGTAAACATGACAGAAAACATCCTTTATTTTCTCCTTAAAAAATTTCGATTATGTGTCAGATACATCATGTCAGATTTTTGTTAAATTATAAAAGATAAACTTTTCGTTATTATTTTTTTTTTCACTTGTACAAATTTTTCATGATATCATAAATAATTTACTAAAATTTTCTGTAAAAGGCATTTTTAATATCTATTCCTTGTTAAAGACATCTTGTGGATAACCATTATTTCTCACAAAAATACTTTCGTTTTTTTTTCGAATTTATTTTATTCTCTTCTAGAAAAAAGGATACTTTTCTTCTTGTCATCAGTGGAAAAAAGAAATGATGATGGTTTGTCATGGATTTTTTTTCCATTTCTTTTTTTTTTTTTTTTGTCCCATCGGAATTTGGAAGGGGGTGCGGAGCGGATAGAGTAATAGAATTGAAAAATTTTATTTCAAATTTTCACTTTTCTAATTTTAGTAATATAATTTTAGAAAAGGAAAAAAAGGATGTAGGTACATTGTCACATATTTCATTTTCAACTTTTTTCTCTGTCAATCAGATTTTTCAGATCAGACATTTTAAAGTTGTATGATTTTTCTATAAGATGTTTTTTATATCCCTATTGAGGACAAAAAAAAAAAAAAACAGCTACTCAAAAGACATACATTACAAGGGGTAAGCTTATAAAAAATGTTGTGTAATAAAAATGATAAAAAATGATTTTCCAATAAGCTAATGAAAGTTTACAGTGACATTAATGTTTACATTTACAAAAATATTATTTGAAAACAGGAAAAAAATATAGGGTAATAGATTCAATTGATTGGCAAGGAATTTTTTAACGTGTTGTTTGGATTATTATTTCTGACTTCATTTTATTGAAAAAAAAAAGAAGAAGAAGTAAAAATAGTAATTCTAAAATGAGAGGGAGAGTTACCAGGGAAATGGATTTTAATTACGTAGAAAACCCTTTAATTTGTAGAAAACCCTCCAGAAATATTTAAATAATTTTCAAGCAGGCATTTTTTTTTTCTATATATTTTTTTAATTTTTTTCGAATAAAATTTTGGTTAGTGAGAATTTGAGGTAAAAATTTTTTTAAGTTAAAAATTATGAACGTGGTAACTATTTCTTTCACAATGAGCCTTTAGGCATCCAAGTGAGTTTGCTTTCCGCTTGAGTTAACCAATTTAGAAGAAAAAAATTTATTTACATATTTTTTTTTTTGGTTAAATTTTAGCCGCTTGTCAATAAGTAAGGATAGAAATTGTGGGTGGTTCCAGGAGGGTTTATATTATAATAATGATTACGTAAATGTTTTTTTTTTTTGACTTGTACTTTTTTTTAAAAAAAAAAAAAAATTTTTATAGGCATTGTTTAGTTGTAACAAATTTATCGGAGTGGAAAAAAAGAAAGAAATAATAAAAGCCAATAACATATGAAGTACCGTTATTTTATTATACATATGTACATATATGTAATCATCATCATGTTACACTTTTTTTTTTTTGTTAAAAGCACGTGTAGATAATAATAGCAAATTTAGAGATATAAAATAAAATAGAACAGGTGAAGAAAAAAAACAACAGAAACACAAAGAAAAAGAGGGTCCTTTGAAAATTGTTTTGTTATAATTGTGTTGCTCGAACAAATAAAAGGGGGAAAAGGCAAAGAGAGATATAGAATGTTTAGTTTTTAATTAATCTAAAAGGATAATGAAAAGTGAAATTTGAAAATTTCATTTTGCAAAAAAAAAAAAAAAAAAATGAAGGCTTTTATTGAATGCGACAAGACAATGATGGTGCAAAATTGAAATATATGTTGTTTTTTTGTTTTTTTTGTTTACACAATTTTAAAGCAAAAGAACAAAAAACAAACTTTCGTAGTGGGAAAGTAGGGTAAAAGGTTAAAGAAACTAGAAAGGTTAATTTTAGAATTGTGGAGAGGGGTTCATAAAATGAAAAAAAAAAATTGATCAGAAGAAAGTGTCAATTTTTCACAATGTCATGACACTTAGGACCTTTAAAAGTTTTAAAGAAATTTTAAAATTAATTTCTCCTTAAACAATAAAGCGGATAATTTTATAACTATTTTTGTTAATTATTTTCATTTTTTTTATTTTTTTCTAGAAAACAGATACCAAGGACGATGTTGATCAGCTGAAATTGAAAATTTGAATGTTAGAAAAGAATAAAATGAGAATAGTTCGAAAATCATTTGGAACCTGAAAAGAATTTTTGAAATATTTGAAAAAAAAAAAAAACGGACTTATTTTTGGCATTTATATTTTACACAAAAAAAAAACATTGAGTGTAAAATTTAAGAAAACAATAAAAAAAATAGCTAAAGAAATAATTTTCATTCCAAAACCGTTATAACAAAAACAGTAATCATTTTCTTCTTAACGAAAAATTTAATAAAAAGAGAACATAACATCAAAATGAATTCTCAAACAAATAGAACATATCGTTCATCACCAGCACCATCACCGGATCCAGATATTGAAGATGGAAGTTCAAAAAGACAAGCAACAAGGTATGTCCTTTTTTTTTTTTCTTTTTTTAATAGAAAAAATATTTCATTCAACTTTTTATTTTCCTATTGAAAAAGGCTTAGACTTCTAACATTTTTTTGCTTTTTTATTTTTTGTTTGTTTGTCGGCAAACATCCTTTTTTCCTTTTTTTTCTATATTCCTTTTTTTTGTATCATATATCCTTTTTCATTAATAACAAACATTAAAAAAAAATTTTCCTCTAGAAAAAATTTATTACTTTTCAAGTAATTTTATGGATTCCTTTGAAGGAATTTATTTCATTTGACCTTGATAGAAAATTAACCCACATTGTTTTTTGGAATTTCAAAATTAAAGAAGACGAAATTCTAGGAAAAGTTTTTTTTTTTTTTTTTTGGATAAAAATTTTGTGATTTTCAAACAAATTGTCAACTAGAGAAAAATCAAATATTAAAAAAAAAAAAAGTCTGTAAACAATTTAGAAGCACACATTTTTTTTCCTTCAAATTTACTTCGAAAAAAAAAAAATAAAAAAACCTAGGTTTTCTGTTTTTTCTTATTAAATTTGGTATCATTTTACAAAATAAATTCCTTTGAAAAAAAAGGATGAAAGAAAGGATAAAAAACATTGAAATTCCATTATTTTTGTGAAATCAAAAAAATTTGTTTAATAAAAAGAAAATCATTTGAATTTCCCACGAGAAAAAAAAAGAATAAAATAGAAAAATAAAAGAAAAAAACAATTTTTTCTTCATGGAAAAATTCTTGAAATTGTTTTTTCTTCAAATTTTGCGTTTATCCTGGCATTTTTTTAATATTCATAATGAATGTGTTACAACACCCACAACGATTATAGGAATTAGATAAAAAACAAATTTAAGAAGAAAAAAAATATTTTCTTCTTTAAAAATTTGAAAAGGAAAAAATTTATTTCTTAAAAAATATTTTTTGTGTTAAGAGATGTGTGTACGAGTATGTGTAAATGACAAGTTAAAGAATATTCTTTTCGACTTTATTGCTATTAATTTTTTTTTTCTTAAAAAAGAATACATTATCCTGCCTACAACGCACCATACCATTGAGGTTTCATTTTATTTAACTTTTTTTCCTCTTTGACTTGAAAAGTAAAAAAAAAAAAACACATATATTTAAAAACTTAAGAAAAAATATAAAATAAATATCTGTGCAACGGAAAAAGGATGTTTCAATATCCTGAAATTATTTACTCTCGAAAATTTACAAAAAAAACGGAATTTTTTTTGGTCCATTACAATTTTTGTTAAATGAAATTAAATACAATATTTAATTTGAAAAAAAAATGAAAAGCAAGTTAAATCATTTTAAAAAAAAAATCTATTTGAACAAAAAAAAAAAAAGAGGAAACGAACGATAAGGATATCGAGTTCATGTTAAGCATAAATTGAATTTAAAATTAAATTGAAAAATAATAAAAAAAATAAAGGGAAAAAAAAAACCTAGAAAATTGTGAAGAAATGTGAAAAAAAAGTTCTGTTTTTCGTTTACTTTTTTATAACCTTCTTTTTTTTTTTTTTCAAATTCGGAATATTATGTTTTTATGACATTGCAAATGTATCATCTGCGAAAGTGTTTTCTGATTCAATTAAATTCAATTTTCTTTTTAGTCAGAATTTTTATTATTTATTCACTTTTTCAATCCTCTGAATTTGTTGCAGCGCAATAAAAATTGAAAAAGAAAATCAAAAAAGTCACAAAACTTATATCCTTGACTTAAGAAAAATAAAATTAAAAATTCATAAAGGACCTGTTTTTGATGCCTTTAAACGGAGTTCACAAAAAATCATTCGAAGAATTTAAAATCCACGAATGTTTTTTAAAAAAAAATATTTTTCATTTGTAAGCGGCCGTTCGGACTCTTACGAAGTCTTTATTTTTCAGAATTCCGTTAAATGGTTCCAATAAAATTTTTTTAAAATGTGTGTGTGGTCTTTTTTTCAGATGTTGAGCCTATAAAGACTTAATTAGCATGAAACCAACATCATATCTTCAAAATTTTATCCAATTTAACCGAAAACCTATTCCGATTTCTTTAAGCGAATAATAATGTTCTGCTATATCCATTTTTAATGTCCTTTCATTTTCCCTTTTTTTTTTACCTGTAAAAATTTCATTCTTTCTTCCAAAAACGAAAAGCAAATTGCGAAAAAGACCATTCATAATTTTTTTTTCCGGAACATGAACTTTTTAAAAATGCAAAAAAAAAAAATCCTTTATCATTTTTCTGTTCGTTGCTTTTGTTTAAAGATCCTTTATCATTGTCACCATGCCTGCAAACATTTCAATTGAAAAATTCGTCCATTTTGTTATTCACAGAGGAAGAAAAAAAAAGAAAAATAACTTATCTGAATTTTTTTCACTTTCTTATTTCAGTAATTTTAATTAACATCATCATCCTCGTCATCCTTTTTTTCATTTGTTTTATTTTCCCAAAAATTTACATAATTTTATTTAGAAAAAAAAATTCATTTTGTTTATTAACCGTTTTTTTTTTGCCTCCTCTTTTTTTTTTGCAGAGTCTTCAAGAAAAGTTCATCAAATGGTAAAATTACAGTTTATTTGGGTAAAAGAGATTTTGTCGATCATATAACTCACGTGGATCCTATAGGTAAGTTCTCTGTTATTATTATTATTTTTTTTTTGCGTTTAAAAAAATATAAAATTCATTTTGCAATTGTTTTTTTTTCTCCTAAATTATTTTTAAATGAAAAGAACATAAAATAGAACAAAAACGAAAGGTACAGAAATTTTCTTAAAAAAAAAAAAAAAGATGGCCAAAAGGAATTTTACGAATTTTTTTTAAAGAAAAACAATAATTTTTCATGTACTTTTGTTTTCCCTTCCTTTATAATTTTTTTTGAAAGATTCATATTTTACAATAAATTTCCCTCTTGTTTTTTTTTTTAAAAAAGACTAAATTCTTCTTTGTTTGAATTTTTGTCAAAATGTTGTCGTTTGAAGAAGGATATCATTTTCCTTAAAATTCATTAAACGGACAGATTGTTTGTCGAAACATGTACGCTACATCAAGCAATTTTCTACGACATTGCTAAGTTCATTAAAGCTACGCTAATATCATAATTTGGCATTTATATCCTAAAAAAAATATGTATTCGGTAAAAAAGATATTCAGTCATGTTATACTTTGCAGTAGTTTGCACTAAATGTCCTTTTTGATGAGTTAGAACTTTTTTTTTATTTTTTGATTATTATTATTTTTTTTTGAATAATGAAAAAAGTTTGTTTTTTATGGGTGTGATTTGGCAATGTTAACACAAACACACAAGTAATTAGCAAGTTGTTATGTCTTTTTCTTAATGACATTAAAATGACAAGAAAATGCAAGAAGAAGAAAAAGGGAGAAGCCGAAGAACTATAAAAGAAATTAATTTCAAGATGAAATGGAAAAGTTTTTTCATTAATTTACTTGAACAAAGTGAAAACGAGTAAAGGATAAGGAGAAAAGGAGAAAAAAAAGTGTTAGAATGTCCTTGAGAAGACTAATTTATTGAAGCAATAGAACGTTGACATTCTGCTGGTCGTTGAGATGAACTCTCTCGTTAATTATTTGCATTTATTAGGTGTCAGAAAGCTTAAAATCTAAATCATAAATATTTGTTTGGTGTGGTGGAAGAGCTGTAGTGGACGAAGTCAAGAAAATTAATTTTCTCTGTTAATAATTTAATCCTCAAATTTCAATTAAATTTCAGTGGAACTTTTCGAAAGTCAACAATTTTGAAATAAATTAATTAAATATTAAAATTCGCTGATCTGAATATTTGGTTTTCCATGTTAGATCGGCAGGTCTCGTGTTCGATATTCCGATGAGATGAATTGTTGACGAATTGTTGATGAATTGACGGCTAGTTTTCTGAAGCTACTGCTAAAAATCATGATTTGGCTGATAGCTGCATCTCCTAGCCTATAAAATTATATTCAGTATTAAGGAATTCGGTCATTTAGGTTCTTCTTAGTTCTATTTGACCGTGTTACTGCTGAATACAAAATGTGTAAAATCACAAACAAATTTGTTGAAGATGTTGGACACAGAAACTTCTTTTTTTTTGTGCATGTAAGAAAGAAGTTCATTCGGGAAGCCCTTAGCAATGGTTTTCATTTCATTGGAATGTGATTTTTCTTCATAGTGTTGAAGTAAAATATTGGAATAGATTATTTGGCTGGTGCATCAGATCCTTGTTGACTTTTAATTCAACTGTGGATCAAATGTCTAGCCTAGAACAAAAGTTGATTCAGTAGAATGCGAGTTCAGTCTTATCGTTGATTTCATCAATTTGGCTGTGAAACTACTGAAACAAAATTTTGCATTTATATGGCAGAATTCTATAACTGTCATCGTTTTTAAAATTGACAATCTATAGATGAAAAAATTTTTATTTAAATTTAATCATTTAAATCCAGACTATAATATTTTTCAACAATAGTTTTTTTTTCTCTTTCAAACATTTTACAAGTATTACTGCATTCTTTTTGCATACCATGCATACCAAACACAAATATGCATTTTGTCTGTAATTTCAATAAAAATAAATTTCTCAGTATAAAAAATAACTACATAAAATATTTGTAATTTTTTTGGTATGTGATATCATGCCCACAACACAAGTACATAATGTTTTTTTTTTGAATTCGATCAAATAAATAAAAATTATTACAAATTTAATCATGTTCTTTTCCTTTCATCATTTTCGTTTGTGTCTTTCTATGTTTCTTTGTTGGATTTAATTTAAATTTGTAGTAATTTATTCAAATCAACAGGTTAATTTTCAAAAAAAGAAGAAAAGAAAAAATAAATATGTACTCTCTAAAAGTACGTTAAATTTATTTAGATACATCACGTTCATGAAAATAGTTAATATTTGCTCTTAAACCATTTTATGCCATTGTAGTATGTTTTTTTTTTTTTCGTCTTTCATACAAATTTTACAACAAAAGTACAATAAATCTAAATGAATGTCAGAATTTAACAAGAATAAATGTCTTTTTCGCCTTCTATAGCCCATAATAATCTAGTTTTTACGTTTTTTTTTTGTTTCTTTTACTTTGCCATAGCATAATAATAATATAAGCACACAATGTATCACCTTGTGTAATATATAAAATTAAAGTTTTATTTTGTTTTATATTACATATTACGGTAGTGTTAAGAAGGACTTTATCATAAAAACGTGATTAGAATTTTTTCTTTTATTCTTCTTTTTCGAAAATATTTTTCATCAACATTTTCCAACACCCGCCTACATTGCGTATATCGTTAACTTATGTTACTTTCGTAATTTGATGAATTTTCTCTTGTAATTCCGTAAGTAAATTTTTTTTTTTTTGTTAATTTGTGTCTGGAAGACTTATTCCTTAATCACGTTACATGATGACTTGATAAATATGACTCCAAAAGCGTAAATACTATTTATAAAATGAAGGAGAAAAAAAAATGAGAAAATAATAAAATAATTTAAAAAGGATTCAAATACATTTTTCTCCAGTTTAAAGGATCTGTTGAATGCAAAAGACCGGGTTTATATAGTCACTTTTTTACCCTTTGTATAACGTAAAAAAAACCGGTTTTACATGGAAAAAGTAGGACTTCCCACCATATACTTCCTACTTCTTTTCCTTGTAAAACCGGTTTTTTACGTTCTAAGAAAGGGTAAAAAAGTAACCGTATAAACCCAGTCAAAGACTTCTAATTTCATGTGTGGATTGAAATTAAGCCGTGGACTGTGGGTTATTCACATTATTTTCGTAGCATATAATCCTTAGCTCAATTTAAACTCTACACAGTTGTATAAAAAAAAAACTACCTGTAATCTGCTGACTGGCTTAAAAATTACTCCAGGATATTTTTTTTTATTATTGTTTTTCTATCATAATTTAGTTGGGATCCAAAAATATCTAAAAAAAGCAAAGCATGTATTTTCATTTTTTTTTAAAGTTTAAAATAAATGTCGGTCATCATCATTGATATTCGTATAATTTCTGACTCACATATGTAAGTAAGTACCTATTATCCTTTCAATGAATTTTCTAAAAATAAAAAAAAAAAATTGTTATTGTCTATTTTTTTTTTATTTTTCTACTCGAATTGACCTTTTTCAAAATTTCTTTCTCGTTCGCATTTCGTTTTTATTTTTTTTTTAAAATATTTTTTTAAAGGACTTTTTTTTTCATATGAACAAAATTACACAATTTTTCACAACGAACATTTATCATTTTTTTTTTATCTTGTTTTTGAAATATAACTTTTCTCTTAAATTTTTTACCGATTTTTTTCTCAAAATTTTTCATTTTATCCTCAAATTTTAACTTTTCTTTTTCTATACATTTTGTTGTTGTGTATCTTTTCCAATAAAATTTTATACATTGCAATTCTCAAAAACACACATACAATTGAATACTCAAAGTTTTTTTTTGTTCTTCCAATATTGAGAAGATTCTTTTGTAACAATCAAATTAATTGCATTTAGTTTTGTATTTCAGAATACAGAAAACAAAAACAAAAAAAAAAGAACTAAAATGAAAGAAAAATAGCTTACAAAAAATGATTACATAACATTTTCTAAAAAGGATTTTATGTGAATTTCATGTCTTTTTTTCTTTCTTTTGTTTCTTTACATTTTGTACTAGTAAATTATTGTGAAAAACTTTAAGATAAAATTTAAAATTAGATAGTTAGTTGAAAATTCTGTGTTTTTTTTTTTGTTGTTGTTATTTTTTGTTAAATAAAAAAACCAAAAAATAAATGACCTAATTTTTCCTAAAATGTGAATAACATGTGCTGATGGTGTGTGTTATAAGCAAAAAAAAAAAAAAACTATAGAACATTTACATCAGGGTTAAGGACTTTGTAAACTTTATTCATTGTTATTTTTTTTTAAGAAGAAAAATCTGTTCTTTTAATGGGAAAAATTTATTTAATTACTTTTAAACTTTAAATATTTTATTTAATTTTGGCTTTCCTTCTTCCTTTCGAAAATACATATTTACAAAAAAAAACCGAAAAAAAAAAAATATATACAATACATAAAAAGAAAAAGGGAGAAAAACAAAAAATAAATTTTCTTCCTTATTGGAATTTATTGTGCACATACATATTTTTATATCGACAATTTATTGATTTTATTTGTTTGTTGTTGAACGTTTAAGACACACAATTTGTTTTTCAACAATATTGATTTTCATTTTGAAAAAAAAAGGAAAAGGAAGAATAGAAAATAAAAAAAAATTAAAAATGGAATATGAATGAGATTTTTATATTTTTTTTTTTCGCATTTTCCTTTTTGAATTGATTTTTTCTTCATTTACAATTTATTTTCCTGATGGTTTTTTTTTTTTTGTGCAGAAATTTTATTTAAGAAAATTTCTTCCGTTTTTATTTGTCCTGCAATAAAAGTACCATTTTATCCGACAGGATACTACAAAAATATTTATTTAAAAATTATTTTCCATAAAATTTATTTATTTTTTTTTTTTCATAATTTTTTTTTTCTATTATTAATCAGAATTTTTTATTTTTTTGATTTTATGGTACGTTTTTTGTTTTCGTAGAAGAAAAAAAACGAAAATCTTGATTTTTCGAAAATTTTTTGCTGAATTTTCTCATTTTTTCTCATTTTTTTAACTTTAAACCATGAAAAAAAAACATCTTACGATTACGATTTTTTTTTCACAATAAAAAATAAAAAAAGGATAGAAAAATTTAACACAAGAATATATTCCTCCTAAAAACCACAAAATGTAAAATAAACTACTTAAAATTCATTTAAAAACACACACACACACACAAAACTATAATAATAAAGTTTTAAGTAAAACATCCTTTTTTATAAAACTGGGACACAAAATAAAACAGTAAAAATTTACGTATTTTATTGATCATCTTTTCTAAAAAGATTTGTCTTTTTTGCAGCTTACCATATGGGTCAAGATTTTATATGTTATCCATCAGTATTGTAAACACCCAGAACCACATAATTCCTTCTTTTTTTTATTTTTTTAAAACAGTTTATCTCCTCCTTTTTTTAATTTATTCATTTTATATATCCCTTTTCTGTGTTATCTTACATTTTCATGATATCAATTTTGTATAGAAATTCAATAAGTTTTCTTAAAGTATGTATTTACTCAAGGAAATTGATATTGTCTTACTAAATCTCATATGGGATTTTACATACATATATGTACATATGTGTAGTATGTATGTAATGTGTGATTTTATATATACTCTCGTATATGAAGCATGATATATTGAATATCCTTGTTCTCAATGATATCAAAATGATTAATACTGAAATGTGATGATCCTTTGCTACACAGTTGCAAAAAAACAATTTAAAATGTTATACATTATTTGTAAATCTTCAATGCTTGCAAAAAAAAAAACTATAAATGGAAATTGTTTTGTGTGTTTGTTGTTGGGGGAATAAATATTATCCCACCAAACACAACAAACCGATAATTCGTTCTCCAATCCCACATCACGGCTTTCATTCGAGTTAAAAAAAGGATCGCCTAAACGGTTAGGAAAAGTCTTCGAAGGTTTTACAATATCACATATTAAGCAACACGGTATTTTTTTTCGAAATATATGAATATCATAATTTTAAATTTTTCGAAAATGAGACCATTTTGTCTTCAATCTGTTATAAATATTACTCAAAAATTAAACGAACCATTTGTTAGTTATTAAGGCATAATTTCGAGGAAAAAAAAATTTTAATGTCGAACTTCGAAATTCCCATGAAATCTTCGCAACCAGAAGAAGAGAAAATATTCATTTTCGAAAACTACATATATAAATCATTATTCTCCAAGTATAAAACACTTTTTGAAAATTGTTAACTTTTTCGAATAGTTTTCGAAATTGAAAGTATATCCTGAAAATCTTTTTCCTAAAATTTCCGAGAAATTGTTTGTTGGGATAAATTTAAATTTTAAAAATGTACACATTGAATCAGAATATTTCATTTTGTATTGATTTCGAATTGACAAATCCTTTTTCATACAAAACCAATCAAAATACATAAAAAATACATTGTAATACTTTTTTAACTAAAATTTTCCATGTATCATCACACATTATTCTTATCTATGCAATGTGTGTCAATAATAATGATGATGATGATGACGATGAATTCTTAATAATATTCTTTTTTATATCCTTCTTCTTTTATATTTATGTGGTTTAAATGTATACATATTCGAGAAAAAAATATAAAAAAATAATCAAATATTCTTTTCATCTTCACATACACACACAATTCTCATGCATAAATTAATAACAAAATAGATTGACATACAAAATAAGGAAATACAAAATGAAATATTGATACAATTTTATCTAATCCTTCAGGGAAGAGAAAAAAAAAAAAAGGATGATGAGTAAAACTGAATATTTTTTTTTTCTATCACATAAGGTTTTCGACTTTTCTCCGATGACTATGGAATTTCTAGCTTTTTTCACTTATTTAACAGATGTCATCCTTTTCTTTTATTATAAAGTTAAAAAAATGATTAGTAGTTTTTCACAAGAGAAAGGAACAAAAAAAAGCATACAAAGATTTTCTTTTGTTTGCTTTCATTTAATCCTTGTTTGAACATAAAATCATTTTTCTTTTCGTTCAATTCTAAGTCATTTATTTTACTCCTTTTTTTTAAAAAAAAAAAAAAAAAAAAAAAAAAAGAAAGAACAAAAGTGAAATACAATGGATAAAGGATTTCATTAAGTCTATTCACGTGCTCTCAAATCACTTGTAAAAGGAAAAAACATTTGCTAACGTTGAGAATATTAAATTTCATGATGTCTGTGAATGTCCTTTATTTTGTTGTTTTTTTTTTTTTTAAAGATTTTTTTCTCTTACGTTTAAAAATCTGAATTTTTCCACCAACTACGAAAAAATAAATAATTCCAAACGTATCTTGAATATGTATATCCTGTGGTAATTAAATGTCAATTATCTTTTTAATTCATATACTAATTGCAAAAGAAAAATGAATATAAAAAGGATAAAAGGAATTTTACAGATTTTTCAAAAGAAACAGAAGTCAATAATTATCGTAATTAGGTGGCTTTTTTTTGTTTTCTTCTTCTTTTTGTGATTTTATTCTTCTGAATATAGATATATATTTTTTTATCCTTTTTCATTAATTTTCTTATCATTGTTTTTTATCTTTTATCTTTTACAGATGGTGTAGTTTTAATTGATCCAGATTATATAAAAGATCGTAAAGTATTTGGTCATGTATTAGCTGCATTTCGTTATGGTCGTGAAGATTTAGATGTATTGGGTTTAACATTCCGTAAAGATTTATATTTAGCACATGAACAAATTTATCCACAAGAAGGTAATGATAGACCATTAACACGTTTACAAGAACGTTTAATTAAAAAATTAGGACCAAATGCATATCCATTCTATTTTGAAGTACCACCACATTGTCCAGCATCAGTATCATTACAGCCAGCACCTGGTGATACTGGTAAACCATGTGGTGTAGATTATGAATTAAAGGTAAGGATATTTGTTGTTTTTTTTTTCCTTCGTCAAGTAGAAATTTTAAAAATTTAAAAAAAAAAAAAAATTGTATTCTTTTAATTAAATTTGGCTTTCCTTTTTTTCAATTTTTAGGCATTTGTTGGTGAAAGTATAGAAGATAAACCACATAAAAGAAATTCAGTACGTTTAGCAATTAGAAAAATTATGTATGCACCATCAAAATTAGGTGAACAACCATCAATTGAAGTTAGCAAGGAATTTTTGCTTAGACCAAATAAAATTCATTTAGAAGCTAGTTTGGATAAAGAGGTAATTTAAAATATTTGATCATTAAAACAAGGACATTTTTTTTTTTTTTTTTTTTTTTTCTGAAAAAATAATTTAATTTAAAAAAGTTCCCAAAATAATTTTATTTGTTGTGCTTGAAGTATTTTTATTGTTGAAAGGATAAAAAAGCATTTTCTGAATATGTATATAAAAGTGGGAGATAACACACATAAAAATGTGGTTTGGGTAATTAATTTTCATTTTTCTCTCTCTTTTTTTTTTTTTTTTTTTTTTAATGTAAAAAGAAAAATTTATGCGGAAAACATAAAAGTGTCATATTTTTCAAGCTATATATATTTTTTTAATGATTTATTTTAAATAAAAAGCAGAAAATGCATTTTTACTATTAAAATGAAATTTAATATGAAAAAAAAGACAGCCTTGTAGAAGGAGGATAATTTAAAAGTAATTTTAGTTTTTAATGTCCTTCACATGATGGATGTGCATGTTATATGAATATTCTGGTTAGAAAGTCATATTGTTTGTTGACTTTTATAGGAGGTTGGTTGGTTGGTTGAAGTGGCGGTTCTCAGAAGCTTCTGAAAACCCAATAATCACGGAGAGTGCCGTTTTGATACCACACACCTCGTAGTTAGTTGTCGAGTCAGATGGTTGTAGAACCCCCTTCTGTCATACATGCACCTACAGTTTATATAGGAGGTATTTGCTGCTTTTTTGTTCACAAGTTAATTGTAAAAGGAAGCTTGCAATGGCGAAACTGAGCTCTGTTGTTAAAAAAATATCCTTGAAATTTTGTTTTGTTTTTTTAAACAAATAATTTTGAGAAACAGTAGGACTTGATTAAAAAGAAGAGGTCTTGAACCTATGACATACCATGACATAAATCCTACTCCTCTTTCATCCATAAATTTGAAAGTTTGAATTCAATCGACCTTAAGCCTTATTTTTCTTCCTCCGTTCAATTTATGAATAAATCAGTTCTAATTACACAAATAAATGTTTTTCTAATATTTTTAGGATGCTTTAACGTCTGTCATGTGGTTTTTTTTCTTAAAAATTATTTTTTCGTTGTTAAAATTAAAAAAAAAAAAGAAAAAAAAAACTTTTTCAATCAAAGAGGTTTACAATGCTTCAAAAAAACCCCTTTTTTCTGTACGCGCCCAGGTACATTGAGAAAAAAAAAAATCAAAATCTAATATTTCATTAAACTTTTCTTTTAGTTTTCACTCAGATTTTAAAAATTATGTGCGACGAAAATAAACGTTACTAAGCTGATAAAATAGTTTAAAAAAAAATCCATTTAATTAAATTTATGAAATGTTTTTTCTTCTTCTTCTTCTTCTGTAATCATAAGTTTTCTTCATTTATTTTCATTTTTTTTTTTTTGCGTCTTAAAAATTTTCAATTACATATTTCATTTCATATCTACAAAAAAGTTAAATAAGAATCCTTTTCATTCCTTTTCTTTCATTATTGTTCAAAAAATTAATAATTCAAACCATTTTCAATTTGAAATATGTATAAAATCGAAGAATGAAAATTAATAATACATTTTCAAAAAATAAAATTATAAACAACAAAAAAAATTATAAAAATTCTCTAAGGAATCATAAAATTTAATTTACTCTTATTATATGTTACAAACATACACACACACACACACACACACCTATACAAACGAGATATTATTAAGGAAAAATAACAAAATAATCATAATACGAAAAATTGTAATGAAAACTTATTTTTGATTTTGTTGCTATGTGATAAGTAAAGGAAAAGATAGGATAAAAAGAAGAAAAAAAAAATAATTCAAAAATGGAGGAAAGAATTGTAAAAATCTTCAATTAAATTCGAATCACGTTACCTACCACTTATCCTTGTTTCTTTATTCATTTTTTTTTCTTTTGTTCATGGTATAAAAACACATACAATTTCATTTTAAATGTAATTTAATTCACAGTCAAAATAATCCTTTCTGTTGAAAATGTTGAATTTATGAATTTTACAGTTAAAAATTATTTTTTATGTAATTTTTTTTTTTTAATAAGAGTCCTTTTTACGAACAATACGAGCAATAACAAAAAATTGTTTAATTAACTTTAAGTTTTTTTTTTTTTTTTTTTAAGAAAGCTTAAAAAATTCTCATACAATAATTTTCTTCGACATTTAAAAGTAATAAAATTTTTTTTTTTTTTTGTGGATTTTATTTTTATAATTGTCTGTTTTATTTGTCTGCAAACATTAAATTTTAGAATAAAAGTAAAAATCATGACAAAAAAAAAAAAACAAAAACGAAAAGAGCATAAAATAAAACAAAAGTAATATGAGAGTTTGATAAGAAATCATAAATGTCCTTTGAATATTAAAAGAGAATGACTTATTTGAGAACTTTTTTATGATTGTGTTTGTACTAATTTTTTGTTTTTTTGTTTTTTTTTTTTTACTTGAAAATAAAAAAGGACTTTTGATTTAATTACGTTTCTTTATTCCCTGGAGGATTATAAAAAAATTTCATTAGTTGGTTTTTTTTTTTTGACTTTGAGTTGTAAAACACAAACCTACTTTTAATTTTATGTATAGAGCATTAAATGGCATCAATATGAATTAATTTTATTTCTTAATTTTCTGCATAAAGAAATTTTAATTTTTTATGAGTTTTAAGCTACTGTCAGACCAGGCGATGTGTGTTTTTTTTTTCATAAAATTTTCAGTTTTTTTTCATTAAATGTCAATTGAAAGAAAAATGCCTCTAAGAGGATTCATGTGTACTAACTGAAAAACATGAAAAAACGACATTTGACTCGGCCGGGAATCGAACAACGGAACCTTTACCTTTCCGGGATAATGCTCTTAAACCATTGAACTACCGAATGCCATGTCGCTTGTTGTTCTCAGTTACCACCTAATCATTGATGAAGAATACTCAAATCTCCTACACATTATTTTCAAGATATATATACGAGTATCTGTATCGGTAACATAACAAAATGAAGGCAGACCGTTAAAAAACAAACTCTATAGTCTGACTGTAGCTTTACAATACAATTTTATTAAATAGAAACATAATAATAAAAAATATAATAAACGTGCAGACAATTTATGAGACAATTTTCTTGTCTAATCCAGCTTTATTTTGTGTTTTTAATTTTTATCCTTTTTTTTTTTTTTTTTGTAAGAAGAAATATCATACAAAAATAATGCGTATTTATTGTTATGTCATAATAACAAAAAAAAAATATAAAAAAATATGTTCAAGAAAAGTCAGTAGGATGAAAAAATAAAAGACTGAAGAAAAGGACCAAATAGAAAATATTATGTTACATAATGTAAAAGTTTCACATGTAATTCATTTTATCGAAAGTTGTAAAACATGTCCTTGATGATGGTAATGACAATGATAACAATGTTATGATTACATCAACAATGATGATAAAAAGACATGTGAAAAAAAAAAAAAAAGTAAGTTGTCAAGAAGAAGAAAAACATTGATTGTATAAACGTTTTCTGTATCTTTAAACGCCATTTTTCTTCATGGGGTAGAATTTTTTTTTTGGTAAGAAAACCCTTTTTTTTTTTTATATTTTACTCCTTTTTTCTCAAAAAAAAAAAAAAAAAAACTCTTTATTCATAACAAAAATTAGATAATTTCATCACATAACCAATTTACGTTGTTTTTTTATATTTTTATTTTTACTTTGTTTTGAATTTTTATTTTTGTTTCTTTGCAAGAAAAAACACAAAATTGATGAACGATATCCACACGTGTCCTTTATCAATTTTATTTTGTATAAATGATTTTCAATAGTTTGAAAGTGAAAAAAAAAAATCTTCAATTTATCAAAAATGATTAATTACATAAAATTTGGAATTTGTGTATTTTTTTTTGTTTTATTTCAACGGAAGAAAAATAAAATGAATATAAAATATTTAAATTTTTTTCACTTGTGTTCTTTTTGATGAATTAGATTTTTTTTCTTTAAAGATAAAAGTTGGTTTCTTTTTGTGTGTGTGATGTGGTAATGTTAACACAAACACACAAGTAATTAGCAAGTTGTTATGTCTTTTTCTTAATGATATTAAAATAACAAGAAAATGCAAGAAGAAGAAAAAGGGAGAAGCCGAAGAACTATAAAAGAAATTAATTTCAAGATGAAATGGAAAAGTTTTTTCATTAATTTACTTGAACAAAGTGAAAACGAGTAAAGGATATGAGTTGCTTGTTGGAACAAATTCAAAAAAAAAAAAAGAAAAGGAGAAAAAAATGTGTTAGAATGTCCTTGAGAAGACTAATTTATTGAAGCAACAGAACGTTGACATTTTGCTGGTCGTTGAGATGAACTCTCGTTAGGTGTCAGAAAGCTTAAAATCTAAATCATAATTATTTGTTGGTGTGATGAAAGAGCTGTAGTGGACGAACTTAAGAAAATTAATTTTCTCTGTTAATAATTTAATCCTCAAATTTCAATCAAATTTCAGTGGAACTTTTCGAAAGTCAACAATTTCGAAATAAATTAATTAAATATTAAAATTTGCTTATCTGAATATTTGGTTTTCCTGCTAGAGCGGCAGGTCTCATGTTCGATATTCCGATGAGAGGAATTGTGTTGTATGTGCGTTTGTTGTGCTTGTTCTCAACGGACGGCTAGTTTTCTGAAGCTACTGCTGAAATCATATTACGGCTGATAGCTGCATCTCCTAGCCTATAAAATTATATTCAGTATTAAGGAATTCGGTCATTTAGGTTCTTCTTAGTTCTATTTGACCGTGTTACTGCTGAATACAAAATGTGTTAAATTACAAACAAATTTGTTGAAGATGCTGGACACAGAAACTTCTTTTCTTTTGTGCATGTAAGAAAGAAGTTCATTCGGGAAGCCCTTAGCAATGGTTTTCATTTTATTGGAATGTGAATTTTTCTTCATAGTGTTGAAGTAAAATATTGGAATAGATTATTTGGCTGGTGCATCAGATCCTTGTTGACTTTTAATTCAACTGTGGATCAAATGTCTAGCCTAGAACAAAAGTTGATTCAGTAGAATGCGAGTTCAGTCTTATAGTTGATTTCATCAATTTGGCTGTGAAACTACTGAAACAATTTTTTCGAGTGTCTTTTTGTATTCACAAGAGTTTTGCTAAAATTTCCTTTAAAAAAATCAAATTCCAAACTTTAGTTTGTAGCTCAAGGCTCTTGCAACGGTAGAGAAAAAAAATTGTGAACAAGTATTGAAATTTTCACATTTTTTAATTTTCACTTATTTTTGAGAATATTTAAAATAAAAGTCAATTTTTCTAGCCTTTTTTACTAAATTCAATTTAAAATTTTTAATTGAATATCTGATGGTGTTTTTTTAAATTATTAAAACAAATTTTCACTAAAAATTCACATTTTGTTCTATAATTTCTGGTCAGCAGAATTAAATGTTTTTTATATCCTTTAATGTATTCGTTTATGTATTCAAGCTTCTGACAAAAAAATATAAAATAAAATTAATAATTTTTGTTTTAAAAAACATAAAAGCCATTAAATCATTTGCAAAATAAATTTCATGATACTTTTTTTTTGTATAACACAATATGGCAGCAATTAAAATTTTTTTATTTAGAAAAAAAAAAGAAATTTATAAAGGAATCCATTTATTGTGCACAAAAAAAAAGCTACTTCATTTTGTATTTTTTTTTCTGTGTGTATAGGTGTGTGTATTTGGCATGATAATTAAATTCTAAATGACCTAAATTTTTTAATTTTTTCATTTAAATAGAAAATTTTCTAGGATGAAAATTATTTTTTGAATTAGTTAAAATTAATTTTGTAGTCAGGAAAATAAAGATACAAAAACAAAAGGATTTTTTTTTTTTGGTAATTATTCTCAATTTGCAATTTATAAATTTTTTTTATTTTTCGGTGCCTCTAAATTCATTAAAGTTTCCACAAAAATTTAAATGACCTAATTTTGTATTCAATTTTCTTGATAATTAATTTTTTTTAAAAAAAAAAGTTTTCAAGGTTTCCTAACAAAAGTAGCAAAAAAAAAAAAAAAAAAAATTCATGAAGCCTTTTTTTTTCAACAAATTTTATTTGAAATTATTTTCAAATTTAATTTTCGTTCCATTCCATTGCTGCCTGGTTTGTAACATGAATAAAATGTATAGGATTGACATGGTGGGTCATATTCAATAAAGGTGCCTACAAAAATTTTATAACTTTTATGAAATTCATTACGATGAGAAACAATTTTGTTGTTGCTGTTTTTTTTGTCTTTTTTTATTGAAAGTTTATTTTAATGTTTTTCACTAAAAATTTTCTATTATGCGAATGCATTTTGGAATGAGGAAATGAGATCTGATATGGAAAAATATGCATAATAATCGTTGTAGATTGTTTGTTTGTCGTTTTTACAATTTTTTTTTATTGATACAATAAAAATGGACAATATCCTACAGGATAATATAAAAATGAAATTTCATTTTAGTCTGTTTTGTATAAATTTAATTATTTTATGCTATAAACATGAAAAACATGTACGTGACTTAACAGAATTATTATTATGAATATTTTATTATTTACTCATAAAATGGTACAGGGTATTTCAAGATTTTAGATTTTAGTTATTTGATAGGTAAATTAGAGAAACAGACATTCATAAAAGTAGGAGTTCATTACAGCGCGTAGACTAAGAGACACCTAAACGATATACGAACTGGTCGTTTGACATCGCTCACAGTGTTAAAATTAAAAGCGAACTAACTAAAATCGCATAAATTTTTGCTTTGTTTCGACTTTTACAACAATGTAACAAATGATTACGCAATTTGACACGTTTTAAGGAACTTAGCTTAAATTTAACTTTTTTTCTTCTTCTTCAAATTCTGAAATGTTATTTGTGGCGAGAAATTTTTAAAGTTTTCTGGTTCGACATTAATTTTACTCTGGTCTTGCACTTTTTTTTAAACCTTTTTTGGATCATGGAACGGGTTTCTGAAACGTAGATGATCATCATCACAGATTCCCTTAAGGACGTATTCTCTGTAATAAACAGTCATTTGTTATTCACTCTATTTAAATTTTTTTATGAAACTTCGAAAGTTCTACATAGTCACCTATTAATTTACAGGAATTCACTTCCATTAAAGTGTAAAATCATGGAAAATAGTATCGATTACACCACCTGTCATGTTTTTATTCATTTATTGTTTTAGATAAAAAAAAAAAAAATTCTAAATGATGGATTTGAATCAAATCCTTTTATTATAGAAAGCACACACAATGTAGGTCATTTTAAGTAAACAAATATTTATAAAATTTCAATTTTCTTTTTTATAATTTTCATATTTTTATTTGTACATAAAAAAAAACATTTAATTAAAAAAAAAAACAGAAGGATTATTTTTTTTTTAATGAGTATTTTGTTTCATCATTATAATTTTATTCGATTTAATTATTTAAATTAAATATTCGGAATAATAATAATAATAATATTTTTTTTTTAAAATCAAATAAAGTGGTCGATGTCGGTATATCATTTTTTTGTTTTTTTGTTTTCAGTTCATATTTCAACAAATAAATGAGAATTTTGAAAAATGAAAAAAAAAAAAAAATAAAATAAATAAATTTGTATTTTATTTTTAACATCAGAAATTATTTTAAATAAATAAATGTGAAAAATATGATAAAAAAAAAAAAATAACCAAATTTATGTGGTTTTCAATATTTTGATTACCGAATTTTGTGGTATTTCAAGCAAATTTTAAAAATATTTATTTAATTTTTTTTTTTTTCATTTAAATTGAACAGTCTTTTTTTTTTTTTTTCAAAAAAAAATTTTTTAAATTAATTTAATTGTGTGTTTTTTTTTTTAAATTTTCAGTTATATCATCATGGTGAAACAATATCAGTTAATGTTCATGTTGCAAATAATTCAAATAAGACTGTTAAAAAAATTAAAGTATTTGTTAGGCAATTCGCTGATATATGCCTATTTTCAACAGCACAATATAAATGTATTGTAGCCGAAGCTGAATCTGAGTAAGTATTTTAAGGAAAATGTAGAGTAATTATCTTTAAAAAAAATAATAATAATAATAATACATGAATGACGTATTAATTCAGAGGATTGATTCTGTTTAATTGATGAGGGAAAAAATAAAGTAAAAATATACCAAGAAAAATATTTCGGAAAAAAAAATTGCACATTTTTTTTAATGACGATTTCTCGTGACTTTGTGGAGAATTCATAGAAAATCTGATCTTTTTCGTCTGAAATATTTTTTAAAATGACCTTTTTGTTTTTGTTTTTTGGAAGAAAAAGAACTTTCGAAATTGAATTTTCACCACGATTATTGTTTGTTCTGATTGGCCAATGATTGAATTAGTTTATACATATTAGAATTTAAAATAAGAATTTATACTTTTTCATACACCTTTTGTTTTTCGGAAAGAAAGAAAAAATGATTACCTTTTTTCTTTCCTTTTTTTCTTCATTTATGGAGAGAGGGAGAGAGATAACATTTTTTTCACGCTCTCTGAATACTTTGTGAATAAAATGTATCAAATCAAAAACTAGTTAGGACACAAACCAGTCATGAAGTCCAAAAATTTGTCAGTGTAATGTGTCACTATAGCTAAATTTTATTTTCGAAACAGAATCAATTCTCATTTTTCATTAAATTTTCTAGCATAAAATAATTTTTGTTTTTAAATACACAAAAAAACAAAAACAATCCAATTGGAAATGATATTTTGTATGGGTTTCGTCATTTTTTTTTTTTCCATTTAAATTAAACAAAAAAATTACTAGATATATTTTTGTTTTTTGCCAAAATATTAAAATTAAAAAAAAACGAACGAATCACAAAACAAAAATCAAAAAATTTTTTTTTTCAAAAACAAAATTTAGAGATAATCCAGTGCTGCCCGGTTTTACATTATCCAAAGTATTTCAAGTACAACCACTTCTTAAAAATAATAAAGATAAACGTGGTTTAGCTCTTGATGGCCAATTAAAACATGAGGATACAAATTTGGCATCGAGTACGATGTAAGAAGGATTATTTGAATTTTTTAATAAAAAAAAAAAAAAAAAAATTTTTTTTTCTAATTTTCTAATTGGTAGAGTAGTAAAACATAATTTTTTTTTCCAATTTTTTTTGCACTTGGTTATGGTTTATTATTTTAATTTCTTTTTTTTTATTATTATTTTTTGTTTATTTTTTATTAATTAATTATTATTTGTAATTGGTGGCTGAAACGTAGACAAAAAAAATTTTTTTTATTTTTTTCAACTTTTTACTAAGTAGTGCAAATTTTGGTTATGGTTTTTTTTTTATTATTTTTTTTTCTTATTTTAAAAATTTTTTTTCCAAATTGAAAAAAAAATTAACGCTTTTGCAGTTTTGTTTTTTTTTTAATAAAAATTTTTTATTAATATTTTTTAATACGTTTTATGAAAAATCGTACCCATAACCCTTTCTATATTCTTTCGTAAAAAAAAAAAACATATAAAAACATGTTGTTTTACTATCTGAAAACTGTATTTTTCTCATTGAAACTCTTTTATTTTTGTCGAATTTTACGTCATGAATTTAAAAAAAAAAACAATTTTCTTTTCCAAGTTACGCCCTATTTATTTTTCTGAAGAAAGAAAATAATTTGAGATCTTAACATCATCGAGAAAATCAAAATCATGAAAATAACGAAACCCTATCACAAAAAAAAAAAATGAAATAAAAAAATTTCTAAATTTACAAAAATTTTTACACGAATTATATTTAAGAAAAAAAAAAAAAAAGAAACAATTTTTGTTTTCCTTAAGTGTATTTCATTTAATTTTTTTTTTCTTTTAAAAATCAAAAAAATCAAAAAAAAAAAAAAAATTTTGTATATCACAAAAAAAAATAAAGGGATGGAGTACAAGTACCACCCGGTTTTACATTATCAAAAGTTTTCGAGTTAACACCATTATTAGCAAATAACAAGGATAAATGGGGTTTAGCTTTAGATGGTCAATTAAAACATGAGGATACAAATTTAGCCTCAAGTACTTTGTAAGTTTTCTAATTTAATTTTCTGTTTTTTTTTTTTCTTAAACTTGTTATTGTTGTATTTTTTTTTTTTTAATACTTTTAATGTGTAACAAACCAAAAAAGAAAAAGGAGACTTGGTTTTCTTTTACTTAAAAAATAAATTAAATATCCTTCACACATACAAAAATAAAAAAACAAAAAAAAAAACAATTACTACATGAGAAAAAAAATATTTAAATTACAAAATTTTAAGATATTGTGATTTACTTTTATTTTAAGGACTTTAAAACATTATTTTGTCTTTGTTTCTCGTTTTTACAATTTTCATTTTTTTTTATCTCTTTACCTTTTTTTTTTTTTTCGTGTTTTTAAATGAGTTAGTATTACATTTGTTTGTTTGTTTTTTTTTTTTCCTGTTTTCTTGTACAATTAAGTAACATTTAATTAACACACGTTCAATTTCACATTATATTCAAGTTTTTTATTTTATACACGCTACATTTTACATTTGCACACGCATACACTGTAAAAAAAAACACTTTATAATTCCTAAAAATAGACCTTTTTTTTTTTAATAAATTTGTTTCTTCTCCTGAATCCTTAAGATTCCAAAAAAAAAAAAAAACGACTTAATATTCCACTCAAATCATCCGTTAAAGATTTATTTTACTTTTTTTTTAAATATTTTGTTGTTATTATTTATGAATAAAAAAAAAAAACAAAAAAAAAAAACAAAAAAAGTATCTCAATTTATTATAATGCGTAGGTGCTTTAATACAAATTTATAGCGTAAATTTATAATACATAACCTCAATATTGAGTTTTTCTTCAATTTTTAATGGAAGAAGTTTATTTACATTTTTTTTGTTTTTTGTTTTTTACTTTACAAAAATAATATACATAATTCTCATACATAAATATAAATTTTTATGGGAAAAAAATCTTCTGTTCAAAGAAAAACTCATAATCTTTTCCACTTTATTAAAGAAAAAAAAAAAAAAAAAAAAATGGAATGAAGAAGAGAAAAAACAAAATAATAAATTTATAACGAATTTATTTTAAAAATTTTCTCATCTGTTTTTTTTTTTTTCTTATTTGTTTTTTTTTTCTTATTTAAAATAAAAAGAAAACAACAAAAAAAATTATATGTACTTTAATTTGAAAAAAATAAAAAAGATTAGAAAAATATTTTCCTTTCCTTTTTTTTCTTTTTACGTTTTCACAAAGAAAACTTATTTGTTTCTCTGATGAACCATTAACAACAAGATTCTTTGCATTTCACTTCAATTTGAATTATTTGTAAAAGGCAAGGAAGAAAAAGAAAAAAATAAGAAAAGAAAAACAAATTGTTGCCAAAGAAAAAAGGGAATAAAAGTAAATAATATGAAAAAAAATAAAAATAAAAATAAACTAAAGCTAACTTCAGACTACATGATTTAGCATATGCTTTTTCATATGCTTGGCAACTTATACGGTGTGAACTCATACATAGCTGTCAGATGTCAGTCATATGCCAAAATCATATGCTTTTTTGAAAATAGAACATGTTCTAATTTTCTATGACTAGTCATATGCTTTTTTATTGTGATTTAAAAATGAGTGCAAAAAAAGAATTAAAAAATTGACCATATTGATCTTTTTTTATTTTTTTTATTATTTTTCTGAATTCTTTTCTTTTTTTTTTATAAACTAACACCATTATTAAAATATTTAGAAATAAAAAAAATTGTTCTTCACCTTCCATTTTTATGACAATGACAACACAAACTCGAATCACACAGAAATGTCAAATAGGTGTAAACAAAGAAATATTAAACGTCATGATTTTTTGAATCATATAACAAAACATATACAAGTTACATGACTAAAGCATATGATAAATCATATAGTGTAAAGTAGTCTTAAATTGGAAACAAAATTTTTCTCGTAAATAAATGGGAAAACTTTTTGTTGTTGGTTATTTTGAAGTTTAAGCGATATTATTTGCTTTATTTTTAAAGCAAGGAAAATTTTTTTTTTTAAATAAAATAATAAACAGATTTCTTAAATTTTAAGGATTTGGATTCAAAACATCATAAGAAAAAATTTTTTTCTCTCTGATTTCCTTTAAATATTTCATTTCAATATTATCCTTTTTTTTGTCCTTAAATTTATTTTATATATGTAGGTACATTAATTTTCATTTAATTCAAAAAGCACACACAAATTGAAAACAAAAAAAGTTATGTCTATTTTCAAATTAAATTTAAAAATTACAAAAGAAAAAAAAACAAAAAAAAAAAAAGATTTAAATTTAAAATTATTTTTCCAAAAATTATTATTTTTTTTTTTTTTTGGACCGATCAGGTCTCGCAATGTAATTGATGGACATTATAGGTAATTTTTTTTAAAATTGGTGAAAGTAATTAGAAATTTAAATATTATTGAAAAAAATAAAAACTAAAAAGACATAAAATGAGTAAAAAAAAAAAAGAAACAGATTTTATTTTAAAATTAATTTATCATCATCATATTTCCTGTATTTACCTTTTCGAAAGAATTTTTTTCTTTTCTTTCTTTTTACATACTTTTTCACCTTTAAAAACTTCTTTTCTGTATTTTTTTTTTTATATGTGTGTAAAACTTTTTTTTTTCTTTCTATGTGTGTCATATTTGAAAAAAAAAAGAAAAAAAAAACAATGTGAAAACTTTGTAATGATGTCATAAATTTTTAAAATAATTTAATCATTTTTTTTTTTGTTTTGTTTTGTAAAAATTTTCATTACTTTTTCAACTTTATTTATTTATTTTTTTTTTGTTTCACGTACTTTTTTCGTGAATTTTTACTTAAAAGTTTATTATGTTTTATTTTTTTTTTCCTATTTTTTGCTTTGCATTTATTTTTAAAGATGTGATGTTAAAAAAAAAAACTTTGCTTTTATGTAAATTTTGCTTTTTTTTTTTTTTGCGAAAAAGAAAAACTGGCTTTAAGAGTTCACATTTTATAACTGAAGTTAAACATTTGGTATTTTAGAAAATAAATTAAAGCTTAAATTTTGCGAATTTGATTCGATTGAAAAGTTCGTTTGTTTTGACCGAGTGCGGTATTCGGTGTTTCAGCTAAACTTGAAACTATATTTTCGAATTTTTAAGTTGTGATTAATCCTGTAGCGACAATAAGGATATAAAAGAACTTTGTTTGTAAAAAACTGAGGCTGATACGTCGGTCTCCGGCATTTTTCGCATAAATAACAAGTGTCTACAAATCAGACCTTCTGCATTAAAAGTTTGTAAGCTTTTCGATCACAGTGTCTTCTAAAAATAAATTTCGAAAATATTCTACTAAAAATAGGATTCAAAAACTCAAAAAAAATAAAAAATAAATAAAATAAAAAATATAGCATTCGAAGTTGATTCGGAATTAAAACCTCGAAGTTAGAAAGTGCCGTTATCCTGTATTCGGTAATCCTCGTTATATTATTTGTGAAGTGAATTTTTTTAAAATTTAATTTTTTGTTTTTTTCACTAAAAGCTTTTATAAGACTTAAGTTTTCATCAATATGATCTACGAAAAACCGAACGTGAAATTGTTAAATTGTATTGAAACTTCTGCTTAATTTTTTAAGAATTTTGAAAGGATTCGTTTTTCAAAATAAATCATTTTTTTCTAAGCATGCAAATTATTCCTACTATCTTCTTCTTTTTTCTTTCTCATTGTAAAGAAAAAAAAACTCATAGCTAAATTCAACTTCATTGCTTGAAAAACATAACTAACTTTCATAATGCGACTTTCATTAACTTAATTCATTCAACATCAAAGCTTTTTTGTTTCAATTTTTTTCTTTTCACACATTTTTTTCTTTTTACGAGTAATCTTACTCTTTGTTTGTGTTATGATTTCTATTTTGTCGCATTGATTTGTTGTGTGAAATCTAACATAAAAGTTAATTTTTTTTTTTTTATGAAAAGAAAAAAAAAATTTTAAAAATAAAAAATAAATTTTCAAATAATACAGAATTGCGGATCCATCACAACGTGAAAGTTTAGGAATTATTGTACAGTACAAAGTTAAAGTGAAACTTTTTATTGGTGGACCTATACTTGGAAAGTAAGTTAAAAAAATTCAAGTGATATACATATATATGTATATATTTTTTTTTAATCCTTAAATAAAAAAGAAATTATTTATTTTTTCTTTTTGTAACAAAAAGCGATCTAGTCGCTGAACTACCATTTATATTAATGCATCCAAAACCAGAAGAAGAAGAAATCAATCCAATATTATTAGAACGTTCACCTCGTCGTAGTTTAGATAAACAGGGTGGTGGTTCAAAAGATAATCAAAGTGGTGAAGTACCAACAACAAATCTTATACAATTAGATGGGTAAGAAAGAAAAAAAAAAACAAAATTCGATTTAATTTAAAAGAGCTGGAAGCACGTAAATTGTTTTAATACCAATAAAATCAATTCAGTCAACTGAAATACTTTACGTGTTTCATTTCTTTTCATTTCATTTTCGAATGAAATTTAAAAGCTGTCTCATTCATACACTTATAGAAATTTAAAAACTGTGAAGAATATGACAGGAAATTATTCTCATTCGAAAATTTCATTTGATAATTTTTTTCATTGAAATTTTACATTTTTAAATTAATATTTCTGAATTTTTATTTTTTTTTTAATTTTTTTTTTTTTTTAGTGACGATTTAAATCCAGATGACGATATCATTTTCGAGGATTTTGCTCGATTACGATTGAAAGGTGCTGAAACAGAAGCCTAGGATTGACTATCTGATGACACTTAAAAAGAAATTAATTACAATTTTACAACAACAAAATATTATATAGCTTTTTAGAAAAAAAGAAAAGATAAAATTTTTAAAACGAAAAAAACAAAAAAACAAAAAATTAATTAGTAATTTTTAATTATTGGGAAACAAAAAAAAAAACATTTTGCATAAAAATAAAATTTCAAAAAAAAAAAAAAAAGCTGAAAAAAAAAAAAAGATAAAAATAAGAAAATAATTTTCCAAATAAAAAAAAAAAATGAACGCATAATTATATATACAAGGATTAGGTATATAAATAATAATTAAAATAATTAAACGTATGATATATACATATGTATGTAAATATAGAAAAATAAAATACATATAAATATTGTTCAAATTTCAAGATGAAGAAGAAGAATGAAAAAAAAAAAGGATAAAAATAGGCTTTTATTCTTTTTTTCGTAAAAATAATTTTAATTTTGATTATTGAAAATACATATATATATATAATTAACTGTTATTTTGCAATGTTTTTATTTTATATTATAATTATTTTTACAGAAAATATTGTATTTTTTTTTTAACTACTTGATGTATTTTTTTTTTTATATATAATTAAACTAGTAAATATTATTAAAAATAATTAAAATAATTAAATAAATTTAATTAATTAAAAAAACGTATCACGTCTGTGTGCAAGAAATCATCATCAAAAAAAATAAATAATAATTAAAATAATTCTTTAAAAAAAAAATTTCTTACGATTTTTTTTTTCAATTTAAAAATTAATTAAATAATTATTCCATTAAAAAAACATTACCAAATAAGAATTTAATTAATTACATAATTAAATTTTTTTTTTCTATTTTAAAAAAAAAAAACAAAAAAAAAAAAAAAATAATTAAATCAAAATTTTTTTATAAAATTTAAATGTTAAATAATAATTTTTTGAGAAAAAAAATATTTAATAAATAATTGTTCATTATTTATGTTTAAAAGCCACACATAAAAATTATAGATATTCAATTATTTGGGTAATTTAAAAAATTCGGAAGAAGAAAATGAAGAATAAATTAATTAATGTCTCATAAAAATTAAATTAAATCTTTGATTATTTGAAAGATTGAAATTATATATTCAAATTTCGAAATAGGATTTTTAGAAAAATTTTAAAAATAGAAAAATAATTTATTTGATTTTTGAAAATTTATAATTAATTTCACAAAAGAAATTATCTTCGAAAAATTATGTTTATGTTCGAAAATTTAAAAAAATAAAAAAAACAGTAAATTACCGACAAAATTTAAAAACTGTATTAAATTTTATTTAGGCCGTTTCAAATATCGAATTTGGTTTGAATTAAATTCGAAGAAATGTTCGAAATTTAATAATAGTACATTCAGTACTGAATATCTTCGGTCTCATTTTTTTTTCTATGAGATCTAACGGAAACGTAAACGTGGGTCTTTTTTCCGAGACTTTTCAGCTTTTCAGTGGATAAATTTTTTTTCGAAATTCCATTTCGCCTCTCGAAATCGATTACATACCACGTGTGTAATGTAGTACCAGCCAAAAATACCAATCACACACCCTGTGAGACCACAATGTGTTCTCAGTAAGTAGTGGACAAAAACCGTAGAAACAAGATATTTCAAACTGAAAGCAAATTTAAGATTAAAATTAAACGTTTCAAGCTAAGTTTCCAAAATAAATAATCCATAACTTTTTCGAAAACTTTTAATTTCTACAGTCTAGTCCA
Source organism: Bombylius discolor (assembly GCA_939192795.1). Lineage (NCBI taxonomy): Eukaryota > Metazoa > Arthropoda > Insecta > Diptera > Bombyliidae > Bombylius > Bombylius discolor. Next base: position 2,760,959 of record OW584242.1, read on the forward strand.
TCTTTCAAAAATGTAGCCTTCACGAATGGAATTTAACACTTTTAACTTAATAACATTTCGTAGAATATTCGAATTTAGGTAATTTCATTGCCTAACTGAACTTTATATTCCAAAATTGAATTCAGTTATTTGTTTGAGATTTTAACTTCCAAGTGGCTAAAAGCAGTTTTAAATCTACTCAGACGTTAAGTTTCATTTTTTCCATAAATCAAAAAACCGCTGTATACAACATTTTTTAAAAAAAAAAAAATCCAAAATTTCAAAATTTGAAACTTAATTTCAATTTTTCACATTAAAAGAAGAAAAAAATAAATTTCATATATTTTTCATTGTACCAATTATTATAACGGTTAAAAAAAAAAAAAACTTAGTATTTACTAAAATTTATCATAAAATTGAGACCACATTTTCCACGAAAGTACAATGAAAAAACACCAATTAAAAACCTAATTATTATAATTAAAAGCTTTTTTTTTTTTAAAAAAAAAAAATTTTTAGATTAGATAAAAAAATAAAAACAAAGTGGAAAACAACAAAAAAAAGTTGGAAATTATGCTGATTATTTAAAAAAAACAAAAAAACTAAGTGTGTATTTTGTAAAAAGAAGAGAAAATTAAAAAAAAAAATAATAATAAAAAAGTGATAGCCTTATTGTGAATTTGTTCGTATTTATATTGAAAAAAAAAAAAAATATATATATATATATAATTTAATAATAAAAATTGTTTCATGTGTGTTTGTCTGTCTGTTTTCTTACAAGAAACATAAAAAATAATATATTTTCGCTTTCTTTTTTATTTTATAAAAAAAAAATAAAAAACTAAAAATTAAATAAATTTTCTAACTAGAAAAAAAAATTTATTAATTATAAATTAAATGGCTTTTATATGTAAAAAAAAAAAAAAAACAATGATAAATTTAATTGAAATTAATATAATGGAATAGTTATGTGTTTGTAATTTTGTAAAACTTTAAGAAAAACTAACGTTTTATACAATTTTCCTTTTTTTTTTTTCCTTTATTGGAATAAAACAGCATTTAAACAAAATATTTAATAAAATTTAAATTAAATTTTAACGTAAGAAAAAAAAAAAAAACACTAATTTATTTTAAATTTGGTACATCGAGAAAATGATTTTTGTTTTAATTTTCGTGATTTGAAACTTTGAAAATTCGAAATTACAAAATCTTACAAAAAAAAAAAAAATATTTTTACGTTATTTTTTTTCTTCTTTAAATTGCATTCTTAAAAATATTTGAGGCGCTAAATGCAAAAATATCCTACAAACTTTTTTTAAGCTTCAATTGATATTTTGCTTGTAGCAAAAATTGTCCTATTAAATATTTTTTATTCGAAAATCTTTTTAAATAATCAAAACAAAAAAAAAAAGCTCTCACGTTGAATTATTTTTTAAATTTTAGTTTTTCATTTCGATACAACAACAAAAAATTACTCCTAATCAATAAACAAACAAATCTTCGAAAAGTGCATTTTCGCATTTTTTTTTTTTTCAAATTTACCACTATTTCTATTAAAAAACTAAGAAAAATGATTTTAATTTAAATTTTATTTAAAAAAGCATAACAAAAATTTATCTAAAATAAAAAACAAAAAGGAAAGTGAGAAAAAAGATTTTAAAAGACAAGAAAAATTTTTTTTAAAAATCATGAATTTTAGCAAAACTGTAAAATCGATTTAAATTAAAAAAAAAAAAAATTAATCAAGCTTTACCGATTTTTTTATAAATAATAAAAAAAAAACACAAAAATAAAAAAAAACATTTAAGAAATAATAATTACGTCACAAAATATATTTAGAGAAGTATTTAATCATATTTTTAATTAATTAAACGCAACAATAAATTATTTTTTTTTTTTGGTAATTTTTCTTATTTTGAATTTTTTTTTTTCTCGAATATTTTCCAAATAGAAAAATACAAATTAAAAATAATTATAAAAAAAAAATATATAAATGATGTACCACCGTTATTCAGAATGAAAGGTTTGCAAAGACAAGATTTCGTTCAATAAATAAAAATCAATTAAAAAAAAAAAAAAAATTACATTTTTAAGGAGAAATAGAATAGAAAAAATTTATAAAATCATTAATTTTTATTTTGTTTCATTATTTTCATTCATTTTACTAATTTTCTAAATTTCATTGAAATAATTTCTGAACACTTAATGTTTTTACTTCTAAAAAATATTCGAAATATTAAAAAAAAAAAACAACAACAACAACACGCAAACAAAAATGTATTTTAAAACATAAAAACCAGAAAAACAACAACAAAAAAATGCACATATTAAATAAAAAATAATTTAAAAAAAAAAATGACGAAAAACACACACACACACACGTGAATAAAACATAAACTATGACTACACACCTAAAGATAAAAATAAAAACGTTAATAAAAATAATAATAAATAAATTTTTAGATAAATTTAAAAATAAAAAAAAATTACAAAAAAAAATATATTATATACATGTATGATGAAAAATAAAATAATTAATCAACCCGTTCATATATTATATATTAATTATTATTACAAATACATAAACAAGAAAATATTATGCAAGAAATTAGTAGATAAAAATTATTATTAAAAACAAAAAAAAAAAACAAATTAAATTAAAGAAATTTAAAAAACAAAAAAAAAACAAAAAATAAACAAATTTTCAATATCTTTTTTATAGACAAAAAAAAAAAAATAAATAAATAAAACACATTTGATGAAAAAAACAAAAAAAAAAAACAACAAATTTTCGATTTATTTTTTATTAAAAAAAAAAAACAACAAACAAACAAACAAAAAAAAGGATATATGAGCACATATAAAAATAATTTAAAAAAAAAAAAAAATAAAAATAAAAGGAATATAGGAACATAATATAATAAAATTTTATGAGATTATAAATATTAGAATAAGAATTATAAATAACAAAAAAAAATAAAAATAAAAATAAATAAAAAAATAAATAAAATTTAGAAAAAAAAAAAAAAAAAATTAAAAATAAATAAATAATGCATAATATATAAATGTTACCAAAATTTGTATGTAAATATTATAAACAATATTAACAAAAAAAAATAAAACAACAAAAAAAAAAAACAAATTATATTATAAAATAAAAAATCATTTAAAAAAAAAAACATATGTGCAAGAAAGGAAAAAAAAAAATGGAATCATTCTATGAATATCGAAATGGGTGGTTTTTTTTTTGAATTTTATTTTGGATTTTTTTTTCTCAAGTTTTCCTTAGAAAAAAGATAATTTATTTAGAAAGTGTAACGGGGCTAACCAAAGTTGCGTTTTTACCAAAAGTATGTGCGCGCACAGTGACCGCATAAAAATGAAATAATCGTCTCTGTGTTGTCGTGTTGGGCTGAATGTACGGTGTGTACCTTGAGTGTACAATGCACAATGTAATGTTTCATTCAATGTTGAGAAACATGAAAAACATATTTTTTGATAGAAACACCTAAAGAAACATGTGCGGTCGCAGTGTGTTTAAAATTTTTTTTCTTTCAAATTCTGTACGGTTATCTCAGTGGAAATGCAGCTTAAGAAGCTTTTAAAAATACAATTTAAAACCTTCAGATGTACATGAAGTAGAATTAAGCTTTATTTTACAGTCACTACCATGGTAAGTGTTCTAAGAAAATTCAAGAAATAATATGCCTTTAAAATAACATATTTATTTCCCAGGAATACAAAATATTCCAGAAAAACTCATGAACTCTTAAACTGTGGAACGCTCTTCTATTCTCCTTTCTTTTCACCTGTACCTAATCTCCCTTATTCATTTTTACATCTTCATGCTCCAGTAGTGTGCTAACTAAAAGTGCAGTAAAAGGATATCTCTATGTCATGGCTCATAGTCAAATTTCAAATTACACAAGACCTCAACGTCGATATATAGAATAAAAAATCGATGCTATGACCATCGATTAATTTCCTTTTTGATACTATTTTATTGACATTTCTGTTCTAAATGACGTCTATAGAGCTTATTTTTAAAGAAGTTCTTTTCTATTGAACAAAAAGCAATGCAAAAAACAGGTACATAATTCAGTAATTTTTTTGGGGATATTAAATTACGTGAATTTTATCCTTTTTTAAAAAAATATTTGTGCAGTGTAAATTTAAATTGGTCAGTTTTTTGTTTTAGGAAAAAGAAGAAAACAACTTTAATGGAAAACAACAATTGACAAAGATTTGTTATAGTGAAAAAATATGTTTAAAAAGTGCATGGAATCATGATCAAAAAAAAAAATTCAGTGAATGGTATTGGAGGTGGATCATCAAAAGTCATGGAAAGTGGTACAAGGTAAGTGATGTTAAATTTTTCTATTGGGTGTTGAGCTGTATAGAATAAAGGGATCAGGTCCAAAAGCTAAGCTATATCTTCCTTATTTATTCTCGGATATGCACTAAACAATTCAGAATTTTTTTTTAAAGTTTAGTGAGTTTATTAAGTGAAAATCTCCCAAAACTGCAGCTGCGTTCTTTTTAAAGCAAGATCCTCAAATAGAACATTTGTTTTTTTTTCCCTAGAGCTCTATGGTCTTTATTTCTTGCTTTCCTTTTTTGTATCCAAAAATTATATTCCACATTTTTGTTTTTAACTATTTTTAAAAAATATATTTATTTATTTTTTTTTAACATATTTTTTTGTACACTTTTACAGTGACTATCATAAATTCAAACTTAAAAAAATAAAAATAAAATAACATACAATTTTACATATATATATTTTTTTTCTACATAATTTTTTTTCTCTTTCTTTCTTTCTTTCTATTTACAAACATACAAGATTTTTTTTTTCATCATTTTTAAATCACTTTAACATTAAATTGTTTGTATTATTTTTTTTTTTTTTTTTGTCGCTTAAAAAAATATTATTTTAGAAAAAATTAAATGATTTAACATAATTAAAATGAACACAACACTTGATATCACCAAATTTGTTCCAATATTTTCACATTGAACATTACGAAGACGTATAAGGTAACGTACTTGATCTGGATACCGACAATCATTTTCTGTTACAAAAAAAAAAAATCAAAAAAAAAAAATCAAAAATTCTCATTAGAAAAATTCAAATTAAAAAAATAAATTATATTTATCATAAAATTTTTCATGATAAAAAAAAAAAATACACTGAACCCCCAACATTCGCGGTCCCATTATTCGCGAATAGATTTTTCTGAAATTCCCTCAACATCATGCGACTTTGTACGCGATTTGAGCTTTGTTCTGACTTGTTTATTTTTTTTTTTTTTGGTTTTGTCTTTGTTGGTATTGCATTCGGGACTCCACATATACGAATTCAATATATGCCAGGTTTTAATGGAACGTATCCCTTGCGAATGTTGAGGGTTCAGTGTATATGAAAATAAAATATAAATTTACCTGAACATTTTATTTTTGTGTTATCCATTTCAACTTTGAATATAAGACTAGAACAATTTTTTCTACTATTTTCTTGTTGTTGTTCTTCATTATTATAACAATCTTGTGATATTGTTAAATTAAATTGTAAAGGATCAATAACAAATGTACTTTGACATTTATATTCTTTGGAATTACGTGTATAACAAACAGTTATTGCACCATTATCGAATGTTTCAAATTGTATTTGTAAATTTGATAAATTTTTTAATAATTCATTATTTATTTCATAAAAAATTTTTTCATTTGGACTAATATATTCTTCATGTTCAAAATGATAATTAAATGATGATAATGATGATGATGATGATGATATTACATCATCAATTGGTTCACCTGGTATACGTTGTTTTTTATTTGTTGTAAATTTTTTTAATTCATTACAATCAGGTACTCTCATCCATTTTGGTATTGTATTTAAAATACGATTTAATAATGTTGAAAATGTATTTAGATCTGTATTTGGTGCATTAATTATGTTGTAATGCTGTAAGAAAAACAAGTGGAAATTTAAATGAAAAAAGAAAAAATTAAAAATTGAATAAATTAAATTTCATATGTGATAGAGATTATTTAGATACATAATTTTTTATATTGAATTTTTTCTATTTTTAATTAATTTTAAAAGAAAAAAAAACGTTAACGGTGTAGGTCAAGTTTGAATTTTAATTGATGACAAAATCCAAGGTGATAATAATTAAAAAAAAAAACAAACAACAACTTACTGATAATAACGTTGAATCTGTTGTTGTTTGTTGTTGAGTCATTTCTTGAAAGGTTTTTACATCATTCGTTAAAAATACAAAATATAGATCAGTGAATGCTTTAAAAGACCCTTCAATCATTCGTTTTGCCCCAATGAAATCATTCTGAAAGAACAACAAAAACATTAGTTGATTTGATTTTTTTTTTTTTTTTTCAAATTTTAAATAACTTTTCAAGGATTCAAGACTGTTAGTTAAATTCAGTTTCTTCTAAAGGACCAAACAGGAGAACAAGTCTCATCTTGAACCTTTGACCCTCCTTCACATACCTCACGAATTTTTTGTGATTGTGACACAACCAAAACAACTTTTGATTTACCAACAATTTGCATATTTTTTCGTTTATTTTCCTCATAACCTTCAAGGGAATTTAAAACTGTAGTAAAACTATCGATAAGTGAAAGTGTAGTGGGATCTGGAAATTTTTTTTTTTTTTTTTTTTTTAAAAAGGAAACTTTAAAATTTAAAAAATTCAATTAATTTGAAAATTATATGTCTTACAAGCTTTACTATAATTTCGAAGCTGTTCAAAAGCATTAACAATGCTATCAGTCGATTTAACCATAACCTCTCCAGTAGTTCCATGTACAACAGAAATTTTAGAACCATAACAGGACACATCAATCAGTTCACTCAAATACCTTTAAAAAAAAGAAAAAAACAAATCATAGTCAAAATTTATTTTCTAATGTCAAAATTTCGAATTTTCTCACTTACGAAATAAATTTCAAATTTTCAAATTGTGATCTTGAACCATCAATGATTAAAGTTAAATCAATTGTGGCTCGATCATAATTTGATCCAATTTTATTACAATCAGGAAGTTCATTCAATAATTCATTGGCACGTTCAAAAAATTTATCTACCGCAACATTACAAACATTTTTAATGACACTATCATCTACAACGGCCGTTTTCATGGAATACTGAAGAATTTGTGCAACAAAATACGTTTGCTCTTTTAAACGATCTCTTGATATACGATTTAAAATATATTTTCTTTCACAAGCACTATCAATATTATCACCAAGAACATATCGATCAGGATCATAATAAAGTCCTCTATAAATTCCAGCAAAATCTTCCGTAGCACCATATAATTGTGATGTAATTTTTGCTGAACGACCTCGACCATAATTTGTTCGTAAATCATCTTCCTGGTAATTTGGTCGTTTATTACGTCCGGAATTTTCAATTGCAAAAATTGGCATTCCTCGTGGACTGTAATACATTTCAAGAACCTGTGATAGTCTTGTTCTATGCACTTGATTCACCAATGATCGAATATGAGTTGCTAAATAAATTGAATCAATTCCAGCTAATAATTCACTATCCGTCATGGTCCATTGTAATTGATAACTTTCTGGTAAATATCGAATTAAAGGGTATAATGTATCATTCCAATAACCAGCAAGTCCAACAGTAACACTCTTGTTGCCGTAAGGTGCATGATAGATGCAAACTTCAGCAAGATCACCAGCTAATCCGGCAGCATATGTGTTATCTATGGTATCCGTTGATTGTGATAACTTCCTTACAAGATTATCTGTTTCATAATTTTGCATTTCTATATTTTCATAGGAATTAATTTTGGTTTTAATTGCTGGAAATAGTTCCTTAATGGCGATTAATTGAGGTTGAAGAGCAGCTGCAATGGATGCGATCACAGTTCCCGGTGAAAGAGAGCCATACTCTGAGGAAAAACGAAAAAAAAAATTAAAATCAATTTGAATAACATAAGAGTGAAATTTTTAACGGAAAAGCTTACGCATTGTTCTCATAACTCCCATTTCGATTGGACACTTTGAAATTGATCCAAGCATCACAAACGTTTTCCCATTTGGATAAACTGTGACTCTACAAAGGATACAAAATTTAAAAAATTTAACTTTTAGAATACAAAAAAAAATTCCACCCACTTGTCAACGATGCCATCAAAATTCCAATCTATTTGATTTTGTTTAGTCACAGCTGTACATGTCCTCATTTCATCACCCCTTTTAAACGGTTCAATTGTTGAACTTAATAATTTATGTAATGTACATAATTCAGTTTGTGTTAGAATTTCATCAAAATTTAATTGTCCTGGCACATTTGAGATCAATTTTAATAATAATTCAAACTTTGGTGTCATTAAACCATTAGGTCTATATGGCGTTATAAATTCAGTCTCATTTATTCCACCTGGTGCTTTTTGTATACCATCAATACGTAAATAATGTATTAAACTAACACTTAATATTCTAATATCTAATGATGTCGGATAATAATTTTCTATTTTACGTATTAATTCTAATAATATTTGTATTGAATTACCAATAAATGGTGTCGTTTGATTTTCACGATAACATTGTACTAAATTTTCATAAATTTTTAATGTATCACAGAATCCTGCAAAAAAAGGAGAGAAAAAAAAATTAGATAATTGAAAATTTAAACGGAATTTAAATTTTATTTTCGAAAAAATTTCGAAATTGACTGAGGTTAACTTTAGTGGGCTTTTAAACTTTAAGTGGGCTGGAGAGCCGAAGAATAAGAAGAAGGACTATTCTACGGGACTTTATCGTGGAAAAACTACAAGTTTACGTAGGAACGTGAGCTTTGCTACACAAATTTTTTTTGGTAGAAATTCTTCAACTAAGATATAACTTACAGGATGAAAAGGACAATAAGGTCATTTAGAAAAAGGGTTTTTTCTTCGAAACTCTTTCTTTTTATTTATGAATGTTGGATAACTTTTAAGTAATGAATTTTGTTAAGAATTTTTGATAAGAAGACTTTAAGTACCACAAAATTTGATTTTGTCGCTCTCAGCTTAGATTTAAGGTGGATAGGGTAAATTTCCATATAGAACGCCTCATTTATTATTCAATAAACACTTTCATTACATTTTCCATGGAATAAATTCCTTCTCAGCCTTATGCAATACATGTAAAATTTTTCCTGTTGGGATATTATACTACACACAATATCTCTGATAGTGTATCCATAGCTTAAGGTATTCAAAAAAACTTTTTAATTAGATACTTCACAAGTAATAATTTTTTTTTTTTTTTTGCTATTTCATTTTACAACTTTTTATTGAAGTTTTTATGTCATTTTAGTTAATTTTAATTTTACAATTTTTACATGTCGCAATCATAAAAAAATTACTTCATATTTTCATGTTACTCAGATTTTTTTTTTCTTCTTCTTCTTCTTCTTTGATTAACATTAAACTCCAGACATACATACATTCATTGTCATGATTATTTTTATTGTTACAAAACAAATTTTTAAAAAAATGCCCTCTTAGGCATTATCTCATAAAAATGCTGTCAGCAAAATGTAAATAATTATTTAAAAAAAAAATAACAAATAGAAAAATAATAAAGATATAAAATTTCGAAATATTCATAAGGTGATGGTGACGGTTGTGAGATCTCATGGAAATAAATTAAAAATATGAAACGTGTCTCTTAAAAAAAATATTTTGGATTTTTAGTTTATAACTTGAAGAATACAAATATCCTTTTTTAAGGATTTTTTTTTGTAGGAGTCTTCAAAATGATTTTCACACAAAAAAAAAACATAATAAATGAGTGGTTTAGAAGACAATGTGATGAAGTTCATGATTTGGTATTTTTTTTATGTCAAAAGGTTCTTTTATGGCTTAAAAGACTTAAAAGACGCTTCTAAGTCACTCATATCAAGGACAATCTAATTCTATAACAGAATTTTTATGCCAATATATTGAAATGATAACAGTCAGTTGGGTTCCAAACTCAAAGCTTGGCCTTCAATCTTAAAGCTGTTTCAAGCTTTTTCTTATTCTCAAGGTTTTTTCTTAATTTCTAATTTTTTTAAAAAAATATTTTCTCTCTTTTGACGTTTATCTCCGGCCATATGCTGCGAGTTATGGATCACCTACCACAGAACTAACATTGGTATGTGTCTCAAATCTGCCGCCATCACCCTATATATATATTTTTATCATTTTTTATTTTAAATTTAACAATTTATTATAATTATCACATAAATCATCATTTCATCGACATTTTTATTAATTGATTTCTTCTTAAATACATTTTCTTCCTTTGTCTTTTTTTCTTGTCTTTTTTCAAAAAAAAAAAAAACTATCTATTATTTATTTGATATTTTTCAATTGTATTCCATAAGTAAAATAAAATATATATTGATTGATAAATAAAAAAAATATAAAAATTAAAAATTCGAAAAATAATAATTTTTCGATAGAACAAAAGAATGTACATACTCGTACATGCACAAAAAAAAAAATAAATAAATAATTGATAATAAAACAGAAATGGAATTGCTTGTTGATAATAAAAAAAAATTTTTTTTTTATTTGAATTTTTCTTTTCTTTTTTTTTTTCAATAAACCAGAAGTTCTAAAGAATTTAAATTTAGAAATAAAAAACAAAAAAAAAACAAAAAACTAGCATATATGTTTTGCGAGCCTTTTTTTTCTTCCTTCCAGTCATGCTTTTTTGTTTTTTTAATTTGTGCAATAATCAACAATTTTTTATAAATTTTTTTTTTTTTTGACTGATTTTTTTTTTGCTGTTTTTATTTTTAATTTTAATTATTTATTATTAATTTTTTTTTTTTTTTCATAAATAAATAATTTGTGAAGCGTGAATGACTAATGCAAATATATGAGAAATCATTAAAGAATTTTATTATATTTTTCTTTCTATTTTTCTTAATTTTTCCAATTATTTTCAAGTAAAGAGAAAAACTCATATTTTCTTCTTTTTTTTTCTTTTTAAACTCTGTTTCACGAATAATTTTTTTTTATTTTAATTTTTTTATTTTTTTTTTTAATTATAATTCAAATTTTTTTTTATGTGTCACCTTTTTAAGCTTTCATGTAAGGTGTTCGATGACACATTTTTTTTTTTTTTTTTTTTTTTTTTGATATGTGACAGAACTTAATGCTCGTATCTTATCTATGCGGTGTTTGATAAGTCAACAAAAAAAAAAAAGAAATAAAAAAAAAACAGTGTGTAATCAAACTGAAAATTTTTATCATCGTTTTAATTTCTTCAATTAAAGCAAATATTAACTTGAATTTTTTTTATATTTTTTTTATCTTATCATGTGTAGAAATTTATTAGAAAAATCACATGTATGCTTACATTTTGTGTATGTGTGTGTGTGTATTTTTTTTTTTTTAAATTTCATAGATCAACAAATAAAATAAAATTGTTTTTGATATTGACAAAAAAAAAAATAAAATGTAGAATGTAAAGCAAGTTTCTAATGAAAAATAAGGTGAAATCAGGTTTTTATCTTTTCTATTGAAACACTTTTTTTTTTTTTCCTAAAGTAATTTTTAATTTTTAGTTTCGATAAGAATGCGTATCTACACAAAAGTGTTGCTGATGATGTCATGCTGAAAGTTTTACATTAAATTGAAGCGTTAGGTAAATTCTAATTTTGAAATTTCAAGTACCTATGTACTTGAAAAATTTTTTTTTAGTGAAGAATAAGGGGGAAAAATTAAAAATCTTCATCTTCCAATGACGTTATAGCCCAAATCGATCCAGGTTCTATTCAAGTTAACTTGAATTTTCGAGACTATTTAAAATTGGAAGTAATTTCACTTAATTTCAAAATTAACTTTTGAAAAAGAAAAAAAAATATAGCAAGATTATCAAGCCTAGCTTTCAAGCTAGTTTTTTTTAGGAGGAAGGAAGGTGGGGTACTTAATATATGCTTCATTCTGGTACAGTTAAGGTTGAAGATTTAAAAGAGTGAAATAGGGAACTTTAAAAAATCTTAGAAAATAAAATTAATGCATTAATCTTCGGATTGATTCGTTTAAACGTTCGTTCCAAAATTACGGATTCATATTTTTCCTCACATTACATTTCTTAGACATTTCAGTGTACCTGTTTCAAGATAGGAACTGCATTTCCAAAACAGGGAACATTGTGGAAGTTTACAAGTAAAGTTGTGGAAAGTTACAGGAACAATTATAAAATAAATCCGTCTGGAACCATTTTGTTTTTCAAATTTTGTTATGGAAAATTCTCTTTAATATCACTACTCAAAACCAACCAACCGGAATGGGATGGGAAATGAAAAGTACTTTTTAGAAGTTTTAGTGTTCTCACAACCTCTTTTCTTTAGAATAACTGACCTTTCAAGGATAACTTTAGAATTTTTTAAATATTTCCTGAAAATCACTCTGATGATGCAACCTTTCTATTTCTCAAGAAACCGATTCTTTTTCATCGAAAAAATGATAATGAGAAATTTTCTCAAAAAAATTTTCAATGTTCCGACTTCCGAGTCCGATTCTGTTTTCACTAAAAAAGTGAAAAAGAGGTTTTGATCTTGGGTTTTTTTTGTGGCAAACTATAAGACTTTTTTGTGAAAATATCAAACGAACTTTAAAGACCTTATCAAATGAATAAAATGAGCTACCTGACAAAATAAAAATTCGTCATTTCAAAATTAGAGTTCACATTGTGTGAATGAAACCTGAAAGTAATTTGACCCATAGCCATCAGGGTCAGATAGTAAGATCAACATTAATTTTTTTAATTTAAATTATCTAATACCGATTGTCATGTAAGTTTTGTAAATTTTTCTAAAACCGTGAGATAAATAAAATAGACAAAAAAAAATTTAGAGAAAAATCAAGCAAAAACAAAGGTAAATTTTTTTTTTTTTACTCACCAACATTTGACACCACAAGCAGTGGTAATAAAATCCGACCGGCGGATATGAAAATTTTTTTATACATGTTTTTTGTTTTGTTTTTGGTTTTTTACATACAAACACACATAACCTGACAGCTAAAATAATAAAAAAACAAAAATAAATAAACAATTTAATTAAAATAATTTTTGTATCAATTTAAAAGTAACATAAAAAAAAAAAATGTAGATTTTGTCTACAAACAAGAAAAAAAAAACACTTTAATCAGCACTACTTTATTTTACAATTACACAAAATTATCTTGTATCTTTTTTTTCTTCCTTTCTTTCTTTTTTGTTTTTTGTTTTTTCATTTATTATTTACAATTTGCAAATTTAACATTCATTATGTATTTAAGATTTCACAACAACAACAACAACAAAAACAAAGATTCAAAATACACATACCGAATTTAATAAAGAAATCTTGTTCTTTTTTTTTTTTATTTTGCACTCTTGTGAAATTGATGTCAATTTTTTTTTTTATATTCTTCTTCAACAAATTACATTGTTGTTGTTGTTTTTAATGTTTTTTTTTTTTTTTAAACAAAAAATAACTTAAATTTCTTTTTATTTTTAAAATAAAAATACAATTTCTTTTATTTATTTTCATTGTAAAAAAAAAAAAAAAGAAAAAAAAATTTATCACACACACACGATCAGACATACAACAGAATTTTCAATTCTGTTGACCACAAAAATAAAAAAAAAATAAATAAAAAAACATAAAAAATTTGTGTTTTTAGATACTTTTTTTTTCTCTCACTTGTATCTTCACTGCATTCACAAAATAATTAAATTGTAATTATTTCTTTTGTAATTAATTTTAAAATCACCAATTTTTTTTTTTTTTTTTGTAAATCAAAACAAATTACATTATTATTTTGAATTTGTCACGTTTCATGATTTTTTACCTTGTGGATTTCATCATCACGATCTTGATCGTACTGGTGAATCGGTGTTATATTGTGATGGTGCCGTATTGTCGATGTTATTATGTTGATATTCCGAGTTCAGACTGAAGAATGAAAAAAAAATAAATTTTGTTTTTTTTTTTTTTCTTGCAAAAAAAAATTTGATATATGAAAAATTAAATCACACACTACACTACAAAAAAAAAAAAATAAATAAAAAGCTCACAATTATTAATTGATTTTTTTGAAAAATCCCAAACTTTTTTTTTTCTTCTACCGCTTTTTTGTTATCAAAAATAAAACCAAACAAACAAGTTTTTTGTTGACCGTTTTGAAAAATTATTGTATTGCAAAATGACAAATAAATTTACAAATTTTTTTTCTCACGATTTTATAAGAAAAATTATGCTGATGATAGACTATATATTAATCGCCCATTGTCGTCCACCCCATATAACACAAAAAAAAAAAAAAAACAACAAATAATAACAACAACAACAAAAAAAATGTGATGATTTATATATATATTTATTTTCTGTTTTCTGTTATACTTTTTACAAATTTATGACCATGATCGTGACTTAATCGAAATTTAGTTTAAAATGAGAATAAAAAGTGTGCTATATGTGCAACTGCAACAAATGAAATGAAATTAAATTAAATTTTTTTTTTTTAAATAAAGTCAATTCATTAATTATGATGAAAAAAAAAAAAAGAATTATAAAAGCTTAATAAAAATTGAGTGAGTGAGTAAGTTATTATTTATACTTTATGTGAGAAATCATATATATTACCTATATATACATATGTTTTGTTGAACAGATACAGATACTTTTATGAAAAAAACAAAAAAAAAAAAAGATACATAAAATTTTTAAGTATGTATGAAGTGTGTATGTTTTTTATATTATTTGTATGTTTAAAATATACATGAACGTACATATATGATTTTTGGTTTTGATGGTGTATTTTCGGAGAATGGTAATGGTGGTTGTTATCGATCGCATTAAAAATGACGACAATTAAAACGATACAAACGATCAGTGGCTATGATTATGATATTTATGATAAATTAAAAATATACTAAAAGAGAAAAAGAAGAAAGAAAAAAAAAGACAACGAATCAAAGTCATTATTCGAACGATTAAATTGATCTGTTTTTTTTATATTGTTTATTTATTAAATTTTATTTGATTTTTTTTTTTAAGTTGAAAAAGAAAGCTTTTTTTATTGTTGTTGTTGTTGTTGTTGGTGTTGCTAATTTATGAAAATTTAAAACTAATTTAATCTGACACTAATGAGGATCGTCATCATAATATAATATCAACGATAATGATGATGTATGTTGATGAGCAATACCACACGAAATTTTTATTTTTATCATATTTTGTAATATTTTTTGTAATTTCTTTTTTGTTATTAAATATTCCCTATTTTTAAAATACAAAAATTATGAATTACAAAAAAAAAAAACGACTAATAATTTTTTATTCCGAGTGTGGGTAGCTTTAAAAAAAATTTTTTTTTTATTAAGAGGTATAGATACTCTCTTTAATCAATGTGTGCGATAGATACTTATATTGATCATGTATCGGAAGCTTACAAAACATAACTTGTGTGCTGTTCTCAATCATTTTGATTACATATTTCGATAAACACTGATCAAGGTAAAATTTATTTGAATATAACGACGACGATGAGACATGTGCTGTAATATGATGTTTTTTTTTTAAATTCAGAAAAAACTAAACGACATTGACTGCCGCAATGATGATGATCATCATCATCAAGTTACAATATTGGCTGATTGCCCAATATAATAATTATTGGTCAGTGGCTGGTTGTAGAAATTTATAATAATCATTTTCTATTATTATTATTTTTTCATATTTAATGGAAAAATGACAACAACAACAGAAAAAAAAAAATATTTTGTTTATTTTAAAATTTTTTGCTTAAGTTTTTCACGATCAACCCTTGCCCCTGATTCTGGGTTTTTTTTTTTGTTGTTCTTTTTCTGTTCTACTCATTTATTTATTTATTTAGTTTTTGTTTTTATCTGTTAATTAAAAATGATTTTTTGTTATCGCAAAAATTTTGCGGGCGAAACAAAAATAAAAAAAGAGAGAGAGAAAAAAAAAAAGAATGATAAGAAAATTGTTGTTTATAATTTTAGAAATGTTACTCATGTTTTTTATAACAAAGCATATCAAAAATGATTTATTGGGTTTGTTCAAAGAGTAGTGCTTTTTTTTAGAGAGTACAGAAGAAAGGAAAGAAAAACACTGAAAGCGATATTTTGAAGAAGTTGAATAGGAGTAAATAACTGGAAGATTGCAACAGTGAATCAAGGGTCATGAGAAAAATTCATGAAGAGGATCAAGGCAAGTTTTTTTTTCTTCTTAATTCTGAGAGTAAAATTTATATTCGATGATAAAAAGTGTGTTCAATGAAATCTTCTGGACTGATACGAAAGTGAAAAGATTTATTCTGAAAAATAAATGAAGCAATTTTTTGAAACATGTACTTTAATTCGGGGTAATTCTGTAAAACATTCTTCTAAAATGTTCACTTAACTTTTCAATAGGCAAATCAAGTGTTAATAAACCCGCCATAAAAATATCTTTTCTTTGAATTTTTAGAATAGTAAAAATTCAAATGAACTTCATAAGTGGTTTCTCGGATTTTCAATTCTATAAGCTCTCCAAGTTTCAGGGGGTAAAAAAAAATATGAAAAAAACGAAAAAAGATATAATTTTATTTTTGAAACTATTGAAGGCTAAATAAAATTTAATCAGTTTTTTTTTTTTTTTTTCATTTTTTCATTTTTTTGGCGTCACTACGCTTATCTATGTTATGTACATTATGTTAGTTGGTTTGTGTTTTCCTTTTTTTTTTTTTTTTGCCCCATAAAATATACATTATGCGGAACCTACACAATAATTTTCAAATATCGAAATTACATACCAATGAGAAACCTTGCTTGCATGTATGCAATCTGATATATTTTCCATATACGACACAAATAATTCAACAAAAAAAAAAAGAAAAAACACAAAAAAAAAACCTCAAGTAAATACAAAGAGAAAGGGATTAGCATAATCAAAGATTATTTTGTTTTTTTTTTGTAAAACAAAAACACGATAAAAAAAATTATAACAAATTAATTCGTGCGATTCAATTACGTATTTGTTTTTTTTCATACAAAAAAAAAAACAGATAAAATTATTTGTAACGATATAATAATCTCTGATATGCAAAAACAGGAAAGAAAAAAATATCAGCACACAATCTATCGTCGTACAAAAACGAACCAATATTCAATAAGCATATCATCAGAAAGTAACAAATTGTATCCATATTGAATGCAATTTAACAGGTGTTCTTTATTGTGTTATTTATGTGATCTTTCAGGTATCAACACACCATCTATTATTTTGTATCTCACTGTTTTTTATATACTCATATTATTATGTTGTTTACATAAAACAAAGTAGTATATAGCAAAAACAGAATAATTTTATTGTTGATTTTTGTGATTTTCACACATGGAAAATGATCCACGAAAAATAAAAAAAAACATGATGTAATTTAGCTAATTTGTAAATAACAATGTGCGGTAGCATGAAAAATTATTATGTAATTTTAAAATCGTATAATTATTGGAAAAAAATACTTATTTTTAAAAATTTCATGTCTTTCAGATACTCGAAATGTTTTTTTGTCAGTTTAATTATAATGTTTGTTTCCGTATTTTTATGATAATTTTCCAAAGATTTAAAAAAAAAAACAATGGCTGATGTGACATTATTTTCAGTATAATATTGAAATTAGCAAAAAAAAGAGTGTCATTATGTACAAGGAAAAGGCCGATTAAAAAAAAAGCAAAAAAACATAAGAAAAACTGTTTCAGTTTGACAGTGACGATAATCACAAATTTTTATTGAACTGGAAGTTGAAAAATTGTCCATTTTAATATTTTGTGAACGCGTGAACGAAAGATCTGAATGATAGATATTCATAGATTTGTAAAAGAACAAATTTTTGGTCCTTGAGAGTTCTATGTTTTATACTCATCATCAAGAGAATTCCAACTCCAAAGAATTTATTATTTTTAAATTTTAATAGAGGGTTGTTTCATAGCTCAGATATTTCAATTGAATTTTATTTAATAAGAAATGCTAAGGCACGTACATATGTATCTTAGATTTCTGATGAATTGTCACATCTTATGAACAACCCTTTGCAAAAAATTCATTATTAGGTAAAAGATCCATTTTTTTTTATACGATATTTTTCAATTAAAAACAAGAATTTTCGAATTTCAAGCTTTGTAACTTTTAAAAGGATGACAGCAAAAGGGCAATCGACAAGCAAAAAAAGTTCTCTACATCTTTACCAAACAAAATTTGATCCTAAAATGTAATATGAAAATGTTACAAGATTATTTCTCAAAGTAATCATGCACGAAAATAAAAAACACATTATTTAAAAAAAAATCCCGTTAATTTCCGGAAAAGTATTACAGATACTAAATAAAATCGGAAATAAGTTCTTCCATCATAACAGCCAATTTTCAAATTAATTTCTTTTCAACATTTCTACCTTCACCTCAGCTGTGGTAAATGTAATTCGTATCTTTTAAAATTGACTGGTAACACTGTTCAGTATCATCTTGATTGTCAAAACGTCAAAAGGAATATTTTCCTTTGGAATTTTTTAGCAGGTTTTTTTTTAAATTTTAGAATCAATTTCGTAGCAATTTCTAGTGAATATTAATTAAAGTGATTTAAATTTTATAAAAAAAAAGTGAAACTGTATTGTTTGAACGCGAAATTAAACTTGAAAAAGACGAATTGTCTTAGGAATCAAACATTATTTTTGGATGGTAAATTGAGTTTACAATAACGCAACAAAAGGATTTCTCGCTAAAAAAAAAGGTCAAGTAAGTGAAAATACTTTTTTAATTTTTTCGATTTTCTATTTTTCTTTGTTTTTTTTGCAAACATTTACGTAAAATTTAACATATTTTGTTCGTTTCAATTGGGGAAAATCAAACAGCCTAGGTGTGTGCAAATTACATCAAGAAAACTATATATCTTTTGTTTTATAACAAATAAAAACTACATAGTAGGTAGATCTCTTAAAAATTAAAATGATTTTTTAAAAATAAACAAAATCAACAGTTGAAAACTTAGTCCTTTGGAATAGCCGTATGAATTCGTAATCCATGCATATCCTTTATTTCATTTTTTAATGTTTCGGTTATCATTTTATGTTGTTTAACAATTGGTATTCCTTTAAATTCAATTGATTCCACTGCAATTTCATACATTGCACCACATCCACCAGATATATCTGCTACATTTATTGTTTTAGCCTAGAAAAACAATAATAAAAATATGAGTTAGGTTAGAGACTTCTCGGAGAATGAGAACATTCAAAAACAAAAAATTATTTTGTCCATTCACCTTTGGAAATCGTCCTTTCAATGTTTCAATTAATTGCTGTTCTGTATATTTTGCTGATGGACCACCTTGTGAACCTGACCATACTTTTGATACAAGCTAAAAAGTTTTGGAAATCAAATCGTTAAAATAAATTTAATATAAATTTTTTTATTTACAATTTTCTTACCGATATGAATCTCTTGTTAGCATTTATTGTGAAATACCGGAACATTGTTTTTCTTTCTTGTATAAAAGGAATAACTTATTTAAAAATATGGACGTAGAAATTATTTTTAAATATATTTTGTCACTTTTTTTCTCAATTCTTTTGAAATGTGATGAAATTAAATTTGATTGTGCAATGCAATGTGCAAAAATAAATCTTGAAGAGATAGGATTTTTTGAGGTTGGAATTACAGCTGATAGTTTTTGTTTTTTTTTGTTTGGTGAATTTCATGGCAATCAGCTGTTAGAAAATAATCATCATAGAAGGGGGAAAATAATGGGATTTTTTTGTTGTGAAAATTGTGAAATTTATTCAAATGGTTTGTGTCTTTGATTACACTGAGGAAATTTTAAAATTTTAGTTTTTTAACGTTTTTTTTTTTCAAATTCGGAACCTAATGGGAAAAATGAAAGTCTTGTGAATTCAAAAGTTTTTTCCTGTGACGAAAATAAAGATCGAAAAATTATTTTTCTTAAATTAATATTCGTCTTACTCATGGAAATTTTACGTTCACAAGATTTTCCAGTGTACAATGTTAAATTACATATTCAGTTGAAAAGCTAGAATTTCGCAGAAAAATCGGATCCTGAAAAAAAACAAGCTTTTAATTTGACCTGAGTGGTGGTCGTTATCCTTAAAAGGAACTAATACTACGAATCCTATAGAAATTTTGAAATTTTTTTTTCATATGAAAAAAAATATTTTAAATAACATTTTTGTTTATTTATCCTTCGAAAATACAAGAAGAATCCTTATGAAATTAACAGACAAAAAAAAAACGTATTATCTCATAACAAAAAAAAAAAAAAGATAATTAACTTCATTTCAAAAAAATATCACAATTGAAAATGTTTTTAATTTACAAACGACGTAGAAATAAGAGAAAATTAATTAAAATTCAAGGATATCATAACGTACATTCACTACATCTTCCCTCTCTGATTTGTTTTTCTGTTTGTACAAAAATTATCCTATTTTATATCATACAGTTCAACAAATATGCGTAAATTATATGTTTTATTTTTCCAAGGAAAAAAAAAAATGATATTGCCTTCTCTTTTTTAACCGCTTCAATAAAAAGGATATCATATAAATAAAAAATATTGTGATATTTTAATAAAGTCAACATCATCATGATGATGATTTTTTGCTGTTTTTTTTTTTTTATTTTATTCAAAAGGACATTTAATTTATTTTATTTTTTGTTTTTGATTTTGCGTTTCGCAAACATTAAAAAAAATGCATTTTAAAATTGACTTTTGTTCAAGTTAATTTAATTTTTTTTTTTAATGTTTTTTTTTTTTCTGTGTAAAGGGGAAAAAGTTGAATGAATTGAAATTGAATAAAAAAATTTAAAAATAAAATTAAAAATTATGAAAAACACAAAATTGGATTTTCTGTTCAAATTTTAAAATATTCATGAAATTTTTTTTTTATTTTTTCAGGTTTTATGTTTTTGGTTTTGAGTTTTTGTTTTTTTTTTTTTTTTGTTAAGAATTTTTCTGACACGTTGATGAAATTTCCAATGAAATAAGCTTTTTTTTTTCTTAATTCTTTTTTTTTTTTGATAAACAAAAAATCCTTGAAAAGTAATTTTAACAAGATTTAACGCTTTCTTCAATTTATGATTTTTCTTTACAAAAAAAAAAAAAAAAAAAAAAAAAAAAAAAAAAAGGTGGGAAAAGAATTAAAGTTTAAAATAACAAAAGATTGACTTTATGAAGTTTTTTTTTTTTTTTTTTTTTTAAAAAAAAATTTTTCTAATCCCACCAGCAAATTTTATTCTCACATCAATTCTTATAACAAGGATTGTGTATTCCCTTTAGGCATTCTTTTCTTACGAAATCATCCTACTTTCTTTTGTTTTTGAGGTTTTTTTTTTTAAAGTTGAATAAGAATTTTTTTAAACTAAATTTTCCTTCTTCACTTTTCACATACTTTTTGTTTTTTTTTTATATTTTTGCCCTTGTATAAATTTTCCTTTTGCATTTAATTTTCATATTTATGGTTTTTTTTTTCATTTCTTTTTATTTTAAAGAAAATATTGTCTGTTTAAAACAAAAATGAGTAAGCACGCGCGGCGTACGTACGTACACTAAAAACAATGTTGTGCGATGTAAAAGTTTTAAGTATTTTTTATTACATTTCTTCTTTGAAAAAGGAAATTTTTTAAAGAAGAAAATTTTTTTTTAATGTTGCAAAAAAAAAAGAAAGCAAAAAAAAAAAATGAGGTAAAAGAAAACTAAGTATATGATATGCAAAGGTTTTTCCAAAAGAATAATATAAAATGCATTGAATAGCGTTTATGAAAAAATATTTCAAAATTAAGATATATTTTCTTGTATGTGTACAAAATATGTACACTGATTTGTGTGTGCGTACGTATACTTATAATGTTTTTATAATTTTTGAATTTATTACTTATTAGTATTTTATGATGTAAATAAACTTTAGAAAATTTAATATTCAAAAAATATTTGTTTTTGTATTTTTACTTTATTCTCATTTTTGATGGCTGTTTTGTTTTTGTATTTTTGTATTTTTGTTATTTTGTTATTTTGTGTATATTTTAAGAAATTATTTTTGATTACAAGAGCGTAAATGTACAAAAGATGTACAATATAGTATGTTTGTTTATGTTTGCATAATTTTAAATTAAATTTGTTTTTTTTTTTTTAAAGATAAATTATGAAATACATGTTAAAGAAACAGGGTGTATTAGATCAAATTTTGGACTATATGAAGTCAAAAAATAAGTATTTGACAAGAAAATCCAGTATTGTTAAACAATAATGGAATTTATATCTCAGCTTGCCTGAGAAACCTTTGGATTTTCATTATTTTTGAATGAATTATTTCTAGGAAAATTCATTTGAAAAAATCGTATTTTTTGTTATATTTTCAAAAATTAATAAGTTTCGGGAAGATGAAGTTGAGACAAAAGAAAGTTGGGCAAAAGATCAATTGGAGTTTCTTTCTTTTTAAGTGGATAGATTGTTAGAGGTTATTGTTGAACTTCGACCTTTAAAGATCTTTTGTTTTTTAAACTTTGGGAATAATAATTTTAGGAAATTTTCTAAATATTTTCACAAAGCTTTTAGAAAGTAAAGTGGCAGTATTTTTGGCTTGAAAACTACATATATTTTCGGAATTGCTAAACCTACGCAATTACGTAGAAGCATTCTAGAGATTTCAAATGATTCTGCTATCTTTGTATAAAAATATTAGATTCTCCATAGAATTTTTTTTTTGTTCTGCAAATTTTCAAACTCAATTTTTACAAAAACAAAAATCTTTTTTAAGCTGAGAGAAGATATTTATTACCGTGAATTTAATTTTTTTTTCTTCTATTTTCACAGCGTTCTTAAATAAATTAGTTACATATACGAAATTTATTAAATTTCATATAAGAAATCTTGTTGAACATGTTATTTTAATTTCTATATTAATTCTCTAAAAATATCTTAAAAATATTTGTATTTTATTAAATACTAAAAAATACATCTATTTTTATAATTCCTTAGTTATATTAAAATTTATGTGTACAATATTACAGAATATTAGATATGTTCTTGTTCTTTGTGGTTCTTCTTTAAAATAATTTTATGTTATTTCCTGATTCTCTCTATTCCGTCGGTTTTAAATGACTAAATAACTTCTTACACTTATGTATATGATTTAAGTTTGTTATATATACAGTGACAGATACTATATATAGATATATTTTTTATATACTGTATGTATTACATAAAATTGTGTATTTTTACTTAAAATAGTTAAATATCATTTTGTTGCATTATCCTGATTATCTTCATTCTTAAAATAAATACATGAAAATGTATGTAGTAAGCCTAATAGTATATTTTCTCTTTATGTAAAAACATTATATAAATTGTTTACATACATGAATGTTATATGTTTCATACATATGTATGTGTGATTACACGAATATAGATACATTTAATATTTCTGTATAGTATAAATGTGCACTTAAAATTGATGTAACACATTAATGTAGAATGTTTTTAATGTTCATGTTACTTTATAATGATAATAATCCTCCCAGAAATGTTCATCATTTTCAAAATTTTATTCTACTTTTTTTTTAATCGAGTAGTGGGTGATTCAAAAAAAAAAAAACAGAAAAAGATTCTTTTTATATTTTTTGAAATTTTAAAGTTTTTTAATTTTTAATTTGTTTTACATTGTGTTTTTTACGGACCGAAAAAAAAATATGAGAAATTGAACACCAAAATGATGTACATATTGAAGTTTCCTCTTTCTACCAAAAACAATTTGCGAAAGTATTCTTGTGACCTAAGAAACATCTCATTTGTTCCAATTTACCATCATCAGCGAAGTAACAGTTCCAGGACATACACAAATTAACTTGAGTTTCCGTGACAATATTTCTGTCAAACATGCACCTACAGTCTTAAGTGGAATGTGAACCACTAAGTTCGTTGATATAGGCAACGAATTTATTCGTATGACAGGACTAGTACTGGTATTTGTGTATTTGTTTCTATTGTTTAATTGGTCAGGATTTGTTCCAAAAATCCAAATATTTATTGTCAAAGTTTCGGAAAAAGAAAGAATGGAAGGAAGGTTGTTGTATTAGACTGAAAAGTCTGGGATAAAATGTCATCGGCGCTCATAACATGCGTAAAAATTATTTTCAAAAATGAGTAGTTTTTTTTTTTTTTTTTCATTAAATTTTTTTTTTTTTTTTTTAAATTAAAAACATTTCTTTTGAACCACCTAGCACATGTATGTATATACATATGGCACTGGATAGTAGTCAAATTTAGAATAATTCAGGGATTATCATGTAACTCAAATACAATTTATGAACATCAATTTTAAGTGGATAGTTTGGCATAATGATAATGATAATAATAATAATAGTAATAAGTTATTATCTAAAGTATGTTTAAGTAAGTATCTTTAAGAATACGATGTACTATATATGCCACACAAAAAGAGCTTATATATAAGTTATTTGTTGCATAATCTAAATCATTTTAATGATTTCAAAATAATAAAATAAGAATTATTTATGTAAAATTTAAATCCTATCGAAAATAATTATTATTAGAAATTATTATCAATTAAATCGTAAAAAATAATTTATTTATATAGTTTTAGAATACAAAAATATGGATTATGATGATAAAAAAGGATTATCAAATATAAAAATTAGCTATTTAGCTATGTGGTTTTTGTAATTAATTTCTGTTGAACTCTATATTAATTAATTATTGCGGTTTTATAATTGAATTTTTAAAAGATAATTGCAAACCGTATATAAATAATTTTAGCTTTATTGATTTTTCGAGAAAAATCCTGGATTATTTAATAATTTCAAATGATGATGATGATGGGTCAAGAAATATGAGTAATGACGTAAAATCCGTTGAATCATCAATTAAAGTATTTTCACAAATTAATAAAGAAATTTCTTTTTTTTTTTAATGAAAAAATTTTTTTTTAAAAAAAAAAGATTTTTCTTAGGCTTCAGTCAGACCGAAGAGGTGTGTCTTCAAAAATAGTCCTAGTCACACCATAGACATTATTTTTAACTTTTTTGGTTGTTAATTGCCATGCGTGATGCGAATGGAAGTTTAAAGAGAAATTATTTATTTTTTGACAGTCATACGACAGAACATGATAAGAGTGTTTTTTTCGAACTGATTTTCTCTATTCGACTATTGAGATCGGTACGAAAAATCTCATTTGCTCAGTTTAATCTATCAAAAAAATAACTTGTATCGTCTGTCTGTAACTTTATGCTACATAAAATTTCTAAAATTTACATCATAAATATTGCAATAAAAATGGCAAATATTTAAATGAATTTTAAAGTATGTATACATTTTTTTACACATAAATGCTGACACTTATATTTATATTATATCATCAACTAAAATTAGTTTACAATGAAAACAAATATAAAAAATAATATTTAATATGAAAAATTGTTATTTAAAAGATACTTGTAAAAATTTTCTACAATATTAATTTTTATACACAATATAGATACTTATTATTATGTTTTTTTAAATACACACTATAGATTAAAAGATACATACTTATGTATATGAGTATATTTTGTCAGTTATATGAAAACAGATAGATAGTTAAGTACTTAAAGTATAAATAAATTGTATTTGCCTCTCTAATATTTCAGCATAATTTTTTTATTTTTATTATCACGTCATGTACACACATGACATACATACATTTATGTGTATAAGCTGTTTATTTATTTATTTTCTACTTTTCTACTTTTTTTTTTTTTATATTTCAATTTTCGATTTCGATTATATTTAATTGTTTATTTTTTTGTTGTTGTTGGCATTTAAGCTATTCATAATACGCGTAGATACTTTCATATTAGAAAGGAGTTTTAATGATTTATATACCGTCACACCTTTTTAGACAGGTAAAGGACAGGTAATATAGGTACATAGACAAAAAAAACAAATTATTCATATCTTATTTATTTATAAAGAGTATGCGAATGAATAAACAAATATTTAATCAAAATATTATGAACGAAAATATTTTTTTTTTTGTTTGTAAAAAAAAAGTAATTGCGGTTATAGGCGAAAAAATAATCTATAATTTATCTGATATTAAAATCCTAATATTTTTTGGATTTTTAATAATCGTGCGAAGCCACATAGTAAATGTTTATAAGTGGAAGATACTTATAAATTCAGAAAACGTATCCTTTTTTCGATACTCCAATTATTTTGAGAGCTATAAAAAAATTCTACACCTGAAGTTTCAATTTTATATGAAAATGTGACTGACATCCTGAATAATTTATTCAAAAAGGACTTTTCAGGATGTCGTTCTGCATGAAAGTGATCTTAAAATAAAGAACAGGATATCTACTTTATATCCTAGTATAATTTAAAAAAAAATGACACAGAATACTATGCAGGATTAAAAAATATTTTTCATGATTTTCAAAAATATAAAACTGAGAAATCATCATTTTTTGCAATCTGTGAAAAGCTGTATCTCGAAAATTAAAAGTACAGCAGAGTTCTTTGCAGAACTGGACTCAGGACATCCCAAATTATCATTTTCAATCATTAAATACGAATTCTGAACCACATCGATTTTCGTGAAAAATTCATAGGGGGTTAGCCTTGATTTTTCTCAATTTTTTGGTTAAAAATTTTTTTGCTCGGAAATGAAATGAATGAGAGTCCTTTTTATAGATTTGAGTCTTATGAATTCAGAAAACAGGGGCGGCTTAGCCAAAAAACATAATTTAAGCTTATCTATAGAAGATTATATCTATATGTATTGTAGTAACTGAAAAACATGAAAAAACGACATTCGACTCGGCCGGAAATCGAACCACGGAACCTTTTCTTTGCCGGAGAAATGCTCTAACCATTGAGCTACCGAATGCCATGTCGTTTGCTGTTTGTTCTCAGTTACCATTGATCATCATTGATGAAGAATACTCAAACCTCCTACAGTATTTTAATTATTATCTGGTCTAAAATTTTCAAATTCATTTATTACTTCTACACGTGATATATGTTTCACATAAAATTTTGCAGAAAAGAATGTACATAATAAACACAAAAACAAAAGTAATATTTTTCTTTGTTACACTCTATTTTCGCAGTTTAAATTAAAAAAAAAAAAAAAAAAATCACATACACGAAAGTAAACAACTCCTTTATCAATCTAATCATCATCATCATTTTTATTATTATCATTTTTATCAGTCTTATAAAATTAAATAATTAAATTATTTCAAGGTAAATTCCTCTAAGTCGAATCGTCAGCTGCCATCAAAATAAGTTCGAGTTAAAGGAATTTTAGAAGAAATTCGAGTTATAGAGATTGGAAAAAAAAATTAATTTTTTTGCTAACTACATAATATAAGAAACACATACATATCTAAATATGTATAGAATTTGCTAATTTTATAGGTTGAAAAATTTCAAAATATTTTTTTCTGTTTTTTTTTCTTTTCTTTTTAAACTTATTATTAATAAACTCTACATATTTAACCTTTCTTTCCACCGCTCTTGTGTCCGTTTTTCTTTAATGATGCAATTATAGTTTCTCGATCCTAAATACATACATACATATACTAAATATCGTTTAAAAGGAAATAACTATATTTTCTTTATCAATATATTGAATTATGTTTTGGACTGTGTATATTAAAAAAATTACGTATTTAAAGGATTTGCATATAACAAAAGTAAAGATTTTGTTAGAAATAAAAGGACAGGAATTCCATTATATTAGATGTAATTTATTATTTAAAAATCTTAAAAATATATTTAAATGATACATACTTGAAAATATTTATAAAATATGAAAGAGAACATTTTCTTATTTTTTTGTGTATAATAATAATATTAGAACAATAGGAAATGTGTACACAAAAATAAAATGAAATAGAAGCCCTTTTTATTTTTGTTTTACAATTTTTTGTTGTGCATAATTTCGAGTTAGAGAAATTACAGGTCTCTAGAACGTTGAAAAAAATGTTGACTTAGAGGAATTTTCGTCTTAGAGGAATTTCGACTTAGAGGATATTTTTTATATAGAAATTTGAAGGGAGCGCGAAAAAAGGCCTAAAAAATTCGAGTTAAAGGAAAATCCGAGTTATAGAGATTTCGAGTTAGAGGACTTTGACTGTATATCTTTTGTATATGAATTTTATTTGAAAAAGCAAGAAAAAAATGAAAAACATGTGAAATAATATTTAATTGCAATGAATCAAAATATACAAAGAAACACAGAAAAATATGAAAATAATCGGAATTCTAAGAATAATAAAAAAATCAGAATGTAAAAAAAAAAAAAACAGAAAATAAATTAAATAAAAGAAAAATATACATTTTTTTTTTTTTGGCCTCAATTTGCCTTGAAGAATGAAAAATTTGTTTTCGTTTTTTTGTTTTCTCTGTTTATTTAATTTTTTCTTTACAATTGAGATCACGTGTATGTCTGAATGTTTATTTGTTATTGTTATTGTTGTTTGAGAAGAGGGTTCAGATTGAAAAATAAAATCAGATAAATATCGTGTGTAGTATATAGGAAATGAAGAAGAAATTGATTGTAATATGATTCGATGATGATAATTTTCTGAAAAATAACAAATTAGACTTTTAAATTATTTAATTCTGAAATAAATAGGACACGTACAATATGCGTCATTTAGGATTTATTATGTCATAACATAGGGGTTACAACACTTTTGTTAGCGTAATGCTGGCACATGAATAAAAGAAAAAATAGCGAAAGAGGGGGGGGGGTTAGATTACGGGGCTAAAGAAGAAAAAAATTATTGATCGATGCTCCATTTGCAATAAATTAATTTTATATTCTTTTCTTGCTTCGTATGACATATACATTGATCCAAACAGTGAACCAAAAGGAGACCATAAAGGTCGAAGTTCGAATGATTCAACATACAATATAGAACAAAATGTGTAAGGATCCTGAAAATTAGTAACTAGAAAGCGATACTAGTTCAAAGAATAAAATAGAATGTTTTGAAGTTCTTAAAAAAACTCAACCATTCAATATTTTCGACCTGAATTTTCCTAGAAATAAGTTTGGAAATTAATTTAAAACAAAAAAAAAAAAAGAAAGAATCCTTGACATTTAAAGTTTTAATTGTATGTATAAAGGATTTTGTCTTTTAAAATTTTAAAATTCTTTTTAGTGTTTTGAATTAAAAATCAGCACAAAAAATCAAAACAGTTTTTTTTTTTACTTTCAAGGATTTTTTTTTCTGTAATTAGAAAACAAATTTTTTTTTTCGTATTTTCTTTAGAAAAAAAAAAAATATATGTATCTAGTGCTTTCCAATTTTTTTTTTCAGTTATGTTAAATTTATAATACAGAAAATTTTGTCGTATCTCATATATACTTTGTATACGTGTATTTTTGAAATCTTTGTGTGTTATATCACAAAATCTTCATGGAAATTTATGCAGTACTTAAAAATCTGAAAAAAAAATGAAAATTTATTCTTTGAATTTTTTTTTATAAAAAAAAACGATATCAAATTCTTGTCTTGTTAAGTTTTTTTTATTTTTGTTTTTATTTAAAAAAAAAAAACGTGATATATCAAGGACTTTATTCGATTTGATTTTTGTTTTTGTTTCATGAATTTTTTATTTTTTATTTTGGATTTAATTTTTGTTTTTTGTTTTTTTTTTTAAATTTCGAAAAAAAAAAAATCATTTAAAAGTTTTCAAATAATGCACTTAAATTAATGTTAAAATATTTATATGACATTTTTTTTTATATTATTATCGAACAATAAAAAAGTAAACTTGACAAAAAAAAAAGAGAGAGAGAAAAATAAGAAGTTTTACAACAACAACAACAAAAAGAAAATGATTCGTAAATTAACGAAAATCCAAACTTTTTGAAAAGTAAAAAAAAAAAAAAAAACAAAAGTAATCTAATAAAGTCCTTGGCATAAATGGGGGATAGTGTTCTCTCTAGAGATTTTTTAATATTTTATTTTATTTTTTTAACCTAACCTCTTTTCCTTCTTTTCCATTTTGTTCTATGCAATATATATATTTTTTGTTCGATTGAATTTATCTTGTGACAAAGACTATACATGCGACAATAAAGTGTATAATCTAAGCGACATGAAAATAAATAAATGAATTTTTTTCTAAAAAATAAAAATTTATTCTACATGACGCGTACAATTTGAAGCTTTTGATATAATATAGGGCAAAAGATATAAAAAAAATAAAAAAAAACAAAGAGTTTATGTATAAATTAAACGGTTAAGATTTGATTAATTGCCACAACTGCGAAATATTTGAATCCTGGCGGTTTTTGAGGGATATAAAATTTTCCTGGGAGAAAATTAATGAATTTTAGACAATGGAAAATTTTAAGGATATCATGGAAAGTGATTGAGAGCATTTTAAAGAGAAAATTTAAAGTTTCCGTAACTTCCAAAGGATGAAGTCCAAATGTTTCGGAATGATGAATTTCCAGAATGTAATTTTCCGTCATGTCGGAATTCTCAAGTCATATTGAAACGTTTATTTTTTACGCTTTAGAAGACTGGTCTTCGTAGAATTTTTCAATTCAGTTTTTCTAGGAAGTTAGTTTATCTTTCCAAGAAAAAATAAAAAATAAAAAACTCCACAGAATTTTCTCATTCCAATGTTTTTTCCTATGAAAATCTGAGCAAACTTCTATGAGGCATGAACAACGAAACAGGTTTGAGGAAAAGCTAATGCACGAACCATATCCTTGGCTTCTGTCTTAAGGATTCTCTACAAGAACAAGAACAAAAATAACATATCTTTAAAAAATTGAAATATTCCAGTTCAACAGAAACATTTTTTGGAAGTATCTATAGTCTTAAGTACCTCCATAGATGTATTTGGTCGTGAAACGATGTGTTATATGGAATTGAAAAAAAAAAAAAAAAATTTGATACACTTTTAAAAATAAAGCTGAAGCTTAATATAAACACTTTTTATTGTAAAACTTTTTGTAAACAAATTCATTGTCGACAAAATCAAATATCATGATCGCATCAAATTTGCATATAGATTTTTATTCCATTCCATTTTTTTTTTTTGTTGTCTTCTATTTTATTTGTGTTAAATATGCTACATGATTTTTATTTTTATTTTTTTTCATATTATTATTCTGATGTACATATATTGAATTTTTTTTTTTGTATCTGTTTGAACTCGTTCAATGCACATTTTCTGCATCAATGTATCATTTGATATTCGTTTGCATAATGTATTTATTCCATCGTTTTTTTTTATTTTTTAATTTAAATTTACCTCTTTTATTTTATTCTATAATCTCGATAGACTTTAATAATATTTTATGCTAGAGCTCTATTGTATATCATGAATTTATTTACAAAAAAAAAGAAGAAAAAAAAACTATCTTATATTTTATTTACGAAAATGCATCTGGAGAGAGGTAAAGGTTAAAAACATCAGCAACAGCAGCAGCTAGTAGCATTTATATAGCAACAATGATACTCGTATATATAAAAATTTTATTGTGAAAAATTTTACATGTGACAAAAATTTACAGTTAATGTTTTTTTGTTTTGTTTTTTTTTTTAAATTTTATTTATTTATTTTGTAAATGGCATTCACCATTATATTGACATACATTTAAATATCAAGCAAATAATTTAACAATTCTAAGCAATTAAATTAAAATCATCTCTTTGTTTAGTGCACAGATACCTTTTTTTTTTTTTTTGTTACATTTTGGTATTTATTTCAATTTTTTGATTTGAAAAATTTGATTAGAAAAAAAAACACAAGAAACAAAGCTCAATTATCGATGATTTTACGGTGCAGTAAAAATTCGTGACATAAAACTTTTCAATTAAAAAAAAAAATAAAATAAAAAAAAAACAACGAACGAACTAACAATTATGGTTAAATGACATTTTAAACAAACGTTAATTTTTCATTTCTAATTTGTATTTGTACTGCAAACTAAAAAGTATCTTATATACTATCCATGCAAACAATTAGATATTGTTTTTTTTTTTTTTTTTACTTTTATATCACGTGTTTTGGACTATAAAGTATTCAAAGAGGACAGAGACCCAAAATACCTCTTACAGAAAATGTGATTTTTTACCTTTATGATAATTTTTAATGTTTCGAATTTTATAGAGTTTCTAATTTTTAATTGAAATTAAAATTTGTTTTTTTTTTTTTAGCAAATTGTTTTCAATTTTTATTGAATTAAGAAAAAGGAGGTCAAGAAAACTTGACTTTTAGGTTGAAACAATTGTAGAATGAATGTATGATCAGTACGAGTATGTAATTTGAGTGTTTGTGTATATGTAAAAGAGAATTGTAGATTTTGAAGAAATATAAAGAAGATTTATTTTTTTTTTATATTTAAAACGTGACTTAAGAGACAAATTTGCTTAGTATTTGCTTAATTTTAGATGATTTTAGTCATGGAATTGTTGTATTGGTAATAAAATAATATTAATTGTATGTTTCAATTATTGGAAGAATATTTTTGGAAGAATTTATCCGAAAATTCAGTCAGTCTGCCCTTCCTTTACGAATAATAATTTTCATACAAATTTAAGAACCTTGTACATTGAATTTCAAATTAATAGTTTCTTTTCCGAAATTTCCAATTCTCAAACCAAAAATTTTTAGGAACGCAAAAATGAGTTGAAATTTGTTTCTTGTTCGAATTCGAAATTATCTATTTCTCCATATAAACCTACCAAACTTGATTATTTTCCTTAAGCTGTAATGTAGGTATTTTGTTTTAGATAGAGTTTTTGTTACGCTAAATTTTTCGGAATAACTTTTATTTCCGAAAAATTATTCTAAAAAACCATTTAAAATATTTCAATCGGACCACATCCTTCTACAGTATTTAATTCACAAAATCTTTCCTTTAATTTTCATGTTATTTTCCCAATTGTTGTTTTTGTTTTTCTGCTTTAAATTAAAAAAAAAAAAACTTCACCGAAAAATTTTTGTTTGATTTCCTCAATTTAAAATGTTTATACAGCATTAAAATTTTATTTTTTTTTTAAATGTATTTTATGCTAACTTTTCAAATTAAACATGAAAAAAAAAAAAAACAACAACAAATTTTCAAATTTATTATACATTTTTTTTTTTTCGTTTCCAGACATAATTTTTTTTTTTTTGTATTAAAAAAAAAAAACGTCGAAAATTCATAATACATCGCACAAGATAACATTTTAAATTTATCTTTAACAGTCAGTCAACGGTTTTCTCTATATTTTTTAATTTTGAACAAACAAAAAAAAAAAATGACTGAAAAACAAACAAAAGAAAATTTTTATGAAATCTTAAATTGTACACAAAATTCAACAATTGAGGAAATCAAACAAAATTATCAACAACTTATTTTAAAATATCATCCTGATAAACAAAATTCTGAGAATGATGATGATGAGGGTGGTGGTGGTGATAGTGGTGATTATGATGGCCATTTAGAATCATTAAATAATAGAAATTGTAACAAAAACATTAACAAAAATCAACATTGTTGTAATAAAAATGAAATTTTTATAAAAATAAATGAAGCTTGGAATACCCTAAGGGATCCAGTAAAAAGGAAATTTTATGATGCTGAATTATGGCAAAAAAGAACTTTAACACAATGTAATGTTTATGCAGAGTTAACTTTAAAGGATTTTACTAAAACATTAGATTATGTTGATGATGTTGATGATGTTGATGAGGATGATGGTGAAGAGAAAGAGGAAGATGGGAAGAAAGAAATAAAGGAAGAAGAACAAGGCCGATGGGAAAATAGTAGGAAAGAAGGATTTACGATTAAAAAAAAAGGGTCAGAAAATGATAAGGATAATAATCAAAGTAAAAATGTTAAAAGATATTTATTAACGTATCCTTGTCGATGTGGAGGATATTATGTTTTAGATGAAAATTTCATTCAAGAAATAAATGATTACAATTCAGATTTAACGTTAGAATGTGATGAATGTTCATTAATTGTTGTTGTAAAAAATATATTAGGTAATAAAGACTGAGAAAGAAAATAAAAAGAAAAAAAAGGATATTTTTTTGATATTTAAATTCAGTTTTATTTTTCTTAGAAATTCTTTCGTTTTTGATTTATTTTTTCTGCTTTTTGGGTTTTTAGATTGAATTTTATGGTTTCTATCGATTTTTTTTTTTTTTGTAAAATTTTATTAGTTTTTGATCCTTTTAAATATTTTGTTTCTTGGCTTTCACACATTATTTCATTGGGACATGGAAGAAAGGCCAACAATTAAGGGTATTTTTCTGTGCTGTCTTTTAAAGGATTTTACCGTTTTGTAGATGACAGTGAATGTCTCCATGAGATTCTTTCTAGAGCGGGCAGTTTAATGAAGATCTAGAGTTAATTTTAAAAAAAAGATTTAAACTAAAAGAACCAATTAAATTTTACACATCCTTGTTCTTTTTTTTCTCTCTCTCTTTTTCTGTTTATTCTTTCCTGTCAGAATCTATAGTCTGAATTTTAAGAGTTGAGGTTTTTTTGCGCATGTTTTACATGTCTTTGTGATCTTTTTTGTGTAGAGATACGAAAGAAGAAACGTGTTACAACAACAAAAACGCATGTGTGTAAGTATCTTTTTTTCTGCGCATGTTTTTCTAGTATA
The DNA here is from genome assembly GCA_939192795.1 of Bombylius discolor. Lineage (NCBI taxonomy): Eukaryota > Metazoa > Arthropoda > Insecta > Diptera > Bombyliidae > Bombylius > Bombylius discolor. The sequence goes on from OW584242.1 coordinate 2,795,670, forward strand.
ATACGAAACCTCAATTTTTAAAATTCTGACTATATTTAATCGTTCTTGAACTTTTACGTTGTTCTATCGTTTGGCTCTTTTTTCGTTCTCAAATTTTTTAAACCAGAAAATAATTAAAAATTAATTTGAACGCACTTCCTGTATAATTTTTTGTTGTTGTTCATTTCTCTCTTTAAATTAATTTTTTAATGAAATTTAACATTAAAATTTAAAATTCTAAAATTAGAAAACCATAAAAAAGAATAATAATTCTTAAAATAATTAGTTTAAGAAAGAAATCACGTAATAATGTAATTTTGAAATCATTAATTATGATTTTTTTTTGTGGTCATTATATAATTCTTCATTAGCAGAGCATTATACTTTCACACACACACACAACACACATCTGTCTGACGTGTCTTGTATATATATAATATGCTTCGCTAATTATATATTTATCTTTTCATCGTTTGTACTCATTAATTTAAAATGAAATTATTATTATTATTTTTTTTTTTTTGTGATTATGAATATTTATCTGATGTCTAGTTATAATTTTTAATATTTTTATTAGCGTTATATCTACATATATATTTTTTTTAAATTTAATTTTTATCTTTAAGAAGTTACTACGCATTTCTAATTTGAAAAACAAAAAAAACAAAAAATAAAATAAATGAATGATAAAAAACAAGTATCTTTATCTACCTGCATTACCTTGCATTAATAATTTTTTTTTTTTTCTTTTCACTCTTTGAGCATTTATGCGCGTGTAGACTTCTTCTTTTTTTTTTTTTTTACAATTAAAAAAAAAAATTGTATCTGTTAATTTTTTTTTTTTTTAAAAAAAGTATTTATTTTTATTATACCTACAATTTTTTTTTTTTTCTCTTCTTCTTCAAATTTTTATTTATCGTAATTTTTATCAATAAATTAATGGTGTTATTTTAACAAAGCGTGATTTAATGTAATTCACCATTAATTAATTTTTATTGTACTTATTTTTGTTCTTATTCTTTTTTTGTCTTAAATATCCATTATTTATTTTTATTTTTTTTTTTCAAGAATAATTTTGCACACAGCAGTAAAATGAATCCGTGAGAAATTATTTAGGAAAAAAACAAGAAGGAAGAAAAATTTGAAAAAAAAAAAAATCTTTAAAAAAAAAAGATATACCCCATGGTTTTTTTTATTTTTTAAATGAAATCATCGAAATGGAATTGTTTAACATGAAAAAAGACACAGTCTATTGGTCGTTTGAATGGTGCAATAAAGAATCTTTATGATATATTGTATGTTACGTGAATTGTGAATTGGCTTATTATTAAACGCCCACTATAGAACATATTTTCATTAATTAAATTTTCAAAATTAAAAATCATTTATTTTCTTTATAATTTTTTTCATTGTTTTATTTATGGTTTTTATATCTAGCGCATAGCATTTTGCTATTATTTTTTTTTAGAATATCTTTTCATGTAACATAAAGATATCTTTGAATAGAATAAGTGTATGTATCTATGTAGTCCTTTCTCTTATTCAATTTAATTTCTCCTTATTATTACCGTTATAAATCATTTTTCCTATATAGGATTCTTACCAATATAATGTCGAATAAAAGTAAAAATATTAAGAAAAAAAGAACATGTATATCTTTGGAAACAAAAATAAAAATTCTAGATTGTATGGCAGATGGAGAAGGTCCATCATATGTTGGAAAAGTATTTAATTTAAATGAATCAACTGTAAGAACAATTAAAAAAAATGAAATTGCCATTAGAAAATCTATATCATGTGGAACAAGTCCAAATCAAAAATGTATATCATATTCAAGAGGTGATCTTATTGAAAAAACTGAAAAGATGTTTGTTATGTGGATAAAAGAGAATTCTGACAAAGGCATACCTTTAGATGGATGTATACTAAGACGTAGAGCAATGGAAATTTATAATGAAATTAAAGAACAACAGCCATCAACATCATCTGAAAATATAAAACATAATTTTTGTGCAAGTAAAGGTTGGTTAGCTAAATTTCTTAAAAGACAGGGATTCCGTAGTATCCGTGAAATTGGATCAGAAGTTACAGAAACATTTAAAGAATGCAAAAAAGAATTATCTGAAATAATTGAAGCTGATCAATCTAATCAAGTTTTCAATGCTGAGGAATCAATTGAATTACTCTCATACATTCCTGATTGCGGAGAGAAAAATGATAATGAAAAGGACATTTCATTCCATGCAAGTTTAATTCAAGAAGGATTGGAACTAGCTAAAAAACTGGAATACCATTTTGTTACAAATGATCCCAATACACAACGAAGTACTAAATTTCAAAAGGATTTAATGAATTGTATATCTTGCTATCAAAAATTATTAAATGAGAAAATAAAAGGTAATTTTCCATACGAAAAAAAAAAAAACTTCATAATAATAATAAAAAAAAAATAGTCCTAATAATTTTCATCACATTGCAGAAGGAGAGATGACAACATCATTGACTAAGGACAATAACCTAGGAAATATTTCGAGCGATAACAGTGATTTGACTCCAGTAAAAAACAAATGAATTCTATTTTATTTATTTTTTAATTTTTTTTTTTTTTTTTTTGAATAATTTTAAACTCTGTCTTTTGCGTTTCGTAATAAAAAATAATATAAAACGGTGAAAAATATTTTTATTATGTCTGAAGAAAAAAAAAAAAACCAAACACAATGTTCAAAAGTCAATGAACTCTGTTTAAAGTGAACGTAAAACACTTTGAGACATGCAGTAAATAAAATTGCTCTTTGAATTGAATGATCTCTAAAGAAAATATACATACATGAAAAAAAAAATGAATGAATGAGGTACAGAAGGGGTGGTGGAAGTCGTTTGTATTATACAATAAAGTACACTGCATTTAATACTGAAAGAAAAAAAAGAGAAAAAACAAACAACAAAAAAAAAAAAAAAAACGAAAATGTTATTCAGTATTGCAAACTAAAAAAGTAATTATTACACATAAAATATAATTACACATTCTTATGTGGCGGCAGATTGTTTTTTGTTATGTTATGAAGTATATAACACGAGCATATGATAAGCGTGCTTAAGAACTTTCTTCAAGGTATTACACAAAAAGTATCTGAAGAGAAAAAAAATATGATTACGATGACGTTATACTTGAAACTTTAAAAAAAAAAATGAAACTTTAAAGAAGAAATAAGATAAGAAACTTGAGTGTAAAAATGCAAAAAATTCGCAAAAAGAAAAATGGGCGATTATAATTAATGACATTTTGATCGAAGTTAAAAAAAAATGTGATGGTGGCAAAAGTTCGTCATTGTGAAAATCAATCGACCTAATGACTTTAAAAAAAAAAAAAAAAAAAAAAAATGAGAATGGGCGTAGCAGGAAGTTTAATAGGAAAAATAGAAACAAAACCATTAATAGAATGATAACGATGAGATGGGATGCTTCCACACGAGTAAATAATCGATTCAAAAAGCCTCCTAAGAACAATAAGATTCCAAAATTACTGCGGGATGATGCTATTATTTGAAGTTTAAAATATTATAGAAGTTCAACTTATGCATTGATTGCGTTGCGCATGCTATTTATATTCAATGACAGTTATATTTTAGAAACGTACGCAACGACACAATCAATGCGCATACATTGAATCTCTCTATATCTTGAATAGCGAACGACCTTTATTTTGTTTAATTCAAAAACAGAACTTTAGTTGAAGGAAATTAATAACTTCTTTAGGAATTATAGCCCAAATTGAGTCCTAGCTTATCCTGTGTTTCCTTTTATATTCCAATTTTTCTGATAACTTTGAACTAACTAACACCAACATTTTATTATTCTTCTATTTTTTATTGTTATAACCTCAGTTTTCCTTTCTAGCAAACACAGAACTTTTCATTCAATAAATCTGAAAAAAAAAAACACTTACTAAAAAGTAATTTACTAGAAAAATAAAAAAATACACATTCAATGAGTTAAAGGATGTAATTTAATATGGATTTGTGGTAAAAAGTTGATCCTTACACTTGTCTATAAATTTCAATATAGAACTTTAACAACAAATTTTAATTGAAGTTTTTTATTTGTTTAATGTATAAAAGTTTTTATATATATTTTCAATTCAAACAAACACACATACATACATACATCCTTGTATATGTATACATAAATTCAAAAAAAAAAAAAAATAAAAAATAAAAACTTTTTATGATGATGCATATTTTGTTGAAAATTTATCATATTTTTTCATAGTGTAAACATTTTTTTGCAAAGAGAAAACTCTTAAAATTTGAAAAGTTTTTAATATTCTTTCATTTTTTTAGTAAACGGGAAATATGCATTTTAATAATGAAAAATATGTAGAAAAGTTCTATAACACAAATTTTATAAGATTTATAATTAATTAATACACCAAAGTATGCATTTAGTAAATTTTTGTAATTTGTTTACTTGATTCAATTCATGTTTTTTTTTTTTTTCTTTTCTGAACGTAATTATTCAAAAATATAATTTTTCTCAGATTATTTTGTAGAAATTCTTGGCAGAATTTTAAAAGTTTTATTTTTCATTTAATACATAAGTTGAGGGTTTACCGCATATAAGAATTTAAAACTTCGGTTCTTTAAAATTTCTTTGATTAATTTCTTATAAAAGTCTTAAAAAGTACGCGTACGACAATTTAAGTAAGCATGTAAGCAATTTATAAGGTATGTATGTATTTCCATGGTTAGATGGATTGAGTAAATGTGTTGTTATCCTATGAAAATCTAACCACATTTTTGAAATAAACTTAAAATGTTAAACGAAACTTTTTTATTGATTTCATTGGAATTTATTTCATTGGAATTGATTTCATATGAATTTTTGGTTTAATTGTGGTTAAAGTGTTGCAACGTTAAGGAGTAAAAGAGAAAGAGAGAGATACATATGTGGATGCTTTCGAAGTCTTATTAATTTTTCAGGAAACTTTATATTGTCTGTTTTCTTTTTCTTCTTTTTCATGTTCTTGTTTGCTTTCTTTCTCTTCTTCTTCTTTTTCTTCTTCTTATTCTTCTTAAATTTCTTCTTCTTCATTTTCTTCTTCTTCTTCTTCTTAGAACGTTAGAACTAAGTCCAGTGTCTACCAATATTTCTTAATTTTAAGATATTGATGTCCGTTCACCTATCGTATCATGGTTGTGGACATTGTCCAGGTAATCTGGAACTGTTGGGTTTTCTATTTTTTTTTTTCAACTTTTATTAGTCGGTTGTCAGTCTCATTCTTTCCAAATGGTCGTTCCAAGCTCTTCTAAAAGATTTTCAGTAAAAAAAAAATTAAAGACATTTTCATTTAAAATCCAAAGTAAACCCAACTCATTCTTTTGGAAACCAAAAACCACACTCAAAGTTAAAATTTGTATTTTTTTTAAATTTTACCTTTTACAAAATGAAAAGATCATGTTTCAACAAATAACAGTAAATCAATTTATTCTAATTTTCTTCCTTTCATAATATCTCAATTTTCTATTTTTGGTCTTGAATATGTATACTTTTCATTAAAAAAGAAAAAGAAAAAAAAAATTAAAACAATGAAATATAATAAAACCCTTTTCATGTTTCAAATATAATCTTTGACAAATTAATTGAAATTTGTATACCTACATAAAATCCTTTTATTCAAATATACTTAGTAACATAAAATACCAAGATCCTTTTATTTTGAATATTTATGTTCTCCACAAAAAAAAATGAAAAAACATATTTATAATTAATTTTTCAAATATTAAATACGTAATATCCTTTAAATAAACATTTTCAAGGAAAAAGAAAAAAAAAATTGTGTCACATTACATTAATTCACTTAAAAAATGATAACAAAATAATAATAAATTATCAAAATAATGTATTTAATTCCTTTTTTTTATTTCCTTTGAAAGTCCTTTTACACAAAGAAATCATATTCTTTTTTTCTTTTTAGCGGAAAGAAAAAGTTTCTTCTATTTTTGACAATAAGTGAAATTATTTAGGTTCAATAATAATTTTTCGTCCTTTTTTATGGCCATGATAGTCGCATTATGTTATGTTTTGTTTGTTATCCTTTTAAGGATTGATTTTTTTTTTCTTTTCTATATAAATACATAATTCAAATAATAACATCAGCAATTGTAATAATTGCCTGTTTACCCAACTAGATTGGCAAAATATTTACAATGTATTTCCCCAAAAAAAAATAACAACAACAACAACAACAAAATTTAAGGACGATAAATATAAACGGCGTCTACTCATTCCCTAATTATTTATAAAAAAAAAAAAGCAATCATCGTCATACATTTAAGTAGGACTTCCCTGTGATATTTAGCTTCCGAAAATAATAATAATTTTATTTGCCCAGATTTTTTTTTGCCTTTTTCTTGTTTGTGCAGTTTTTTTTTTTTTTGCTATTTATACAAAAATAGAATAAGCTTCATTTTTACTTTTGAAGGTCAGAAGTTCATTACCATTCTCCATTATTGTGAAAAATATTTATTCCAGGGGCGAACAAAAAAAAAAAAGATGAAAAAAAAAAATGCAATATGGTGGGAATATACACGAGTTTCAATATTTTTTTTTTTTTGTGTGGTTTTAGTGATGCAACACCTCCATTGATTTTGTGGACCAATCAATTTGTTTTTTTTTTCTTTTTTCACTTTTTTTTCCAAAGGATGTGTACGAGTACCTCAAAGGTATAATAAATTTTTTTCATAAAAATTTTCTCAAGAAATTTTATTGGTACAAAAATTTAAATGATAGCAATCATTGTCCTTGCATTATTTTATTATTTTTCGCATCATTTTCATAAGGATAGGACATCAGCTCATCTCATTCCTTTTTTTTTATAGTTGTTTTCGAAAATAATTTGTACAAATGATTCACCTGTTCCAAAATGAAAAAAAAAAAAAATATATTTCACCTTTCTCTAAATTTTTTACACAAAGGATTTTTATTTGTTGAGAAAAAACAAAACACAGAGCGGAAAATAACACTCTTAATACGCATGTGTCAAAAATTTCTGTTATTTTCATTGTTTGTATGATGGAAAAGAATGTGCGATATATGTATAATAAAAGAGATAATATAATACAATAAAAGGGGGGGGGGGGGGGGGAGGGGTGAGAGTAGTGGTGGATATATTTTGAAAAACCGGTCAAATGGTTATGGTAAAGATGGTAAATATGTTTTTGTCAGACTTGTTTACAAAATTTCGTTGAGCCCCGGAATAAATATTTTCCGTTTATATTCCTCGCGCACACTTTTTGTTTTCCATTTCATTCAATGACACAATGATCACCAGGACTTTAATGTAGAATTGCTTAAAAAACAGAAACAGTTTGTTGTTGTTATATTTATGAAAATACAACACAATACAATATTATATAACTATGTAGGTATATGTTGAATATATATAGTGTACATAGTGGGAGGATGGTGGTAAATATATGTTTTGGAAGTGATGGAGATGAAGTTTAAAATTCAATTGAATAGAAATTGAGAATGAAAAGGTGTTAAATTCAAAATTGTAACTGGAGAAGTAGATGAGGAAAATGAAAGTGGTAAGAAAAAGAAGAGGAAAAACAATTGAAGGATATGAAAAGAATTATGGGTGTTGAAGAAAATATGTTGTAATTGTACTGTTTAATTTTGTAATAATACGATGGTAAACACATTCAATTTGGCACATTAAAGTAAGCTTTATATTGTTTTTTTGTTTTTTTCGCAGTACGTGTTTCTATAATAAAATCCTTTATTGTTATTTACGAGTAAATAGCAGGTACTGTTTTTTTTTTTTTTACAATCAACCCACTGTAACCACCTACATTTTTACAAGGTTGTAAAAGTAATAATGTATCTCAGGGTGAAAAATACCAAAACAAACTCAAATTTTACTTTTATAATGCAATTTATGTAAGAGGGTTTTGTGCCAAAGTATATACTACACACACACTAGAAAAATAAAAAGGGTTGAATTTTTTTGTTGTTTAAAGTGATGCTTTAATTAAATCGTTACGTTGTTTATTTATTATTTTAAATTAAATTAATGCTCAAAAATTGAAAATAATAAAAAAAGGATATTTTCTTCTATCAAATTTTTCCACTAAAATTCATTTCTTCTTGTTCATTGTACGTGTAATTGTATGTTTTCTAAGGATAATTTTACAGGTAAATAGTTAAATTTCAAGTAATAAATTATACTCCTTGAAGAAAATGACAAAAAAAACAAAAAAACAAAATTAAGTATTTTTCCATTAAAAATTAAGAACTTTTACAAGCATTTTTAATGTTTAAAATTAAAAAGGATATACTCATACATACTTGTATTCATAAAAATAGGATAAAAACAACAGAACACATAAAAAATTTACTTTCATGTATTTAATCTAATTTTTGACATTTTACTAAATACATAATATAAAAAAAGCGCACACGTTTTCCCATTATATTTTCATTACCCTTTCTTCCATTAAAAAACTTATTTTTCTTTATAAATTTGTTTTCAAAACGAAAACGAAAAAAAAAAAAAAAACCAAAAACTTCGTCCTTCAAAATTTCTTTTAAAGACAAAAAAAAAAAAAAATCTCACGCCGATGCAATTTTTTTCTTTTTTATATACTTTTTTGAAATTAAAAATTCGACTTTTGTTTTCGTCCTGTTTACATTGAAAAAATAAAACCAGAAAAAGAAAATTATTTTTAAAAACAAAAAAACAAAAAAACAAAAAAAAAAATGATATTTTTGTGAGACGGAAATTTTCTATTATATTCTCGAAGGACAAATTAAGGATATTCATTATACAGAAGTTTTTTTTTTTTTTTTTTGTGGTATACTGTGTGCGTTACAAATAAGGAAAAACAAAAATGAAGTGATTTTATATATATGTAGTTGTGTTATATTGTGTGCTCATTTCTTAATTTATTCTTTTTTTTTTTTTCTTTTAAATTCCTTTTCTACCACTTTTATTGTAAATTTGATTCTACACTTTCTTTTCGTTTTATTTTTTTTTTTTAATATTTATTCACTTAACTGGCACAAAAAAAAAAAATGAAAGAAGAAGACAAAAAAAAAATATTCACACATATAAATAGTACCTCAATCCATTGAGTTTGATGACCTTATCCACGTGCCATCAAATTCGACCTTGAATTTCACTTGTAGGATAAAAATACAAATACAAATGAAAGCAAAACAAAAAAAAGGAGGAAAAGAAGAAAAACAAAAAAACAAAAAAACCAACATTTTAATGAGTAAAAACATGATATCCTCTAGTTCACTCTGCAATGATAAATGAACTGGTACACGCATACATCATGAATATCACACGCATACAAAATAAAATTTATTATTGTACCCGCAAAAGGAAGTGTACAAGTATTATATATCACGAAAAACAAACAAAAAAAAAAAAAAATAAAATAAATAATAAGGATAAAGGAGTTGTTTTTTTTTTTTATTATTTTGAGAAGCCATTTTTTTATATTTCAATTGAAATTTAATTTTATTTAAAGGATATTTTGTTTGATTGAAAAATTTTATTATCCTTTTTTTTTTGTTTTTTATTTTATTTATTTTTTTATTTTATTTTTTTTTTTGTATTTTGTACAAATTTAGGACAAGGTTTTCTTTCTCATTTTCTGTGAATCCTTTTTGTTGTTGTTGTTGTTGTTGTTTTTGTTTTTATTCATTTATAATAAAATAAGAATAAGAAAATTTCAATGTACTCATTAATGATTGTTTAACAAAGTTTTTATAAGTAAGAAATTGTAAAAGGATTTTTATTTTATGAACACATACATAGTTTATATAAAAAAAACATAATAAAAATTATAGTAAAAATGAAAAGAAGATTTATAAGAAAAGGATATAATAATTTAAATGTATAGAAAAATTATAATGAATTTAATGATAATAAATTCTTTGAACTACATTGAAAAAAAAAAACGTAATATAATTTGATATCCTTTTTCATAATAAATTGTGTCGTTAAGCAAAATAAAGATTTAAATTTATTTAATTTGTAAGAATTTTTTTTTTTTTTTAAAGATATGATGTTATGAGATCCTTTTTTACAAAAATTAATTTATATAAAATATTATTAAAATTACGTTGAAAAGATTCAATTTTTATTATTGAATTACTTAATTAATTTTTTATATGTATAAAAAAGAAGTATCTTGTATAAATATAAGTATCTTTTATAATATAAGATTTTCTTCAATGTTACATATAGAATTGAATTCAATATTCAAGATACTGAAATACATTAATGTTTTACTGTAGCGGACGAAAATAAAGGATAATAAAGGAAATAACGTGTTTATTTCGGAGAATCCTGTTCGTGTTCCAACTCTCCTGTAGACATCAAGGTCAGAAGAAAAATAAACTTTCTGATGAATATCCGCTTTACAAGGCAAACTTTAATTACGGCCACTATAATACGGATTACTATAAGGACATATCACAAAATATAATAGATGACGATTCTGTGAAAAAGATCGACCGGCCGGAGAGTAAATGGTATGACTGTAAATAGAAAAATCTGAATAAAACTTCTGGAGTAGGCCAAGACTCAAACCGGGTTGTAGTGCCAGTGTTGATTAATTGATAATAAGGACTCTGAAAAATCGAAAAAAAAAAAATTTTGAAAAAAGCTCTATTATCCGTGTATCTTGAAAACAAAGTCCTGAAAATTATAGAACCAGAAAAATAATCCAAAGTCCATTTTTTTCAGTCGATAGTGTTCTCATAAAAATCAAACGTTTTTCGTTTTCCTTTTTTTTTTTTTTGAAAAACTTAAAATTGTAAAAAAATAATAATAAATTTTCGATATTAAATTACCGTAAATCCTTTGAAAGCTCTTCATGTTTATACACTGTGTTCTAGATTTAGAAAAATAAATCAATTACTTAAGTCTGTGAAATTTTGAGAAATAAAAAAAGTTATTTTTGTACTGAGATTTCAAAAATATGGAGAAAAAACTTCAATTCTCGAAAGATTTGTGTTTCTTCATATAGAAAAAGGATATGAGGTTTTTTTTTACTCCATCTCTTCCATTCAAAGTCGTATCGCATAAATTTAATCCTTATTGTATTTTTTTTTTTGTTCGAAAACTTTTTCACTTTTTCACATTTTAACATTTTTTAAGAAAAAAAAAATATCTTACAAATTATGTGCAAGAAAGTTGTGTTAAACAAGGGATTTCTTGATGATGTTGTTCTCGATTTCTTTCATAATATTAATCTTTTTTTTTGTTTGTTTGTTTGTTTGTGTAAAAATATTTAGAAATAATGTTAAAAATCCTTAACATGTTTTTTTTTTCTTGCTTTTTGAATTCCTTTTTTTTTTTTCTTTTTTTTGTTTTTCCTACTTTCAGTTTCAACTTTGACACGTGTTTGTATTTCATCCTTAAATAAGTTGTTTTTTGCCTTTAATTTTTTTTTTCCTTCTTGCCTTAAAGTTCTAAATTTTTTCTATTTTTGTTTTTTCTCCTTGCCTTGAAGGATCATTTTGTATTCCTTACATGTACGAAAAAAATAAAATGTTTTTTTTTTCTGCTATAAAAATGAAAATTTATTTGAATTATTTTTTTTTTTTTGTTTTTTACCCTCAATATTTTTTAAATGTTTACGTCATCGTGCTGGTTAAATGGTTTCATTGAGATCATTTAAACTTTGAGTCCTGTTTTTTTTTTTTCTTCTTTTTTTTGTTCCTAATTTTCATATTTTATTTCTTGTTTTTTTTCTCTGTAAAAATATTTTCAATTGTGTTAAAAAAAAAAAATTGTATGAACTGGAATGTAGAAGGATTTCAAAAGGATGAATTGTAAAAAAAAAAAAAAAAATTCTTAACACTAACGTTTTTTTTTTTTTCTTCTTCTTTCATTCGTGTTATTTTTTATTTGTTTCTTTTGTACATATCCTTGATGCTGTCATATATCATATGAATTATATTTTTTATTTAGTAAAATTTCTGTATACGTATTAATATCATAAATGTTTAAGGATATTATTTTATATGCTTTTTTTTATTGTTATTTTCTGGGAAAAAAAAAAATTAAAAAAATAAATAAAATGAAGAATAAAAAAGTTTTTTTTTTTAAGTGGGGTATTCAAACACATAATACTTAAAAAAAAATTATATAAATCTAAATACAACAAGGATACAAGAATATCAAGTATTATCATGCACGCACTCTATAATATGCTTTTGTATTATAAAATATGAAAAAAAAAATATATATAAAAAAATACGAAGGTATGATGAAGAAAATTTGCTTCAAGCTTCATATTTTATGTATCTCTAGATTATTTTTTCTTTAGATACATTTTTTTTTTCTCTGCTGTTTTAGAACACATATGAACATAATTTTTTCTTTCTAATGATATTTACATAAGAATATAGAAAAGACAGAAGAATGAACATATAGGCAGAATTAGATAAACTTACCTTATTATGTATTTTGTATAGAATGTATATGTGTATGAACTTTCAAGGACATGGTACAATGAACTGTACACGCGAAAGTTTCATATTATCGATTTAATTTTTTTCTCATTTTTCGTTTTTGTTTTTTCTTCTTCTTTGTTTGTGTACATACGAGTATAATGTACAATACCTTTCATCAGTTTTTTTTTTTTTTTTTCGAAAATTTTTTAATGGGTGGCAAATGGGAGATTTTGAAACGTTTTCCGTATTAATAATTTTTTTTTTTACTTTTCTTTATTTGTGCGTATAGAATCTATAATTGCGCAACATATCTTACATGATTTTTATACATATGTACATATATGAAATGGTACGTACGAACACAGTGTTGAGTATGTGTGTAATTTATTTGGGTGATGAGACAATGATGACCTAAAAGTTTTTGTAATATATTTATCTCTGCTATATGGTCTTGTATTTTTGTCAAAAATAAAAATTTTTTGTTATGTTGAATGTAAGGATAAGATAAAATTTAAACAACAACAAATTCACATATCCTTTTTTTTTTTTTTATAGCTTCATTTTGGATTTTTGTAGGGTGTAAGATTTCAATTTATGCTGGCAATGAAATGAATGTTTTTTTTTTTTTTCAAGACATTTACAAAAAGGGGACGTCGTTTAATACTGTTATATAAAATTTTTGCTAAACAGGATAATGAGATTATCTTTGAAAATAAGAAAAAAAAAGTAGCTATTTTTAATAAAATTTTAGTTGTTTTTTTTTTACGGCTTGATGACGAACTACAATTATATTGAAATTTTCATTTTATTTACAGATTCTCAGATTTTTAAAAAGAGGGTATTCTGTACAAAAGGTAAGTTTTGTTTTATTAAAATACAGTAAAATTTGATTTACTTAACTTAAAGGATGAAAATGTCACTCACCCAGTAAGGAAGAAAATTCAGCATCTGATTCATATAAAATTTTGTCTTTTTAATATTAGCCTTCTATTTTTAAGGCAAAGGTTTAATTTTGTAGTTTTGTAAGATTGTCCTCATTTCATCCTGGAAAATCTTTTAAAAATATACGAGAGGATAAAATTGAATTTTCAATATTTGTAAAAATTTTTCATACAAAAAGTTGTTCTGGCAATGATTTCAAAATGTCTGCCAATGAAGGTGAGGTTGCATATATTTGTTAAAAAAAAAAACACTTACATAGGTTCCGTGTACTTTTTTAGTAAAATTCGAAATGTATTTTCATGATTTTTTCGAAGTTACAATTTTGAAAAGAGAATATCGTGTTAGAAACTCAAAGGGTAAGTGGTTCTGAAAGAAATTATCCCAGTTTTATAAACTAAAGGTCCTTAAGAACGAATTAATATTAAATATCTGTGTATTTTGGCACAAAAACAAGTCTGTAAAAGTTGAATTTAATTCACAAAACGTACTTTTTGTATGGTTTTTATACTTTAAAAACAAATTGTATCTATTTTCTTTTAAAATTAAAATCACATTAATTTCCACAGAAAAATGAAATAGAAAAAAAATGAAAGCCATTGTTACTTTTTTATTTGATTTTTATACCGTGAATAGCACACAGGTAATTTTATTCGAATTTATTTTTATTTTTTTTTGATTTCATTTTTCTCATTACAAATAAAATTAATTTCGAAAAATAATAATTCAAGTAAATCATGGAAAACAAAATAAATTATTTTCAATACTTTGGAATTTAAATTGAAAAATTCTGTAAAAATGAAAAAATCCTTTTTTTTTTACAAAATTTCTAAATTAAAAAAAAAAAATTAATAATTTTTCTTGGAAATTTTCATTTTAAAGATAAAAAAAAATATTTTTATTAAATTCCTCAACCATCATAGAATTTTATCCTTTTTTTTTTATTCTGTTGTTGTTGTTGTTTTTTCTTCTTCTAAAATTAACAATATTCCCTGAACAAAAAATTTATGCATTTTTCTTATTTTGACCTTGACTTGAAAAAAAAAAGGATAAATAAACATTTTTAGAAATATAAAAAAATTTTTTTTTCATTATAAATCCTTTTTTTTTTTTTTAACGGTTCAATACGCTTTAAAAATAATCACAAAAATGATTGGCTAGAAAAATAAAATTCTATATAGAACAAGAGGTATAATTTTTAAAGATTTTTTTGAGAATAAATTCCACAGAATAATGAAAATGCCATTTTTCTAATTATTTTTTTTTTTTTGTGAAATCCTTAATTTTCAGATATTAAGGATTCTTATTAAAAATTCAATCCTTCAAAATGGTTACTTAACTTTATCTGCCTTTGTATAAAAGAATTTTTTTATCATAATCGTGAATTTCAAGAAATATTAAATCTTTTTCATAGTTTTCCTTTTTTACATCCTTAATTCATGGAAAATTAAATTTTCTTATACACCTGTTTAATTTTTTTAAATTTTTTTATTTCTAATTTAAAATTATATCCATTTTTGTATTGAAAAAGTAATTTTCTTTTTTTTTTTTTCATCCTTTATATTTTTTTTCTTTCTACTTTTACCATATTCATCATTAATATTTAAATCATTTATAAATATCCTTATTTTTTTATATACGTATTTTTTTTTTTGTCCTGATGTATTTCTGCTTCAATAAATTTCTAAAAATGAGAAAAATTGAAAGAAATCCATCATGTCAATGTTATAATGTCAAAATGTTACAATTTTTGTCTGTGTGTGTATTTGTAAAAAAAGGACTAAATAATATAAAGAATTCAATGTTGTATAAGGATCATAATAGAAGAAGATAAAAAAGAAGAAAATAATGTAAGAGTATACTAGATATACCGTAGACATTTTCCTTTTTCTATTAACTGTACAAATTCTATAGAGCTTTTATAAGGATATATGCGACCTGTTTATTTATGTAAAGCAATTCATAAAAAATAAAAAAAATATTTCATTTTAATTTTCTCTTTCAGAAGGTCCTTGTTGGTTTTATTTATTGTTTTTTTTTTTTTTTTCATATTCCTATTTTCTTTGTTATCGTTTTTTATTTTCAAAATTTGAATATCGAATTGGAATATATACCAAAAATACTATACGTTGGGTTAGGTAATGCTTATATGACGCCAAAAACGTATCTAAATACTTGTTAGTTGTAAAAGCTCTTTTTTAAAAGGACCAAAAATTTTATCCTCGGAAGTCGGAATAGAGAGACGCAGAGACTGTATGTACAATTAAATATGAAATATGATGAATTGATTACGTAAAAGGAAGGACACAAAAAAAAACATACATACATACATATATTAAAGTAAACGTTCAATCAATTACAATAGAAACGTTTCTCTTTTCTGTGTTGTGTGTTCATGTGGTTTTGGTTCCAGTGAGTTTTACACAAAAAAAAAAAAAAAAAAAAATCCTTTGAAATGTAATAAAATGAAAATAATAACATTTTACGTTTTTTAAAATGATGTAAATGAGTTTAGAAAGAGATGGAAAAAGAAAAGAAAAATATAAAGAGAAAAATTTTGTATAAAATGAAATTTCCACAGTTAAAATAATTTTTTTTTGTTTGATTTTTCTTTTTTTTTTTAGGTTTTACGGTTTTAGGTTTTTCTGTGTACATATTCGTTTTTGATGTTATGTGTGTAAGCTTTAAATTTAAGGATTTTTTTTTTCAATTTTTGTCATTTACAGGTGAAATATGGAAAATGTAAATCATGAGAAGTATAAATAATTACTTTTTGAGGTTTTGTTTTAGGTTATACCATTTTTTTTTTTTTTGGTTCATTTTGAAAATGAATTATTTGCCAGCGAAACGACGTAAGCCATTCAAAAGAATTTTCTTGAAAGAAAATTTCAATTTATGTACATATTTATTATTATTATTATTTTTTTTAAACTGGTTCCAAATGTTTAATAAGTTTTCTAAAATTTTATCCAAAGTAACTTGAAAAATCGTTTTTCTTTCTACCGTAATTAATAAAAAAAAAAAAAAATTCATTAAATGTAATTAAAACCGGAACATGACTAAGAGCTTAACTGTTTTTTAGTAATTACATAATTAATTAATGCATTTAAGAATAAGGAAAATGTGATTAATTTAATTACTTGGGCAAAAAAAAAAAAAAAAAAAATCATTGATTAAATTATTTCAAATTAGAATTTATAATTATTTTTTTTCGTTTGTTGTTTTTCTTTCTTTTTTGTAAGTAATTAAAAAATTTTTTTTATTGCACATCACGTATGTACACACGTACACATATGTTTTATTGTTAAATTACTATGTATAACAAATTGCATTTTCAAAGATATATCTCTTACGTGATTCAATTGAATTGCAAAAATTAAAAAAATTAAAAAAAAAAAAAAAAACTTAAACAAAACAAGAAGAAGAAGAAGAAAAAAAAATGCAAACACATAATTAAAAAGTACATTAATACAACAACAAGAAAAAAAAATGAAAAAATAAATAAATAAAAATTATGCTGTTTTGTTGTTGTATTTTTCCGTTGAAATTTTTCATTTATTTATTTTTATTTTTTTTTTATTTTTTCAATTCAATGTAATTTTCTATTTACAGAATCATCGTAATATCTTGAGCTTTTAATGTAATTAGAAAAAAAAAAAAATAATGTACATATGTATTTGAGATACATAATTTGATTTTTTTTTTAAATTATTCATTAATTTTTTTGTATTTAATGTTTATTTTGTAATGTTTTCGTTTTGAACACATTAATTCAAATCAAACAGACATATTATGAACACATATACGTCGTGTTACCACACTACATCACCCCCTTTTCTCTTTCTCTTATAATCTTCAGAAGTTCATATATGTATATGTGGCATTGATTAACGTTTTTTTTTTTCCTTTCACCCATAACTTTTCCAATTCTTTTTCCATTTTCATTTTTTGAAGTTCTATTCAAACAAATATGTGAACACATATACGAGAACATAGTTAAGTACATACATATATGCATGTGTGTATCTAATGATCTACAATGTATCTTTTGAGTAAATATAATTTTTTTTACAATAATTTCCCTAAAGAAATTTTTCTTTTTTTTTTTTTTCAAAAGAATATTTTCATACTTTTGATATTTTAAAATAATTATTTAGGAAATATTAAATATTTAAGTATTTTTATTACGTGAAACTTTGAAAATAAACAAAATACACACATATGTGAACACAGGGTGTTCTATTCAAAAAATTGAATATGTATAATACTTTCTGTTGTTTTGTGTAGTGAAAGAAACAGGTTAGGTGAACTTTTCATATTCTAAAACAATAAATACAATTTTTTAAATCGAATTTATAAAAAAAAAAAAAAAAAATTACTTGAAACTTTTGGAAGTCATTCCACCCACAATACTTTTCCCATAAAATTTTTTGATTGCTTTGAATCTGTAGACCGTGGTAACATTAACTGAAAAATTAGGGTACCCTGTATGTAAAATTGAGAATTTCATAGTCATGGGAAATTTTATTACGCATTTTCACTAAAAAAAAAATTTTAAATAAAAAAAAGAAAATTAATACTGAAAATACTTTTTATTTTTTGTCTGTCACTCACGTAAAAATAATTATTTTTTTCTTAATTTTTGGACTCTTTTTTGTTAATTTTTTTTTTTTTTCAAAGAAAACAATATTTTTTTTGGTGTATCTTTTTATCCTAACAAATTTTCTAATGTCTGTTTAAATGTCAAGAAGAAAAAAAAAAAACAGAAAAAGGAAGTGATTACGTATATCTAAGTATCTTTACTACAAGACACACTAAAAATTATATTGAGAGAGTTTGAATTTTCTGTTATTTTTTTTTTTAATTACTTCATCTGTACTTTAGTTTCATGTTTATTTTTGGTATCTGTCAGTTTTAATGTCTACTTAGTAAATATTTTCATTCTTTGAAAAATATACTTTTTCTCGTTGAGATAATATGGAGAAAAAAAACAACAAACATTCAATAAAAAAAAACAAAATTATGTCTTCAAGATTCAAAAAAAAAATAAAAACAAGTCTTTTTTCCAAAGATATTTTTACTGATTAGTTTTTTTTACGTCTGTAGAATTTACGATTGATGATTTTTTCATTTCAAAAAGAAAAGAAAAAAAAATTAAAAATAAAAATAAATTTCACTCGTATTTAATTTTTCGAGTAAAAGAATTTTATTTTCAATAATTTTCTCATTAGTTTTTTTTTTTTTCTGTAATGCGTATTATTTTGTAGTTTTAATTATTTTTGAATTTCTGATGCAACAGTTTTGTCATATATAATGTAAGAAGATACATACATCAAATGTTTATTTATATCCAGATAAAGTATAAACTTAAATTCCTCTTTTGGGTCGGAATTGTACGAACCTATGGCAGAGGAAATTAATTCATCTTTTGATTGCGTAAAGAGAGTTCTCTTTCAGCATTTTCTAGATATTGCTAACACTCGTCGGACAGAACTGGCGAAGCGTGCAGAATCTTAAGAATGATATGACCCGTCCTACAGCAAACAATAGCCCGATAATCTCATCAACAGAGCTCTAGAAGACATTGCCAGGGTCCCATCATGTATCAGCATGTATTACACATGTCAATAGAGGATCATGGAGTAAAACTAGGGTTGGAGGTATAACATGTTGTTTTTTTTTTGAATAAAAAAAAGGCCGAGATAAAGGCCCTATGGTGAAAAAAGTTTTAACGTTACATCAGTTATAAACAGACTGCAACTTCTGGCTTGATTAGCTTCGGAAGGGCTAAGTATATGTGGTATTTGGGTTTTTTTTAATAAATAAGGCTTTTAAGTATAGTATCTTAATTGCTCATTTCCATTGAACATGTTTTACATTTTTGATTAGGAGAATTTAATTTAATTTTCTTTAAAATTCAAGAATCAATTTAATCTTAAATCGATTTCCTTATGTGCTGTACGTGCCGTAAAAATATATTTTTTTTATAAATGATATCAATTTCTGTATTTAATGATTGTAATTATTATTATTATTTTTTTTTTAGATAGAAATGCACTTCAGTTGTTAACATTAAATTTTAAGATACCATAATCACGTTGTCTGTACGCTGTAGTCTGTATATATAGTAGGCTTCTATCTACTCCTATATTTATATAAATATTCTCGAGTACGTTGTTTGTTTTTTTTTTCTTGTTTAGAATTTCTATCTAATTTTAAATAATCTCTTTTAATTTTCTTTTTCTGTTAATTTTTTTTTCTATTTATTTTCATTTTCAAAGAGAAATTATTTATGTCCACATACTTTCTATTTATAAAAATAGAATTTCAGTAAAATAAAGTAAAAAAATGTGTGTAAGTGATTTTAGAAGTTGATTGCTTAGTAAAATCTAAAGAAAAAAAAATAATATACACACACACACACACACAACAAAAGAAAATAATAATAATAAAATTAAAATAGAAACATTTCATTTATTTTTCTCTTTTATTGAATGTGTTTTTGATTTAAGGGCGCCTTCTGAAGAATTTTACATGATAAAAATGTTATTTTTGTAATTATAAAAATTTTCCTATACAGATTTTCTTTACGTGTTATTAACGTGGGTATACACATATGTATGTATGTAGCATATAAGGTGATTAAATACATCAAAGAATTTTTTTTTTTAAGTCGAAAATAATTAGAAAAACTCGAGAAGAGATGATAATTTTCATTTTTATTTTTCAAGGATAAAAGAAGGGTCACAGTGTCACAATTCATGTTTAAGGGTTTTCTTTCCGTAATTTTTTTAAATTTTTGTTTTATGTTTTTTTAAGCCCTTCTTTAGATTTAAAAAATACAAGTTCTTTAGAAACTAAAAAAAAAAAAGTAAGTTAATTAAATAGAAATGAAAATACACCCTGTAATTTGTGTAGTAGGTTGTTGATAAATTGTTGATTATAAATTTAAACACAAAAACAAAAAATTGCACAATATTATCGTAATTTTATAAAAATAAAATTGAAAAGTATAACGTACACGTTTTTCATGATTTAAAATCGATTTTTTTTTGTTTTTTTTTTAGAAAATTTAGAATATTAAAGAGAAAATATCCTGGTTTTTTTTTTTTTTTGATTATTTTCGTTTTCTAAATTACTTTTTCTATTTTAATTTTCATTGGAATGGAAAACAATCATTTTACTTCCGCCATACTGAAGAAAACAAACGTGTACGTGAATGATGAAAGTGGTATATTTTTATCTACAAAATAAAATTAAATTTTTTAGGAAAATCTTTTTTTTTATAAGAAAATTGAAATAATGGTTGAAAATTATATTGAAGTTGAATTTAAATTCAGGAAAAAAAAGGCTAAGGGTCTGAGGAATTCCTTATATCAGAAGTCCTTAAGTAGTTGTAAAAAGAAAAGGTAGAACACATTTAACAAACCCCCATTAGGCAAATAAAAAAAAAAGAAAACGAGAGAGATTTGCATTCCACTGGTTGCTCCCGTGGAATTTTGTTTTTGTAGATAATCCAAGGAAATTGAATTTATCAATAGAATTTTTTGAAATTTCCCTAATCAGGTGAATTTATAAGCTACCTTGTGAATATTGGAAATTGGAAACAGTCGGCGAACGACTGAAATTCTAGCTGTGTGATTATCGAAGAAAAATCGATCCGTAAAAATTACATTTACCACCTCAATTTTCTAATTTTTTTTTCTTTGAAAATGGCGCTAATCATATACGATTTTTTCGAAATTTGTTTTTTTTCTTTCTTTTCCTGAAATAATTCATAAATTTTTTCTTGTGAATAAAGCAAAGTTCATTAACTTTTCATCACAATAATTCACAAAAATTCCTCTCATTAAACAACAAGCAAAATTCTTGTTAACAGGCGTTAAATTAATTCACCTCCAAAACAAAAAAAAAACATTTATTTATACTTTCTTTTCTGTTATTCAACTAAAAATTACTTAGTATATTTTTAAATACATAATAATTTTATTTTACATTTCACTGGCGAAAATTTTCAAACAAAATAAATTTATTTTCAAAAAAAAAAGAAATAAAAAATAAATAAATAAAAAAATTCTCGTTTTAATGACGGAAATTTTCTTGAAATTAAAGAGAGCAAGCGTTAAAAAACAACCAATTTTTTTTTTTTCTCTTTTATTTATTCGATTTTTTTTTCTTCATAAAATTATCCGTTTATGTTTAAATTTTAAATTTGCTGAAAATTTCCATGTGACTGAATTAAATTGAAAGCAAAGCAATGAATTCATGTAATAAATTATATATTTAGATTTTAACTGCCATATTCACTAACCAAACGTGATTTATAAGGATCATTAGTCAATTTTAACATCCTTAGTTTTTGGTCGTCGTCACAAAAAAAAAAAAAGGCTTAAAAATTATGAGTTTGGTCGAGGGTGGTGATTGGTGAGAATGAGTGTGAGTGTGGTAAAATTTGAACTTGATGCAAGATTGATCTATCAAAGGCTTTATGAAACCAAGCTTTTAAGTGAATCTTGCGCTAGCCCTGCAAGCATTAGAAATTTTGAAAAAGAATTTGTGAGTTAACAGGTTTTTATATTTAGCGAGCAAGCTTTATCTTTCTTCTTATCAAGCTTGTAAACTTGGATTGTATGCTTGATTTTTTGAAAATTGTTTTTATTTTGACAAACTAAATCTGATATGTGGTAAACTTAATTGTTATTGGTTTTGATAATTTCATTGTGAGTTTGATGAATACGATCCTCAAAAAAATTTAAAATTTGTTTTTTAAAAGGTTTTGTGTCGAAGCATTTGAATGTGTAACTTATCTATTATTAACATCGATTGCGGAAATTTCTATAATATAATCATCATAATTGTATAGAATTGTATCTATAAAAAAAAATAATGTATATTATGGCTTTTATTTATATTTACGTTTTTTTTTCTCAAGTTATCTCTAACAGAAAAAAAGTAACACTTTTCCTTGTATGAAAAATTAAAAAAATTTATAAACAATCGATGACGAATTTTTTTTTTTTCCCTATTTAAATTATTTATAAATTGTACATACATGTGATTTTTTTTATATATACATATACATAATAAATTGTATGGTTTAAGATATCTGTTTTGCTATTTTTTTGATATTTTGTACGTGCTATACAAAGCTAAAATTTTTCTTTTAATTTTCTTGTTTTTATTATTTCTTTTATTTAGATTTTTTTTTTTTTTTTTTTTTCATAATAACAAATATGGTTAACATATTTACATATATTGTGTATTATTATGGTGTTAAATAATAATGACAATGCATAATTATATTTACATATAAAATAAAAAAAAATAGGTACCACACATAAAATATGATACAACACATTAAATCAGCTTATTATTTTTTTTTTGTTTTTTTGTTTTACGACATATTTTTATTAACAATTTACGATTAAGTAGTTTAACCGTAAAATAAATGCAAACAATAACAAAATACAATTTAAGCAAAAAAATTTTTTTTTTTTAAATAATTTTTATCGGCAACCGTTCACTTCTGTTAGTTAATTAATTTTTAAAAGACTTTCTTTTTATTACTGAATTTCGTACAGAAGATACCTTGAAGTATAAAAAAATACCTAATTTTTCGTAAGTCCTTGACTTGTATTGTAATTTTTGGAACGTACATATCGATTGTCAATTTCGATAGAAGTTGATTGTGTTTGAATCTTTACTTTTCGAGCGAATTTCGATATTTTGTGCTAACAATATTCGTTCGAAATTCACAATTGAAATGTTATTTTTAGCCTATTTTTAGCTAAAGAAAGATGAGTACCTATAGTTAAAGTGGACGTACGGTATTCAAAAAGACAAGAATTACATAAAGAATGAATTTGGCAGTAGATCATTTCCATTTTTCATGTGAATTTGGTTTTGTCGTTTGTTTTGTAAAGTTTGATTTTAAAATTTTAAAAAGGATTAATTTTCAAAAGTCAGGGTTCAAGTAGAAAAATATTTAGAGACCATATTTTGTAGTGTTTTGAATGGTGACTTTAAAAAAAAATATAAGAGTTTTCACCATATTTTTTGTTTTGAGTGTTTCGTTAAAAAATTTTACTGGATTACGCGATACGACAAGTGTACGACAATCATACGACACAATACGACAGTAAAAAAAAATATTTTCTTCTTCATCATGGAAAAAAAAAATGTTTGGACAGTATAATGTTTTTAATTTTCTTGTATGCAAAGCTAATTTTTTAAAAAAATATTCCAACAAAACAATAAATGTTTTTATTAATGTTCTATTTAATGTCCTAATAAATATTTTAAAGTCAAAAAGCATAAAGAAATTCAACAAGATCCATAGTTCATAAACTGATCGCCAAAACAAAACAAAAACCAAACATCACTAAAAAAAAATTTCTGCTGAAAGAAACGTTAAGTTCATTAACAGAAATCATGAGAAATATAATTTTTTAGAAAGATACAAGATACAAAAAAAAAAAAAATCTCTACTGTTGTTTTTTTTTTTTTTTCATATCTTTTATTTATTTTGCAAAAAAGTTACATGATTAAAAGAATGATTTTAGTAATTTCTTTTTTTACACTTATTTATAATGTTTTGGTTTTTTTGTTTTGTTTTTCTTATTTTTAGCTTTTTGCTTTTACGAGGCATTAACCGATTGAACCGATTATTTTTAAGGTTTTTGGTAGATGTTTTTTTTTTGTCTGTTTTTATTTCTTCGATTTTATTTTTTTTAAAAAAAATTAAAATACATTATTTATACTTGTATTTAGAAATTGTGTCGAGGTAATGTTATGCTTCACAATGAATAAATGAGAGAAGAAAAAAAAATAAATAGCAAAAAAAAATTATTGTATCTTGATATACTTGAATGTTAAAAAGGAGTGTTGTGTACTTGTTAAGAAAGTTTCAAAAAAAAAAAAAAAAACAACAGATTTTAAAGCTTTCCAAATTTAGAAGATACATTTTTTTTTTGTCGTACTTAAAAAATTGAGAGGCTTAACCTAATGGAAAATAAAAAAATTAAAATAGGTGTAAAATGTATTATTTTTTTTTTTCTCTCTCGTGAATGATTTTTAATAATAAAATTATTTGCAATTTTTCATTACAATGATTTCAAAATTTATTATTCAAATTTATCATGTTTTTTGTTTTTCTTTCTTTCTCTTTCTTGTTTTGTATTTAGAAAACTAATATGTCATTTTTTTTTTTTGTTTCTGATGAATTTACGAATGAATGGAAAATTAAGTGTCATTTTGATCCCATTAAAGTTCATTAATTTATTACATTTATACGGCGAATGACTTCTAAATGCTGAGCAAAAAAAAATAAAAAATAAATGAAAGCGTGACATTAGAAAAAATAAAAAAACGTTGTGTGAATGACATGACTAATTTTAATTTTACATATGCTATATATATTTTTTTTTTTGGTTGGCATCTTTAATTTTAGAAATTAAAAAAAAAATTACATACTTAAGCTTTTTTTCACATGTTTTTTTTTTTTTGTGAAGATTTCAACGGTACTGATGAAAAGATATACAGTTCATGTGGCTCAAGAAGAAGAATACCAAATTAATTTATAAACTATTTTTTCTCGTACGATAAAGATTCAAATTCAAGTTATTGACAAACCACGTAATCTTTTCATTCAATAAAAATTCACATTGACCTTAAATCACAAATCAAAAATGAGAATGTACGTCTTAACGTTAAAATTCACAGAAAACTATATAGAATTTGTATGCGGAATTTATATCCTCTTTAAGATTAATATGCTCCAAAAGTTCTTAAATTTTCAGATTTCAAAACGAAAATTTCAAGAATATCTGTAAATCTGATAGTACATCACCCAAAAAATACCTAAATTCAAAATTCTAAGAACAATCACCTTCATTTTTAACAGAGGGATCTAAAAAATTCGACATAAAAGTACTTTTAAAAAATTTTTTCATTTAATTAAAGTTGTTTTCGTTTTTAATTTTTAATTTTCTAAAAGTATCTAAAAAGTTTCCATTAAAATAAAAAAATAAAAATTCTCTAGAATCATTTTTATAATTTTTTAATTAAATTATCCGTTTTAAAAATAATATCAATATGTACATATATCCTTAAAGGAAGTCAACAAAATACCGTACTCTAACATAAATTAAATTAATTTAAACTTTTTAAATGAAATTTCCTCAATAAAAAAAAAAAAAAAAAACTTAATAAAATTTTCATGTGCACCATTTTTTTTTTTTTTTTTTTTTTTTTTTTTTTTTTTTTTTTTTTTTTTTTTTTTTTTTTTTTTTTGTAGAATCTAAAAATACTTTCTGTTCTGTTTTTCTTTTTCTTTTTTCCTTGAAAAAAAAAATTTATTTACATTTTCATGGAAATTAAAAGGACGAGATAATAAAAAGAAAAATAAAATGAAAAAGCTTCCAACAACAATATGCCATTTACCGGCATTATAACATAGAATATAATTTTGTTTTATTAATCATATAAAACCACCCCCGAAAAAAAAAATGACAACGAAAAAACAAAAACAATAACTAAGTTAAGGAAGATTCTTGAACTCACTCATATTTATATATACATATAGTATAGTCAAGACTCAAGTTTTAGTGCCATGTCAGCATATAATTTTCTTTCTTATAGAAGAATTTTTTCACATATAGAAAAAGGATCAATAGAAAAGACTCACATAGAAAAATATAGAAATAATAATAAAGAAAAATAAGATCCTTTAATCGCTTCGTTTTAGAATGACTTTGTAAATCTTAATTTTATTTTTCCTACTTTTTTTTTCTATTTTCCATTTTCTTGGAAAATAAGTAAAGTGAAAATCCTTACTGTTTTTTTTTCTACTCATACACAAACTGTTTTTTTTTTTTTACTCTTCTGTTTTTGTTGTTCTTGTTTTGTATGAGTGTTTTATCCTTTTTTTCATGAGGATTCGACTAAAAGTTTTCTATTTTCTTGCATTTTATTGCATAAACACAGTATTTTTTTTTTGTCGTACATGCATACATGCAATATACTTGTATTTGTATAGATACTTTTTTTTTTGTATCTGTATGTATTTTATAACGAGAAAGTTTATTACCCCCCAGATTTTATATACATATGTACATATATTTTTTATAATGTGACGTAATTCATATATTCGTTAGGTCAGGGTAGTTCATTGCACTTTTTTTTTTTCTGAGTTTAGCTTTTTTTTTTTTTTGCAAAGTAAAGAAAAAAATAAACGAAAGATTCTTTTTATTTGTTGTTGTTGTTGTTTGATTCGATTGCATGCAATGCATTTTTATAATATTGCAAATGAAAAGTGTGTATAAAAAGTGAGTGTTTTTGTGTTGTTTTTTATTTTGTTTTATAGAAAAGATGCATGCGTGTTAAAAAGTATCTATATGTTTGATGACTTATTAATATTTTTTTTTTCTCTTTCTTCTATTTTTTATTTATTTTTTTTTTTTTATTTTTGAAAAGAAAAAAAAAAAAACTAATGTTTTATTTAGGATAGACTTGTTGACTCTTCTTGTTTATTTATTTTGTAATTTTTCTATTTTTTTTTTCTTTTCTTTTCTTTTTATTGTTTTTATTTATTTATGTTTTCATTTATTTATGTTTTTTTTTTTTTAAATTTTTTTTTTTGCTTTAAAAATTTAGCTTTTTAATGATATTAAAATGTTGATGATAGCTTTTTGTAGCAGCTGTGCTAAATTTATTTAATTTTTTTTGTTATAATTTTTAAATGATGTAATTTTATTAAATAAAGATACAAGATACATTTTATATTGTTTTTGTTTTTGTTGTTTTTATTGAACAATGTAGAGAAAATTCATATTTAAACAAAATAACAACAACAACAAAAAATGAGAAAATAAAATCATAAATATTATTTTTATAATTAATTTTTAAATTATTTATTCTCAAATAAAGTTGTTTATGGGCCCCATATTAAATGCATCATGTAAGTATATATTTATGTAAAATGGGTGGTTCTTCTGAAAAATGATTTATTTGATGTCCTGAAAAAAAATACTCCGCTGATAAGGTATCAAAAATATTGCAGTTTTCTTGAATTATTTAATGTTTATTTTTTTGTAGGATTGGTTATGATTTGCTATCCACACCTTAAAAAAGAAATTTTAGGGGCATCATTTCAAAAAGTGAAACGTCAAAATTAAGTTTGAGACATTAAATGCTCAAATTTTATACGAAAACAGTCTGAATTTCATGCAAAACAAATAACTTCTAAAATTTAACCTTATTTTTTTCCATGTCACTTGACGAGCACCGGTTAAAGTATGAAATATTCCTATCTTCTTTCCAGTTTTCCAGCGAACAAACAAAATATCGGAACAAGTGTGAAATTTTCCAAAGTTATTCGTTAATTTTTTGAAACAAATAATGACGATTCGTGAATAAAAATTTTCCTCAATATTCCAGTATTCCAGTAATTTGGCATACAATAATAATAAAAGAGATAAAATTGTTGAACAAAAACACGTTTTATAATTTCAAAAACAGGAAAATTCAATTTGAATCACCCTTTTACAAAAAATATTTGTATAATTCTCTCATTATACTCTCTTGCCTTGTTTTAGTGAATTTTAATATAATTTCCTTTTCCTAATTTAAAATTCAACAAACATCATAAAATATTTATCATAAAATTTTAATACACAATTTTTAAGGCTCCAATTTCATAATGCAATTTATAAAAATAGATTTTCATCCAATATAGAATCTATAGATATATATACTTTTGTTTTTCTAAGAAAACACCTATAAATTTATTGTCCTTGAGCAAATATAGAATGTGCCAATTGGCAAAAAATAATTGTATGTTTTTTTTTTGTATTAATGTTATTGAGAATTCAGGATAATGAACTTTATTAAAATATATTCTTGTTTTAGTTCAAGTATCTTCTTCAAAATTAAAAAAAAAAAAAGTAATAAAAAATCTCTTAAGTATTTTAGCTTTAATACAAACTATAATTAAAGGACAATTTAACTGCAATATACTTGTACCTAAGTATATGCTTTTTTTTTTCTATCAATTTTCAGCTTGTTTTTCGTTACAAATTTTTTTTTTTTTTTTTTTTGAATATTGAACTTTGTTGTAAGCAAATTTTAGTAACTAGTTCAAGACACTCGTGTTAAAGATATTGTCGGTACTATGCAAATCCAAGTGTCATTTGATTTGTGAAAAGGTATTTTTTAAAAGAGGGAAAATGAAAAGTGTCCTCGAATTTTTTTCTTCTTTGGTTTCAATTTGTTTTCTTCGAAATCGAAAAAAACAAAAATGAAAAAAAAAGGTTTGTTTTCATTTGTCCTCATTTTTTTTTTTAATTTTAACTGAAAAATTAGATAATGATTTAATTTCAAGTCAATCTTTTTTTTTTCTTTTTATATTCTAGGATCTTCTAGGATTCGAACTACAAAAGGACAAAAAGGATAAGGATCTCAGTAGTGAAAAGTAAGTCTTTTTTTTTTTTTTGAATTTTAATGTTTTTACTTTTAAAACTGGTTTTTATGTGGCTTTAAGAAACTTCACATTTTTCTTGAAGGTTCTTAAAAACTAATAAGTCCTGCTAAATCCTTCTGCTTTGACACACAGAACAACTTGAGTTAAACTTTTTTATTGATGTCATTTGAAAAGTGGTTTAACAAGAGGTGTCAGTTATTAAAGAGAATTTTTTCTCCTTAATCAAATTACAAGTCAAATCAGGGATGAAGGGGAAGAGTTTTACAGGATTTGAAAGATTTTTCTTTGATTACATGGGCTGGCCTATTTCTGTACAAAATTTTACATATTTTTACGATTTGTAGTTTTGGCTGTAAATTATTATCATTTAGTTGTAGCCAAGATGTAGGACTTCGATAACGATCTTTAACAATGCACAAATTACAAAAATTATGTACACTTTTTGATATTAAAAAACTCGAACGATGTAGGAGGATTTATGCCAAATTGTTATATGTAGTTAATTATTCAAAATACACACCAAAAACAAAAAAAAGCTTTTTAGTTTATCTGAACCGTTGAACTGTAAATTTTTTTTTTTTGCCATTTTTTATTCATTCATCTTAGTCACCTGAAACAATAAAAAAAAAATGGTATTTCAACATTTTTTTTCAAATATTTTAATAACTGGAACAGAAAAAAATTGACAAAAACAAAAAAAAATCAAACTTCTTTAACTCTACCTAAAAACCACTTTATTTTTATTGTTATTATTTTTTTTTTTGTTTTACATTTTCCATCAGATAAATTTTGAATATCTATTGTTATATCGTGAAATCGCAGATACAGTTTAATTTAAAATTTAAAAAAATAAACAAAAAAAAAAAACCAAAATAAAAACAATGCACAAAAAAAAAAAAAAATCAAAAAAATAAGTGAAAAAATAATAACAAAGTAGAAATTTTGCAAAATAATAAATAATATACGATTGTTTTCTTTTTAACAAAATGTATTTCATATTTTTACATATTCGAAAAAAAAACAACAACAAAAAAAACTTTCAAACTCCCACTCATTTATTTATTATTCAAAAGTAAAAGAAGAAAAAATTCAAAAAACTATTTTGCTTGTATAACAAAATTTTCATTGTATTTTTGTATATTTTTGTTTTTCTGGGTTACTGTACTTATGGTCGAATTTTAAAATTATATATTATTATTGTTATTATTATTAACATATGTGTTTCACATGTGTCATGAGGTCAATGTGCCAAAAAAATGGAAAAAAAAACATACAAGTATTGTAGTGTGTTTGTGTGTTTTTTTTTTTTTTTTTTTTTTTGCTTAATAGAGAGCTATAAAAACATAAATGATGTACTTTATAGTTTTATAGTTTTAAAAGATGTTTTTATATATAAGTATATAAAAAAAAAATTAAAGAAAACAAAGAAGAAGAAAGGAAATAAACTTTTTTTTATTATACGATGACTTTTTATAGATGCCCGGATGAAAATGACAATGATGATGAACGAATTTATTTTTATTGTTGCTAAATTACTTTTTTTTTTTAAATGAATTTCTTTATTTAATCGTTTTGACTATGACTGCAATCAAGTTTGTTCAAAACAACAACAGTATGAGTCATGACTTTGGCAAAGGTATAAAACAAGAAATTGTTTAAACTTTTTCTATTCCATGCAACAAAGAAGATGAATCAGTTACTTCTTATTTTTTTTAAAAAAAGAGAGCTTTTTTTTGAGCAATATCCTTGTGACTTTGAAATATAAAATACGGTTTAGCAAAATAAGACTGATCTGCACTGTACAAAAAAAAAAAAATTTAGAACTTATAAACTTATTCGGATGTCACATTTTCATAAAAAATTGAAACTGGAGCTAGAGATTTTTTTTTCATAGCTCACGAAATAGTTGGAGTATCAAAAAAAAGGATAAGTTTTCTGAATTCATAAGACTCAAATCTATAACAAGGATATCCCTATTCAACCCATTTCTGAGCAAAAAAATTTTTAACCAAAAAATTGAAAAAAATCAAGGCTAACCCCTATGATTTTTTCACGAAAATCAATGTGGTTCAGAATTCGGATTTAATGATTGAAAATGATAATTTGGTATGTCCTGGATCCAATTCTGCAAAGATTTTCGCTGTGTGACTTTTAGTTTTCGAGATACAGTTTTTCAAAGTTTGCAAAAAATGATGATTTCTCAGTTTTATATTTTTGAAAATCATGCAAAATATTTTTTAATCCTACATAGTAGATTTTGTGTAATTTATTGAAAAAATCATACTTGAAAGAAAGTAGAGATCCTGTTCTTTACTTTAAGATCACTTTCATGCAAAACGAAATCCATAATAGATTCCCTGTAGGTTTTTCTTTAAATCAATAAATTTCGTGAAATTTTCCAAGAAATATGTTTGTTTTTTTTTTGCCAAAATATTTTGGACAATTTTAAAAAAGTTTGTCCTTAAAAACATTTTGCAAAGGACAATAAGATGTTAATAATCATTTAGATAAATTATATACTTGGTGGGCAGCTAGAAAAAAAAATTACAAGGTAAATTATGACAAAAAAAACATGAAAAATGAAAAACGTTTCTTAGAGGAGGAAAATGTTGAAAGAAAAAAAAATCGTTAAGAATAATGTTATTTTTAAAATGTCAATTTTTCAAGTTAAACGTGATGTTTCAATTTAATAAAATGCTTAAGAAATTATGAAATAAATGTAGGCACTTTCTTTGAGGATTTATTTACTAATAGAAACTTTCCAATAATCACAGTTTTGATTAAATACTAGAAAATGTTACATAAAATTTAAAAAAAAAAAAAAAATTCGCAAAGAGAAAATTGGCAACAACAATAAAATGAAAAAAACAAAAAAAAAAAAAAAAAAAAAACCTTTTTCTTAAGAAAAACAAAAATCAACAATTAGGTGTAAGGTAAAAGATATTAGTAAGGTGAGTTAAAGGAAATGTTGCTGATTATTTCATAGCAGTTTAATTTTATTTCACGTTTTTTTTTTCTTTTTTTTTTCTTTTGACATTTTTATTTGGTATTACATGCAGTACACAACATACAAAACAAAGCACACTGAACTCTCTCAATTTTAAGTAGTTTCATTTATTATTATTGTTATTTGGTTACACAACACACAATTTTATATTTTCTTTTCATTTCATTTTTTTTTTTTTTTTTTCTTAAAAACTCATGTTGTTGTGAGTACATAAAGTCACGTACCAGAACGGTCAGAAACCCATCGACCGTCGTCTTATTTTTCATATACATAAATACTATTTGGTTGGGTTGAGATATACATACGTATATACTTATTCTTATATACGGCAATGCACGGCATGATGGAATCAATGAACCAACACCATCTCCATAAAATACGTACTATATTATTTTTTTTTCAAAATAACGTCTAAACAGAGTTTTGTTGTTCATTATTATTATTTTTTTTTTCTCAATGGAATACAAACTACTTAACAGCAAGAAAAAGAAAATTTTTATTTAAAAAAAATAATAATAATAAAATAAAGAAGAAAAGCACCATGAAATGAAAGTCCCTTGGATAATAAATTCACCATAGTATCTTCGTAAACAATGTAAAGACAAAACACTTCAAAACAATTATTTTTATGATGAAAAATTTATAATTGTGCACACAACAACAATAACAAAAACAACAGTTTTAGCCGAAATGGGTGGGTCAATGGATTGGGGTTGAAGTATTTTGGGGTGGATATTATATTCATACCTTATCATCTTTTAAGTATATTTTGTATACGTTTTTTTTTTTTTTTTAACTATTTTTTTTTTTCTGGTTCACTTAATTTGTATGAAATGAAAAACCTTTTCCTAAATTAAGAAGTCAATGGTAAATCTTTCCTAAAGGAAAATTATATTTTCTTCAAAGAAAAAAAAAAAAGACATTGTTATTACTATCATCATGGATGGTATCATTGTGTCATTATCATCTCTCTTCATACATTATTGTTGTCATTTTTATGTATTATCTTCATCATCATCATCATCATAATCAGAATTCTTAGCAGACCTCGACGAGACATTTTTGTTTCATATGACATGCGAATGACATTCCCAAAGTGGGCTGTCTGATAAATTTTATGTACTTTTGTTTGTTTGTTTTTTTTTTTGTTAATATTCCAACTTAAATATATCTTTTCCATCTAGATATCTGGATAATTCTAATAATAAGTATCTATATAGCATATTATTATTATTATTTTTTTTGAATAGAAAAGATATTCACAAAATAATAATAATTTACAGTCAGTCAACACCATCATACAATGAAATACACGTTCAACATAATATTATAGGTACATAAAGTTCATTACACTCCATTGCTACTTTTGAAATGTGATGATATATATAAAAGATACAAAGATACACAATAGATATATGTATAATTATGTATATGCAAAATATATATACAATATCTACAAAAATAACAATGAGTGTGTCTCGAGACAATAATATTGTGCATTTTTTTTTTTTTTTTAAATTGCATGCATATATTTGCTATATAATCATGATATATGTAGTACATAAAATTAATTGCATACAATCATATACATACCTATATATATCCTTTTATTGTTATCTTGTATACTATTTTTACTTATATCATATACTCTCATCAAACATCGTTATTATATTTATCATTATACTTACATATATCGTATAAGATACAATATATACTCATCGTTTTGTATGTAAAATTTACCGGAAAAAGTTATGAATTTTTTTGAATGTAATTTGCATTTTCAATACAGTTTTGTGATGAGTTTTATGTAACTGAAAGTATGTACAATAAAAAAATAAAACACAGACAAAACAATTCGGTTTTTAAGGAATGAATTGCTAAAAAAAATAGGAAAAGAAAATGTTTTCTTTTAAATTATGCGTCGCTGTCATGTCATGATCATAATCATGCAATAGATATTGGAATTTATTTAGAATGTGATCAATCTAAAAGATTTTGCGTACGATAAATCCGAAACTTAGTGAGTTTTTTGCCATAAAAGACATCAGGAGTTATTTTTTTAGATCATAAATTCAAATGTCATTATGTTTTCGTCATTTGCTACTGGACTGTTTTTTTATACTTGGAGCCGTAAAGCTTTCTTAATGACTAAATTAGTATATTTCATAGAATTTCTTTATTTGAATTTTTGAACCTACCCTAGGCTTCCAGACGTTTTAGATTTTTCGTCAAAAGTAAAAGACACCCTGTTTGTTTATAAAAAAAAAAAATTCTTTCAATTTAAATTGCAAAATAAAAAATTAAAATTTCAAGAAAAAAAAAAGAATCTATTATCCAGACTCCACAGTGTAAATAAAAATAAATAATTGATAAATTCTGTCCCATAAAAGCTCTTTGTGATTTATTTAGATCTCAAAACATTTTATCTTCGAATTTAGTAGAATCGATAAATTGTGTTGTTTATTTGTTACTTCCTCATTTTATTCTTGAATGATTCCTTCTGGAACACTAATCGTTGTTTTTTTTTTTAGTCAATTTCAAAAAAGGGTTTTTTATAATTTATTACGAACTTTTGCTGTTACTGTAAATAATCTAAGAACCCTTTAGCTTTAACCATTTTAACTTAACTTCTATTTTGAAAAAAAATTATGTTATTATTTTTTGTTTACACATCTTACCTTTTAAGAAACATCTGTCAATAAATAACACAGATTTTTAGATTGACATTTTTTTTTTTTTTTTGTTTAGACATTTTCTTTTTGATCCTTTTCCGTTTGTTGGCTTTTTACATAAAAAAATATTATTAAAAAAGAAAAAAAAAATC
Organism: Bombylius discolor; assembly: GCA_939192795.1. Taxonomy (NCBI): domain Eukaryota; kingdom Metazoa; phylum Arthropoda; class Insecta; order Diptera; family Bombyliidae; genus Bombylius; species Bombylius discolor. Next base: position 2,830,374 of record OW584242.1, read on the forward strand.
TTGTAAAAATGTTCTTTTGTCCTCAATAACCACAAAATTCAAAATTAAATTTTTTTACAAGTTCATTGACACCATTTTTTTTCGGGTTACGTAATTTCACCACTCAACACCTCACATCACCACATATAAGACATCTGTCAATCATAATAGTAATAGATGACTGTCAGAATTACCGCGCAAATTAAAACGATTAGCATTTGAAGAGAATTAAGTGAAGCATTAGAATGCTGTGGCGTTCATGTAAAAAAAAATTTCTTATTTTGTTTCAGAATTCCAGTAAAGGAATAGGTGTCATACATCTTTTCAATAAAAAATTCTATTTCTATAAGATGTGTGCATGTACAATGTTCATCGTTCACAAAAATTAACCTCGTTTTTTATTTCGAATAAAATATTGCAACATTCAACATTTCCCAAATATTACATCAACTTTTTAGTGGGTGGCGTTATTCGTTCTAAGTTCTTTCTATTTTTCAACATTTTATTAATTTTTTTTTTTTTATATAATTTTTACTGTCATTCTCACTTTTTTTTTTTTTTTTTTTAAAAAAAAGAAAGTTGAATAGGTGTTGGCTTTTATCATTGTTATTTTTTTTGTCACACATGATAAATTTGAGAAAAATGAAAAAAAAAAAAAAATGTTTTATGAAGCAGGTGTTTCTAGTGAAAATTTAATTCAATTTTAATTTTAAAAAAACTGATGAACTCATATCTTGTTGTTTTTTTTATCACCCATACCACCCGTATAATTTCTATCACATTGCTTTCAACAAATTAGTGTTTTTTTTTTTTTTTTCAAATGCAATCATCATTCATCAAAAAATGTTGTTGTACACAAATTAAAATGCCCATCATTATTTACGAAAAAAAAAAAAAAAAAAAAAAATCAAGAGTGACAACAAGCAAATGAAGCACATAAACATTAGATTTTTTTCCTCCTTTTTTTTTTTAAAAAAAAAAAAAAAAAGATACATATTTTTTACATTATTTGAAGAAAAGATGAAATAACAAAATTAATGTGAATCCATTAAGTATTTTTTTTTTTTTTGTACTTTGAGTGATAGAAAAAAAAATATAAAAGCATCCTCTTGACTCACAACTTTTTTTTTCCATTGTATTGCATTTTAAAAAAATTTTTTTTTTTATATCTTCCGTTAAAACCAAAAATATCTTTAGATATTGTTAAACGATTAAATGTGTACAAAATGAACATAATAATTATAATGATGATGATGACGTTTACCACAGCCACCAACCAATAATGATGATGATTGTAATAATAATCAAAGACAGAGACCCACCAAAAAGGTTCCAAGAGAAAGAACATTAAGATATTGGATATCAATTTTATTTAAAAAAAAAAAAAAAAGAAAAAAAAAAAAACAAGTAAGAGAAAAATTAAAAATAAAATTCTTGGAAATTTGTAGACATGATGGAGCTGAAATAATTCTGAGAGAGAGGGAGTATGGTGTTGTTGCCCTGGCCCTGGTGATAATAATGTTGGTGTTTTTTTTGTGGTTCATGTTTATGTTGACTTCATGAAAATGTGACTGTTATTTCATCATTTTATTGAAGATGTATCTTGTTTTTTTTTCTAAATGAAATTTTTATATTATAATAAACATTTTCTGGTGTCTCATCATTATTTAATTCAACAACAACAACAAAAAAACTTTGAAAAAAAAGCTTGAAAAAAAGAAAAAGACGATAAAGCGCTTCTTTTGATGTTTATTGAACATAACAAAAGTAAAGTGGGGTATTTTAAAGAAAGAAAAAGAACAACCAAAAAAAAAAAAAAAGCATTCTTTTTAAAGAATCTTTTATGAAAGTAACATACTTATTTTATTTTCTTGTCTTGTTCTTTTTTTTTTGAAATGAAAAATAACTAACGATTTATAAATACGAAATTCAATTTACAAAAAAAAAAAAAAAAAATTATACTGTGCAAGCAAAAATACCTAAAAATAAAAAATGTTATGTTGTATATTTTTTGAAAGGTTTTTGGCCTTTTCCAATCAACCAAGCGAAAAGTTATATACAAAAATGAAATGGAAAAAAAAAGAGTACATTTTTTTTCCTGTATATTTTTTTTGTTTGTTTTTCTTTTGTGAAAGAGTATTTGAAAGAATTTTTAGATACAATTTTTTCTCAAGTAGATATTGTTTTTTTTTTTGCTAAATCTGTATGTTTGTTTTTTGTTTTTTCAAGATAGATTTTATTTATAAATTTTTTCGTACTGGGAATCAAAAAAAAAAAAAAAAAAATGTTTGATCAGTAAATAAATGAGTCATTTATATTGCAAAATATATTTTATATTTAGTTACTTGTTAAATGTCGATAATAATTATGTGGAGAGAAAAAGAAAAAAAAAAAAAAAAAAAAAAAAACTTGTTTTTTATAAGTATCTTTTTTTTTTTTTGAATATTTTTTAACTATTTGAAGAATTGGCAATAACATAATAATAGTAAGTCTAATACATTTATATGAAAAATGGGGTCATTATATTGCTAAATTTTCAAATAACAAAAAAAATAAAAAAAATAAAAAATTAATAAGTGTATTATTTGTTATACAAAATAAGTATAAATATTTTAAGTACAGGTTATTATCATAAATGTTGTTTGTTGTACATATGTATGTATAATAAAAAAAAATAATAATCATTCGATATAAATTGTATCTACAATAATATTTGTTTTTTTGTTTTTTTTTTTTTTGGCATTTTTTCCTATATGAATCATAAGCGTTAAATGTGGAATTAGTTAACTGTTAGATTTTGTTTTTTTTTTTTCAAATGTTAGTCATATGTTTTGTATTTTTATATTTTTGCCAAAAAAAAAAAAAAAAACTAAAATGAAAATCAACAAAAAGACAAATTATTTGAAATGTTTTCAAAGTATCTATTTCAAGATCATAACTTTTTTAGTTTTTTAGTTTTTTTTTTTTTAATTAAATAATATCTAATTTTTTGTTTGTTTCGTTTTTCAGGTCAAAAATTCAACAAAATATCAAGGTAGGAGTTAAAATAATTTTTTTATTGGATATATACATACATATATATATATTTTTTTTTTTTTTTTTTTTTTTTTTAAGAAATATGTAAGTATGTACATACATTGGAAATCGAAAATTTCGAAGTTTTTAATTTTATTTTGAAAGATTTGTTATTGTTTGTCTAACTATCAATTCTCATGTTACATCTAGGGAGATGTATGTAAAATCTAAGGACGTAAAGCATATATTTTCTTCTTCTTTGTCGGCTAAACAGACAAAAAAAAAAATGTTTTGCTTCCATTAGAAACGGTCTTTTTATACCTCCAGTCAGTTCTTTAGACCTATAGATTGATTATGTTTTTTTTTTGCGCTTTTTCCCACCACCTATTCTTATGTCGTCCTCTTGGTCTTGAGTAAAAAAATATTCTTGTGTTTTCTGGAACTTATTTGAAAAATGAGGCTTCCGAAAAGTTGTCATTTTAAATGTTTTCTTTCAAAAATCAAAAATAATAAAGGCTAAAGTTGAACCTTCGGAAACCTTACAAATGTTTCTCGAAATTCCAATACTTCGTCCTGATTTTATTTTTTATCTATTTTGTTTTTACATATTTTAAAATCAATTTAATGAATAAATTTAGTAGTATGGTCACATTATTTTCCAGATAATTTAACCCTTGTCGAACGGATTTCGTCTCACAGGAACCATATTGATAAAGTGTCCTTTTAACATTTAGATATTCTTTTAAATATTTAAAAATTTAATTGCATGTGAAATAAAATATGTATAGATAACAAAACTGTTAAAATGTTAAGAAGACCTCCAACCTAGTAGAAAGGACAAAAGGAAGGGTTAAAATACACTTCTCTTTACAAAATCCTTTTAATCTTCGATTCATGAAGTCACTAAAGATTTTGAAACAAACAAAAAATATATTTAAAAAAAAAAAAAACTCAATTTACCTTTATTTCTTAAAGGATATTTTTCCCAAAAGATAATTAAAATTATGTACTTAATTTCAAGTGACTGTTAATCAAGACAAAAATATCCTTTTTTTCCTTTTATCAAATTTAAAAAAAAAAAAATTTAGATTTATTACAATCATATGGACCCCTCCTGTGAGAATAAATACATATTTTAAAAATTCTCTCATGTCCTTTATGAATTTCTACTATAGTTCATTATAAAAATTTCCTGTATTTCATTCTTTTTCTTTTTCCTCTTTTTTTTTTTTTTTTGTTTCATTTTAAATTGTCCCATAAGTTTTTCATGATAATCCTTTTTTTTTTTTTTAGTAATCATTTTTCATAAAGTTTTAAATAGATAATCTTTTTTTTTTTTCATATTTGTTTTTCTCCTTTTTTTTGCTTATTTTCTGTTTCAATTTTGCCCCGCTAACTAAAAACAATTGGTATACATCATAATTTTAAAATTTTTATGTTTCCCTTTAAGTTGTGAATTCGTGTATACCGAAAGGATTAAAATAATTTTCATACCATTTTTTGTTGTTTTTATTTTTACGATAGTTGTGTATAGTAAATTTTCATCATTATTCATATCATATCCTTTTCATGAAAATATCTAATCTTATGGAAAAAAAAATAAAAAATAAAAATAAAACCCTTTCATAAATTCATAATACCATATCAGAGTGAGAATATTATAATTTTCATAATAGAATTTTTGTTTTCTTTTTTGTTATTCTTGTGTCCTTTCTTTCATATTTATGTTCCTGAATTTCATCTTTCTTTTTTTTTTTTTTTTTTTTGCTATTTTTAGAGAAAGATTTTTATTAAAAAAATAAAATATGAGATATATAAATCAGCAGTACAAAAAAGCTTATAATAGTTGTATTACAGTAGCTCCTCCATGTATCTAGAATAAATTTTACACATATAAAGTGAATTTTAGATGAATGTTACAAAGGCAATAATACGCTTTAAATTTTCCAACTAAATTATGTTTTTTTAATAAAATTTCTGTATAGTTTAAGTATATAATCTCATCAGGAAATTAAATCATTTTTCAATACCATAAAATGAACAAGAAAAAAAAAAAAAAAAAAGAAGAAACAAACACACAAGGATTCAAAAACCAAAAAAAATATATATATATAAAAAAACGGAATTTATCCAGAAAGATCATAGATACAAGATTTATCTTATAAATAAAAAGATTTCAAAGAAAATAGTGTATAGTAACTGAAAAACATGAAAAACGACATTCGACTCGGCCGGGAATCGAACCACGGAACCTTTACTTTGCCGGAGTAATGCTCTTAAACCGAATTGAGTTATACCGAATGTCATGTCGCTTGCTGTTCTCAGTTACCACTTAATCATTGATGAAGAATACTTAAACCTCCTAGTAAATAGTAAAAGAAGAAAGACAAAAAAAAATAAAATGGATTTGGTAGTTTTGTTGTTTTCCAAAAGAAAATCGTATCTATTTCCCAATATTTTTACTAATATTAAAACGATTTTCATATGTATGTACATACAAATGTATATATTATGTTGACAAATTAAATTTGAATAAAATTATTTTAAAAAAAAAAAAGTAGGTACTAAAAATTGGTTTGAAAAAAAAAACAAATTCTATATCTTTCGTAGTTTTCTTTCACGAAATATTTAAAAAAAAAAAAAAAAAAAAAATTTAGTATCTATGATTTTCTAAGATAATTTGTAATTTTTATAGAAAAATGGCCAAAAGGAAACTTAAAATATTAGATCTTGCAACAAAAATACGTTTAATTGAAGAAATTGAAAAAAATGAAAAGAAAAAAAAACAAATAGCAGAAGATTTTGGTATACCATCTAGTACATTATCTAGTATATGGAGTCAAAAAGAAGATTTAAAAAATCGATATAATAGTCCTGGTACTAGTGGTTTTATTAAAAAGAATAAAAATTTAATATATGAAAATTTAGATAAACATGTATATGAATGGTATAATTATATGTATGATAATAATTTTCATATAACTGGATCAGATTTAAAACAAAAAGCTTTAGAATTAGCTGAAGAATATAATTTAATAAATTTTAAAGCTAGTGACGGTTGGTTAAATAGATTTAAAATTAGACATGATATTATTGGTAGAATTATACCAGATACAAGTATATCTATAAATCAAAATACAAATGAAGAATTATGGAAATTTCGAATATCAAAAGTTTTATCAGATTTTAAACCTGAAGATATATTTAATATTAAAGAAACAGGAATTTTTTATAAATGTTTACCATCACGAACATTTGCATTTAAAGGACAAAAATGTTTTGGTGGTAAATTAAGTAAAGAAAGAGTTACATGTTTAATAGGATCAAATATGAATGGTTCAGAAAAATTAAAACTTTTAATAATTGGAAAAATTCGTAATCCACGTTGTTTTAATCATATAAAATCTTTACCAGTTGATTATGTTGCTAATAAAAGATCATGGATGACTGAAGAAATATTTTCTAATTGGCTTATTAAATATGATAAAAAATTTTCTAAAATTAAACGTAAAGTATTATTTGTAATAGATACATGTCCTGTTCATCAAATAAATATTCAAAATCAACTTAAATCTATACAATTAGAATTTTTTCCATCAAATATGAAATCTATAGTTCAACCAATGGATATGGGTATTATAAAAAATTTTAAAACACATTATCGTTGTCGTATATTAAAAAAAGTTCTAAATAATTGGGATGAAAAAAAAAAAGATTACTATAAAATTTCATTATTAGATTTTGTACGAGAAATTTCAAAAGTATGGATTGAAGATGTTTGTTCATCAACAATTGAAAATTGTTTTCTTAAGGCAGGATTTAAAGGTGATGCAGATAATTTACCATTAGCATTATTGTTACGTGATAATGTTGAAAATGAAATTGATAAAATTTGGAAATGTTTAGAAAGAAAAGGATATGATATAAAAGATATTCATTGGAAAGATTATATTCAAGTTGATGATGATGCTTTAATTGCACAAATTTCAAATTTTAATGATACTTTAGAAGAAGTAATTGGTAATTTTGATGAAGATAGTGATAATGATGATACTGAAATTATAAATGTATCAAAACCTACAAAAGATGATATAGAAAAGGCTATTGAAACATTACAGTGTTCAATAGAAATGACTGATAATGTTCCAGATGAAATATATTTAAATTTATCTAAAATTGAAACATTTTTTAAACAAAAAAACGAAAAATCAAATAATCAGTTAAAAATAACTGATTTCTTTTCTAAGTAAATTTCTAAATAATTATTTTTTGTTTTCTTAATTTTTATTTAAAAAAAGCTAGAAAACTGTTATCAATGTAACTTATTTATTTTTTTTTTCTTAGATATTTTTGTTTTCTTTCTTTACTTCTTCTTTCTTTCCAGTTTTTTTTTTTCCTTTTAATTCTCTAATGTGTGTCCTTTCTCTAATCTAATTTCTTTTCCTTTTTTCTTTCTCCAATCATTTGGGTTAATTTAGAAAATAAAATCTTATTGAAAATTTTGTAATTTTTTGTGACAATCTATGTATCTTTTCATGTATTAGAATGTATCTTTTATTTTTTTTCTAAATGGAAAATGATGTGACATTATAATAAATCTTCTTTATAAAATATTGATTTTTATTTATTTTTTTTTTTTTTTCTGTGAAATACAACGACAACAGCAAAATATTGAAAAGAAAAAGAAAAAAATTTTATATAAAGTGATTGTTTACAATTTTCTGAACAAGGTCTCTCTAAATTCTGTGATGTAATATCGAAAAAATTACTCATTCATTTGTTTTATTTATTTTTTTTTTTATTATTTTTTTCTTCTTGTATTTTGTTTTGTTTTCTGATGTTTTGTTATTATTTTGATATAGCGGTTTTGTTATGCTATAATAGGTGTTTTTTTTTTTTCTTAATGAGTTGTAAAAATAACGGTAGCTGTTTTGTTTTTTTTTTCTTCTATAAATAAAAACAAAAATGTATCTGTATCTGTATATGTATATACGCGCTAGTACACCCAGAGGCATACCTGAGCTAATATATGTAAATATGGAATTGGCTTTTTAACTGTTGCCGCCGCTATCGCAAATATAATCATGTTAGAAAAACAACAACAACAAATAAAATTAATTTTAAAAAAATTAAGCATATCGTTATAAAGCTTCACTTTGAAGGTAATGAGGCGAATATGAGGAAAACAAATTGGAATTTTTTTTTTTCAAACAATTGTTTCGTGTTTTTTTTTTTGTTTTATTTTGAAATTTTGTACTTATTTTTATCGTGAGTCAAATTATATATAAAAAAAAACAAGCTTAGGATTGTTATACATTTTCAATGGCTTAGTGAATACGAGGCATGTCACATGTGTGGTAGAAAAATAATCTTGGAAACTTAGTCTTGAGGAAGTCCTTGCTCACACAAACAAGCAAATAGGTTATAAAAGTACAAGGCCTGAAGAAGAATTTTTTTTTTTTTTAAAGAGCTTGACTGTAAAGAACTGCGGAAAAGGAACATTCTCTACCGAATTTTCATTTGTATTTCTTGCGTCAAGCCTCATGATGTGAACTTCCGTCAACTATCAGAGGGAGGGAACACAATATTCTTATACAGGTCATTTGGATAAAAATGAATGATTTTTCTTTACACTTTTACATACATAGATATGTATATACTATATATTAAAAGCTTGAACAAATTCAAAATAAACGTTACTCTGACAACATAAGCTTATCATAGTATCTAATATGGTTTTAAAATCCTAATATGATTTTGTAAAATATCTTCTCTTTAAGATAATTTTGCACACTTACAAGTATTTACGGTTGAACAGGAGGTATTAACTATGTTTCGTTTTTCTATCTAGTATCTACATAGTATCTTTATGTTGTATCTCGTGTTTTTTTTTTTCTAATAACTAGTATCTGTGTTCAGCCAAGCACCTTTATAATATTAGATTTTTTTTTCTTCTCATTGTAATTCACTTCAAATCCTATATATGCAATTCAATTGCATTTTTTTTATATATGTACATACATATTATAACCTTGAACGTCATTTAAGTGTAATAATGACGAAGATATTGTTGTTATTTATGTTTTTCTTTTAAATTTAATTCTTCTTTTTTTTTTTTTACAACAGAATAGATATTATGTTGAATATGTTCATGTTCTTATCATGTGCAACTGCCGCATGACTGCACAATACATAAATTTACTTGAAAAAAGTTGCATTCTATAGATAAAAATATTACTATATGTACCATGTAGTAGCATATATGAAAAACACTTAGGTAAACCATATTATTTTTACCTCTGATTCAATTTATTTTTATATTTTCTGTGTCGTTTTTTTTTTCTTCTTCTGTTCCTACGTATGTAAATGCAATGCTATACACTTACTAATACCACAGCATATATCACCTTTTTCATTGTGCACACCCAACTATACATCATGTTTTCAAGAAGCAAATATTCTTTCTATTTTTGTGCTAACAACAAAACAAATACCGGCTTCTTGGCTTGCTTCCGGTTTCTTTAAATACAAAAAAAAATAAATAAAAAAGAACAATTATTGTTGACTGTTTACAATTATTGAATTGCATATGTGTAATTTAAATGTATCTATAAAAATCGCTTCTACATAATTCAAAATAAAATAAATAATGCGGTAACCTTTCGATATGTCATCATATGTCATAATAATTATGTCCTTTAGTTTAGATTAGATCATTAATCGATAAATTTTAATTTTCTTACATATTTTTATGTATGTATGTATTGCGTAAAATGTTAAAGAAAAGGATATCAACAACAAAAACAAAATTGTACAATTCTAAAATGCCGGGTCTGGAAAAATTTCTTCTCTAGAACATTCGATTCCTTATTATTTTTCCAATTTTTGTTGCTGGTGTGATACGTACGTGGCATAAAAATAATTTTCTTTGTTAGGTAAAAAAGAGAAACAGATACATCTATGGAAACTGAAATTTTTAAATAAAAAAAAATAATAAATAAAAGTTCATCACGTATATAGGCATACTGGCAAGACAAAATTTCAAAATGTTCTCCGAAATGAAAACAAAAAGACAATAGAACAAACAAAAATAAATATCCCCAAACAATCTAATTTCATTTTTATATTGAAGGTATGAATTTCCCACAATAAACTTTTCTAATTTCCCATAATAAAAAATAAAAAAACACTACGAACAATAACAGAATTTTAATGATAAGATTCTACGTATTCAACTTCCAAAAAACAAAAAAGGAATGAAGAGAGAGAGAGGAATGAAAAGGACGAGATAAAATACAAATTGTGAAATACAATTCTATGTGTAGGTAGGATATTTTATTTTTTGTTATTTTGTTGCTGCCTTGTTTATTTCCCGCTGTTTCAATCGATTACATACCATTTCAGCTGAACATATATAGATTTCTATTTTTGATCCTATATAGCATAGTATAATGAAGAACTTACATAGTAGGTACACTGAGAGCCGAAGATTTTTTTATTTTTTTATTTATAAATTTTTCTCTGAAAACAAAAACAAAATCCCATATGTCTGAAGGAGGTAAAAATAATGCGTATTTTTTTAATGCAAAATTTCCGTATATATGAGCGATAGCACTATATGATTATTCATACTAATACCTCTCCAACATAGTTTTTTATAAACGCATTTTTCAAATTACTTACCTAAATATGCATTAGTGTTCGTATTTTTTTTTAAGTAAGCTAAAACCATATAAGATATAAGAAACGCATACAAGCATAGCATATACAAACAGGTTTGTTTACATTTTTTTATTAAGGGAATTTTCCTTACTTACCTAAATTATTTAATGTGTTCGTAAACGTTATTCTTTCATTTGTGCTACAGGGTGACTTCAATATAGACACATTAACATTTTTTTAGAAATTTTAGTGAATTTTTAAATAGAATTAAAACATAAAATGATGAATATTTAATAAAAATTTTAAAAAGTTCGATAAAACTCACAAATTATTAGTAGTACAACATTTATAAATAAACATTTTAAGCATAACACCCTGTCTTTTATTTTTTATTTGTAAATTTTTACGTTGCATTTCTTTTCAGCCAATGATAAAAATATTCCTATCACCTTTTAGCATTTTCTCAAAAAATGTGAGAGAAATAAATAAAAAAAAAAATCTTCGGCTCTCAGTGTACCTACTATGTAAGTTCTTCATTATACTATGCTATATAGTTTATACTAAACACTCTCACAAACAAAAAATTAAGGATATGATAACAAATTTCCCCATAAAAAATCGAGAAAAATTTAGGTATGAAGGACTCGTGCAGAGAATTACATCATATTGTGTAAGTGGAGCATGAAGTTGTGTTGTGAATAGAAAATGATGTGTTCTCATTTCATTAGTTCTCAGTTTTTCTTCTTCTTTTTTTTTCTTTTTTTTCTTCAAGGACTAGAAATGAAACAGGATCATTTTATATGTTGTACAGCGCTTGTGTGTGTGTGTGTTTTTTTTTTATAAGAGCTAGAAAGCATCAAGGACAAAAAAACATAACGAAAAGATGGGATATTTGCGCCGCAAATTTCCTAGGAAAAACCATAAATTTTATCAAGGAAATGAGAAAAACTAAAATAGGATATAAAGGCTATGTGGGTTTCATGTACATATTGTGTGGCAGTTGGGTTATTTTTATATTTATTTCGAGCATTTGATTTTGTTTTTGTAATAAATTGTAATTTGAGATTAATATCGTATTTTCAATATTGTCTAGGGTTAGATTTTGATGATAATGCATCCTACACATTAGAAGAAAATTTTGTTTACTACATTTTACAGGTGACATTTGCACAAATTTTACAAGCATCCATTTAGCAGCCTGGCTGCTGTAATAGATTCTCCTCACCTTTCTCTTTTCGATTTTGTTTTCAAAGGCCAAAGTTTATAAAATATTATGTTACTCAGCTCACACGTCATTCAAATCGTTTGATTTTTGATTCTTGTTTTCTTTTAAAATTGTACTTCTTTTTTTTAAATCATAAACAAAAATACATAAGAACAAGGGTTACAAGATTTTGTGTAAAAATTCCCCAAAAATATTTTTAATGTTTGTAAACAATATCGGAAAAATTTTGTTATTGTTATTTCTCTTTCTCACAATTACATACATATCATCATCATTCATACGTAAAAGGTGGTTTATTCATTTTTTTTTTTTCAAATTTTATTTTTAGTTGATATTATTTTTTTTTTTTTGATTTATTGCAAGATTGTGAATGATGTAATCACGAATTATCGTTGCAAAATATGCTGTTATTGAAAAGATCTTTCTTAAAATCAAAAGATGATTCAATTGGCATGATTTGTAGGTACAAGCTAACGAAAAAATAGTCTGTTTTTATCTTTGAAAGAAATTTTTGTAAACAAATGTGACGCGATTGTTTTGATTTTTCAAAATAAATTTTTTTTAATATTTGTGAGATATGTGAGTTGTAAAAAAAAACAAACAAACAAAATTACAATTCAGGTCAAATGGAAAAATTATAAAATATTAACGAGATTATTAATTTGTATTTGATGTTGTTGTTTAGTTAGTGTTTTTGAAGCGTCTTGTTAGATAACAGGTAACTACGTCATATGTTAGCGAAGACGAAATTTTTATTTGAATTTGTAATGGAAAAATTTTTTGCTTGCGGATTTATTCGAAATTTTTTGAAATGTTTTCCGGTTTAAAAAAAAAAATAACTGAGTAGGGTAACTTACCCAATTAACGGCCACTTAACTTTTTTTTGAATTTCAAATTTCTCTGTACTGTTAACACAAAATCGTAGAAGTAATGTTTTGATTCAGGATAATACTTACGTTTCTTCACTATTAGGTGGGTTTTTTTTGTTTTATTAATTTATTAGTGGAAAATAAATAAATTTTAAGTTTTTTTAAAAAAGTCATGTTTTACCAGTTCCCGGCCACGACTTAACCAGTGTCCGGTTACTAGTAAACCTAATTCCGGCCACCGCTGAATGAAAGGAAGTTGGTTCAATCAGTGAAGCCTTTATACCTAAGTCCTGTCAGGAACATTGAGTAAATTTTTTTCTATTAAATAAAATAACATGAACTTGAAATTTTTTTACTATTTAATGTTTTTGATTCTTAAAGTAAAATAAAGTAATCACATTTCAAAAGCAAACAAAAAAAAAGGTTTATACTAAATAATAGGTATACAAAAAATATTCTTAAAAACAAAACAAAAACAATAAAAATTAACAAAATAAAATAAATAAATTCATTCTTTAAACGTTCAAAAATTATCACTTATTTAGTCATTTTACATGTACTGCATGTAAATTCATTATTAGTAGCCTCTTCATATGAATTAAAGGATGTGCATTTAAGGTGGTACCACTTTGAACAATTGTCACATCCAACATTTTTTAAATTTTCATCCTCAATGTCGCTGATTAATTCCTCCTGACAATTTGAACATTTTATTGCTTGCTTCAATTTGCGACTTCCGTTTTTCTTCCTCAATTTTTGTTGTTTTTTTTCTAGACGTTCAGCCTTTCTTTTTTGTATCTCTTCAGCTTTTTTAATTTTTTCTTCATCTTTTTTTTGTTGTATATCTCTCCATTCAAAGGAAGATATAGCACTGGGAGCATTTTCTTTTTTAATTTTCCTTTTTATAAGCCGTTTTACAGGTAGCGTCAGATGTTTCATTAAACTGGGAGAACAGTCTCTAGAATTTCTTCTCGAACTGCTTATTGACGACGAAGGACTCAAATGAATTGGAGATGGTACTATGATATTTTGAAGTTCTGAGTTTGACTGAGAATTTGTTTTTATAGATGTCACTTTTTCTATATCAGTGGATGTTGTTGGTGTCGGTAATGTGAAAATATCTCCACAGGAAAGAACACTTCTAACTAGACTTCCATCAACTTGCAAATCGTAAGCGCCTTCTGGTAAATTAAAAAATGAAGGCAAACTAAACTCTGCCAACTCGTCATTAGGTTCTTGATTTTCCTCCGAATTTTGTTGTTTTAATTTATCGAGTTCATCTAAAACTATATTTACATCTACACCTCGATGTTTTAAATTATTAGAAATTTTTTCACACATGTTTTTAGCAATATGTATATTATTTAAAAGAACGTTATCTACATTTTCTTTTGCTAAATTTTTTTTTTCTAAATTTTCATAGTTCGATTTAATACATTTGGAGTAATCAATTGCTTCTGCATCAAAAGGATACAGACCACATTTTCTAAAGCCATTGCAAATACTTTCTTTCAAGTCCTTTTTTTTCAAAACAGAGTCTAGCAGTGGACAAAATGTAACTTTTGTGACACTTTCAATTGAGTTTGAAGTCTTATGCCAATCCATAACAACATTTTTCCAAGCACATTTTAAAGGCTTAAAAACGCTAACGTCAGCAGGTTGTAAGATGTGGGTGGTATTTGGAGGCAGAGCATATAAAATTATCCCATTATTGTCGCAAAACTCGCTTAGTTCCATATTTAAATGGGACTTGTGCCCATCTACGAAGAGTATCACTGGTTTTTCAACGTTGTTGTCAATAAGCCATTTGTTAAGACCGTTGACTATAAAATCATAAAAAATTTCGCTCTTCATCCAACCGCTTTCCGAACAACCGAAATACCAGTTGCTAGGAACACTGTTGATAACATCTTTGGGAGGTCGCTTGTAAGGAAATACGACAAAAGGCTTCACGATGTCACCATTTGCCGTAAATGTAAAAAATACTGTGATGTTTTCCTTAACATTGTTACTTTTGACTTCATAAATATTTCTATATCCCTTTGGACCTATAACTTTACCTGTTTTGGGACATAAATTGAAGCCAGTCTCATCGCCGTTTAAAATTCTCCTTGGATTTAATAGAATATTTTCGCCGTTTATTTTCTTGATGTATTTTTCGAACTCCAAAAACCATTTTCTAATTTTTATCTCGCTGACTTCCGCTCTACCTTTAGTTAGTGTTTCCGGTAAACGTTCTCGTAATTCAGGGTGCCTCCCCATAAATAACTTAAACCATTTTTGGCTTGGTCTGCCATTCACAAATGGTGTGTTTCTTCCATCATCAATGACTATTTTTTGGACAATATCCAAAAGATTTTCTCTTTTAACAGGAAAACCACACTTAGTCAGATTGATGCACCATTGCACAATTTTGTCTTCTTCGGCTGAAGTTAATATTGTCCAAGGGCCACATTTAGAAATATTTTCTGGAATTTTCCCAGATAATTTATCTTGTAATGTGCTTCTGGGAATCCCAAAAATTCTACTCGCTTGACGAATGGACGTTTTTTCATCTCTTATGCGTCTAAGTGCTTCACTTAGAGCATTTTCTGTATAAGAAATACATTTTTTTCTTGTTGACATTTCTCTAAAAAGCCGAAAGAAATTTAAAATTAATAACGTAGAAGGATAATTCCATCCTATCAAGTTTGATTTTAGTGTGGCCATATTATGTGGTAAGCATTACTTTACAACGTACCCGATAGCGGCCAGTCATTTTTTTTTAAATTTTACAAAAATTATTGTTGTAAATATTTAAGTTTATAAATTTTAAAATATTAATGTTTTATAATAATGAAAAAATAGAATTGAAAAATGAATTATATTTAATAAAAACTGAAATTCTATATGTGAACCTATACATAATATCAACGCTATCGTCAATTTGTACGTAAATTAAAGCTGGCCGTAGATAGGTACATTGAAACTACTTGCCGGCCATAGTTGGCTGTAATTTGGTTTATGTTATGAAATAGCTATCCATATACCGGCCACCCAATTTATTTTAGCAAAAAGTGTTTTTTCCCTAATTTTTTTGCATTATTATGTATTTTAAACATTATATTCCAACACTAAGTAAAAAAAGCAAATAAAGTATTTCAAAAATGATTACTTACAAGTAAAATTGGATATCACTATCACTTCTAACAACTTGCACAATAAAACACGTGTACACTCACTTCAACTGACCATCTTCAACTAAAATTGAAATTACAAATACATTTACAAGGTGATTGAACTGAAATTTTGGCGGTTTATGGAAATAATATAGAAGTTTAACGAGAAAGAAAGAAACAGACGAAAATTCAATGAATTTGCATTACAGTAATAGTTTTTTTTATTGGTGGCCGTTAATTGGTAGTGGCCGGTAATGCGGCTGGTTACCCTACAAATTTTTACAGGTACCTAAATCTTTTCGGAAAATTTTGTCAAGCGTTGATAAAGATTTCACTAATACTGAAGATATTTTGTTTCAACTGAACAATCAGGAAAAATATGTGTTTGCATTGTTCGAAAAAAAAAAAAGATTGAATCTTTGTAACAAAATATTTAATCTGTTATTCAAATGTTCGTTAGATTTCAAATTTGAAAATAAAAATACCTTTAGACGTCATCATTGTTGTGCAATTTTTCTAGTTCTGTTAACCCCAATAAAGTTAATGCCATCATAATATAATAATACCACTACCCCATGCACAATATATAGTTTTTTTTTTTCAATTAAAAATTTTCTGTTTTCCCAATTCCCACATTCTCTTAGCAAAAGCAAATATTCTTTTTTGTTTTCTTTTTTTTTTTTTTTTCAAATCAAAACAAAACAAAATAATAATAGTATTAGATAAAGTTATATGGAGAGATATTTGTTTGTACACATAATTTTTTCCGCAATGTAAAATATGTAATGTAATCCGCAGTCCTGCCAGATAGTAGAGTACTTTCATTTTTTTCATATAAAATATTAAGTTTTTTCTTGTCAAAATTTTGCAGCATAAATGAATTTTTCTGTTATGGTGATATTTTTGTTGAACGAGGAGTTTTATTATTCACAAATTTCTGTGTTTTTTGAAATTTTGTTCTTTGTATTTCATTAGGGAAATTTCTCCGTCCCACTGACAACACTAACAAATTTTTTTTTTCAAAAGCCGTATATAAACATAAACATTTATATGAAGCCACCACCGCCATCATCAAATTTTATTTTTAGAAGTTTTTTGTTTTTCTTTCTTTTTATTAGATGCACAAACACTTGGCTGATTTCCTTAGAAATTGCTCGCATCGCATCAGCAAACCAACGCAGAACACAATTACACAAACAATACACACTCACAAATTTCCCCAATTTAACCCATTCGAAAAAGTCAAATATATACTATAGTAGAACAAGCGGTTGTAAATAGTAAACATAAACACCAAAGAAAGGAAAAAGATAACAATATTTTGCTTCTCCTTAGTATTTATTCTCATTCCAATGGAATTTAATTGGAATATTTCTCTTTGAGTTGCGTTGAGTTGAGTCATTGATGTTTTGTATGTGTGTGTTCATTGATTAGGTTGTGTTTTTTGTTTTTTTTTTTTTGTTTTTGTTTTTTTTTTTTTTTTTGATATTTTTATTTGTATATGCATCTCGTTCTGAACAATGTATTAGAATAGATGAAAATACAAATAGTATTTGCTTGAAAAGCAATTTTCTATCTCAGTCGGCTAGAGAACGTTTTGCAGTGTTGAATAAAAATAAATTCGCGTTGACCGCGATTTTTCTTGAAATAAAAATCATTATTTTTCTCATAAGATATTTGTAGCTTGTACCGTGAGGTTCGAAATTAAATTTACTCCCTGTCTGAAAATAATAAAAGAAAATATTTAAAAAATAAATAAATTATTTTTTTTTGTTAATAATTTTTCAAAGAGGCCACAATAAAAATTAAATTGTAAATTAATTAAAACAAAGATAATTTTAAATAAAAATATTAAAAAAGAAAACAACAAAAAAAGTAAATATTTTTTGTTTTGTTAATAAAGTGAAAATTTTTCAAAAAGGAAAAATTTTTTTTTTTTTCAATAAAATAAAAGAAAAGCTTTAAAAACCGGTTCTTTGTGAAAAAGAAATTTTGTTTTTTTTAGTGTAAGAAAAATACAAAAAAGGCCAAAAAGATAAAAAATAAAAATAAAAAATTAAAGTAGTTAATTCAAAGTTTACTGATTTGTGTGATTTAAGAAAAAAAAAAAATTAAATTAAATATAACTTTTAATAAAGTGGGCGGAAAAGAGATAGTTAAATTGAATTTTATACAAGTGTGAATGAAAATAATATTTTTTCAAGTAAAAATATAAAAATAAGGGAAATTCTGATTTCATTTTGACATCAATTTTACGAAAAATTGAAAATAAATAAAGAAGGCTACAAAAATTTTATTTGTTTTTTTTTTTTCCAATAAGGAGAAGATTAGAAATTTTCATTCGGAAGAAAAAAAAAGGTTAACCAACTCTGAAAGAAGAAATTAATAGATAAAAAAAATAAGAAAATTTAAAAACAAGCGAGAAAAAAAAAAACAAAAATAAAAAAAAAAAACATTTTCTAAATAATAATACGGGTATCGTGTTGGTTGTGTTGATTATAAAAATAATCACAAGACACGACAGACATTTTGTTAATCATTGTAATTTTTTTTTTTTATTGTTTTTCATAATTATAATCGAGAAAAATTTGTGCATAATTAATTAATACTTTTTTTTTTGTCTCTTTCTGAATTATTATTCTACTGATTGTTTTTCTTGAGAAAAATTAAGCTTTGAGCTAGTTTGGAAATTAGAAATCATCATTTTTGTCATTGCAACAAAAGTCAACATTCAAGACTTTTCTGCTTTGGAATAAATTTTTGTTTTTGAAAAAAAAAAAAAAACAGGAAAAAAAAAAGAACGCAAATCTAAAACGACAACAAGAAAAATACACATTAATTTTTGTATCGTCACCGTTTATTGATTTTTCTTCCTTGAGAAAATAAGTTGCCTACAGGAGCAAGAAAAAAATCGATTTAATATTTTGTGTAAGAAGTTGATGTGTTATTAAGGAGTGTTTCTACTATCGAAGTGAATTGTATTCTTTTCAAACCAAAGTTATATAAATAAAACAACAAAAAAAAAAAAAACGCACAATAATTAATATCAAATTTTTTATTTTCTACATTACATTCCATAATTTGGTGTTTTATTCTTTTGAGATAATCAAATTGAGGAGAATTATAAAACATCCTGTAAAGCTGGACAACTTGACAAATAATAGTACTTTATATTTGAATAATCATTCAATAAGGACAACAAAAATTGATTCAGACATTGAAGAATTTTGTTGTTTTGATTATCATCATCATCATCATCATCATCATCGACAAAAGCTAGACGAATCGGACGAAGATTATAAAAATTTCAATTATTATAAACAATATATCAACATTGATTCATCATCAGCATCAGAATCTTCTTCATCAATAACTAAAATAGCATCAATAAAACCAACTGTAAAAATGCCAAGCAAGGATATTAATGATGTATTAGCTGTTGAAGAATTAGTGCATGAAATAAAAGAGAATTTACGTTTAAAAGCACGTCCATCTCATAATCATGGACGTAATTCACGGCCATCACCATATCATATACCATGTAGATCATGGAATGATCAACAACAACATCAACACCATCATAATTCATCATCAGGAAATCAACAATGTAATAATGCAAATTGTAGTAATAATTTAATTAATAATTGTAATAATAGTAATAGTAGTAGTGATTCAACAATGATTGTAGGCTGTGGTACTACAACAACAACAAATACAAATTATAATTGTAATAATTCAACACAACAACAACAACATAATCATCAAACATGTTGTACATGTAAAAATAATAAAAAACAAACAAATAACATTGATGATATCGATGATCCATATGAATTATTACAGGCATTATTAAAAAAACAAAATTTAGTTAAAGAAGCTGTTAGACGTTTACAATTAAGTAGTATATCACCAAAACAAAAATCATATTTTTATGAAAGTGATGATGATGGTTCAACATCACCAATATATGGTGGTAGAGTTTGTCAACTAGAATTGTAAACAAAGAAGATTAAAAAAACAAAAAATGAATTTTTGAAAATTTGAATTCTTTACAAGAAAACCGAAAAATATCATTCAATGAATTTAATTACACAAAAAAGAAAAAAAAATTAATTTAAAAAATTTGATCAATAATTGTTGAAATTAATTAGAAAGAAGAAAATTTTAAATAATTGAATTTAGATAAAATTTGGGTTTTTTTTGGTTTGTTTATAAAATATTTGAATTTTATTTAAAACACACTTTTTGAAGAAAATATTTCAAAAAGTTGAAAAAAAAAAAAAATTCTTGGAAGAAGAAAAATCATCTTTGAAATTGTTTGATTTAGTTGGAAAAGTTTTAATTGAAGTTGAAAATAATGGAAATATTGAAATAGAAATTGATGAAAAACGATGAATTTTAATAAGTTTTTTGATTTTTTTTTTAAATTGAAAAAAAAAAAATGAATTTGAAAGAAAATGAAAGTTTTACATTGAATTAACAACAAGGATATGAAAAGGATTAGAAAAAAAAAAGGAAAACCTACTATTATTAATTAGAAAACTACTACCTAGATTTACTAGAAACATTTATTATTATTTTATTGTAATTATGAATTAGTTTCTTTTTTTTTTTTTTTTTTTGTTTTTGGAGAGATATAATGAATAATTGAAAAAAAAAAAAAAAAATGATAATGAAAGAAAATAAACAAATTAAGAATATAAATATTGAATTGATTGAATTGTGTTTAAGAGGTGCTAGAAGATTAAAAGAAAATAACTACCAGTGTCTACAAAAAAAAAAAAAAAACAAAATCTTGAATAATAATTATTTCTACTACTGAATACCCTTCTTAATGTGATAATTTGATTTAAAAAAAAAATAAATAAATAATTAATTAATTAATTAAGGAGAAAATATTAACCCACAAAGAAACTTTTGTGTTTTTTTTTATTGAGATGATTTTACACAGAAAAATTTAACAAACAAAAACAACACGAAAAAAAAAAAAAATGAAACAGCAAGAAAAATCCAAAGTACCTACGATGGCTTTAAAAAAACAAAAAACTATCTACCTACAAAACAACGTAAAAATATGAAAAAAAAAAAGTATGTAATGTGATTTATTAGTTTGTTTACCTGTAAAATTTTTTGGAAAATTCAAAAATAAGAAAGAAAATGTGATGCACACGACGTATAAGAAAAAAAAAATAAAAAAGCCAACAACAACAACAACAGTAAGATTTTGTTTATTTTTGGGAAAAATAAAGAAAACAAAATGTGGTGGCTACAAGTACCTGAGTTTTAAACCTAAAAGACTTAATAAAAAGTGCTCTCAGATACGAAAAACAAAAAACAGAAATCTTCAATTTATGAAATACCTACAAAGAAAAAGAAATTTTTACACACACACACACACAAAATAAAAGAAAATTATCAGTTTTATTAGACTACTTTTTTTTTTTCTGGCTTATGAAAAAAACGATAAAAATTAAGAAAATAGCTGAAAAATCTTAATTTAGAACTTCTAGAAGACAAAAAGAACAGAAAATGTGTGATCTAATTTGAAACATGAAATAAAATTCGTTCATTCTTCTTAATGCCATGACAATAAATTTAAATTATAGAAAAAGTTATTTAGTTTAAAAGAATTTAAAAAAAAAAACAAGAAAAACGAAAAAAAAAAAAATTATGAAACGTATCAGTATCAGTTTACTAGTCAAAAAAAAAACATTAGAAAAAATAAATAAGAAATCTTTTGTAAGTATCTAGTTAGTTCATGTTTTGGCATAAAAAAAAAAGGATGAAGAAATGTGGAAAGTCGGTAAAATCTATGGATCACATACACACACACACACTTTCAAGAGTATCTTGTTATCTTGTTAAACCATCCAAGGTTTTGTTTTAAATTGAAAAAACAAAAAAGATCGAGATAAATAAAATGTCAAAATTTTTTGAAAAAATGTCAGAAAGTCAAAAACAAAATCAAAGGGAATTTTTTGGCCATCGTAAGTCGTAACACGATTTTAAACGCTTTTTGGAAGAAACAACAAACACACAACACACCAGAAAAAAAAAAACAGGAAAAGAATTTTTGAGAATCAAAGACTTGCTTTTATGTTGTTTTTTTAAAGGAAAAAAAAAATTAAGTCAAAAAGTAACACATTTCAGAAAATAAACCACCAAGAATGTTTAACAAAAAAATAAAATAGAAATTTTGCTAGAATTATTTTAAAAATCACATACAAAAAAAGTTATTAAGAAAATCTAAAAAAAAAAAAAAAAATTTATATCGGTGTAATTTTTAAATTAATGTGTGAATTATATTCGTAAAATAAAATTTAAAATTAACTAAAAAAATTTTACAAAATCTAAAATTTAAAAAAAAATTTAAATAAATGTGCACAGTGTGTTTATAAAATTTTACTGTTGAATTTTCTCTTTGTTTTTTTCTTTAAAAAAAAAATTACAAAATAATTATGAAAAATTTTACAAATAAAAATAATGTTTAAAAATTTTCAAATTTAAATTCTCTGTGTAAAAAAAAAATAAAAAAATAATTAAGAACATAACAAAAACTGTGTAAATTCATTATTAAATTTTTCTGGATGTGAGTTAATTATAAAAAAATTAATTAAAATAAAAATATTAAATGTGTAAATATTATATTTGTGAAGTTTAAAAATCAATAAAAATTAGAAAATAAAAAAAAAAACCAATAAGAACTTCAAAATTAAATAACCTAATTAAAAAATTAAATAAAATTAATAACTGGACACTAAAAAACAAAAAAGGAATAAAGTGTGTTAACAAAATATTATAATTAATATTCTGTTTCTCTCTCTCTCTCTCTCTCTCTGCATACAAATATATAGAAAAAAGTTAAATTAAAAAATTTAAATTACACAAAAAAATAAATAAAATTTTAAAAAATTAATTAATTGAAAAAAAAAACAAATTACAGAAAAATCAAATAATTCAATAAACAAAAAAAAAAAACACTCCTAGTACCTACCTAAAAATGACTTTTTTAGAAAAGAAAATTTATTCAATAAACAATACAAAATTAAATATTACTTAATTAAATAACATAAATGTAAATTTAGAAAAGAAATTAAACAAATATTAAAAAAAAAATTAATTAATTAATTAATTATAAATATTGATGTAAAATAAAAAAAAAAATAATAAAAATTTAAAAATTAAATAAAATTAATTCTTTTGAGCTGTGAATTTAAAAAAAAAAAAAAAGTAAATTTAGAATTACATACCTATTTCGAAATAAATTTTTGTGGGGACAAAAAAAAAAAAAGAATAAGTAAAAAATAGGAAAATAATGATAAAATTGAGCCAATAATTAATTATAAATATAAAATTAAAATAAAATTGTTGTGAAATCTTCCTACTTACCTTACTTTAAAAAAAAAAACAAAAAACAAAAATTCAAGAAGTTTTCAATTTTAACGGCAGACTTTTCAGATAATAAAATTTAAAAAAAAAATAAAATACAAAACGCTTAAAAAAAAAACAGACAAACAATAAATTTTTTCCAATAATCAAGAAAAAAATTTAATGTGAAAAAAAAAACAAAAAATTGAATTAAAAAATGAGGACAGAAAACCAAAAAAAAAAAAAAGAAAATGTTAATCAGCATCCGTCTCTTAGTGAAAATAATAAAATTAATCAAAAAAAAATAAAACAAAAGACAAATTTTCAAGCCAACACAACATTTTGAAAATCAGAAAACTAAAAACAAAAACAATAACAAAAACAAAAAACAATAACAATAACAAAAACAAAAAACAATAACAATAACAAAGATTTGAAAGAAAACAAAAAAAACTAAACAAAAATCATTATTTACGACCAAACAAAATGGCCGCCAAATAATAAAAATCTGGAGTATTTTCTAGAGTAAAAATAAAAACACTTGGTTGTATTCAAAAATAACATGTAGAAAGAAGAAGAAAAAGAAGAAGAAAACAAAAATAAAAACATTGGAACATATGAATTGAAAATCTATTTGATTTGATTATTTTGTTGTAGTTTTTTTTTTTTTTTCGTCGGTGAGGTAAAGAGAGAGAAAATAAGGTAGAGAATAATATTGATTAATTTTCGTTGAAAAGAGATGGAATGAAAACATCATGGAGTAGAAATATGAAAAATTTTGTAGTAAAAAAAAAAGTACACGTTTTGAGTCGTCGTGTGTAAAGTAATCGTTACAAAAAAAAAAACAAAAAACAAAAAACAACAAAACGTAATAAGAATGATGGTTGCCGCTTTTAACAACAAAACAACAACAAATGTAAACACAACACACAGCTAGCATTAGAAACTGCCACTTAAAAAAAAAAAAAACAAATTACAAAAAAAATCACATTAATTTGAAGCGGCAACATGATGCAAAACGTATGAGAATTAAGCAACAATACTATGCAACATTTTTATGTTGATAACGATAATTTGTACAGGAATTTTCTAGAAAGAATATTGAATGACTTTGGAAAAGTGGTGTGATACAGGAAAAAAAAAAAAACGAAAAGAAATTATCAGTCATCGAAAAATCAACAAAGAATGAAGAAACATGTTTTATGGAACATTTATTGCTTAAAACATTAAATTGTATTTCATGATGGTAAAAATGACATGCGCTTCTGTAAAAAAAAAAAAAAAACAAACTTGTTTACGTGATGATGTACTCCAGCCTTTTTTTCTACTATAAAGCATTTTTTTGTTGTTGTTATTTTCTAATTAAAAATGCAAGGAAAAAAATGTCCTATAAATGTTATTGAAACCTGATCAACATCATGAATTTTTCGAAAGAAGAAGAAAAAAGTAAACAAAAAGACGGCAAAGAAGGCTTTTCGACCCTAATTTTTTTTATTTTAATATTTTTTGTTTCCTTTGTTGAAAATTGAAATGAAACAATTTTTTCGATAAGATATTTGTTTTTTTTTTGTAAAGAGGAAATTTTTCGAAGAAAACATAAAATGAAAAGTAGATCAAGTAGAACAACCAAGCAACAAAGAGAAAAAGAAAAAACAAGTCGATGTAGCAGCCGTCGCCCATATTTGTATACATATGTGTGTAATGTGTATCTACAGAAATGTCTAGACCTCAGGGTTTTATTTTGTTATTGTTCAGTAATATTTATTATGACGGGAAAATGACCTCTATTTCTACGTTTTTTTTTTTTTTGTACATGTTACATGATAGAAAAGAAAGCAAGCAACTTTTTCAAAATTCAGCATCCAAAGTAAAATTTTTTATTGTAAAATCATCAGAAAATAAGACAAAAAAAAAAAACAAAAGAGAAAGGCGTTGCAGTATAATCTAGATAGAAAAAGACGTTAGTTAGATAAGCAACATCATCATCATCATCATCATCATCATGCCATACTCCATTTCTAATGTGCTACGACGACCGTTTTGTTTGTAAATAACATTATTGTAAATTTTGTTCTCAGTGAAATGGAACTTAATACATTTTTGATTGAAGGTTCTCCAAGTCAACAACATAAAAACGTAAACAAGATTCAAAGAAAAACAATAATAACAACAACAACAACAAAATTGTTTGTTTGTAAACACTTTTCTGTTACCGACAATCAACAACAACAACAACAATAGCAGCAGCTCCATTGTCGTCATTATCATTCTCTTTGATTCGTTTTTATCGTTTTGCGCCAAAGCTGAAAGCATCATCAATTATTGAAGTCGTTACGTTGTAACTTTGTCATGATGGAAAACTTTTTTTTTTATTTACAAAATAGCAGCAACAACAACAAAACAATAACAACAAAAATAATGACAAAAACAAATATTCAAAAAATGACGAACCATTTCAACAAACAAATTAATTAGAATTATAAAACCGCAATTTTCATTTTTGTATTTTTGATTTTGCAACAATCCAAACAATGTAAAAACTGTTTATTTCATTGACTCATAGAAATTATGTATGTATCTGCAATTAGTTTCATGGTGATATTGCACAACACAACAAAAGTAAGATAAACGAAATTGAAAAAAAGTTTGAAAACTTCCTCATACATATTTTTTGTTGGTTTGTTTTTTTTTTGAATTCTATTGGATTGATTGATTCTTGGCTATATTTTCTTTTGGATTTTATATAATATGGAATGAAGAAAAGTGATTATTTCGAAAGCAGGCTTTTGGAAGGGCATTTTCTGAGACTGAGACATGGCAGTGGACTGATTACCTTCGAAATTGAAAAACATCTAGAAGAACGGACCAAAACAGAACAACAAGCAACTAATAATGAAATCTTATGTTATTTTCCAATTTAATTCTTTTTTATTTTTTTTTTGAATGCAAAGTAAAATAACTTAATTGTAAATTTTTGAAAACTGCCTTTTATTATATCTTTTTTTTTTTTTTTAATTTTTATTTATGAATAATTTTTGAAGAAAACTAACATGAATTAGAAATGAATGATGTGTTTAGGATTTTTTTTTTGTTGTTGTTGAATTAGATAATTCAATTATGATTTTCAATTAGATTTTTTTTTTTTTCAATTATTTTCTGATGTTTAGGATAAAAAAAAAACAAATTTTTTATTTCATTAGATAATACATTAAAAAAAAAATACAATACATTTCTTGTAAATATCTCATTAATAAAATTAGAAAAAAATACAAAAAAACAAAACCAACAAAAACTTATATTCTCTCCAAAAAAGAAAAAAAAAAGTATATGTTTTATGAATTTTGTGAATTCAACAAATTTATTATTAATTATTAATTATTATTTTTATTTTTTAATGAAACAAAAAAAAAAGAAGAAAAAACAAAAAATCATACTATTAAAAATTAATTAATTAATTAAAACAAAAAAACAATTACTATTAAAAAATAATTAAAAGAAAACAAAAATACAAAAACAAAAAAAAAATATATATATATATAATAATAATAAATTTAATGGAAAGAAAAAAATTATAAAAATAATTATATGTATATGAAAAATAAAATTTAAGTATTTGTATTTATGTGAAATGAAAGATAAAACAAAATTGATTTTTTTTTATTTTTATTTTTATTTTTAATTGAGAAAATATTAGAATGGAAAAATTATAGTGAACATAGGAAATGAAATTTGATGGTTGTCTGTTTGTGTTTTCACATTTAGAACGTCAAATGAAATTTTTCACATTCATTTTTCTTGAAACTGACAGCTATGTCCATTTTCATTAATTCAAGTTTAAGCTTGTCAATTCGAAATCAAATCGACAAGCTTGTTGAAAAGATTGTGTTGTGCTAATGTCTAAAAGATTTCAACTCACTGTCTTCAAAAATTGTAAATTTTATGTGTTTTCACAATAGAAGAAGCTCCGGTTCTCCGAGACAAAAAAAAAAGGAATGACAGAGAAATTCGTGAGAGTGAAATTTACAATAGGGTAAAAATCTTAGAAGTAATATAGGGAATGTCAAGCTAACTTGGGATAGGTTCAAATTTGAATTTGAGTTGTTCTAGAAGAAGAAAGAACACACGAGAGAAGAAAAAATTTATGTTCACTTTTGAAAGCAATGGAAATGAGTCATCGAAAAAAAGTTAATTGGTCAAAAGGATCGCCCCAACATTTGATAGTGAATACGGACGGCTTAATGTTCTTCAAGTTTTAGATCAAAAGGTAGTAAATATAATTTTAAGTTCTAATTGATAGTAAAATCAGCCAGAATTCATGCATGTCAGCCAGCCATTTCAAAATTTTCATGTACATATGTAATTTTAAAAGTAAAGAGCGTCGAAAAAAACGTATGTACTTTGTTCCAAAATAATCTTGAAAGTCAAACTTCATTTTGTTGTTCAAGAATTCATTCGAAAATTCTATTTAATTTCAAAATTTTTTTTGAAAATCACAAAGGTCAACCACAAAGGTATTGGTAATTGTCGCGACACTTCTGTTATCTTTTATTCACACTATGGAGAATTTTTCTCTCTTGTTTTTTTTTTTTTTAATTACACAATTTAATCATACTTTGTACTTTGTTTTTATTATTATTTTTTTTTTTTATTTCAAGAAATATTACTCATGAATCATGTTTCAAATATTTACACTGCCATATTTTTCTATTGGAATAAAAACGCAAGTCATTCAATCGTTTAATATGTAAACAAACCAAAAGTCTTTGTTTTTTTTTAAAGTAATTTTTTAATTGCCATGTTTTTATTTTTCGAAAAATAAAACAATATAAGGTTGATTTAGGGGAAAAAAAGTGTATTTTAGAAATTAAATCTGAAGTGATAAGGGAATTAGTTGAAAAATTCAAAAGTAACCCCCTAGCAATTATAATCAAATTCAGAAAGGAATTTAAAAATTTAATTTTGGAATTAACTTTCCCGTTAACTTTTAACAAATCCTTAAAATCAGAAAAAATAAAGAAATTTTTTCAGGAATGTCTTCGAAAAATTGTATGAATACAAAATAATGTCATCAATTCAAATTCGAAATAATAAAGTGTTTCTTCAATTTTTCAATAAATTTCTTCAAAATTGCTAGAATTCACAAGCTACAGGAAATTTAGTATTGAATTTTCAACATTTGAAAAATTAAGTTTGAAAAATGAATTTCGAAAATTATTCGAAAATATGCTAATTAAAAATTTCGAATTTTTAGAATTTAATTAAAAAAAATTCATTATAAATTTGTTCAATACTTGCAAAAAAATTTCTAGGACGAAATAGTGTTTTATTAACGAGGTTTATCCTTGAACTCAGGGATCTTAAAATTCTGTGTGGTATAGAAAAATGATTGTTTCTAAAAATTGGTTTGAAATTTTATTCTGTAGTTTCATTAAATTCCAAAATTCTGAATGTATGAACTCAGCATATTATCATATACTTTTTAAAGTTTGAAAAAAAAAAATGTAAATCAGATTTTTCCCAATTTTTTTACGTTTTTTTTTCTAACATCCTTCAAAAAGGATATCAATTCATGTTGAATAATTTTTCATTTTTCAAATCATGTGTGTTGAGGAACAAAAAAAAAAAAAAACAAGGATATTAAATTGCAAAAACATCAACAGAAGTGACTTGTGTATACTGTAAATACTCTATAGGTCCTTTATCAATCAATGTAAAAAAAAATAAAAATAAATAAATAAATATAAAACAAATATGATTGATGAATTATTTTCAATAGAATCTTTGTGGAAAAAGATAGAATATGATAAAAATAAAATCAAACAAATATTAAAATAGACAGGATGATAAATAACAGTGTGTAGTAAATAAAATTAAAAAAAATTGAATAATAATTAGAATGATAATAAGATAAACAAAGTAGATAGGAATTTATCAGTAAATAATATTTAGTATGTGTAAAATACAAACAAACAATAACAAAATAAATTATTAATTATTAAAAAAAAAAAAAAAAAAAAAAGAAATAACAAATTTATTATTAGAAACAATACAAATACAAAAAGAATAGAAAAACAAACAAACAAACAAAAAATATTAACAAAAATTAAAATTATTATCAATACAAAAATAAACATAAAAATATATGATTAAATTATATATATTATTATAAATATAATTATTACTATATAAATATGTATATGTATTATCATAAATGTGAATAAATAAATGTGTATTTGTATAATGTTTAAAAAAAAAAAAAAACAAGGAAGAAAAAAAATCTTTAAACAAAAAGGAATTCCACTCTAAATTTAGTTCATAGTCCTCGTGTAACTTTGTTGTAAACTTCATAAATTTTAAGTAAAATAGTCTAAGAAACTCAAGTTGACTTAAGTATACCTTGGTTCGATTTGAGCTACAGACCCTACAAGGTCATTAATGTTGACAGTTGTAGAGAGAATAGCGTCATTTTGGCAAACCGAAAAATTTATTTTCAAAATAAATTGTCAAGAAAGAGAAAAATTTTATCATTATTTCTCTTTAAATTGCAAGAAAGAACTATTTTGTTGATAACGCATTGAGTTTTTTTTTTTCAATTAGGGAAATAATGGTTGATATACACAGGTAGAAGACAGAGCTGACGTTTGATTCAGTATTTGTACTCCAATTTTAATAAACGTACTCCCGTACTACTAATTTTTTTTTTTCCAAATCAAAACAAAATTTGTTAAATTTTTAAATTTTGTGTTTCTTCTGCCGAAAAAAAAAATTATTAGTTGGACGAGATGTCTCTTCTTTTCTTAGCACTTGACAGCCGTGGCAGAAGATACCAGTGCTATAATCATCCTGTTTTATTTAATTTTTTACATTTATGAAGTTTCACCAGAATATAGTGAAAATTTTAAAAGTTGAGGTTTTTTCGCACATGTTTTACATGGCGTAGTGATCTTTTTTGTATAGATATACGAAAGAAGAAAAGTGTTACAACAACAAAAACGCATGTGTGTAAGTATCTTTTTTTCTGCGTATGTTTTTCTAGTATAATGCGAAACCTCAACTTTTAAAATTTTGACTATATACACAAGGAATATGAATATTTCAAATGAATTCCTTTAGCATGAAAAATATTTTATAGTAAATAAGAAAAGAGAAAAAAAATAATCATAGAAATGCAAAATAACAAAAAAAAAAAAAATGAAGAAAAAAAATATCCACTGAAAAACAAATAAAATCTTTAAATTACAAAAAAATAATCATTAACTTAGTAGTAACATCTAAGATACACTCGTATGTAATATGTATATTAAAAAAAAAAACAAAAAAAAATATTGTATCAATGTATATTTCATCTTTTATCCTATTAATTTTTAAGTAAAATACGTGTGTGAAATAGAAATTAAAAAAGAAAAAGAAAACAGGATAACAAAAAAAAAAAAAAGGAAAAAATTACAAATTTTTTTACGTACCTTATTCAAGAAAAAAAAAAAAATAAAATAAAACAAATTAACTAATTAATTAAAATATAATTAAAATTAAAAAAAATATATATTAAAATTAATTAAAAAATAAAAAAAAAATAGGAATTAAGAAAAACAAAAAAAAAAATCATGATATTAAAAAAAAAACAAAATTAGGATAATAAAAAAAATTAGGAGATATTATTTTCAAATTAATTTCCATTAATTTTATGAAATTTACTAAATTTTTTCTTCTTCTTTAATTTTTAATTCGTTTTTGATGTGTTTAGGATTTTTTTTCAATTGAATTTGAAAAAAATTTTTTTTAATTACATTTTTCGTTTTCTATGTTTTTTTTTTTTGTTTTCTCAAAGTGTGTGACATAGGAAAATTTTGAATGGAAATTTTCATTTTTGTCAACACTGGAGAAGTCCATGAAAATAAGGAAAAAAAAATTTAAAAAAAAAAAAGAAAGCAAAAAAACAAGGAATTCTTTACTTTATGTTATGTAAAAAAATTGGATGAATGTTTTAGTAAAAAAATTATAAAAAACAAAAAAAAAACAAAAAAATAAAAAAATATAATTTTTTTTGTCAAACTTAACTTGAGTCGTTTTTGTTCTTATTTTTTGGGCCCTAAAGAGTCCTGAATGGCTGAAAAGAGAAGAGTTGAATGAAAATCAAAAGGTAGAAACAGAAAAGAGTAAAAAGGTAATCTTAGAGAGGCTTTTTTTTCTCATGAAGTAAAAAGCCAAATTTTCGGTCACGTAAAACTGTGTTCGAAAGTTCAATGATGAAAATTCCGAAAAAATTTATTCGGATAAACTTTGAAAACAATTTTGATAACTAGTTCAAGGACAATTGAAGGATAATTAAAAATTTTTTCTAGTGATAAGATTTTTATTTACATACTAATTTTTTTCTAAAGATACCGTTATATAATTTTAAAATTCCATCTTATTTTTAGAAGGCACTCAAAAATACTCCACGGAAATACACAAATTATAATTTCAAAATGAATAAAATTTACCACAACTATTTTCTCGCACAATTTTCACTTCAAACAAATTTTTGAAATTTTTATTTATGGCGCCAAAATTATTTATTTTTCATGGTAAATAAGTAATTTGTATTTAACATTTCCTGTCTGCTTATTCAGAAATGAGAAAAAATAAAATATTTTTCAACTATTTGCACACTCAATTAACATTTTATTTATTATGATTCATATTTGAATTGAAATTTTGAAGAAAAAAAAATTGTAAACAATTTTGTTGTTCTCCCGCTGTATTACATTTTTTTTTTTTTTGCTCATTTAATTTGAAAGCACTTCAATATTTTTCCTTCTTCTTATTATTTTTTTGCCAATTTTTGTTTTCTTTTTTTTTTTTATCAAATAAATTTTAACAAAATTAGAGAAATGATAATTTTGAGAAAAACATAAAAAACAAGTAAGACGCTATGAAAAATTTTCAAATATTTACACGTTCATCGTGTTCAAATGAAATTTAAAAGATAAATAAATTTCCGTTTTTTTTTTTTTTTTTTTGTAAATAAAACATTTTAAATAATATTTTTATAATGAATTTAAAAACTATTAAACTAAACTAACAAACATATGTGTATATGATGATAATATCACATGTAAATTCCTCCTCTCCTCTAGCACACACCCTCCATGGAAAACGTATCTAACAAATATGAATGTCTGATAAAAATTAATTTTAAATCATGCTAATCATTTATCTTTTTCTATTTTTAATTTTAATGTTTTAATTTAATAAAAAAAAAAAAAATGTTTATTTATTGTGTCCAATTTGTAAATAATGTGTGTTGAATTTTTTATACAATATTATTTTTGTTAATATGACGTCAATAACATATTTACATGTATTTTTTTTGTTTTTTTTTTTTCCATATAAAAAATTTTCTATAATTGATTTAAAATTTTAATTCGGAATAATATGTATGTACTCGTATTTTACCAATTTTTCAATTTTAAATTTCTTAGAGATATTTAACACATTTTATACGAGGAATAAGAATTATCATTGAGAGTGTATTAAAACAAGGAAACTCAAAGGAAAAAAAATAAGAGATAAAATTGTAATTTGGCGAAAAACTATGAGCAAAATTTTGTCTAAACTTTGTCATTTCTATCAGGTAGGAGAAAAAAAAATGACGAAACTTGTCCTGTGTGAAGTAATTATTTTTAAAAGATTGAAAGCGCTGAGTACAGGTTTTAATCTCTCTGCTGGTCTAAAATCTCTATCAAGACAATCGTTAGCTTGTCAATAGACAATAGACTTTTCTGGTCGCGGTGAGGTGAGATTAATTTTTAATTTAAGTAAACCCACGCTGCAGAAATAAGTTCACAAGGATGATGATTTTCTCGCTACAAGTATGTAAAAGACACGCTTGTCCTAGCCCGTATCCTATAATTATGTCAGCAGTGGCGAAACGACTCAATGTAAACTAGAGCCAATCCAAGTTAAATGAACCCGTACACAAGGTGTTAAAAGATCAAAAAATATGTTTAACAACCTACGATTTAAAGATTTTAAAACACTTTAATTTGAAATTAAGATTATTTTTGTCATGCTTTTTTTTTTCGAATTTAATTTTTGTATATTTTCGGAAAATAATAACAATTATTGTAAATCTTTACTAACACGATTAACACACGCCCCAAAAACAGAAGCTATTAAGAATATATTGTTTTTTAATTTTTTATTTTCGAATTTTTAAGCACATTTTGAACTTTGTAATATATGCGTAAATTTCACATAAAAATTAAGACACACTGTCTTGTGATTTGAAATTTAAAACTTTTAAAATAAAAAAAAAATTTTTTTTTTTGACTTATTAAATTTTCAAGTGAGAAAAAATAAAATTGTCAAAAATTATCTAAAAAAACTTTGAAAAGAAAAAAACTAGATGAAAAAATTTTGAGTATTTGAGAAGTAAATAATTGTAAATATCATGTCACAAACACACACAAAATTTTTCTTTTGATATATTATTTGATAATTTTGTTTACATTTTGTAAAATTTATTTAATTAAAAGTTTAAATTATTTTTATTTACTTTTTTTTTATGGAGTTCACAATAGTTTAGTTTATTTTTTTTCACACGATAGTATGTTCAAATGTGTGTCATACGTTATATGTGAGGATTTAAAAAATTATTTTTTTTTTTTTCAAAAATCAGCTTAACGTCATATTATCATTACATTTTGTTTTGGAACTTTCTTTACGAGATTCTTTACCACAATTTTGTATTTTTTGAAATACCAAAAAGATCTGAATTGATCTCATAGGGTACAAGGACCCACGTAGCACAGCGAGTGATAGATTAAAAAAAAAAATTTGATAAATTTTCAATTGAAATTTGCTTATTTAAAATAATTTTCGTTAAAATACATATGTGGTAAAGGATATAGGGATATGGAATCAATTGAAGAGTTTTTCACATGGACCTTTGTGTCATCATAGTAGGCAGAGGGTTAACAAGCAAATGTTTTTTTTTCTTTTTTATATTTTATTACTGAATTAATTTCGTAGTGAGTAATTTTTTAAATTAAAAACAAACAAAAAAATTCAAAACATAAAAATCCCCTTAATTGTCTTAATACACCACTGCTGGAAAACCTAATACGATTTAATTGTATTATAAAAATTCTTTGAATTACTTTTTAAAAAATTTGCAATAAAATTTAAAGAAATTGGATTATAATAAAAAAAATACTTTGTAATAAGAGTGAACAAACAAAAACAACAATAAAACAACAACAAAAATAGTGATAAACATATACAGTCAAAGTCCTCTAACTCGAAATCTCTGTAACTCGGATTTTCCTTTAACTCGAATTTTTTAGGCCTTTTTTTGCGCTCCCTTCAAATTTCTATATAAAAAATATCCTCTAAGTCGAAATTCCTCTAAGACGAAAATTCCTCTAAGTCAACATTTTTTTCAACGTTCTAGAGACCTGTAATTTCTCTAACTCGAAAGTATGCACAGCAAAAAATTGTAAGACAAAAATAAAAAGGGCTTCTATTTCATTTTATTTTTGTGTACACATTTCCTATTGTTCTAATATTTTTTTCAAAACACAATAAAAATAAGAAAATGTTCTCTTTCATATTTTATAAATATTTTCAAGTATGTATCATTTAAATATATTTTTAAGATTTTGAAATAATAAATTACATCTAATATAATGGAATTCCTATCTTTTTATTTCTAACAAAATCTTTACTTTTGTTATATGCAAATCCTTTAAATAAGGCGACAACGCAGTTTTTTCTAATATACACAGTCCAAAACATAATTCAATATATTGATAAAGAAAATATAGTTATTTCTTTTTAAACGATATTTAGTATATGTATTTAGGATCGAGAAACTATAATGTGGTGGAAAGAAAGGTTAAAAATGTAGAGTTTATTAATAATAAATTTAAAATGAAAAGAAAAAAATATTTTAAAATTTTTCAACCTATAAAATTAGCAAATTCTATACATATTTAGATATGTATGTGTTTCTTATATTATGTAGTTAGCAAAAAAATTAATTTTTTTTTTCAATCTCTATAACTCGAATTTCTTCTAAAATCCCTTTAACTCGAAGTTATTTTGATGGCAGCTGACGATTCGACTTAGAGGAATTTGACTGTATGTACATATGGATAAAAAAACACAAAACAAATATAAAGGGTGATTTTAAAAACGCATATAACATGTTGTGATGCGGTAAACTTTGACATTTTAAAATTTTTTACTTTGTATTAAAGCGATAATTAAAATGTTTTGAAACTCACCCACACTACATACATATTCATTTTCACATTTTTATTTATATTTTTATTGTGGTTATTTGAAATCTAATCATATGTACTTTGATCACGTGTTTTTCGAATATTGAATATACATGATAATGTCATTGCTTTGTCATACAACATACTTTTTCTGATACTCAAAATGTATGTTATCATATAATTAATGACAAGACTAATTAAATTTTTTTTTTTTTTTTTTTCTAAATACATTATACACTTATTATTATACCTAAATTATATATTCTCACTTTATCTGCTGTACAACATTTATAAATTATATTAAATTATTATCATTTTTAACATATATAAAAAAAAAAAAAAAATTAAATAATATTAGATTACACAGAAATGTGTCTGATAGAGTAAAAATCAGAAAAGAAAAAAAAAAAAAAACCACGCACGCGTTTCATAATTAATAAAATTTCAATGACAAATTCGCGCGTAAAAAAAAAAAATGTTTGCTATGAAATATTTTGAAAAATTCAAATAAAAAATACTTAAAAATGAAAATAAAAAAAATAATAATAATAAAATCGATAAATAAGTCTCTACTATCATCAATCAATATTATTTGACCTTATAAAATTGCATACGTTTTCAATAATGTGTGTATGTGTGTACTGTGGTGGTATATATGTATGTGTGTTTTTGATGTATAAATTATATCAGAAAATTTATATTTAAAATATGACACAAATTTTATTAATTATTTATATTTGCAAAAAAAAAAAAATATATACCTACTTTATTTATTTTCATTTTATATTTATTTGTGTCAGCAGAAAATATGAAATAATAATATTATTTATAATTTGTTATTTGTTGCAGTGTTTTATGTTTTGGTTTTTTTTTTTTTCTGTTTTTTTTTTGCTCTTTTAAGACTTTAATTGATTTTATCAAGGTTAATTTTTAAATTAATAAAAAAACTACACGTAAATATTTGTAGATTAAATTATACTACATATACATATTTGTAGATATTTATGATATATGTAAGTATTTTTTTTTTTTTGTATCAATCAATCGATCAATCAATTTTTTTGTTGTTGTTTGTTTTCATTTATTGTTTGTTTTTTTTGTTTTTGTTTTTTTTTGTTTTATTGAAAATTTTGTTCTATTTAAAATTTTTATTAAAATTGAAAGTTAAACCACACCCCCAACCCCCATCCCACCCCCACCCAATTCTACATAAAAGACTATAAGAGTCTGTTAGCCTCTTAAGTGCAGTTAGCAGACATTTAACAAGATTTCAAATATTAAACCAAAGAAAATATTTAAGGATTTTAATAGCTTTTTTAAATGATCGTAGTCCTTTTTATATATTTTTTTTTTTTGTAATTTTCGGCAGATTTATGATAATGATTCAACTGGGGTACGACAGTGATACGACAATCGTACTACAAATATGACATTTTTTTTTTTTTATTGCATTTTTATGTGAAAAAGTTAATTGAAAAATTAACAAAATACCATGAACTGTAATATTTTATTTATACGCATTGCTTTTTGATACAACACTATACCCTTTGTGTGTAGTCATTGCAGAAATTTGCATCTAAAAGAAGTAATAATCTGTATTATTTGTGTCACATAACGAAAACTGAATTAAAATTTCAGTACATGTTTTCCATATAAAACAAAGTATGCTTTACAGGAGTTTTTTTTTAAATCATTTCTTACATTCATTAGAACTCCTAAAAAAGTAATAAAATGTGTAAGCAAATTATATGCATGACTTATTTTAAAATTTTATAAAACAAAAAAACAAAAAAAAACCACAAATTTTTTATATGTAAATCAGATGTTTACAGAATGACTTTCCATCATTCAACCAGTGGGAATATTATCGCAGGATTATTCAAAAAAAAAAAATAATAATAATAATTGCAATTCCTTGGTACATTCTGGTTCTCACACTTTTCTGTGTACGCCATTGAAACGCATTTAATTTCAGTTTTTTTTTTTTTTAAAATCCATTATGACTTAAAAACAAACAAACACAATCTGAATATGGGACTAATTTTAATAAGTACCTACATACATGTATGAACATAGGTGCACACATACTATAAAAAAACTATGAGGAAACATAAATTTTAATAATGAAAAAAAAGAAAAAGGAACAAAAAATATAATAAGAAAACATTTTTTTTTTTTTTTTTTTGGAAAATTGCAGCTGTTGCAGTCAAGAAAAATTATCTTAAAAATTAAAAAAAAAACACATTTTTCTCCCCCTTTTTTATTTATTTACGTTTTTTTTTTTTTTTCTTTTTTTGAGAAAAATAAGAGAAATCGAAAATATACATAGAGGAATGCATTTCATATTTTTACAAAACAAAAAATTGATGTTCTTTTTTTATTTTTATTTATTTATTTTTTTTTTTGAAAGATAAAAAATTAAGATTTTCTGCATTGCTGGGATGGTACTCGTGTATATGCGAAATAAAATCTGACATAAGAATAAAATTTAATGAGATTTGAATGCATATTGATGCTGTATTATTGGAAAAGTGGAGGGTACATATGTATGATCATTGATGTATGTATGTATGTTGTTGTTTTTGTTGTGTTAGTAAGTAGTACCATTGGATATATAATCTCATAAAAAAATAATATCATACATACATAATTCCTTAACGTATGATTTTGTTTGCATCTTCGGAATTGCATAAAACATATTTCTTTGTAGTTTTTTGTATTCCCTGTATTCCCAAACACGCACTCTTTACGTTTTTTTTTTTTTTTTAGTTTTGTTTTTGTTTCCTTATTACTTACTATTTTTTTTCCTAAGACAACGCGTCATAACAAGAAATACTGGTTTACATGACGTTTCTCCTTATATTTTATATGTTATTTGAATGTTGTGATCTTGTTGGGGCTAAAATCCAGCAGCATAATTGATCACAAATGAAGGAAAAAAAACAAAAAACAAAAAAAAATAACCAAACTAAATGAAATGAACTTACCAGACAACAACAAATAAAATATGACTATAAAACGATATGTAACAGATAAATTTTCCATCCAATATCTTAAACTTGAGTAATTTCACATACATATCTGTAGCTTTTAAGATACTTGTTGTTATTACTAGCACCACAAGAAAAGGAAGCGAAAACTAAAAAAAAAACCCTTGACATTTATTCTGAACAACGCCAAAATCCAGTTTACCCTGATATAAGTTGTCTAGTCTATGGTCCCTGGATTTGTGTGGTGTTTTGCTCACTATAAAAGAAAGAGCTATATATAGTTGCTGCTGTTAATGATGATGGTAATTTGTAATGTAGTGTACACTACATGGGATAAATGTAACGACTAAGAAGAAAAAAACCATAAGAAGAAGAAAAAAAAAATAGTAGGTATTTTTTTTTTAAATAAAATTTTATTATTCACGCAAAATAATACAGCCTAGTGTATTTCTGTGAATTACATATGCTATCTATGACGCATAAATATGAAGGCCAAAAACTGTCAGAAAATGATACAGAAAGAGTACCGTGAAAAAAAAAAAAAAATTAATAGAAATATAAAATACAAACAGTAAGTCAATTTATTCCCATATAAAGAGTAAATCATACTTAATTAATCCAAGAAAAACAAAAAAAAAAGCAACAACAACAACAAAATGAGGGCAAAAATATTAAAGGAAAAAATGAGAAGAAAAAAAGAAGAAAAAAAAATTGCTTTCAAAAGGAATGTCGGTTTATTTAAAAGCTTACATGTGTTTTTCTGTATATTTTGTTTTCATGAGAAAATATTCACAGAAAAAAAAAAACAAAATGAATAAAAAAAAAACCAAAGAAAAATATATTAAAAGATTGTAAAATAAAAAAAAAAAAAGATGACTTACTGTCTGTGGGGGAGATAATATTGTAATTAATGTGGCCATCATCACAACAGACTATGTCTATTAAAAGGCGTTACCCGTATTCACATGTATGTAAAATTTAAAAAAAAATAAAAAAGTATTAATAAAATGACAGGCACATGACATGTAAGGAACGCACGAAAAAAAAAAAAAAAAATAACATAGTTGAGAAAAACTAAAAGAACATAAACTAAACTTGTTATTTTGTGTCAAAAATGATATTCTTATAAAGTATTTAATAAAAGTAATAAGATAGGTACTAAAAGTAAAAAAAAAAAGGTGAGAGTATAGGTACTTAAAATTCACCTGTCAAACAAGCACAACAACAAAAAGGGATGAACAAAAAAAAACAAACAAATTGATAATGAATAAAATGTTACATTAAAATTACTTATAGAGAAAAATGCCGTTTTTTTTCACTTTAGATTGCACAGAAAAAAAACCAACATAAAAAAAAGATATTTCATTTGTCAGCAGATACATTTTTTTTTTTTTTTTGACAGGTATATTATAAGTTTATCATAAAAGATACATTAAAAACTTATTTTTGTATCTTGGTCACGAGATACAATGTAATGTATATCATGTGATGTAAATTTATAATTAATTTATAAAAGATATTACTGGTGTACTGTGTGACGACTGACGGCAAAATTATGCCAACACAAAGAAAATGTCAATAGTTTAGTCATGGTAGAGTAGATTAAAAATATGTTACGAGTTTTTTAATATCTAAATGGCTTAGAACATTGAAATTTAGTTTGCAAGGATACTGGACGAATAATAGATTTTAAAAATATGCGAAAAACGAATCGTCCAAAAATTTTCCATAGCGTTTTCAAGCTCCTTAAGTTGATTTTACGCTACAACAATACCTTCTACATTTTCGAAACTACGCTCCGCTCCGTAAATATTTTCCAAAATTCTTTTTAGCTTCTTAAATTAATTCATTGCACCTGTTTGTCAGTCATGTATGTCGATAAACAACTTCAAAATATTAAGATTTCCTAAGATCATTTTCTTCTTAGAGCGTTTAATCTTTAATTCTAGTGTGGGCTACACATTATGAA
Source organism: Bombylius discolor (assembly GCA_939192795.1). Classification (NCBI taxonomy): domain Eukaryota; kingdom Metazoa; phylum Arthropoda; class Insecta; order Diptera; family Bombyliidae; genus Bombylius; species Bombylius discolor. The sequence continues at coordinate 2,870,878 of OW584242.1, forward strand.
TCCACTTGTTTTTTCCTCCTCGTTATTTAGATTATATTCGAAAATGTCCTAAAAATAAATATGTACATAATTTTTTATATGTCATTCATTTGTATCTAAAAAATTTTAAAAATATTATTTTTTAAATACCTGCCATTGCCATAGAATATACACACTTTACATCGTTACATGACAAACGATGATGGTGGTTACCAGTTAGTTGGTGGCGGCGATATTACAGCAAAACAAATGTATTCTTAGAATTTTTATCTTTTTTTTTTTTTTCTCTTCTAAGATAAAATCAGTATCTTTATTTTTTTTTTCGTCGTCTAAAGTCGTTATTGGATAACATAAAAATTTTAATACTATTAATATCTTATTTTATTTATTGTCTTTATTTTTTTTCCCTCAAAAAAAACATAAAAAGAAGGATAAATTTTGATATGTGTCCGTCCATTATAATTCAAAATGATGAATAAAAAAAATCTACGACATATTCTTAATGAGAAAATATTTCAGTTTTTTTTTTTAAATGTAATAAAAAAAAAATGACCTTAAAAATTTCATGTTGAAAAATTAGTAGTTGAAGTGCTCCTTCCTTGAAGGTGTTCTTATTACAATGGAAAAAAAAAAGTTACAGCATTTTTTTTTTCTGACTAAGGCATTTAATTGTTAGTATTTTTTTTTTTTAAATAATTTTTAATATTCTAAAAGTATCTTTAATTAATATTTTTTCAAGCAGATAAATCTCACCTTGTTCTTCTCTCTTTTCTTTTTTTTGTTTTTTGTTTTTCATAAATTTAAATTTTCACACTCTCTATTGTAATTTTCTCTAAAAAAAAAAAATTTAAAGACGAAAAAAAAAACAGCATTTATTTTGCACATGCTTTTTTTTTTTATTATTTTGTCCTAAAAAAAAAAATTGCAATAAATTTTATTGAAAAGCCAAGAACACAAAAAATATGAAGGAAAAAAAAAATGTATTTTTTTATCGAGGACAAATTTTAATGTTTTACAATGGCAAGAAGAAAAAAAAGTTAAAAAGTCTTTTTTTAATGTGTTTTTCTGGTATATTTTTATGATTTAAATTTTTATCTTTTTTTTTTTTTTGTAACAGGAAATTTGTGTGGGATTAGGGAAATAAGAAAAAAAAAATTTACATCCTACATATTTGTTTATTTTTATTTAGTGTCTAAATTTTTTTTTTGGTGTTCCATAGAAAAAAATGTCAGACATTTCGACGGGGAAAATTTTTTTTACTTATTTTTTCCGTGGAAATACGTCGAAGCACTTTGCATTTTGTTTAGGAAACATTAATGGCGCGTTTTAAAGAAAAATAGAATGCAGAAAAGGTTATGGGAAGAATAAAAAAAGAAACAAATTAAATGAAAGCTCTAACTTCCTCGGAACTCTTTCATGATGGCAACTACAGAATTTGGTCATAAGGTATCGACAGTTGTGGATCTTAGACACAGGATACAGGATACACTTCTTTCCTTTGATAGCCCATGAATGGACTTAAATAACTCCGATTAGTCTTAGTCTTGTTGAGAAATGTTTCGGAATTGTAAAAAAACTTGGGGTAGTTTGAATTCTGGAAAAAAATTCTTTAATTTTTTCAATTGGACCGAATTCATAAGTTTTACACATGATTTACACACCAAGTCCTCGTGTCATTGGAATTCACAGCAAGAAAAAAATCACAAGTCTTCTGCAGATTTTTCATTTTCGTTTTAATTTTATAATTTTGGCTACCTTACAATTAAAAACTAACCTGTTTAAAGGATAAACTATTTTAATACAAATTAATGTCGAAAAAATATCAAAAACAATTTTTTTTTCCTCCTTTTTTTTCGATAGACTGCTTTGCCAAAAAATTTAAATCTCTTACAAACGACAAAAAATCATTGAAATCAAAAACGCACAACTAAAAATACAATTTTAATGATTGCGCGCCATGAAGAAGAAAAAAATCTTTTCAGAAAAAAAAAAAGAAAAAAAATGCGGTACATTCATGCCGTAAGAAAAATTAAATTAAAAAGAAAAAAGATTGATAAAATCATGCTTTAATAATTTTATAGTAAGCAAAATTATATTTTGCTGTTTTGTGTACCTACTTCTTTTTTTTTGTTTATTTTCAAAATAATATTTACTATATAATAATAATTTTTTTTTCTCATTATTTGGCAAACAGATTGAAATAAAGTATTTAAAAAATTTTACAGTGTTGGTAGGTTATAGAAATTTTTCCCTTTTTACTATGAGAAATTCAAACTTGAAAGTGAGACTGAAGGTTGAATGAAAATGAAATATTGTACAAATGAAAAATTTTCAGTGTTTTCTTGAATAAACGAAGATGAAAAAATGTAGTAGTAAAAGACCCACTTTTTTAATTTTATTTTCGTGATGTAGTAACACTAAAAAGGGGGAACTTTTTTTTAAAAAAAGCTGTAATTCGTTTAATAACATTTACTCAGTTTTTTCGAGAAGACGTTTCTTCTAAACCTCCAGTAAATTTAAGTATTTCCCAAGGGAAAAAATCAAAAATTTATTCAGGTAATCTAGAAACTGTGAGTCTCCAATACTGACATATAATATAGAATAACTGTGAATATAAGAGGCACACTTAATGTTTATTTAATTTTTTTTTTCTCTTTTACTTCTGTTGAGAACATAAATTTTAATTAAAATTACATATTTTGATGTTTGTACAGAAATAAATCAATAGAATGAAATGAAAAAAACATTTATTAGAAAAAAAGTAAATAAACAAATAAATTCAAAAAAAAATAAAGGAAATAAAAATATTTACATTGCAGAAAAAAGGGGATACACATGTGTGATTGCTTTGTTTATTTCAAAACGGAAGAAAAACACTTTTTTTCTGGAAGCATGTGTTTGCTGCAAAAAAAAAATAATTGCTTAGTAAGTTATTTTTAAATGGAAAATTATTATGAGAAAGCACCTAAGGTTGTTGTTTTTATCTAGTACGCGTGGTTGCCTACATTTTTATAAAATTTCAGAAGTTTGAAAATTTTTTTTTTGCAATTGAACAACGCTATCAAAAGTGAGAGGTTTTTATGTTACCAAAAACACATTAGGTAGATACTAGCATTTTCTTCTTCCATAGAAAGTACAGTTCTTAGAAGGTTCCACATTCAATGTTCTGCACATAAGATAGGAAACTTCTGGGATCCTGCGAAATCAGTTTCTGCCTTTTTTATTTCCTACTGTTCCGTAAGTTTTGCTTGGTTGACGTGGGGATCCTCGAAATTTTCCACAGACCCAATTAAAACTGAGAGTGCTGTTGATACCACACCGTAAGATTTAGTCACTCTACTGTATAGTCGTCTAGACTAAAAATGGTGATAGTCTTAACTTCGTACTGTTTTATGAAATCAAGAATTTTAGAAGTTCGAAAATCTGAAAAATTGCAAAAACCAGCCTAATTGATAACAAGTTCTTCCAATATTTATTCTTTTTGATATTTTCACTTGGAGTTCCACAGGTAACTTATCTATATCCCTTGCTTTTTTTTTTTTTTAATAGGAAAAAAAATAATATTTCCACTGTTTTATAGACTCGTACTAAAACAAAATAAATAAATAATAAATTTAAAAATCAAGCAATAAAAATTCAACAAGTTATGATTAAATACGCCGCCATAAAATTTTGATAGAAGCTTTTTGACTTTTTTTCCCTTCAAATGAATGTCATGAATTTCTATTATCATTACTTGGAAACTGTTACATTTCTTTTCTTCAATAATTTCACATTTTTTAACCAAACAAATTCCTAAAAAAAAAAACAATTTTATCTATAAAACACAATAAAATACATATTGTACTTTAATTTCTTTTTTTTTTTCTTTACGGTTAAGATAAGAAAAAAAAAACCTATAGTCCAATCGTATTCTGTACATTGTGAGTTGTGAGGTTATACGCGATTTTAATGAAAAATTTTTTGCATTACGTGAAAATATTTAATGGTTTCTTCATAATTTTTGTCATTTTTAGCTGAAATATTTTTCCTTATTTTTATGAATTATTTTTTCTTGTTAATTTTAAAATAAAAATAAAATCAAAAAAGGTATCAAGTGAAATTGTTATTTTCCAAAATTGAAAAAGAAAAATAATTGACAAAGTTTTGTTGTGTTTTTACGTATAAGTTGTGTATTGAAATTTGATTACAATTATTTTCTAAGATTTTTTGTTTTTGTTTAATTCGACATCGTGTGCAAAATATTAAATTACAAAAAAGCATTAAATCTTAGTATCTACTTTTTTTTTTTCAATTGAAAAAAAACATTTTTATTAAGAATCACATTTCAGTAATTTTTTACCTAGTACTGTTTTAACTGCTAATTTTCTTCTTCTTTTGTTTTTTTATTTTTATTTTTTTTTTTCAGATAAAATTTATTGAAAAATTTTGAAAGAAAAATTAAAAAACAAAAAAAAAAGATATAGAAAAAAAAAACAAAACATGTCTGTTTTTCAAATGGGTCCTGGTACATTAGCAGTACCAATGACAATGTTTAAAAATAATCGTAATCGTGTTATATTGGAATTAAAAAAAAATCAACGTGTAACAGATGGTGCATTTATTTTATTACAAGGTGGAGATAATGTTAGTTTTTATGATACTGATGTGGATTACAATGTATTTCGACAGGTAAGTGGAAGATTGTTTTTATTTTATTTATTTTTAAATATATAAAAATTACTTTATTTTTATTTTGTGTAACAACATATTCAAGTGGATTATCATTTTTATTTTTATTGTTATTATTATTTTTCATTTATCCTTGTTGAAAATAACAATTTTATTTTTATGTTTTTTTTTTTTTTTTTTTATTATTTTTACATTTTTAATGGAAATTCAATAAACATGTGAGTTTCTCCCTTTTAATGTATTTTATTATTATATTCTTGTTTGTCCGAAGGATTTTATTGTCAATAATAAAAAAAAATATCTTTAACTTGAGAAAATTGAGCAAAACAATAAAAACAACTGGCAAAAAAAAAAAAAAAAAATCATAATATTTTGCCGTATTTTTTTTTTTAAATTTTTTTCAACTTTTTTTCTTCATTATTTCACCCTGAAGATATTTTTTCTGTTTTAGTTTTTATTTTTATTTTGAACAAAATATCTTCACATAAAATATAAACTGTTTTTGTTTTTTTCAATTCAAACACAGATAATTTTAAGTATTTTATTTATTTTTATATCTTTTGTTTATTTTCTTGTTATTGTTGATTTTTTTTCTCCTTCAATACACCAACAGCAACGTATATTCTTGTATGTATGTATATTTTTTTTTCGAATTGTTTTCGTGTAAAAAAAAAAACTTGATAATAATATGTGGTGTAGGTCGATCGCTGATATACCTATAGCAAAATATAAGTCGTTTTTCGGTATGCGATTATTAAATCAATCGATGTCAATTTAATAATAACAAACAAGAGAAAAAAAAAAAGGGTAAAACAACAACAACAACAACAATAAAAGATATTTTTCCCATATAACAAAAACACATTCATATAGAGGAATGCAATCTATATCTGGTGCAAAAGAAGAAAAACGAAAGAATAAGAAAAAAAACAATAACAAATAACTTTGAAAATAGTTTTGCAGTATTTTATAAAATCGTATTTGTTTTTTTATTTTTGCTATTATTTTTTTTGTTTTTTTTTTTTTCACAATTTTTTAAATGTATCTTGTGAATTGAATTCACAAAGCTTTTTCATGGTGTTATTATTACTTTTTTTTTTTTTTTAATTTTATTTCTTGTTGTTATTATTATACATGACAGTCGACGTCCTCGTAATTGGGGCCGATGTCTGTCATTGAACTCTCCATTAGAATATGTATAGATATATGTATATGTATATGTATATGTATATGCATATATGTATCTATAACTTATAATGTGTAAAAGTTAGAGAGACGACATATTAGATAGAACATGTTTTTTGTAGTGCATATTATTTATATTATTTTATATGCATACATAACATTTACCACCCCCTTTTATGCAATTAATCATTCAAATATATTAAAAGGGTGTTTTGAATAAAGCGAAATAGTATAAGTTATAAAGTTTTGTTGAAGCTGTGGTGGTTCAAAAGGTATTTAATTGCATCGCAATCATTAAAAGTCATGGTTTTTGCACTGATTTTCAAAAGGGCAAAGGCATGTTTAGCTTATGATAAAAATAAATTTGTCCTTTCTGCTGGCGACTTTGTGGTTTGCAATCTACTGTTTTTTTCTTTCCCATGGCGCTTCAGTCTGAATGAGCCCCAGCCTCCTCTAGTCTTTTTACTATTGAAATATTGAAATTATGAATTTCAACAGATTTAGGCAGAGGCAAAAACTCACCTATTTTTCAAGCAAATTCTGTTTCCTAACATTTAGCATATGGATTCTGCATCAACGGTTTCAGTAAAGATTTGTTTCCCAAAAATTTCATTCACAGAAGTTTCAATATTTCTTTAGATCTTGCTACTTCTTGGAACTGTGGAAGAAATTTTGAACGTACAAGGTACTTTAAAAATAATTTTTCGAAAACACCCTTTTATTTTATCATTTTACCTGATTATAGTCCTCTAATAAAGTATGTGTGACGATGTGCTGTTTTTCTTATATACATGTATAAATTTTGCAATGCTAGTTTTTATTTTTAATTTTTTTAAATTGTTTTGTGCATTAGCAAAGAAGAATTATACAAGTTTTTTTTTTTCTATGACATGAATGACGCGTCTAAATTGCAATCTAACGTCATACAATTGCATTTTTGTTATGGTACTTTTTCATCATACTTTCTGTTGTTGTTGTTGTTTTTTTTTTGCATGACCAATTAAAAATATTGAATATGACACGTAAACATGTTGCATTTATAGATACAGAATATGTTTATCGGTATATATACTCGTATACATATATATTTTTTTTTTCATTAAAAAAAAAATTAATAGAAAAATAAAGTAAACATTTGTAGATTCATTCATTCATCGTGTATTATCTATCGGTATGTTTTTTTAATGTTGTTTATTGTACAATTTCATTTATCAGATACTTTAAAAAAAAATATAAAAAAACATATGTATACACTTTTTTTTTAAATTGTCATCATTTCATTTATTTTGTTTTTCACATCAATGATGATGATGATTATCATCAACATTATGATGGTCAGTCATCATTATGATTACAAATAATGAATTTTATCTATAAATATTACAATTATGGAAGATACAAGATATTTATACATATGTTATGTATGTATGTAGATAAAATTACATGTGATAAATAATTTTTAAAATGCATTAGTTAAATGTTTTTGTTTTATTGTTTGAAAAAAGGAATGGAGTTAGAAGAGAGTGAATGAATTAGCTTTATTATAATTGATATGACTTGTATTATTTTTTATTGGCTACATGATACGTTTCATAAAGCATTTATTTTAAACTACAAAAAAAAAAAAAAAAAAAATTGACCAGCATCTCTCTTTGATAAACAGAAATACTATACACATATGTACATATGTATATTCTAACCCTCTGTATTATGAATTATTATTATTATTATTGATAATAATAATAATTTTTGATATGTTATAATACTCATATGTTTAGATTTGGTGATATAGATTCATATTACAGTAAATGGTTAACCACATGAATGTGTAATTGATGTGAATTTATGAATATGATGATAACATACATATATGTATATGAAACATATAACATATTCAGGTATTAAAGAAACAAAAGAAATGCAACAAAAACATAACGTGTTATAGATTTTCATTAAATTACATGTCAATATATTTTAGAAGAATTTCAATTATAATTTAATATAAAATTTAAATTAAAATGTCAAAAAGTTGAACATTAATATGTTATATGCTGTTTTTCTATTGTTTAGAAATGTTTAGTATATGAAAAATAGTTTTTATTTATGATTTTGTTAACAAAAGAAAATTGTTTAGATTGAATTTTAAAATGAAAATGGAAGACATTGATTGAAAAGAAAAGAGAATTAAAATAGTAACGAGTATAAAATCGACTCCTGTGGAATTTCATGTTTTTTTTTTTTTCAAATATTTTTTTTTTCTTCTGTAGGAGGTTTGGGTATTCTTCATCAATGATTAGATGGTAACTGAGAACAGCAAGTGACATGACATTCGGTAGCTCAATAGTTTAAGAGCATTACCCCGGCAAGGTAAAGGTTCCGTGGTTCGATTCCCGGCCGAGTCGAATGTCGTTTTTTCATGTTTTTCAGTTACTACATTTCTTTTGTGGCTTTTACCCAAAATTTCTCAAATTCAAACCTTAGTGTTTGTTGACATGAACATGAAATTTCCTGCTTCAAAGTAAGAGAACAAAATGGCCATTAAACAGATCCTTGTAGAACACCATTTGTTTTTTTTTATTTTTTTATTTTACATCTTTAAAATTTTCCAAACTACAATTCAATCGTTTTTTTTTTAATTATCCATAATCTAAGAAACCTTTAATTGTTATTTCTGTTGATTTTGAATCGATTTTCTAGTCAATTTTCAATTTTGAATTTAAAATGATACTCCTACTTTTTTTCATTTGTATCTTTTTCTATGTTTTAAAGGTCACAATTGAAAAACAAAAAAGATTTATATGAAAAGTTTTTGTTCAAATATGAATACTATCACCATTTCATATGTGTTTTTATATTTCTATTTTATTTTGTATTGTTTTTTTTATATTGTTGTTGTTGTTATTGTTCAATAATAAGTTCAAGGTGCCTACTATTATTATTTTTTCTTTGTTGTTGTTTCTTTTTGTTTTTTTAAAGGTCTTAGTAATTTTTAAAGTTTTTATATACATAGCATTCGAATGAAAAAAAAAATAAAGTACTTCACCAGTGATTATTATGTTTATGTCAATTTTAATGAGATCATTAATATGAAATATCATTAAAAAAAAAGTGTACTTATATTGTTTATCTAACGATCATACTGGCATAATTACAAAAATTTGGTTGGATTGGAAATTTTTCATGTGGAATGTGTTTTGTTGATACGCCTTATTTTTCAAGAAAATCTGACTTGTGAGGTTTGATAGTTAAACCGCCGACGATATAATATTCTGTTTTTTTATTTATTTTTCTAATTTTTTTTTTCTTGTGTTTTCCTAACAATTTTCATATAATTGTTTATTATTTTTCTTGTAGTATTTTCTTCTGTTTAAAAACGTTCATAAAAAAAAAAACTTGTTTTTCTTCATGTATTTACAAGTATTATGTATCTTGTATCTTTTTTTTTTTTTTTTTTGGTTTTTCTTATAAAAAAAAAAAAAAAACACTTTCTCAACATAATGCATAACGTGAAATGTTTTTCTTTTGTTGGTGTTTAATTCTTTTTTTTTTTGTTTAGATGTTATTTACCCAACCCCCCTTTTCAAAGTCTTTGGTCTATAGTATACAATTCCATTTTTTTATTATACTATAATACTGATTATAATTATTGTTATTTTGTGGTTTTAAAATGTGTTGTTTGTTTTTTTTGTTTTTCTTAAGTTTTTAATTTAAAATAGTAAAGTAAGTCGTAAACGGAAATTGAAAAAGAAAGAAAGAAAAAAAAAAAAGCAGACCAAACAACAAGACTTTAAATTATAAAAAAAAAATAAAAACTTAATAATATAAACTTGAATTATATTGTGTTTAGACGATACAATAGTATATGGTCTAATTTATGCACTTTTTAATATTCCATTCACAAATGAAATCTAATTTAGTTTTTATAACGTTCGTAAACCATATGTGTTTTTTTTTCTTTCTTTTTCTACTTTGAAAAAAAAAAAAAGGAGAAAAAGAAAAAATAAAGAAGAAATTACAATTTCCATTTAAAAAAAAAAAAAAAAAAAAATGTAGAGCTACCTCATGAAATTTTTTATTGTTAATTTTTTTTTTTTTAAGTTTGATATGAAGAAAAAGTATATATACCTGATATAAGTTTAGAAAGGTGCGATAAATGAACGTTTTTTTTTTTATATTTGGAATGAGTATTATGCGAAGCGAATATAATGTACAATAACGAATAATTAATAATGAATTGTGGTTTTTTGTTTTTAAAAGGCTTTAGGCGTACTTATAAGAAAGAAAAAAAACGCAAACGCAACAAAAAGTACTAGTAAACTTTAAATGAGGTTTCATGATGAAGAAAACGAAACAAACAAAAAAAAATTCTTTTCAGTAATTTTAAGAACCGTGAACTGTGTGCAATTTTTTTTTTAAAACAGAGAACAAAAATTCAGATATATGTATATTTTTTTTCCGGTGTAAATATCAACAATATAAAATTATCTAGCGAAATATTAACGCTCCACAAAATTATTATGATAAATATAAAATATTGTGAGTTATTATTACTGGTCTGTTTGTTGTAGACAATAACATCAACCTTTTTGTTTTTTGGTTTTTGTATTTATATCGTCATCATAGGTATAGGCATCATATTTTCTAACCCGTTCATTGAAAAGGTCAACCTCACTGATAGGTGAATATTATAGTGTTGTTGAATTTTTAACTTTAGGATATTTTTTCGAATTTCCGACATATCAAAATTTTTTTCCAAAGCTTACATTTTTTAAGGAATAAAAAGTACTAGAGCTGTGCTAACAAAAGCAACGTAAATGAATACCCCTATACTTTGTGGACCAGAATTTGAAAAAAGGGTCTTCAAAAAAAAAAAAAAAAAAAAAAGTGATTAAATTCTTGTATACACCCAAGTTTTTTTTTCTTGATAGATTTTTTTGTTGTTTATTCCTCGAAGATGACTGATCACTTTTTTGATAATGGACTTAATGAAATAAGACCTCTATCCTTCAAGCTCAAGTTTTTCACACTTTAATATTTTTACTTGAAAATTTATTAATCAAGGCAAAACATTAACACTGAACTATATTTTGTCAGCTAATCATTTTGAAATTATAACCGCCAAAGATTTATTCAAGTGTTGCGCAAACATTTTCTCTGAAATTTAATATGTATTATCAACCAAACATCATTCCCACCAAAGGGTTAATTGCAATTCATCTTCAAGTGTAGTACTCAAGGAGAACAAGAAAATTAAATAAAAATATACTTTTTGTTTTTTTTTTTAAGTTTCCAAAAGATACATTTTTTTTTTTTATTATAAAAAAGATACTTCAAAAAAGAAAAGATACGTACAATTTTTATGTAAGAAATTGCAAAATAAAAATAAATTTAAGAAGACAAAAAAAGATACAGCACATAAACAAAACTTTCAAATTGTGGTACAATGATACTATCTATTAAAATCCATTTTAAATTTGTAATACATTTTACAGTTACACACTTTTTACTTAAAATATAAAAAGAACCGGTACTACAACTATACGATTCAAGATACTCCAAAAACAATCTTTGACAAAAAAAAAAAAAAGAAAAAAAATGTATGAATGTATAAAAACCAAAAAAGGGAATGAATTGTTGTTGTTGACTTGATAACAAAGAAAACACAGATCAAGAACAAGGAAAGTCATAAGGAATAAAGAGATTTTTATTGAAGAAGAAGATAATAAAGAAGAAAATGATGATGGAAATGGAAGATGGAATGATTTTGAATTCATTCATTTTACCATATTTAGAAAAAAAAAAAAAACTTTGCAACTTGAATGGTGGGTAAGATAAATGCAGAAAAGAGATGAAGTTTTGAAAAAAAAAAAAAAAATCACAGAAAAAAAATACAGGTAGATCAATGATGATGATGATGACAACAAAAACCAGTTCATTTAATGAGAAAGAAACATACATAAAAGGTAAAGACTGCTTGTCTTCTTGACTTGATTTGTTTTTTATTTTTTTTAATTTTATTATGGTTTTTGTTTCAGTATGTGTGTATGTATTTTCAATTCAATTCAATCTATGAGTGTTCTTCTACTATTTTGCTTATTTTCTTCGAAAATATCTTTTACCATTTCCACAACCTTGTTCTTTTTGCATTGAGTTGAATGATTAAAATAATAAGATATCGTTTAATGTAAACAAAAGATACTTCTATAGATATATATTCACCATGATGATATGTATAGAAAATGCAAAGATTGTTAGACAACAAGAATTCATTTTTGAATTAATGCTTATTATTTTTCAAATGGGAAGGAATTAGAAGTAAAAAAAAAACAATAAAATAAAAGGAAGGTATCTTATGTATCGACAAAAAAAAAACCGCAGATTCAGTTTATTGTGTTGTATCATAGATTGGAATTTCCGTTCAATCGTTGTTGTTATTGAAAAATGTTCAAAACAGAATTTGTGGATAATATAGGGTGTTTAAATGTGATGGAGGTGGGTAAGAACATTTTGAAATAGCAAATGTCTCAGCTTTGAAAACCAGAAGGCTCTGGAACTAAATCAGAAAAGTGGAAATTCTGTAAAGACGATGAGTCTATATGGAAAACTTTGATTATGTCATGGAAGTGGCTTCTCAAGCATAAAATAAAATCTTTAAAAAAATAGCGAACAAAGAACCTACTTTTTTCTGGAAAAATTTGTCTTAATTTTCCACATAGCTTCAAAATGTTCAGATACTTTAGTATTTTTGAGGACTCGCTAAATAAAAATTTTTTTGGCGTATTTTTTTTCTTCTGTTAAAAAAGTAACCTAGAAAATATAAATTTTGAACAGGAAATGCTACATCTTAAGAGGAATGCAAGTTGTTTAAAAACAATTAACTCTTTAATATTTTCAAGGCACCTTATTTAAAAATGAGATTCTAAAGGATCAAAATATTTGAACAACTAAACCAAATCTTAATTTTTTCCAAACTTTATTTTTTTTTTTTTCTCATTTGTTTGCAATTTTTTTTCTCTTTCCATAATAATATACCAGATCACCTCGAATTCCGTAATATCAAAGATTTCCGATATATGTATCTGTATCTATAACAACAAACTTAAAAAACAAAACCAATCTAAAAGAATATTTCTTGTATATTACCTTTGCTATACCTAAACCTTTCTTTTTTTTTAACAATTTTTTTTTCTTTTTCCATTTTCTACTACAAAAACCGGCTTCTTTTTTTTCTTATCATTTTTTTTCTTTCTCAAAACAATCCAATAAATAAAAATAAAAATTATTTAAAACTTGTTTTATATCATAAATTTTTGCACGTTTAAAATAAAAAAGAATGAAAAAACAAAAAACAAAAAAAAGCACACACACAAAAAAAAAATTTGAATGATTATTTGTAAAAATAATGCTTTCGGAATGTGGTTTTTGTATGAAAGAAAGGGTTAAAGTATTATATTATAGTATGGCATATAAAATTGCAAGCAAGAAATAATAAAAAAAAAACATGATAAGGAAACGAAAAAAAAAAAGATAAATAAAAAACATTATGTTAATGGTTTTCTGTTTATAAACATATAATAAAAACATATACATAATACGAGTTTTATAAGACGAGATCAAGTCAAGTTATTATATAAACCGGTTTTTAATTTTATTTGCAAATAATTACTGATTTATTATTGTAAAAATATTTAAAGAAAATTATTAAAAATTATAAAATAAAAAAAATATAAAAAATTACCTATAAAAAGTACAAATAGAGAGAGAGAAAAAAAAAAAAGATTGAGAATGATTCAATCTGGGAAAAAAAAAATGAATTTATTGATGATAAAAACTGTTAAGAGAACGAATCAGAGGTATTATTATGAATGAGAGACAATCAGGAAACGAATATTTTAAAAATGACAAGTTCTTTTTTTTTTTTTAAAATAAAAAAAAAAATTAATGGTAAAAATTGCTGAAAAAAAAAAAACAATATGGCGATTAGCAATTTGGATTTATAGAGATCAAAGGATTTTCAAAGTAACTCCCGTTAAACCATTTCACATGAGAATTTTCTAATAAGCTGTTCAGACATATTTTAGTCTTTTAATTTGAAAATTAAATTCTGTGAACTTTCAATTTAAAATAAAAAATTTACTTACAGAAACAAGTGAACTTCAAATTTTTAGAAATAACCATATTTCCGAAATAAGGTTTTGAAAAAAAAAAAAAAAAAAAAAAAAATTACATAATCTCGAATGGTTCCGGACAACTTTTGTCATCAGATTTTCAAAGTTCAATAAAAGGCTGGCTGTGAAAAAAAAATTAGTACTTAGTTGAAAAGTGATTTTTATGAGGTCACATTAAATATTGCTTGAACTGGAAGAGTGAGTTGAAGTTACTTGATTTTTCAAAATTCTGATAGTGTCAATTACCTGTCAAACCCAGCCGTTGAAATGAATGTTAGATTTACTCATAATTGAATTTTGAAAGTCGGAGAAAGTTTTGTTACATAGAAATTGCTGTAAGAGTGTTTGTAGCAAAATTTTAGAACGGTTTAAGCTTAATCCAAATAAATAATTTTAAGCAATTAAATTACCATGAAAGAGGTATTTTAACTAATAATTGGAGACAGTTTTTAAAGGCGAAATAATTAAAACTTATTTTTTTGTTTGTTTTTATTTTTATTTATTTTATTTATTTATCTTTTTTTAAAATTTTTCTTAGGAATCATATTTCCAATACATGTTCGGAGTAAAAGAACCTGGCTGTTATGGAGCTGTTTCTGTGAAAAATGGACGTTCAATCCTTTTTGTTCCTGAATTTCCTGAAGAATATGCAACATGGATGGGACCACTTTTGAGCCTGAATGACTACAAGAAAATGTATGATGTCGATGAAGTTTATTTCGTGAATAAGGTAACTGTTAAGTTTTTTTTTTAAATATTATTTGCTTACCTATTTCATTGCTCCATTACTTATTGGAATCCTGATTTGTAATCTGAAAATTTTAGAAAAATTTAGAAATCAAAAACAAAAACTAAATATTTCGAAATTAATTCCAAGTTTTTATTTTTTTTTTTTTGCTGCAGAAAAACTGACATCTACCTTTTGTTTTCATTTCTTTATTTATTTTTGTATTTGTCTTTTCTTCGAAATACTGTGAAAATTTAGCACTCAGTAAAATTAAAATTATTCACGGTCTATCGTAAAATGTAGGAAATTTATGGCATAATTTCTTCATAATAAAAAATTAAAAAAAAAAAAAACAAAATTCTGAAAATGTCAAATAGCAAATAAATTACTGCCGTAATATATTTTTTTTTCTTCAAACGAAGAAGAAGAATAAAATTTACAAGTCAATTGGTTATATCCTTAATTTTCCGTGACATAAAATAATGAATGACCTTTCTTGCTGTGTGTTTTGTTTTTATTTTTCGTTTTTTTTTGTTATTATTTACCTTTCACATTCTTGAAAATATTTTTGAAAAATTCTTTCGCATTGTGACCATTAACATGCAAGCATTAAAAATATTTATTGTAATTTTTAGTTAATTTAAGAAAAATTTCAAAATTATTTGATTTTTGAAAAAGAAATTAGGATCTAATTGCCAGAAAATTGAGTTGAAAATCATTAAGGAAATTTCTTCTTCTTTGTTTTCGAATTTACAACAGAAAATAAAAATTTCCTACGTTTTGGTTTCTTGTTTTGAACTCGAGAAAAAGCTTTTATATCACAAAACATTACTTTCATTGAATTAAATGAATGAAATTCATAGGAAACACCCACATACTACATCATAAAATTTGTTTACCAAAAAAAAAGTGTACCTATTATTTTTGGAATTGAACTAAACTTATTTCACAGAAAATTAAGTGATTTTATGGGAAATTTTCATTGAACAATTGAAGCATATTCTTGTTGTTTCTTTTGTTCTTTTTTTCTTTTTATGAATTTTTGTTAAATTTTTCTAGAACTGTTTCTCGCAAAAAAAAAAAAGTGTTTTAGCGAATAAATAATTTATGTTTGAAATTGTAATTAGATTGTTTTTTACTAATTATGTTTTTTTTTTTTTTTTGTGTTTTTATTTTCTTGTTTTTTGAAAGCACAAAAATCATCATAAAAAGGTTATCGTACCATTTTCACACCTTTCTCATTTCATAACCGTAACGAATCACATAATAATAATTGCTTGTAAACTTTTTTATTTTATAAGCTAAATATAGGGTGTTCATAATTAAATAAGTTATCTGCTTTAATAAAGAAAAGTTTCACATTGTAGTTGCGCCTGCGTCAATGTGTTAAAAATACATATTGCTAATTTTGCTGATAGATGAAGTATCAGTGTTGGGATTTTGGGAAGATTTATTAAATGTTGTTGGAAATCAGTCTAGAGATTTTATTTCGACTGTTATGTAGAAAATTTGGTGGAAATTACCATTTCATTCTAAGACTAAGAAAAACAGAAAACTGTATATTAAAAACTATTTTAATGACCGCGTTCCAACAACTGCGTAAACTTTCTATTTTTGTTTTTATTAGATTTAAATCACCCTGTGAGTTTAATGTGTATATGGTGCGGTTAAAGTGGTTATGTTTTTAATTATTATTTTCTTTTGCTAAAAATAGATGCAATTTTAATTATCATTACACTATATAAACATTAAACAATGTAAATAATGTATGAGTATGTATGTATGTACGATGAAAGCATATAATTAAATAAATGCACGTATATTAAATGTAACTTTAGATTTCTAAAGCTTTATAATTATATTGCTGCAGTTCCACAATGATATTGTTACATTTATTAAAAATCGGCTGAAAATTATCAGGTTTGAAATATAATACACAAAATCATTTTTCATTGATTACTTTAACAATAATACGGTTTTAATTTAAAGGCACGTACGTTTCGGAAAATTTTCAAAACAGTCTGAAGAATTAAATTTCATCCTTTTTTTTGTTTTTTTTCAAACTAACTTTCTGATATGACGCCACTTTGATATGGGTTGGGTGCAGTTAAATAATTATTTCTTTGCGACTTGCGTTAATATACCTATGACGTTAATTGAATGCTTTTGTTTTGTTTGTTTTTTTTTTTTTTTTTGGTGCAATTATTTGACTGAATTATAAAATCATGTATTCATGCTCGTAATGTTAATAATTCCAAAAAAAAAAAAAAAAATCATTAAAAAAAAGTTGAATTTTCTTTTTTTTTTTTTTTAAATGTAAAAAAAAAATGATGATTGCAATTGTGAAAATGACTGAGCATATAACTACTCTCAACAAATACACACTATCATCATATCGTCAGCATTCATCGTATGTATATTATTTTTAAATGACGATTACGTGAAAAGTGAAGCTCATTCAAAATGCTTTTTTGTTACCATTAAAAGAAGTAAAACAAAAAAAAAAAAAAAAATAAAAAGGAAAAAAAAATAACAAGCCATTCAAAGTTCATTCTCGTCACTTCAATTACACAAAATTCAACTAAAAAAATAGGTAGGTACTCTTTAAAAAAAAACATGACGACGTCATATGTGAAAAGAAAAACAACGACAAAGAAATATACCCACATATGTACATATGTATACATATAATTTCAATTGCGTGAATATGTGAAATGCATGCAAACAACTCAATAATAATAAAAAAAAATAATATATATATTTTTTATGATGGGATTTTCAGTTATGAGATTCAAAAGAATTTTTGCAAACTTTTTTTTTTAAATAAAAAAAAAAAATGCAAAGGTAAAAATTCAAGAGGCTTCTTTTTAGGAACAAAAAGAAAAAATACAAACCTAAAGGTGTTTTTGTTTTACATCAAAAAGAAAAAAAAAAGGGAAAACAAATAAAACTCCTAAATGTAAAAAAAAGAGGTGTTTGTAAAATAAAATACAAAAAAAAAAACATTTTATAAGGGTCTTAATTAAAGAGTGACAGTCTCTAGCAGCAATTGAAGTTTTAAAGAATAAAAAAAAAAAAAATCTAAAGGAAGACAAAAAACAAAACTATACATTCATGTGAAAATACGGTTTAAATAATCAAATATCATATAATAAAATTTGTGTATTAATTGTACACGTAAATACGAGTACATATATGTACTAATGTTACCTGATCACCAGGTAAGCAATAATGAACGAACAAACTATACCTAATAGGTGCGATATCTTCGTATATCACACGTCATATTAGAAGAAGTTTTGTTTTTTTCTTTGAAAAAAAAAAAATATACAAAAAAATTGAACGATATGTGAATGTGTGATAAAATTAAATAAAAACAAAAAACATAACATTTCTCTTATCGCATTCAATTGTTGATATGCATGGGGAACTTGATGGGTGGGAAGAAGACGAGAAGGTGACAGGTCGAATTTTCTTCTATCAACCCACACGTGATTTGTACAAAACAAAAAAAACACCAAACAGGAAAAAAAAAATGTGGGCAGTAAATAGATGTTAGCATTTTTTTTTTTATATGTACGTGCATAAAACGTAAAAGTGATATCAGCCACACATTACACTAAAACTTTACCTCGTATCGTATTAATTATGCGAGCTATTCATCACCTTTACTTTTTATTTATTTATTTTTTTTTTTTACTTGTTTTTTTTTATGTTGCCGATATACTGCACTCTGAGTGGATAAAGTACGTTGAATTAAAAACAAAATATTGAAAAGAAAACAAAACATCATGTCTTATCTTTAGAAATGTAATATGTGAGTAAACAAAATGCATTTGGTAAAAAAGTTAATAAGCAAATAGATTTTCTACATACAAACAAACATTTTTTTTTTTCGTAAGTGTTTGTTTAGCTGAACACTGCCTTCTTATGGTGCATTGAATGCAATTTAAATGAGGAACGCACGTACCTTAAATCTTTTTAAATGTAATGAAGGATTTTTTTTTTTGTGATAATAAAAAGGTATATTGACATTAAAAAAAAAGGGTGATCTAGAATTTGATGTTTCATTATTGAAATAGAACGCAATGAAAACGTAAAAGTTTGACATATAACGGAAAAAAAATTTTATTTTATTCATTCTTTTTTTTTTTTTTAAATTATATGTATTTGCGGATTTCTTACTCCTGTATCACTTATTGAGGAAGCAAAGGGTACCACACCCGCACAGTGTTTTCCATCTGATTCTAGCAAATCTTTATGTCTAGAGCCAAGGACAAATTCGGATCCGTTGGAAAATGCACGAACTTGTTTCTGCTCTGCCTTCATCTGTTGTGTGCATTGCATTTATGTACGAATCTCTTGTTTTTGAAAATGAATGATAATTATACATATTGGCTTTCATAGCTGAAATTTCAATCATTACTTTATTTAATTCAAAGACGCTCAGAGAGTAAAATGTCATTGTCATTATGACAGCTACGTTTCGAAATGAAACGGATAGGAGTCATCACAGAATAAAATGTACTTCATTCATTCAAATGTTCATTTCGATTGTTCATGTGAATTTACCTTTGAAAACATCCTGTTTGAAAGACAAGAAAATATAATTACTTGAAACACATGGAGTACATTGAGGGACAAAACATGTACATACATGTTGTAATGAAATGTAAATAGAAAATAATAAGAAAAAAAAAAGTTGATCGTACTCTAAGGAATTTCTAAGTCGATTTTCTAAAGTAAGCTCTGGAGCAACATAATCTTCTGCATCTCAGACACATCAAAAGTGCACCATAACAAAAAAAAAAAAAACAATATTCTTGAAAAAAAGACAAAACAAAAAAAATAGAAATAAAGTTCTAAGGTGATCATCATCATATACACACATAGAAGAATATCTCATTTTTCAGCATCTTATTGTCATCAAAATGTTATACAGATGATGATAATATCTTTTCTTGTTTGTTTACTGCTCATTACAATTGTATACTTGATTTAAAAATGTATTTTTTATGTTATTGTTTTTTTTTTTATTTTATATATTTTTTGTGTTATCTAACATCATCTATGCATATTTTTGCTTTTATTAACATTCCATTCTTTTGTTTTGAAATTCTATAGTGATGTCTGAGTCTGTCTGATTTTATTCTTTATTTTATTTTATTTTTTTTTTTAAAAAAAGTGAAATTCAAGAAAAGTAAAATTTATTATATAAAAATAGGCGTCAAAAGTCTTTGAATTTTACACAAAATTGGAATATCTAATGTAGAAAGAATGTAGAATTGAAAAAAAAAAATTCTTAAAGTGCATGAACCATGAAATATTTACAAGAATTTTATTACATAATTATTGCACATGCATTTTATTTGTATAATTAAATTATGTCAAAAAATTATGTTCATTGAAAAATTTATTAACCAAAAAAAAAAAAAGAATCTTAAAATTGAATTGATTAAAAAAAAAAACAAAATTAAAGGAAGGAAAGGTGTGTGATTGTGCGTATCCAGGTGTTTATGTTTTTATTATTATTTTTTTCTTGTTCTATCCTCAAAATTAGGTCAGCTGTCTGAATTTTTTTAAACGAAAATAAAAAAAAAAAAATTTACATGTAATTTCTCTTCTCATTTATAGAAAGAAGATTATAACTTCTTAAGGTAACCTTTTTTTCTGTTTTTATACAAATTTCCTTACCTTATTTTTTGTATGTTTGTGTGTGCGTATTAAGATTTTCCCGGTAGTTTCATTTGTTTTTTTTTGTTTTCCTGAAAATAACAACAACAAAAAATTTGTAAATAAAAATAATAAGCAAAAAACATCAACAGGAAGAAAATTTCATTGAATGATGGCTGACAACAGGTCAAATTCATGACATTTCAGGTAAAATAAAAGGTGAAAAAAAAGGTAGATTAGGTATACAAAAAAAAAGTATCTTAAGACAAGACAGTTGGTATTTATTTAAAAAAGATTGTAACGGTTGCTGTCCTTTAATTTCATCATCGTAATCATCATCATCATTGTCATAATATTGGTACTTTTCAAATACGTCAAAAATTTAACGATCACATGATTCTATTGGTATCATTGACATGCCGTTGACAAGTCAAATGCATTACAATCCTTTTGACGTTTTTGAAGGCTAAGAAGAATTGTTAGACCGGGTTTATACGGTCACTTTTTTACACTTTGTAGAATGTAAAAAACTGGTTTCATAAGGAAAAGAAGTAGGAAGTATGTGGTGGGAAGTTCTACCTTTTCCATGTAAAACCGGTTTTTTTATGTTCTACAAAGGGTAAAAAAGTGACCGTATAAACCTAGTCTTAAGAGTCATTTTTATATTTAAAAAAATAAAAATGGACAAAAAAAATTATAAAAGAAGTTCTATTCACCCAAATATTCACCTATTCATTTTTTTCTCTATTAAAATTCGTTTTACTCAGATCACATTTAATCTAATAATTTTGACAACAGCAAATTTGCAATAACTTTAAACTGAATGCTTTGCTGCTCAAATATTTGCAGTCAATTGCAAAGTCATCAAGTTTTTGAATTTTTGACGCATTCGTCAAAAAGTTTATGAATTATTGATTTTCGTCAAAAGACGTTTATCTGACGTTTTTGAAAAGTACCATTCAACGTTTT
This sequence comes from Bombylius discolor, assembly GCA_939192795.1. Classification (NCBI taxonomy): domain Eukaryota; kingdom Metazoa; phylum Arthropoda; class Insecta; order Diptera; family Bombyliidae; genus Bombylius; species Bombylius discolor. The sequence continues at coordinate 2,892,250 of OW584242.1, forward strand.
TTTTGTTTTTTTTTCTGTTCAGTCATTTTAATGCCATTAAACTGCTTTTTATTTTTTTTTTTTCAATTTTTATATAAAAACAAAAAAGAAAAAATTCAAAAAATATTTTATAGAAATTCATACCCTATGATTCTGTGAAACACATATGAGGTGTTAGTATATTGTAATTCATATGTTAAAATGCACATGATATTTACATTTTTTATTTGTTCAAGTAAAGAAACATACATATTCCACCAATATCAATGGATTATTATTATTTACTTGTCTTTTTTTTAAATTTTTCTTTCTCACCTTTCAAGTAAATTGTTGTTTTTTTGTTTTTTCATATATGAAAAGTATCTATAGATACTTTATAAGAAGAAAACACGTTCAAACATGTTTTAACATGTTCCGATATTATTTTCTTTCAGTATGTTATGTCTTAAATTCAAAGAAAAATTAAAACCTCCGCGAAAGGGAAAAAAACAGCAACTTCAACATCTTTTCAATAACGATATGACATCATGCATAGATATATATATTTTTACAAGAGGAGATGATGAAGATGAATTCAATGAAGAAAAATTTTTTATTCTTCTTCTTCTTCTACTTTACCTTCATCATTTTTATCCCATTACCGTCTTCGTAATCGTTATGCTTCTGTGAATAATTTTATATTTATTATACAAAATAATAAAAATGGTTCACTATAACACAGCACAACACACAACCCAGAACCCATCCGGAGAACCTTTTACAAAAAGGTAAAAATTTCATGTTATAATTCAGATTCTTTTTTGTTGTTGTTTCTATTGGAAATTTATTATGAAATATTGAACCATTTCTTTTTTTATTTTGTTCATGAATATTTTTCTCATAAGAAGTTTGGCATTTGAAAAACGAAATTATTCTTCTTCTTTGATTTTTTAGGTTTGTAGAAAAAGTACGATTTTTTATTACAAAAATTTTTCTATGAATCACTGCAAAAAATTTTGAACAGAAAATAAAATAAATTATAAAATTAATAACATGGAAAAGGTTGTAAACTTTAACCCTTGTATCAATAAAGCAAAATAAAATTCGATGCTGTGAAAAATTTGACAGAATGTATTCCCAAAAAATTTTCTAATGCTTTGTTGTATTTGTCATTCAGAAGGTATAATGGCAAAAAAATGTCGCTTAGAGTTGTTATTAATCTCTTACTGGCTGCGACCAAAGAAAAATCTATTACATGTTTTTCAGCATATAACTGATTTAATCGATCTTTAAAAGTTTTAAAAAAGCTAAGGAGTGCTCCAGAAACTAAAATCCTAAAAGTCAGAGGAAAAAAATCCACGAATTTTAGTCTACTGAGGATTATTATCTCACAGTGATAGAAAATGTTCTGTCGTTTTCGTCTTGGACAAACAGAAACGACAATAGTCATGTTCTGCTTTACCCAGCTTCTTCAGATCCGCCAGAAGACAAAAAACGCTGTAAAAGTGTTAATTTTTAGTTAGATTTTATCCATTGGAATCTTACTCTCATATTCCGAATAAGAGTGGTAAGAAGTGGGGAATAGTGTGGAGAGAGAATATCCAATTAAAACTGAAATTCTGAAACATTTTTGTTAGTTATTATACTCCGAAATTTAGCATACATATGCATTCATTCAGTGACGAAAGGGTTGGATAACATTCGTTTTATTTCCTCAGAAAGTTTAATTTGAAATTTGCAAAAAAAAAAAAAAAATAAAATTGAACTTTTTTAATATATGAACTCTATTTTCTAAAAAGTACTTTCATTTTATTTAAGTTTGAATGTTAGGTTTCGCAAGAAATACAAAAAAAAAAATGAATATAGGAAAACTTTGCAAATTACTGCTTTTTTGTAAAATAAAATGTAGCTAAACTTGTTGTGTAAAAAAAAAAAGCTACAGGTAAGTTATGTATTTCAATTCAATGCACTTTTTTTTCCAATTAAAAAGTTTGTAATAAAAAAACATAAAATTAAATCGTTACATCAATCTTTCCTGAAAGAAAAAAAAAATCCAGTTAAATCAACTATGGTGGGCTTACATATAAAATCGACGAACCAACATAAATATTTTGCAATGTTATGTACTGTAAAAATTTCGATATTTGTTTTATAAAGAACAAAAAAAAAAAAAAAAAAATCTGAAAAATCACATCTTATCTCATTTAATCTGTCAGATTAACTGCTTATTTTTTTTTGTCTTCTGTCACCAAAAATATTGTCGATTTGGTGGTCTACCAAAAAAAAGTGAAATAATTTTATTTTATTTTATGTTACATTTTCAATGATAAGTAAAACATTTGACAGCATATACAAATCCCCATTCCAGGAAATTTTTAAATTTACAAAAATAAAAAAATTAAAAAAATTATCTGAAAACAAACCATCTTACGAGAGAAAAAAAAAATTCTTAGTTCATTGACTCAGTCTTCTTTTTTTTTTTTTTTAATTTAATTTCAAAAATAAATCTCGTGTATCCATAATCAACGTTAAATTTTATTTAAACGAAACAAAAAAAAAAAAATCTTTTATATAAGATTACAAAAATTTTACACATCATCAAACATAATTTACAACATCATCATAACATGACCGCACATAACTTTTTACATTGACCACCAAAAAAAAAAAAAATAAAATAAAAATGAGTTGGACAAAAAAAAAAAAGATACATGAAAATAAAATACAAGTGTAATGATAGCAACAATCTAAACTTTAATTTTGACATAAGAAATTGATGAAATATAAGAGATTTTTTTATTTAAAAAACAAAAATGTATCTTTTATCTGACAATTAAGAATTAAAAGTTAAAATACTTGAGAAATTTTAATAAAAAAAAAGATGAAAAAAAATAAAAAGGATTATTGCGCTTATGTGGTCTTTAAAAATGTTGTGGATGATAAGTTCAAAAAACTGAAAAAATAAAAAAAATAAATCTGTTTCATTTGCCAATTAACCGAATGAATTTTTGGAAGATCTTTCGAAAAAGTGGTATGTTTTATATAGCACTACTGTAACACTCTTCGAGGAAATGAACTAGTCTTTTTTTCTCGATTTTTTTTTTGAAAATGCTTTTATTTTGCTATAGTCAGAATTTTAAAAGTTGAGGTTTCGTATTATACTAGAAAAACATGCGTAGACAAAAAGATACTTACACACATGCGTTTTTGTTGTTGTAACACGTTTCTTCTTTCGTATATCTACACAAAAAAGATCACTACGCCATGTAAAACATGCGCGAAAAAACCTCAACTTTTAAAATTCAGACTATAAAAAATTGAACATACTTTTATGACGACGAATTTTCTCGAAAGTTCAATAGGAATGAAGTGTGCTACTTTTTCGAGAGAACGCCTGAAATTTTCTTTGGTAACATTAAAAGAAGTTTATGCAGGAAATCTGCGGTCTGTGTGTGGATTTTAGATTCAAGCAGCAAAAAAAAAAATGATATAGATGATGGGTCCAGAAAAAAAAGAATTCTTCATGAACTTTAGAAGTAGCCAACGAAAATTTCAAGGGTTTTTATATTTTTTTGAGAACTTTGATTGTACAGGATTTAGTAAATCTACTAGAAAGACACACAGGGGTACGCTTTTAAATGTTTTTGATAAACTTAATGGAAATTTCCAATTTCTTTTCAACTTGTCTATTTAGTTTATTTAGTTCAAAAAAATAAAATCTTCAAGGATTCAAAAGACATAGCATTGGAAAGGAGTTCCTTTTACATTCAACGTTAGGAAATCTTTCGAAAAGTTTACATTGTTACATTCGATAAAAACAAAAAGGTGCTAAAGTCATTTGACAATAAATAATTCAAAATTTTTTTATACCTTTCTTTTAATACAAATTTTTCCTATATTTTTATTATCACATTAAATTTGAGCACGCATTCGAAAAGTTTATCAGCTTCATTAAACGAAATTTTTCAGTTGATTTTTTGAAGAAAAAAAAATTTCACAACAAACAAAAAACAATAGAAAAAAAAAACATAATTGAATTTTTATTTTCTGGTTGATTGGGATTAAGTCAATTGTTAAAGTTCAAAAAAAAAAAAATAAAATAAAAAAAAACAAACAAACACATTATACCGAAAATTGAAAACAAAAAAGATACATCAAAACAGTTTTACTTGAATGATTCTTCTTTGAATCATCAAATTTCCGATTAAACTTCGTCTACCTCTACCTTTGTTTTGTTTTGTATTTTTAACTCCTTCAATTTACCTTTTATAAAGAAAATTTCATATAAAATAAAATTTATTTGGAATTCAATCTTTCAAATTGAAAATTGTCATCCTTTTTTTCGTATCATATATCAATCCGAAAAAGTATAAAACAATAACAATTTTTAACTCAAAACAATTTACACAAATTTTCTGTTTTATTGTTGTGCTTATTTTTGTGTAGAATTCAGAACTTTAAAAAAAAAAAAAAAGAATGTATCTAAAATTGAAAATTCCTAATGTTTTTTTTTTTTCATTAAATTAAAAATACAATGACAAGAAGAGAGAGAGAGAAATATCAAAATACACAGATACGTAAATTGTGATTATATAAAAATAAAAAAAAAGGATACGTATGACTAAAAAACGTGAGATTTATATATTATTATTACATTAAAAAAAAAAAAAAAGATACATGTACAATTCTATTTTCGTGGAAAAAAACATGATAGAAGACCAAGTCTCTAGTTGGGATATAGTAGAAGAAAGAAGAAAAAAAAAAGGATAATAACAATCTAAAGTTGACTATTATTAGTTTTATTAAATTTTCATAATATTTCTATTCTTTTCCTTTTCAGTTAATGCTTATGTAATTCGATATTTTGCTTAAAAGAAAGAAGAAGAAGAAAGAAAAAATAGAAAAAAAAAAATAATAATGATGACGATAATATACTAAAGTATCCCACCTTATTCTTGTTTAGAGAGTTAAAATTTACTTTACATATAACAAATATTAAACAAACAAAAAAAAATTACAAGAAAAACAAGGATATGTGAACGTCCTTTAAATCTGCATACAAAATTTATGAGTATGTACAAAATTTACACACTGCACACATACGAAAAAAAAGAAAGAAAAATTTGCATAAACACAAAAAGTATCTTGTTTATAAAAAATGTGTTTTTTTTTTTTTTTTTTTGAAAAACTATATGAAAATTTACTTCAAAGGTATGCAAATCTTTCATGTTATATAAATACCGTTATATGTTTCCTTTTTTTTTTTGTTTTCATTCTCTTACTATTATTCAAATATTTTTTAAAGATTTTTATTGTACAAAAAGCTTTTTCTCGTTTTTAAAATCCAATTTTTTTTTTCTTGTTTTTTATCTTTATCCTTTTTTTTAATTTAAACTTTAAAGTGAAAAGTTAACAATGAAAATAAAAATTGCTTTTGTCTTTAAAGAACAAAAAAAATAAAATCTATTCAATGGTATATGCGGCCTTTTTAATGGCATGGTTTGAGTATGAGATGGGGGGTTTGATGAAAAGGATAATGTTCTGCCAGAAAGAAAACACATAAAACATAAAAAAGTTCACTAAAAATTTTGTGCATTTATGCATACGAAAAAAAAAATAAATGTTTTTTACCATACTTTTCTCAAATTGGGCGAAATTTTAATATAATGAAAATTTTTTTGTTTTTTTGTTTTGTAAAAGGTGAAAGGATTAAGTTATTTTATGTTCTGGATTTACGTAAATGAATATTTCTTGTTTTTTTTTCATTAAAATAAAAGCATTACATTTTAATAGAATTAAGTTTGAAAAACTATTAAAAGCTTTATCGTTTTTTTTTTAAAATCTTTTTTTCAGATCGATAAATATTTTGAAGAAATAAAACCATCACTTTTGTTGACTTTGGTAAGTAATTTTATTTTTGTTTTTTTTTTTTAAATTATTTTCTAAGGTTTTGCATCTGAAAAATTTAATAATTCATGATTTTTAGTTAATTTAAGTATAAAATTCATGTTTTCAAAAATAAAACTTGTTTAGAAAACTTCTTGCAAAATATTTTTTTAAATATTTTTATCATGAAATCCTACTAGAAAGTTTTGAATTTTTTTGTGAAAAATCCCAAATATCTAATAGATTGAGACTTCAGTGAGTTTTTGAGAAAATATTATTTTTGTAAAATCAGGTAATTCATGCCATCAAACTCAAGTGCAGTTTTTTTTCAGATTTCTTACAAATTTCTGTCAATGAATTGTCAATGAAAAAAATAAATGTAAAATATGATGTGGAACGTTTTGAAATTTTCAAAGGATTCTCACAAATGGACACGCTTTTGTTTATGAATTTTTGAAAGTTATTAAAAATCATCAACAAAAATCATTTAACAAGCAGTTTCGAAAATTATTTTAAAATTTATTCAAATTGCTTTCATATCACGTATTTGAAGTTATTTTTATGAAATTCTTTAAAGTTCAGTGTTCTAGAATTTTTACAAATGCCCTTTTTCTCTATGTTCACTGCTGTAAAACTTCTAATAAATTTGTCTTTTTCTTTCCTGTTTTTTTTTGCATTGTCACTCTAGAATGAAAAAAAATACTTATTTAAAAAAAGTATAAAATAGAAAAATTAAATGAATTTCATGATTTTATTATAATTTTCAAAATACATAATTTTAATTGTATTTTAATTAAAATTTTTATTATCATAAAAACGTATCGTATTTTTAGTTGAATGTCTTTTGTTCGAATATTAAATTTTAATTGTATTATACGCTTTTATACAATAATATTTTTGTGTGTTTTTGCAAAAAAAAAAAAATACGTCAATTTAATAAAATCTCAATAGCAATTTCGAAAAACCGCAAAGCGCATCAAATCAGTAAAAACAAAAAACATAAAAAAAAAAATAAAAATTAAAACACAGGGGAAAAATATTATTTTGAAATCAAATAACAATTAAAAAAAAAAAAAACAATTGTTAGAGAGAAAACACAAATAATAAATAAAAATAAAAAAAAAATAATAATAATTCTATGTAATTCTTTATTTGTTTATTTTCATGGAATGTTTGCCATTGCATTTTCATTTTTTCATGTTTTTTTTTTTTCTGTTGAAGTGAAATTTAATCTAAATTTGTAAATGTTATGCATTTTATTAAAATAATTACGATAATAATGAAAATAAAAACACATAATAAAACGGAAAACAAAACAAAAAAAAAAACGATGTACAAAATGTAAAAATAAATCTCTCATATTTTTGCATGCCATTGCTAAAATATCCAGGAAATATCTTATTCTCAATTCAATGATGTTGGTGATATTTTAATAATGTATGAGGCTTTTGTATTGTAAATCTGTTTAATCTGGTTCTCTCTTGTCTACTGAAAATTATATATTTTCAAATTGAAATTATTTTTATTTTCATATTTTTTTTCTCTCTCTCTCTCTCTGATTTTTCCTTATTTTTTTTTTTTTTGCAATTTAAATTCATTTTAATTTACACACACATTAAATGAGTTGTTTCTGTTATGTTTTTCCACTCCCGTGACCGGTTTTGGACTTTTCTTATCACACATATATTTTTTTGCAGTATTGTTTACTTATTTAAAAAAAAAAAAAAAAAATAACATTCTGCATTTTTAATTGTGCCCGTTTTTTCTTATTATTATTTTTTTCATAATTTTTTCTCCAATTTCAAGTTACTTTTTGTCTACATTTCGTGCAGTTATTAATTATTATTTTTTTTGTTCCCGTGCGTTATCAACATTCTTACGCAAACATGTTTTTTTGTTATTGTTGTTGTTGTTTTGTTTTTACTTGAAAAATAATACTTTTAATAATATTTTTCCACTAAACTTGATGTAACAAAGAATTTCTAATTCTATTACCACCCAACCCACCCTCATCCATTCTCTCAAATTGCATATTCTTTATAAATTTCTTATTGTATTTTTGTTTTATAAACATTACGTTGTTGTTTTTTTTTGTTTTCTCTTTCTTATATGTATTTTTTTTCGTACAAAAGAAAAAAAAAATAAATTTTTATGCTGATGAAAAAAAAAAAAAAACCAACAAACAATAATAAAAACAAAAACACTAAGTTCTGATGATAAGTTCTCTGGCATGCATGACGTGGTCTTATCAAATTACGAAAAAAAAAAAAAGAAAACATAAAAGAAAAATAAAATGAAAAAAAAAAAAAAAAAAAAAACAGTTAAAATACACACAACAATATACAATATGTTATACCAAAGTCACCCCATTATTTTGGCGCCTTAACTTTTTTTTTTTGATTTTATGTTTGTTTGTTTTTTTTTTGCTCTTTTGTTTCTTGAGGTTTTGTGCAAATTTTTCGAATAAATATGAATTTATAAAGATTTTATTATTTTCCATTATTTAAATTAAAATTAAAATGCATTTCATTTTTATTACAAATATTTTTTTTTTCCATTAAATTTTCCAAAGAATGAGAAATGAAAGAAGAATTAGGTAGGTGGAGAGGGTGCAAAAAACCCATGATATAACGAGAAAATCAGAAATGACGTGACATTATTATTATTTTTATTATTTTTAATTTTTTGCATTAACGTCATTTCTTGTGAAAAAAAAACATAATAAAACCTGGTCAAAGTATGTAATTTGAATCAGTAAAATAAAATAAAAAAAAAAAAATAATAAAAATGAAATGTAAATAATATGAAAAGTAAATTACACTGTTCGACATAAAAGGTGTGATTTTCTAATGAATATTTACATTTTCATTAAAAAAAAAAAAGTTATGATTAACACTCCCTTCAATTTTAAATTTTACATACGCTAATCAATTTTAAGTATCAAAATTTTACATATTTTGACTCCTTATAAAGGTATATGTTCCCGTGGGACTAGAGAACTGAAATTTGGCCAGGATATTCCTCGAAGGGTATTATTTTCGGTTTTTTTTTATATTACGGACGTTTGAAAATCAATTCAAGTTTTATTTTTCAATATTTTTGTATTGCAATGTGTTTTCTCGATGTGTTTTTAATGTCAGTGGATAAGCTCTTGATTTTTTTATTTTTATTATAAAAAAAAAAAACAAAAAACAAAACGGAACAAAAAACATTTATGTTTTTGTCGATTTTTAATCAAAATTGACTTTATTGACAAGTTATTCGTCATTTTAATTCGCGCTATTTTATTTTTATTTATTTTTCCGTGTCATATTTTCGATTTCATCAGATTTATTTTTTGTTCACTATTCGAACATAATATTTTCATTTTGGGGGGCTTGTTTTATATTTTTGTATGTGTGTGTTTGTGTTTTTTTTTTTGTTTTTGTTTTAAATTGATTAAATTGATTTGTGTTTTTCGTTCATCAATTTTATTATCTTCAAACATTATCATCACGAAATTATCAATGAAATGTAATTTATTTTATTCTCTTGTGGAAAAAAAAACAATTGTATCATGTTAATTGTCAACACGAATGTCATGAAAAACAATTTCACATAATTTTAATAGATTTTCACGTCATATTAAATGATATCTCAAATTTTTTTTTTCTTCTTTCTTTTAAACTGTTCATTGTCGTCATTCATTCATTTTTTTGCGATATATTTAAGTATTTATTTATTTATTTTTGTTTTTCTCGAGTTGAAAGACGAGCAAAAAGAAATTTAAAAGTAAATAAATTATGTTTTATAATCTATTCAGGGGCCTTACGAGGACACACATACATTTTTTTTCATTTTTTTTTTTTTTAATAAATTTTATTTACGAAGCATTTCACTTTTCCGCATTATTTTGAGGCTAACAAAAAAAAAAAAAAAATTAGAAAATGCGTGAAATTGAAGATCAAAACTTAAAAGACAAAAAAAAACAAAAAAAAAAAACCAATAAAATTGAAATTTTAAATAAATTCGCAATTCTGTTTTGTGGTTTCGATTCAATTGAATATTCTGAAGGTTTTAACAACCTGAAAAATTTTGCTGTGTACTATTTTTTATATTGTCTGATTTTTTTAGGTTGAATTTTTTTTCTTTATGGACGATAAAAATAATAGAAAGACATTGAAGTTCATGTTATAAATTTTTTAGAATTTTTAGAAAATTGACTTTATTTTTCGTCAAACGAACTAACAAATTTTTTTTTTTTTTTCATTCTGCATGAAATGGTACCCCAAAAACTAAAAGTCGGACAGCAGAGTCCTTTACTGAATTGGATTCAGGACATCCCATAATTATCATTTTCAATCACTTAATTCGAATTCTGAACTATAACGGTTTTTGTGGAAAAAATGCCTTTGATTTTTCTCGATTTTTGGGTCAACAATTTTTTGCTCAGATTTGAGTTGAATGAGTATCCTTGTTATAGATTTGAACTTTTTGAATAAATTTCTCAGGATGTCTCATTTTCATATAAAATTGAAACTGCAGGTAAAGATTTTTTTTCATAGCTCTTATTAAAAATAAATTTATTTTATATTTTCATTTATTTTTATGAAAAAGTTTTTTTTTCCTATATTTTTTTTTTGTACTTTGTAGTTTGTAATTTTTCGATTTGATGAGCATTTATAGGAAAATAAGCTTTTTGTGTTGTAGGAAAATTCAAATGTCAGAGTTCACTAATTAATATTTTTTTTGTTGTTTTATATGTATGTACATGTGTATGTGTTGTGTGTATAGTAATATAGTTTATGAGGATATTTCCATGGTGAATTAAATTCTATTTTTACTTTCCACACACATAACATGTATTATTCACCTATTGAAACAGAATGGATGGGAAAATGGATGGCATTAAGAAAAAATAAAAATATAAAGTTTATTTGATTTTTTTTTCACTTTTTGTACGCTGTATTCTATTTCGTAAATTTTTGGTTTTAATTCACCCAACCAGTTTTACAGGGTGTATCTCGTGAAAAATGAAATTACATCGCCCATTCTTCCCTGGATCTATTCTTCACTAGCATCTTCACAAAATCAAATTTTTTTTTATTATTTTAGATGACTACTAACCTTTTGGACCGGGTTTATACGGTAACTTTTTTACCCTTTGTAGAACGTAAAAAAAACCGGTTTTACATGGAAAAAATCAAACTTTCCACCACGTACTTCTTACTTCCACACTTTGTCATATTTAAGGATTGTTTATCCAAACTCAAACTCCAATAAGGTCATGATAGATCCGAAATTCAAGATGGAGTAAAGAGATGAGAGAGATCACTACTGGTCAGTCATTAATATGACCGATATACTCGTACAGTATGAATCATCTTGTGTTGCATACATCTCTATACTTTATTTAATTCCAAAAATTTTAATATTTAGAATATTCTAGAGCTCCCACATTCATATCTAAAAGTAAACTAAATAAATAAAAAAAAAAGGAATAAAACAACAAAAAAAATGTAGATACCAACTAAATTTTCTGAAGAATTTATTATAAATACATAATTCACTTTTAGAAAACAATGTACAGACAGAGAATATAATTAAATGGAAATAACAAAGAAACACACACAAAAGGTAAACCATTGAGTCACTTGAGGAATAAAGAAACAATACAGGAAACATAAAGATAAATTTGTTCTATTTTTTTTTTCACATTAATTTAGTAAATTTTAAATACAATATTGCAAATTTTCCATAGAAAAATAAAATACAAAAAAAAATTATAATGAAAATAAATTTTTTTCTCATCTGAATGAGAGCGGATCTCTAATGAATTCGATTTTATAAAATTGTTAAATTTGAATTTGAAAATGAAAAAAAGAAGTTTTATTCCTTCGATAAAAAATTTTTTTCCATTTCCATTTTTATTTTTTTTCTCTTTTATAATAAATTTTTTTCATAAATGAAAATCCTTTTGTTATATTTTATCTTTTTCGTTAGCGGAAAATTATTCAGGATTAATATAATTTTTTTTTTTTTTTATGGAATTACAAAGAGGATTGGGTTTTTGGTTTTTTTTTAAATTTTTTATTTGAAAATTAATTTTATTTTATTGATTTTTTTTTATGTGTAGAAATATTTAATTAATTTTTAGGTAGTTTTGCTTTTCAAACAAATTTATTGATTATGAATTTTCATTGAATTTTTTTTTTTTGAAAATTCACTTAAATTAAAAAAAAAAAAGTATTTCCGAATTTCTGAAATCTGAAGTTTTTGATAAAAGCTTTGCTCCAAATTCCCATTGCTTTTTCGTAGAACTTAAAATATTTTTTTTCGAAATTAGCAGATAATTTTTTTGAATTTTCAAAATTGATAAAAACTCCTGTGAATTTTCTCAATTTTTTTGTTATTTTTTGACAAACCTGAACATTTGACGTATCGATATTTATGTCATACAGTTGTTAAAATTTTTGGTTATTTTTAATTCGCAGTAAAAACAGAACACGATTAACCTGCGTATAGGGACGTCAAAATTTTAAAAAGTATACATACTGGGTATCGATATCGGTATCGGATCTATGGTATCGATATCTCGATAGTATCGTTGGGATCGTGATGTCCCACCTGCGTACTTTTACTTGACATTAACAAAGTAATGTACATATAAGCGTTCAATTAGGACATTTTTTTCGGAGTCGTAACAATAATATACAAGTTATAGATTTTTCTATTCTAATGTCAAATTATCTTAAATATCTTAAACAAAAAAAAAATGGAAAATTAATTTAAATCAAAAACTCATAGTCGTTTTTTTTTTTGTGTCATGTAATTGTTAACAATAGTGTTGATTAATTATCTCGTGTTAAATACTTTTTCATTTAATGTATTCATTATGACCGCCATTAATTACTTCATTAAAAAAAATAATTTATGTTCATTTTCTTCATAAAAACAACAACAAAAAAAAAATTTAAATACAAACAAAAAGTAAACAATAAAACTAATCTTCCTTGAACTGATAATTATCACAAATAAATCACACATATGTGTATGTATGCAATTTCATTTTGTTGTAAACATTAAATGCAATATCACATTTTAGATACATTTTTAACTTGTATAGAAAATTAATAACAAACAGAAAACAAAAAACGTAAATAACGTTGCAAAAAAAAAAAAATTATGAAAAAAAAAAAAAATACTAAAATTATACATTTTTTTGTTTTTTGCAAATTATTGTTTTCAAAAAAATCACATGCTGTTTTTTTTTTATCGTACAAAAAAATATCAAAGACCGAATGTATCTTATGGATTTGTTTCAGATTTTGAAAAGAAGAAAAAAAAAACAGCAATGAATGAAAAACAGGGTGGGAAAAAACATGTATGATTTTTTTTTTTTTTTTTTTTTTGTTTAAAAAAAAAAGTTGTTTTCATGTGTTTGTAATGATATTTTGATTCATGAGATCATAAGAGTTTATTAAAATATAGTTTTTTTTTCTCTTCGTTTTTGTTTTGTGATCAGGGATCATAAATGCTATGAATCCAAGTAGAAAAAAAAAATAGGCAGTTGATTAAGTTTGTTTAATTGGTTTACATATTTTTAAAACAATCAAACCGCTTTTTTTTTTTTTTTTATTGATATTTAAAATATTATTATAGTGTTGTTTACCCACTAATTTACAGTTGCTATTTTTGAAACTATAATTTACAGAATGTGCCAAAAATTAACTTGTACTTTGAACAATATAATTCCATAAAATGATTTTGTGATTTTTTTTAAATAATTTTTTTGTATATTTGTCAAGGTTTTGTTTGAAGTAACAGAATAATTTACAATTAAAAAAAAAGGGTTATAATGTGGAATTCATTTGATTTTTTTTTTGTTTTTTTTTTTTTTTTTGCTATAGAATATTGTATGATTTAATTTTGTGTACACGAATTGACAAGGTTTTTAGCAATTTAAATAAAAATTTTGAAAAAAAAACAACTACATATTTCTGTGTTTTCTTTAAAATTTAAAGGAATCTTAAAAATTTCATGGGAAATTTCGAAAGGAAATTTACCTTTTTTCAAATCGAATTTTAGATTTTTGACGTTTCCTAGTAGAATTTTTCAATGTACTTATAAGTTTGTCACATAAAATTTCTGCATGAAATTTGTGTTACCATTTTTTAAAGTAATCCTTGAAAAATGACGTTTTTGAAATTTGTAATTTTCTTATGATCCTATTTTAAGTCAGCTAGTTTATTAGAGAACCTTCTACTTTTTGCAATGGCCTTTCAATTTATATTTTTCTAGACTGCTGAAAATTAAGTGGTGAATCACACAGGATTTCTTCACGTGTGGAGATCCTTGAAGTGTTTTAGTTTCTTTTTTTTTTTTTTTGCATGAATCATTTTCTAATTTGTAAAAAAATGCGATTTAGTTCTTGAGGGAATTATTGTTATTTTTTTTTTCAAATGGTAAAAAAATTGAAATGTTAGATTATTCTTTTTTTTTCTTCGTTTTTTTGAAGAACTCCATTCCAACTGTTTTTTATATTTTTTTTTTGGCTTCACTTCCACACAAACCAATATTCTAATATTCGATCATCGATTACATATCATTTTCCTTCCACCCACTTTTTTTTTTTTTTTTAATAAAATACACTACTTCCTATTCCTCTTTTTAGAACCATTTAGAGTATCTTTGATAAATAAAAATTATGTGACATTAAAAAAAACCATCTAGAAAAATTCAAAATATGAACACATAATTTTTTTTTACAACTCCTTATTTCCATTATTGATTATATCCTTTTCGATAAAATTTTTATGAAACCATTATAAATCATTAAAAACATTCCAACAAATAATATACATATGTACATAATTGTATGATGACGACTGTCTAAGATATTTTTATGTCATCGTTCATACATATACATATTAAATTTAATACAGGGTTTTCCAATAAGAGCGCTAGAACTTTGAAACTCTGGTATGGCAATACTAAGAATCCGTCATCAAAATTTTTGTAACATTTATTGTCAGTGGTGCATTGCCCCATTTCATCATGAGTAGGATACACAGTTTCACAACGCGTGCAAATTATTAAAATTTATTATCAAAATAATGAATCTTTGCGAGAAATTTTACGTGCACTTCGTGAATTTTATGGTCGAAGTAATCGTCCTGTAGAAAGCACAATTCGTCGTCTAGTGACTAAATTTGAATTAAGTGGTACTTCGAGCGTTCTTATTGGAAAACCCTGTATATCATATTAAATCTATTGATTTGTTAATAATTTCTCTTATAACCATATATGATATTATTTTTTCTCATTTTTAGTATCATCATAATATACGTATATAAAATTATAATATCATATGTGATATTAATTTTTGTAAATATGTGATATATAAAAATTAATTACATTTCAAATGTTATACAATTATTATTAATAACCATCACAAATATAATTTTCCAATGTCAGATTTTCAACGCACATACAATTTTCAAATAAAACATTATTTTTTCATTACATTTTTTTTTTTGTTTTCGTTCTTTTCTCGTATATAATATATAAAATTGTATCTTATTTTTAATATACTAAGATGAATTCATTTTTATAAACCCACCATAGAAAAATTAAAAAAAAAAAAAGAAGAAGATCAGTAAAAAAAAAAAATAAACACGTTTTATTATTATGCGGTTGCAATCCATAAAAAATAGTTTTTTGTTTTTTTTTTTTTTCTTTTATGAGATGTTATGATTTCATTATGACTTTTAATTATGGTTTTTAAATAAAGTTTATTTCTCTTATGTGTTTATGGTAAAAAGATGTATTTGTTTTTATTGACTTAATGTTATGACTTAGAAGACAAGAAAAACAATAAATAAAATTAAAAAAAAAAAAAAAAAAACACGAGAAAATATGTTTTAATATAATAAAAATAAAATTATTCTGTTGTGTTGTTCTAATATTATTTTATGAATCTAAACAAAAGATTTGCAGATACAATAACGATAAAAACGAAATAAATACAAAAAGATACACTGTACCATATACTCGTAGATCAAATTTCATATAGAAGGGTGAACTGGAAATAATCACGCTTCGATTGTGAATTTCGACAGAAAGGAAAATTTTCGAACGAATAGGTACTGGGAATTCAATGAGAAAATTCGTTCGAAACTACCGAAGCAATTTACAATCGAGGTGAATAAAATAATTTCTTTCAGAAGAAAGATTTGTGAATAATTCATTTCTATTAATTTATTGGTAATAACTACACACTATTCTGTTTAGGTTCCGAAAAGTTCAAAAATAACACAAAAGTAAGGATTGTTGCAAGGATTCATAATTTTTGTTTAAGTATTTAAGTATCGATAACTAATGTAAAACTAACCACTACCACCCACTAAAATTATTGCTGATAAAAAATTTAAAAAAAAAAAACACCAAACCATTTAAAATTTACTACACCCTGTAGTCTCTGTATAGATAGACTGCATTTTATAAATAAACAAAGAAAAAAAAAATACAATTTACAAGTCAATAATTAAAAATAAAATTGCAAAAACAAAAAAAAAAAAAACTAAAACTTGAAAAAAATAACAAAGTATGTAGATACAAAAATGAAATAATGAAAAAAAAAAATTTTTTTTTTAGTTGTTATATTTTATGCGGGTTTTTAAAATTAATGATTAATAAAATTTGATTGCGTTGGTGATGGTTTATACACACAGCACAACCACACATCTTTTCAATTTCAGAAAAAAAAAAAAAAAATCGAATGCATTTTATGAATAAAATTAAAAAAAAAAACAGAGATGAAAAAAAAATTGTATAAAATCGTTAAAATTAAAATTGAATTCAGGAAATAATGATATTTTATTTGCCTTCTGTTATTGTACATTATTTTTAACTACAAAAATAACAATAATTATTTTTATTTTATGAAAGAGAAAAAAAAAACATTTAAATAACAATATTGTGAAAAATTAATAACAAGTTGTTGGAAACCACAAATTGAGTATTTTTCTTCTAGGGCAATTTAGTGTGTACAATATACATATATATTTTTTTTTAAATAAATAAATTTTTAAACATTCTGGTGAAACTTTCGATTAACTGAGTCAGTCAGTTAAGTAGGATTGGGCTACAAGAGAATGATGACAAATGCAAATTTTGCCAAGGAGGCCAAGGAGACCTCAAAACACATTCTATGTGAATGCGAGGTGTTGGCCTATAAAAGAGTATGACGTATGACACATGGAACAATTTTTCCACAAACCGGAAAAAATTTGGTGTACCTTCTCATAGAATTTAGGATTTATTAAAAGCCTAAATCTTTGAGAAGCAAGGCGGCACAAAAGATCTTGTTAGGTCGAGGTGCACCAAAAAGCCCAGATAAATATCTTATCTAACTGACTCAGTCAGCCTATATGAAAACTGAAACCTTGAAGTTATAGACTGGTACTGATTACAGTAAAAGCATTATTTAAAGCAGCATTTATACTCAAGAAAGAAACAGAACAAGAATTAAAGGACAACGAAAAAAATTCCAAGGAACCACCGTTATATTCTTAAGGTAAATCCGAACAAAACTTTTTAATTAGTGAAAATTCAAATTTTCGGAAAACAATGGAATGTTATTCACAAATTTCCAAAATTTTTCCAAAGGTATCACCATATTTCTCATAGTGGAAGAACGGTTAATTTAAAACATGAATATCCTAAATCTGAATAACGGTCCTCAATTGTTTTTACATCCTTGACATCACAAACTTTACATTACTCATTCTTTATACCTCAATTTCACTATACCCAAGTTCGGAAGCTTCACCCACTTATTGGAAACCAAAAAATAAAATATCTATAAGTTGACAGCAATAACGGTTATAATTTTTTTAACTGTTTTTTTTTTCTTATAACTGATGGATTAAAAATTAATATTAATTTAAAAATAAAAAAAATAATAATTACGCCTGCCAAATTACCTCCTACTTATTTTAAAGTAATTTATTTTATTGACAACATGTTGGTTTTTTTTTTGTTTTTAGACAAAACAATCAAAAATAACTGTGCCGGTTTTTATTTTTAGAACATTTCAACTGTTTTTTTATTTTATTTTTATTTTTGTGTGTGATTTGCTTATGACCGTGAAATTAATGAAAATGATTTTAAAAAAAAATTGTTATTTTGTGATATACGTTGGCTCATTTAAAATATAATTAATTGATTTGATCAAAATTTTTGTTTATATATTTTGTAGGAGGTGACACTAATAGGAAGGTTTTTTTGTTTTTTTTTTTGTTTTTTTGTAACCAATTTTATTTTACTAATTTTCATTTCCTCAAATGACGAGTTTAGTGTTTTTAAAGTAGTCGTCAAATGTGAAATAAAGCAGAAATTGAGTATGAATCACTTTTATCGCTGCGGCCAGCTTATAAAAAAAAAAAAAAAAAGAAAGCGAACAAAAAAGGAATTGCCATCCAATAAATCAAACGAAACCATTTTTAGACTTGATCACAAGATGATCGATTCCATTTGAATTTCTTTTTTTTTTTTTTTGTACTTGTTTTTTTTTCAAATGAGATTTCAAATTTTTGAATCTACTCATCATAAAGTAAATTCACAAAAAATGATCTCATGAGATCTTGCAATACAAAAATATAATGAGTGGATTAGTAGTCTTCCTGATTTCCAATTTTTCTTCAGTTTTCAGACAGAAGACAGGAGTCAAATACATTCCTTTTTTTTTTTCTTTCTAACATTTGACTTTAAAAGGCTTTACTTTACAGAATGAAAGGTATCCTTTCAAACTCATTTTCTGTTCTGTTCTACTCATTTGTTTTTTTAACTTCAAAAATTAGAAGAAAAAAAAATACCAAAAAATCCCAATCATCGCATGAATGACTCGTTAAAATTTCCTCATTTAAAAAAAAATAAAAAAAAAAAATCCAAAAGACATAAATTAATTTATAATTTTCTACGAAAATTTTCCATTCTTTTTAATTTTCAAATTTTGCAAAACAAAAATAAATTTTCATAATATCTTTTTAGCTCTATACATATTCAAGACTTCCTATTAAATTTCAAACGTGACTTGAATCAAATAACTTAAAAAATTAATTCACTTTAAAACAACAACAACAACTACAACTACAACAACAAAATATTAATTTAAAAATATAAAATTAGCACAATTCGTGTTAAATTGTATGAGATAAACAAAACTGGCCAAAACACAACAACAACAAAAATAATACAACATAAGAACCAGTATTTATTTTTTTAAATTTATTAAATATATTTTTATTTTCCTTATTCCAAAATATACTGTAAGATCGAAATCATTAATCAATTAGCGCATGACATTTATATATTGAATGCAACTTTCAAATAAACAAAAAAAAAAAAAAATACTCCCACTTAATAATTTTTTTTTTTTTTTTGTTATTTTGAAAAGAAAGTAGGACAAATATTTTTTTGAAAATAAAATAAATAAATAAGCAAACAAATAATCATAAATTGTAATTTGTCTAAATTATCTTTCATCAATTTATTTGTTTTGTTTTTCGTTTTTTTGTTTTCTTGTTTTCTTGGTATTTTGATGTATGGTACGTGGATGCAATTGTCACAATGTCACAAAATTTTTGTTAAAATTTTTTCTTTTGAAAAACAAAAAAAAACTATCAAATTTTTTAATTTAATTTTATGATTGACAGATAAAAATGATGCCAAATATTTAAAATTATTGAAGTACCTACATTAAAAAATTTGTTTCTCTAGAAAAAAAATTTTTTCATGTTGCAATTTTTTTCAACTTTTAGGTGATTTTAGTAAATTTTTCAAGTAAAACAAAAAGGACAAAAAAAAAAGTTCATTGGAAAACTACCAATAAAATGTCAGACTGAATATTTTTTCTTTTTTCAGGCCTTTTTTTTTTGCACTTAAGTGCAAAATTTTGAAATAATTATGAAAAATGATTTGTACTTTTTCTTTTTCTTTTGTTTTTATTTAATTTTCTTTTGTTTTTTTTTTGTTTTTTTTTTTTATTTTGTATTTTGTCTTTGAAGTGTTTAAAAATAAATCAATTTCGACCTAGTTTCCATTTTTGTCAAATTTTTAAGTAGACGCAAAAAAACAAAAATAATAAGTTTTTATTTTTATCTTATCAAATTTATTTTTCATTATTTTTTTTTTTTTTTTGTTCAAGAAAAAATTTAAAAATATTTTCAAAAAAAAAACTTTTAAGCTTGCGGTTAATTACGTAAAAAAAAAAACTACGTAAAATAAAAAAATTACGTGAAAAAAACTTGTGACTTGTGGACATAATTTCCTAAAAAAAAATTGTTCGTATTTCGGCAAAAGGTCATTTTGTATAACCACAAGAATCACAAGACTATGGTTAATTGTTTTGGCACATATATTTTTGAAGATTTTATTTAAAAAAATTTTAAAATTGCTTTAAAATAATCGTACACAGTTAGAAATTTTGTATTAAACATAAATTTACACTGAAATATAATCTGCGACAGAAATTGTAAAACCTCTTAAAGAATAGAAATCCAAAAAACTGTTAGTAATAAAAATTTTGAAGTTAGTGGAAAATTTAATAATTTTATGAAATTTAATGTTCAATGGATTGAAATCCATTAATCGAGAGGGGATTACACACGGGTATAATCATTTATTCCCACTTTAAGCTAAGACCCCGAATTGAATTAGTCCGGATTAACACCAAAAGTAGTGATGGTTTTTTTGGGGTCGTCTCTAAAAGAGTCTTGGGTTACAAAAATTGAAACAGTTAAGAAAAAAAAAGAAATATGTATTAAAAAATTTAGTCTTTTAGGTTGACTAAAAAATTAGCACAAAATTTTTTTCCTGAGCGTACATTGAAAAATGGTCAATTTTTCATTAATGGAACTCTCAAATTGTGGAATGCTTTTGCATCTTACGTTTTACCCCCTCTTTTAATCTGCAAAATGTTCAAGTGAAACATCCATCGTACGACACTTCCTGGTTTCAAACCCATAATATTCCCCTATACCTTTATATGTTTTCTGAACTAAAAAAATTTAAATTTTTCCAGAATGTTAACAAAACTTTAAGTTTCAAAATCAAAATTTTGTCTTGAGATGGAACATTACTTATATGAAAAATGAATCAATTATTTTATTTTGTAACAGAAATTTTAAATTGTCTTTAATTTCACGAATAATCCATTCATGTACAGATATACAACAACAACAACGACAAAACGGTTATTTTATTTTCATTTGAAAATTCAATTTGTAAATATTTATAGTAGTTTTTTAAGAGTACATGTATACAAACACACGCATTTTCCTCACATGGTTTTTCTATTATTATCATTTTTTTTTATTCTTCATTTAAAATTCAATTTAACAATTTGTACATTTTTAGTAAAACAACAACAACAACATGATAATCGTGCAGTATTAAATTGAATATATTCATTTTGTTGTTGTATTTGTTTAAAAAAAAAAACTGTTAATTTCAAAAGGAAATTACTATAAAAATCAATATTCAATTATCATGCATAAATTTTCAACTTGAAATAAATAAAAATAAATAAAAAAAAATTAATATGAGAATTTTTTTTTTTCTTTTAATTTTCAAATCAAATGAACATTTTTGTTTGTTTTTCCTATTATTATTATTTTGTTGTTGTTGTTGTTTGTTTGTTTACAAAATAAATATTATTAACATTTTTTATTTACATGAGACCACATACAATAACAAATTAATTATCATTATAACTATACTACCTTGCCCTATACTTTTATTTTGTTTATCATCATAACTACATGAATCATTAATCATATTCACATCGGATATTACATATCCCATAACCGGTACCATGAACTTCTAAAGTATATAAGGGTTGTTCCAAAAAAATTTTTTAACTGTTTTGAAAATAAATTGTAATAATTCAAAAAAAAAAAAATTTTTTTTCTTTTTTTGTCCCCTTTAAAAAGTAGAAATAATTTTGAATTACGCGTTAACAAAAAAATAAAGTAAATTAAAGAAAGCTTTAAATCTTTCTGGGTATTTAAAAACAGAGTGGTCTATATGAAAAGCATGCTAAAATTCGCCTGTTCTCAAGTTTAAAAAACACTTAGTATGTTCTTGTTATTTTTTTTCCTTGATAACTAGGACTTATATTGAGCCAATACCTATTGAGTTTCAATTTTTAATTATGAGTATCGTAGATTGCACCTATACGCTTGTATGTTTCTAGGTGGAATGCAAACCAGTGTGCGTTGGCATAGAACCAAACTTTTTTCATGATAAGATTGGTACTCATTTTTGTAGTGGCTTATGGTCAGTAAGTAGAGTCCTTCTATTTATTACTATACAGCACCGAATACTCATATTCGATTCAATTAAAATGGTACTCCATTCAAAGCAGACTGAACTTGGGACAGATTTGATTCCATACTTTAAAAATTTACCAATTCGATCGATATTCGCCCAAATCCTTCATATTAGTTTTTCAAGTCGAACTCGAACTCAAACAAATTCAATAAAAGTCGATCCTGTAAAATTTTAAAGAATATTAAAATAAGCTTTAAAAAAAGAAATTTTCTAAGATTGGGTTTATACTTCCCACCACATACTTCCTACTTTTTTTCCTTGTAAAACCGTTTTTTTACGTTCTACAAAGGATAAAAAAATGACCGTATAAATCCGGTCTAAAAGGTAACTAATTTTTCTGATTAACACGATTAAAACAAAACCAATTCGAAAATGAATGAAAAAAACACTTTTAATGTTCCATTTAGTGTAAAATTTTTGGAACAACCCTTTTTAATTTTGTATACGATATTTTCATGACAAACTTATTTACTCATCCATTCATTTCATTTAATAATATTATTGTAATGAAAATCTTTTTTTTTGTTTTTCCACTTTTAATGCTGAATAAATGTAATTAATCTGTTACTTGAAGCGTTCATTAGCAAAATAATATAAATTACAAAAATACTACAGGCCATGTTATAGCACTAATTTTTTGTTTATTATTTATTTTTATTTATTTTTTTTTTATTTAAGTATGTTAATAAGTATGTCCTTACTTTCTAGCCTTCATTAATACAAATTATTTATTTTTTTCATTTTTTTTTGTTTATTTTGCTTTTAAAGTTCATCATTTTTTTTTTTTGTGTTTTCTTTTTCTAAATCCAAAAAAAAAAACAAATAAGCCACAAACTACATAATTTTCATTTTTCTTTTCGTTTTAATTAACGTGAATTATTTTGTCCTTCAACATTTTTCCAAAATATTTAAAGAAAAAAAATAATAATAATATTATTATTTTTCTACCTCGAAGACACAGGAAACAAAAAGGAAGAAATAAACAAAATAATTAATTGAAAAATTAATAATTAAGTAATTTTGAAAAAAAAAAAAAAAAAAAAAAAAAAACGTGTTATACAAACACGCTAAATAAAATGTATACATTTTGAGAATGTGTGTGTTTTATTTTTATTTTTATTTTTTTAATTTATTTTTGTGTTTATTCATCAAAATCTAATTAAAACTTTTTGTACATTAAACGTGATCATAAATGTGAAAAAAAAAAAAACAAGTATGGAAAAAAATAATTATTTTTGATATAATTTTTTTTTTCATGATTTTATTACGAAAAATTGAAATTTTGTAAAATCTAATAAAACCGTTTAATTAGTATATGAAATATGAAAATTAATTAAAAAGTCTCATGTTAAATAATTGAAATAAATGCACTAGGAAGAAAATTTAATTTTTAATATTTAAATTTTTCGAATTCATTGTGGACGAAAGAAATGTTTTTTTTTTTTTTGTTCTATTAAATTTTGTATCATTGGAAATTGATCCTAAAACTCACTTATTCAAGCTTAAGCTTTCATCAGATTGCTGTAAGAGCTATCGAGGATGCCTGTATCCCTTCCAATCCTAAAAACCCTTTTATCAGCATATCATGATATTTTTTAGATAGAAAATCAAACCCCGATTACATATGTTCCACTTTTAATTTTTAAGAAGTGCTTACTCAAAAATCCATTTTTTTTTTTTGTTATTTCGAAATTTATTTTTTTTTAATTATTCAAGAAAAAAAAAAAAGAGTACTTAAAATGCGATTATCTTGTTGTTGTTGTTTTTTTTTTCTCTAACAGCAACATTGTATGAATAATATGCTACTTACACGACACACACCCAAAATTTATAGATACATAGATATATAAAATAAATCTTTTAAAAAGTACTTTACATACTTTTGTATTTCAATTTTTTTTCTATCTATTTTTTTTTTTTCCCCAATAAATCTTACCTTCTATTGTGAATAATTTTTTTTTTTTTTGTTTCTGAAATTTAAATTTAAAATAATGCCAATCACGAATAAAATTTTAAAATAATTTTTCCTCTATCATTCTTTTTTTATATTTTTTTTCGAAGTAACAAAACAAAGTAAGATACATTACATGTATGTTCCACAGATCAAATAATAATGATTTCTTCGTGTTTTTGGTTTTTTTTCTTCTTTCTTTGAAATAAGTATCTAAAAGTAATAGTAAAGTATCTTTTAACTACAATATTCAATTATTATTATTTATTCATAAATAACTGTTCAATTGTAATGGTTCAGTTGTTATAATGTTAGACATCAAAATCATCTATCGTTATGAATCTTTTTATCGATTTTTGTCTATCTTTTGTTGTTGTTTTTGTTGTTATTTTTTATACTTTTTAACTTGATATCGGAATTATTAGATGCAAACAAAGAATATTTCATAGATAAAAATGTTAATATTAAAATTCACTGCAATCCATTTAAAAATAAAAAAAGTATCTTTTTTTTTATTGTTATTTTTCTTTTATGATGATGCGATTTATTTTTGAAAAATCATATAAACATTTTTTTTTTTCTTTCTATATACTCTCTTTTACTTATTGGTTTTATTTGAAATTATAATTCAATGTACGTTGAAATAAGATATTTCAATTGAAAATAAATTTTTTTTTTTTTTAGTATTTTTTGTATAAGAAATATTAACTTTCTATTTGCCCAGATCAGAATCTTGAAACCGTTAAATGCCATCAAAAACAAAAAAACAAAAAAAAAAAATAACGAAAAGAAACAACGTTGAACAGTTTTGAAAAAAAAAAAACAAAAAAAAAAAAAGAAAGATATTTAAAATAATCTATTTGTTCGATCCCAAAACGACTTATTATTTTTCTTAGATGTTTTAAATAGAAATTATATGTGAGTATATATGTAGTACGAAAAAGTATCTTTTACTTACCTGTGTGTACGTTGTGATGTGATATTATTATTTAGTGACTTTTTTTTTTTTTTTTTTTTGCAATTTTTTTAGTTGTTCCTCTATATTTTCATTTTTTGCTTTGGCACATGAATAATGATCTCATCGTTTTTTATAAACTGTATTTCCATATAAGTTGATCATGCGAATGGGTTTAGATCATTTTGGAATGATGAAGTTAACATAAACTATCCTTCTAATATTTTATGTGCATAGAGACTCAGGAAAGTCATGAAAATTTACTGCAAAAATAATAATAATAATAATAAAAAAAAAAAATCATTAACAAAAAATTTAAAATGGCATGAAATTGAATTGCTTAAGCTACACTAGAGAACAAAAATAGTGTTTTACATACTCATCGTAGTAAAAAAATCCTTTCAGAATAAAAAACAACCCTATGAATAGAATTCAAAGTACTTTGAAAAAAAAAAAAATTGTTTAACGGGTACGAGGTGAAAAGATTCCTACAAATCCTGTTAAAAACTGAAAATTAGAATATTCTAATATTGTTTTCTAACCTTTTCGTAGAACGGAATCTTTCTTTAAGGAAATACTCTACATTTTAGAATTTACAATAAAATACATCTAAAACAATTTTGACATCAAGTAAATTTTTGAAACCTGGAATTTGAATTTAGTTTCGATTCCACAGCGAATTACACAATTTTTGACAGTTTAGTCTTCCAAAACATTGCATAAATTATCTTGATGTCATTTACATTGGATGCATTTTTATGTTACGAAACCTTAACAAATTAAAAACAAGATTCAGTCAATATCCACAAGAAAAACAAAATAAATCTGGAAAAAAATTTGGAAACCTTAAAAAAAGTTTCGAATTTTGAAAAATTTCCTTTTGATGAAAAACTTATGTCTTATGCCTGTTGTTGCACAGTGTTATCGACAATTTCTATTTTATTGTTTATTATTTTTTTAGTTCAAGCAGATACTTAAACAAGTTTCTTTAATTTTTTTTGCACGACCAAAAAAGAAGGCTTTTTGAGAATTAACAAAACCATGATGATGATGATGATGATGATGATGTTTTTCAATGATGATAATGATGATGGTCGCATTTGTTGTTTATTTATTTTATTGATCGTAAATCTTTTCATAAAAAAAATAAAATAAAATAATTTTCTAGTTTATAGTTTAGGATTTTTTAGTTTATTTTTATTTTCTCAAACATAAAAAATAATTACAAAATTACCAATACTCCATTCCAATTTGAATAAATAATAAATTGCATGAAAATAATGCTTTATTTACGTGTTGACTACAACATGAACAAACCGAAAATTTTAAATAAAGGATTTTCCATGTGGAAAAATATTGGTAAAGCACCGAACTAAATTTATTTCATATTTCTCTAAAAGTTTTTCCATTCAGGTAAATTTTTTAGTTCGATTTGTTTTTTTTTCTTTTTTTTTTTTTGTCAAATCTTCGAAAATAATCAAAAATCGATAAATTTACTTTATTTTGTTATTTATTTTTGTGTGTTTGTGAAATAGTCATTGAACTTTTCTTCTAAAATTTACGTTATTTAGTCGAACTTATGAAAAAAATTAACAACAACAAAAATTATGGGAAAAAGAAAAATGTTTTTTTATGTTTTTTTTCTTTTTCTAATTGTTTTTTTGTTGTTTGTTTTTCTATTATTTTGAATTTAGTTTCTTTTCGAATTCTATTTTTCAAAATCGTTTTGTTTTTTTTTTTCTTTTTAGAGATTTATTTATCTTTTGTGTTTTTCACGATTCAATGAATTTTCTTTTTCTCGATTTTATCAAATAAATAAAAATTTTAGAGTATATAGGATTTAAATGAAATAACAACAACAACAACAACAAAAAACCAAAAAAAAAAAAAAAAAGATATTTTTCCTTTTTGAATGTGATACAGATACAGTAAGTATATTTTTTCGATGATAACAAAAAAAAAAAAAGTGAATATGTATAAATATTTTTTTTAATACACTATCTGACAACATAATAAAATTTATGAAAAAAAAAAACCACCAACAAACAAAACAAACGAATTGAAACAAGTATCTAAGCATGTATATCTGACAACAAAAAAAATATATACATAGCGTAAACCGTACAATTATTGGCACCCATAAGCGAAATCTGTTCTCTTAGCTACATTATTTAATTTTTTTGAATGATATTTTATCAGACGCTTACTTGAAGCCTTTTGTAAAGAAAAATGTCAAAAAAATTACCTCAAGATTATAATTTGTTTTAAATATTTAAATAAATATAAAATAACTCCCAAAAGTACAACTATTGGCACAGCAGTATAACTATTGGCCCTTTTAAAATATATAGTTACTGGCACTAGTGCCAATTATTCAATGCCATATAAAGTATAATTATTGGCATTTAAAACAAACAAAGTACACTTTAATTTTTGGTAGGTAATTGTTTTATTCCAGTCTTTTCTATTCTCTTAAAATTAGTTGAATATAAAAATAAAAATGTATAAAACTAGCTATTCCATTAAAATTAGTTAAAAATAAAAGTAAAAAGAGTATAAAACTATTCTCCTCAAATTATTTAAATATAGAAATAAAAAAGTATGAAAATTAAAAAGGATAGATAGATTTTGAGATAAATAGAAAGATAGATAGTTATCTGGGCTTTTTGTTGCATCTCGACCTACCAAGACCTTTTCTGCCGCCCTTGCTTCTCAAAGATTTAGGCTTTTAATAAATCCTAAAATTCTATATGAGAAGGTGCACACCAAATTTCTTCCGGTTTGAGGAAAAATTGTTCCATGTGTCGCACTCTTTTAAAAGGCCAACGCCTCTCATTCACGTAGAATGTGTTTTGAGGTCTCCTTGGTCTCCTTGCCGAATCCTCATTTGTCATCCTCTTGTAGTCCAATCCTACTTTAATGGTAATTAAGTGGACAGTGCCTGGTGAGAAGACCTGTGATGGTTCTTAACTCATTCCTACTAAGGTTGAGTAGTTTTTTGGAGATGTTAGCAGCAGGTTTAATAAACTCCTTCGCTTGTTGATTTCCAGGAGTTTTTTCCTAGTTGGAAAGAAGAAGTTATCCATTTAAAAATAATATTTTCCTTCTCTTCTGTAAGTACTGTTGATGGACCAGGTCTTATTTTTGTAAATTTGTTTCCTAAACGAAATTGTCAAGTAGAACGCGGAATATTGTAATGCTTCGAAGCCATTTTTCTGGACATTTTTTTCGTTTTTATGTCGGAAAGTGCATTTTTCAAATCACTTTCGGTGTTTGTGCTACGCGTTTTCGGTAACTATTGATAAAAAAATATCTAAATACAATAGATAGCTGCTAGCTATCAATCTGCAAAATTAACGCTACTTATAGTAAGTACAATTATTGGCATCCTCAAAAGTATAGTTATTGTCCTATGCCAATAAATGTACTTTCATATAACATAGTTATTGGCACCGGGGTGCCAATAATAGTTATTACGCTTATTTTTAGCACAATTGTTGTCACCCATTACTTAAAATTATTTTATTTAATTGAAAAATTAAACATTTCCATAAAAATATTAAAAAAAATCATATAAAGATAAGATAATTATTTAACGTTAAAAAGTGCTACTTAACTTTGTGTGTCTCTTAAGGTTTTAGAAAGAAAACAACTCAAATACCAATTAACACTGACACGTCTTTTTCACTTCACAGTTAAGACGACAATAGAAGTTGAAACTGGTAAAACAATATACAAACAAACTGAGAACATTCCATATTTTTCTATAACACAATAACGATTATATATTTAACAACAACTATTGAGTAAATTTCTAAGAAAAACATGGTGCCAATAAATACACCGAAAAATAGGGGTGCCAATAATTGTCTCGTTTACGCTATATGTATATAGAAAAATCTTTCATGAAAATTTTCCACAATCAATTCAAAATAATAAAATCAAAGTAAATCAGTAAAATGGAACGGAAGACAATTTGTTTTATCTTTTGGGTTTTTTTTTTTTTTTTGCATAAAAAAGAAATATACAAGAGATAGAAAAAAAAAAACACTCAGTTTATTTTTAATTCATGGTAAAATGAAAATTTAAATATAAAATACATTAATTGAATTCTTTTTTCTTCGATTTTTATACACATTGAAAATGCATGTAAAAAAAAAACGATTTATCTGAAAAGGAAATTTATAATTAAAAAAATTGTAGGAAACTAGAAATTATCGAATGGTAAAAAAGAGAAATAATGAAAATTATAGAAAAAAAAAATTAACACTATAGTGAATTATGAATGTTCTAGTCTAATTAGTTAAGTTCCATTGTTTTGTCAAATTGAATAGAAAATAATAAAAAAAAATGAAATAAAAGAAAAAGTGAAAAGTAAATAAAAATTTTTCTTATTATTTTTTTTTAGTTTAGAAAAATTTCAATGATTTGATTTTTTGTTTTATTTTCACTAACTTGCATCACTATAAAACAATGTGATTTTTTTCCATTCTTCAAACAACGTTGAAATGAAAAAAAGTGGACCAAAAAATGTATAGATAATAATTCTTGTAATTTTATTTTGAATCCTTTTGTGCACCTTAGCACTGCTCTGTATAAAAAATTACACTAGTTTCGAATACAAAATGTGAAAATAGAAAATCTCCAAACAAAGTGACTTCGAAAAAAAAAATCATTAAAAAATCATGTATTTCATGCAGCGACATAGGGACATCCTTTGTAACAAACTGAAAAAGGTTTTTTTTTTTTCATCCAAAAGGAAGAAAGGGATCGATTTAAAACGTTTCTACCTTCAATCGCAATTTCTCAAAAAAAAAAAATCAAAAAAAAACTATCAAATTTTCAGATTTATGAAGACTTTTTCTTAGGATGACTGTGCGTTAATAATCATGGTAGAACATTTTGAAAGGCTAAAAGAGTCAGAAGTTTCCAAAAAAAAGTCTTCAAAAAAATCTATATTCCGTCAGACGATTTAAGAACCTTGACTACATAATATTTATGGTATTTCCAAGAAATAAACGGTCAATATATCCTTCCAAACTCCATTCAAAATTCTTGTTTGTCACATTAGAGCCTATTTTTTTTTTTTTTTTCAGGAAACTTCCACCAAGGCCCGTAGCGACCGCAGGGAAAATCAGCTCAATAAGAATGATTGAAACGAACAGATTTTTAAAAATTTACTAAGAAATAAATTAAAGTTTTTAGCGAACCAAAAAAATTTAATAAAGGCATAAAGAAGTACATAATCCTTTTATGTATTTATTTTTTAATGACAATATACCTTAACATGTCCTTCAAAAAAGGCAACACAAAGTCATTTCATTTCAATTGGAAAAAAAAAAGTATTTATCCACATTCAATTGGTATGTTTACAAAATCACGTATAAAATCTCCAGAATTTTAAGCATACATTTAATTTTAATCCCTGAAACGTGAAAAATGTCACATAAGATTTTTTTTTTTTTTGCATATTTTAATAATTTCGATCATTTTGTCCACATGAAATGTAAATTTTCATCTAGAACAAGTCATTTTGTATATTTTTCTTTTTTTTTTTGTCGGTGTTATTCAATTTTTGAATGTCATTAAAATTTTAGAGAAATTTTTTTTTATGTTGTTGTTATTTTTTTAAAAATATTTTTGTCAACTAATCAAGATAACATTGAAAAAGATACAAGCAAAATTATATTCAATTCATCTCTAAAAAAAAAATTGAATAAAATACAAAATCATCATTGTCATCTTCATATATGTATATAGTTCCTAACTTTTGGACCCATTCTACATGAACTTTGGAATCACGTATGCTCTTTTATATTAAACTGATATTTTTTTTATCCTTTTTGCTTGTGTTGTCTTATCTTGTTTTTCTATTTTTTAGACGTTTTAATTGTAAAATAATTTCATATTCTATGTGATTTCTAATTAATGTTTATTCAGAAAACTTGAAAATTAACATCTCTTTTATGAAACTTGTCCGGACAATACACACACGTTCACATATACCCCACAATTTTCTGGTACCAAAAAGTGGTGGGTATGATTATGATGATGATGAGAATGAGATTTTCAATTTGTTTACCAAAAAACACAAAAGATACTTGTACAAAAAAATATATCTTTAAAAAAAACTCAAGGTGAAAAAAAAAAATAAAATAAAATAAAAAAGAAATTTATCATCACAGTAAAATAATAATTTCCTGAATTTATTTGTTTATCATAAACAAAATGATAAAATATCATAAATTTCATATCTTTTTCTTTTTTTTCTTCTTTTAGTTTGTTCATCCACTCAATAACCACACCTCATCATCATCATCATCAAAAATTTTCATTGTCCAAAAATAAAATCATGATGATGCTGGTCGTGTGACTGTGAAAGGAAAAGTCATAATAATAATAATTTTTGCTCATTTGTAAAATATAAACAAAAATTTAAAAGAAAACAAAACCAAAAAGAATACCTATGTACATACTTTTTTACGGTCCAGTCCATTTTATAATTTTATCTTATGGATTTGGTTTTTGCACAACAAAAACAAAACAACAAAAAAAAGCAATGTTTTTGTTATGAAACCTTTTATGGCAACCAACGCAAACGGACAATCAGTTACGATAGTAACTTTTTAAAATCCCTAAAAGAACATTTGACTAATAGGATGGGTGGAGTGGATAGTAATAGAATGGTGTATGTGTGTTTGTGTGTGTGTGTGTGTCAGATACTTATATTAAGATGATGAATGAATTCTTTTTACTTTTTGTTGTTTCGTTACCAAGAGAAACCGCGATGAATGATGGGTCCACTAACCCCTAAAATAAACAAAAAATACAGTGCAATAACATTTTTGACTTTATTATGACTCTTGGTAGTTTGAAATCACATTCACACATTCATTTCCCCACGCATAACACTTTCCCATCACCTGTTTGTCATGCAAAAAAAAAAAAAAAAATTTTAATTAAAAAAAAGCTTTTAATATTTTCAAGATATTTTTTTTTTCTATTTTGGATTTTTTTTTTCGCGAAAAAAAATTCTATTCTATTTTAACCTTGAAATTTGCTAACGTTCATTGCTCTTTTTCTTTAGTGTGTGTGTTTTTTCGTTTGTTATGTTTTTATTAATTACATATAAAGTTTTCTATCACGCTGTCACATTATCACACTAATTACGAAACCACTACTTCAATTCACAGAGCTATAACCTCTAAGGTTTAGTAACTAACTAACAAAAACCCCCTCCTGATACCCCCTCCCTACCCCGCATCTGATACTTTGAACATTTATCAATGAAATGATCCTACATTAACTTAACTTCCACTTTTAAATTCTATCAATGTTTTTTTCATAGTAAAAAAAAAACTATAGATATTTTTTTCTGCATTATCAACTCTTTGTTTTGTGAATTATTATGTGTATTTTATGAAATTATGGTTGACCGAGGTAGTGTGTAGGGAATTTAATTAGAAGAAAAAAAAATAATAATAATAATAAGCAAAACAGCAGAAGAAAAAAAAAACTATCAGTAGTTTTACGACTTATCTACATTGGCACGTTTTGCAAATTTAAACTTAACGATTATTTCATAATTCACAAAACTAGCAAAAACTAGCCAAAGCCTATAAAATAAATATATAAACAAAAGTCATAGTTGGTCGTCATTGTCGTGTTTGTCATACAAATTACCCATAATGAAAAAAAAAAAAAGTATCTAAATAATATTTTGACTATCTCATCTCGACTTTGACTTCTAAATGTTCTAATGTTTTTTTTTTTTTTGGGCCACTAACCCTCCTCTTGAAAACTACTTTTTGCTAATTTTTCAATTTTTTTTTTTTTTTTAATTTTAAGAAGGTCAATTCGGACAAAGTGCATTACACTATCGTGTTTGTTTTTTTTTTTTTGTTCATTTTTCTTATATTGATGATACAATCAATCAACCGGAATCTTTATCCCCATGTCATCCTGTTCTAAATCAAATTCGCACAATGAATGACGTAATTTTCTAATTAATCTTTTCTTTTCTTTTTCTATTTGCAAATTATTATTATTTTTTTTAATGGTGTGTTTGTGTTTGTATACATATTTGCAAATATTCTATTGCTATAGATGTGTGTTACGCATGATATTTTTGTTGAATAACGCAAATGAGGCAACAACAATAACAAAATTTTTAGCTAAAATCAAATTGTTGATTAAAATTCACAAAAAAAAAAAAAACGAACGATAAGAACGAAAAATTTAAAAAAAAAAAAAAGAAAACATTGAGGAAAATAAACTTTTTTATTGGCCATGAACTCAATTTTAAAGTAGTTGATCACAAAATTAAATGACGATGACAATGAGGGTAAAATGATAAAATTCGCAAAATAATTTTGTCTTATTTATTTAATATTTTTTTTTTTTTTTTTTGTGTTATATATTTGCAAATCTAAAAATGAAATTTTTTAGCGTTTAGAAAATAAAATTGAATTAAATTTAATGGTATTGGTAACAATTTATATACTTTATTGGTTTTTTGCGAAAAAAAAAAAAAAAAAAAAAAAAAAAATTCGACATTTTAGCATTTTAGATTAATGTGTGTTATGTTTTTGGTTTTTGTTTTTGTATTTTATCTATTTTTATTGAAATTTTCTAAACAATGAATAGAAAGTATTAAGAGTATATACAGCTTGTTGCTGTGTGAACATGAAACAGTTTTTTTTTTGTTTTGTTTTTTTTGTTTTTTTTTTTTTCAAGAAAAATAAATAGTCAAGATAAAAATAAGATTGAAGATAAATTAATGTGTTAACAGAAAACGCATGAATGATTGCTCTATTGATATATGTTGGTATTCTTTAATGGAATATGAATAAATTGTAACTGATTATTTTAAGATACTGTTTTTATGATGGAAATGGAATTATGTAAAAGAAAATTGAAATAAAAATATTTTAAATTAAAGTATGTTTCATGTAGGGTCCCTAGTAACCGATTTTTTTTTTTCGTTTAATTCTATCCAAAGGTCCTGATATGATACATATACATATTGAAAAATTCTTGTGAATATTTTTTTGACATAGACAAGGTATTTTTAATAAAAATTATGCAAATCCTCTGGAAAATGATGAGATCTCATTAACTTTAAGCAGAAGGGAAATGAGTTGGCGGACTCCCTAGCGAAAAAAGATGCCAACTCTATCTCCTTGGACCAGAACCCTTCTGCGATCTGCCTAAAAGCCACACAAAAAACAATATAAATAAATGGGAAATGGCAAAATGCATCTCCCGATGGAAGGAAACCCCTGGAAATATACAAGCAAAGAAATACATTTCGCCTTCAGCTAACATTTCTAGCAAACTACTCAACCTCAATAGAAAGGAGCTAAGGACCATCACAGGTCTCCTTACCGGATACTGTCCACTAAATTACCATCTAAGTAAGACAGGCTTACAAGAGATGACAAGTGCAGATTCTGCAAGGATGCCAAGGAAACCTCAAAACACATTCTGTGTGAATGTGAGGCATTGGCCTCCAAAAGAATGTGCTACATGCATCAGCCTTTTCTCAAAACGAGGATTTATCAAAAGCCTAGATCTATAAGAAGCACAGGCGGTACAAAAGATCTCTATTGGTCGCAGTGCAATGATAGCCCCTTATAATCTAATCTAATCTAACTGTAAGCAGACAAATCCAAAAACACAGTGGAATGCGAACCACAGTATGTATGGATATGTTACTTCTGAATCATGTCTCCGGCTCTCTGAGGCTGATGACGTCATTGATATTTTATCTTCAGTCATACAGGTACTTCTTGTTTTCTCTCTACAAACTCTATACTTAACATTTTTTTTTCAAAACAAAAAATTCACTCTAATGTAAAATGCAATGGTACCTTACCTTCTTCAACCTACATACATTAATGTGTTCGGTATATCATTTAATATACTTGAAAAAAATTCATTTAACACATTTTTCATTATTTTTTTTTTAATTTGTTTTGTTTATTAATTAATTTTTTTGTCGTGACTTTTTTATTGACACCGTCTTTGAACTCAACCTAATTTCATTTTAGCCAAACTAAGCTGAAATATTTAATACAAAAAACCAAAAAACCAAAAAAAAAAAAAAAAACTTCATGCAATAATAATTTATCTCAATTTTAAATCTTAAATATACTTTTATATAATTTTAGCCTCGACTTTAATTTGTACAATCTATTAATTTGCTGTTAGCAATAGATATTAAGATACACAATACCTACATAATTTTCTAATTTTACAATTTTTCATGCCTGTTCTTTTATTACTATTATTATGTTTCTTTAAAATGTATCTTTAGGTGTATTTTGAAACTGACCAAGTTTTTTTTTTTTTTTTTTTTTTTTTTTTTTTCAAAGAAAATAATTGAAAAATTGTGCAATAAAAATTCATAAAGATACATTCATGTAACAAAACAAAGATTTTTTTGAATTGTTAAGATATGTGGGTGATTTTAATTTTCGTTTTTTGTTGTCTACATTATTTTTCTATTAAATAAAGCTTTTAAAACAAATCTTTTGTTCTATAGAATATTGAACATGACCTTTTATGTATCTATTTGTCATGCACCTCCTCCACTCGTTATCTATCTAAATAAACTTCAATTGTTCAATCAAAAACATAAAAAAAATCATTGAATTTTTCTAAGGTGCTAACAAAAATTCAATTTAATTAATTCTTCCGTTTTAACAAAAACAAAATAAATAGATATAAATTATTTAACACATTCTAAAAACATCAAATCATAATAATAAAATAGGTATAATAAAAGATACTTATCGTTGTCATCATTATTCATTATTTTAAACTTGAACTTCTAAAAAAAAAAACTACCAATGATTCATCAAAAAAGTGTCTATTCCATTAGAACAAAGAAGACATTACCTAAAAATACATTACAAAAAAATTCGTTATTCAGTATGTCAATTCTAAAATAAAATGTATCTAATACCCCAAAAAAAAAAAAAAATTAAAATATCTATTGATACAAAACAAAAAAAAATTTTTTTTTCCTATTGAACAAATTGAAAAAATTTAATTGTTTGATTTCATCAGCTATCATAAAATTTAACAATTTTTGCAAACAAAGAATAAAAACAAAAAATACAACAAATTTTTCTATGTAGTTTTTTTTTTTTCTTCTAATAAAGTCAATGTACTCTGGTATCATACACGTGCCGTCTAAAATTTTCAATAAAAAAAAAAAAAACAACAGCAAAAATTAGCAAAACTTCTATACAAGATTCTGTTTAGGTACCTACATCACCTCTTCTCTCCCTTCTATTTTTGTTTTTCTATACATATACTTTTCTTTCATATATTCATATAACACAAATATTTTTTGGCAGAAAATTTCTATGTATTTTTTTTTTTTTTAAATTTATACTCTCTCTCTCTCTCTTCACCAAAAATATAGCTAAAATTTTCAACAACAACAATAAAAATAATTCTCTTTATCTGCCAAAATAAAATTTGTTTTCATTTTCAAACGATTAAAATCTAAATTTGTATATTCCGTACTGGAATTTTGTTCATGTTCAATTGAATAATAAAAAAAATAAAAAAAAGTACGCTTTTAAATTGGAATCGGCACTATCATTTGAACAACAACGAAAAAAAAAAAGTATGAGAAAAAATATTTTTCTAATAAAAATTTAGACCTAATGGATAAGAGGGGCTGGAAAAGGTTGAAGGGGTAGGTAATTGCTACATCAGATGACTAAATTCGAAATTGAAAAAAAAAAAACAAAATTGTATAATGTAAAACAATACCAAAACATTAGAGCTAAAAGTACTCGCACTCCTCTCACTCTCTGTAGTTATTTTTCAATAATATATGTCAGTGTGTTTCATTTTATTAGGCAATTTTTGATGGGGAATGTAGAGTAGGGTATTTTGGAGTGATAAAGCAAAACAAAAAAAAAAAATGTTATCAAAATAAAGAACAAAAACAAACAAGAAAAAATGCGTGAGAAAAAAATGACATTTTTATATGTATGTTTGTATTTGGACTCATTTTACTCACATTTAAAATAAAAATAAACAAAAATTATGAGAAATTTTATTGTGTTTTAAGTTTTTGGTATGTTTGTAAACATTACAAAAAAAAAATTTTTTTATTAAAAAGTGTAGTCGAAAAATTTCCGGATTGAAATTCATAATTGTAAACAAGAATTCAACTTCATCACTAGAGATCTAACGATATCTTAACCACTTTCATGTGACTCATTAAACAAAAACTAAACTGAAAGCTACAAACATAAAGAACAAAGCATGGACAGTGGACTTTTGTCTAGTAGAACTTTGCTTCAAAAAGAAAATCAACTTACTGTGAAATTAAAAACCCTAAATTTGATTATAGTCAATAAATGTCAAAAAACACATTTTGACATTACTGTCACTTCACTTTCCAAACCTCACTTGAAACCTTGAAACTTGCATTTTCCCAAAAAAAAAAAAAATTTGAGACCGTAAACTTTTTGACTACACCTTATTATAAACACAAACCAAGACGATAAATATTTTTGTCTTTCATTTTGATGGGATCCAATCAATTCCAGTGATTGGAAAGGGGTCGGAGAGGGGGGGGGGGGTTTACTGAGTATTTTTTTTATATAAAAACAAAAGAAGAAAACTATTCACATAATACATATGTAGTTTACTTATTGGAAATAATTTTTTTTTCATATCAGATTCCCTCTTTCCATAACAGAACTTTCCGATATTTGCTTTTTTAGCCGGTATAAGTAAAAAAAAAAAAGCATTTAAACAACCAAAAAAACAAAACATTGCACAACACACTAATAAAAAAGATTCATTTTTATCATCATTTCTGTATTTGTTTTATTTTTATTTTTCTGTTTATGTCACATCTTGTTGACGTTATATTTTTGGGGCCTAGCAACATAACAGTCAACCAACCAGTCAATATGAAATTTGTTGTTAAATAAAAATTCACACACAAAATGATTCAAGCCATTAACCTGATCACAAAAGAATCTCTGATGGTAGTATACACTTGTTTTTTTCTTTTCTGTTATTTGCAATCAGCAAAAAGCGGCTATCAAACAAATTCTTCAATAAAAATGATTTTTTGTTTGTTTGTTTTGTTTTTTTGTAGCATTGGCTAATAGCGTGATATGATATAATAATTTTGATGTAGTGTACTGTGAATTTCGCTGTTATTGTTATTGTTTTCTTTTGGTTATAGTTTTTTGGGGCCATTAAAATCAGTAAAATTTTTCAAAATTTTTGGCACAAACTCTCTAATACTATCTTTCAAATTGACTTAATGTAATTCTGATTTTTTTTTTTCTTTTCTTTTCTGAATATTCGATGTGAGATGATGGGTGATGATTATTATTGGGTGGATGGTGATGTACTAATGCAAAATTGTAATATGAAAAAATTCTATGGAAACTACAAAGTATTTACAAAATTAAAATATTTATTATTATTTAGGTTTTGGTTTTTTTTTTTTTTTTTTCAAAGTAATAAATGACATAAATAAAATTCAAATAATTTTTGATAAAAATTTTCCTTTACGAATTCAAAACATGAAGGCTACCGCCCCATTGGTGCCGCACTTTATTAAAATGAAAGGCACTTTATAGGAACCATAAAAAAAAAAAAAAAAAAACAGAAGAAAGCAAAATTGTCTGGTTTTTCATTTTGGTCGCGGTTAATGTACTTATATAGCGTACATGCGTTAAATTTTTATTTTAATTTTTAATATGAAAAATTCATGCAATGATCAGGTGGTTTTTATTTATTTTTATACTTCGATGTATTTTATTTTTATATTATTTTTATTTTTTGTTATATGAGCTCATATATATTGGTATATAGATACAAATAAAAAGATACATTCTAGTCGATGGTGTGGTATTTTGTATTACGTTTTTTTTTTTTTTTACAAAAAAAAATCGTCTGTTTCCCTTATTTGAATTTCAATTTTTAATGTTTTTGGCACAACAAACTATCGATGACGATGATGACGATAATATGAATTGTGAATCAGATGATATACTCTTTTGTCGTCGTAATCATATAAAAAATAACAACTGTTT
Source organism: Bombylius discolor (assembly GCA_939192795.1). Taxonomy (NCBI): domain Eukaryota; kingdom Metazoa; phylum Arthropoda; class Insecta; order Diptera; family Bombyliidae; genus Bombylius; species Bombylius discolor. Next base: position 2,931,461 of record OW584242.1, read on the forward strand.
TTCCGGCTTTCTTTTTTTTTTTTTTTTTTTTTTAAATATAAAATACAAACCATATGTGAATAAAGTACAAAATTGGCGACGATGAATTGACGATTGAAATGTACAATTTTTATTGAATAGTTTTTGATTGTTGTGAGAGTTAAATTGAAATAGTAGGTGATGGGTTGAAGAAGGTTAATATACCTTATAAATAATTTTTTCTGTGTATTCTTTGTTGTTATAATGAAAAAAAAAATGAATAGATACAAAAATATTTTTTATTTAGTAAAAAAAAAAATGAAAAAATCGAAACCTGTTTTGCTTTTTATTCGTTATATATTTTTATCTTGGCAACATGCTACACTCATAATTTAAAAAATATTTTCAGTGACCAGTACCACCATCTAATTTTTATGATTTTCGAAAAAAAAAAAAAATTGAAAATGTTCAAAAACGGATATTAAAATCGTTCATTATTAAATTAAACATGATCATATTTTTATTTTTAATTGATGACATTTTCACAAAACACAACAATTGTAAAACTTGGAAAAAATTATTAAATTAAATCTAAAAAAAAAACAAATTTACTGTTATAATGAAATTAAAAAAAAAAAAAACAAAAATACAGAAACCTTTTTAAAATCAAAAAAAAAAAAACAAAATACCTTTTCTCAAGTTTAAGTTACGAATTAACTTTTTTTCCTTTAAATTTTGCATAAATACGTTTAATTTTTCGGTTATCTCATAAATTATTAGATCATTATCTTTTTCATAAAAAAAAAAAACAAAAAACACCTATAAGGTAAATTAGTGTGACACATTAATTTATGTTTTCTCGCATTTCACAAGATCGTGTGCGCGTTTTTAAAAATCAATTTGAATATCTTAAAATGATCATTAATTGATTGTGTAAATAATTAAGAGAGAAAAAAAAATGCAATTAAAGTTAATTGGATGATTTGAAATTTTAATAAGACTTTTTCGTGTGACAATTTTCATCAGCTAATAAATTAAAATTTTAATTCACTTACTTTTCATTCAATAAATTTGCTAAATTAAATTAAATTCTAATATTTCTGAATTCTGGATTCTTCAATTTTTTTTTTTTTAAATTGAATTGTACGACTTTTTTGAGGTTAGAAATTTTTCATGGCTAGAAAATTTGTGTTATCAGTGTGACAAGGAGAAACTAGAATCTGGAGGAGATGATTTCAATCTCCGGTACCTTAATAACAAGAAGAAATAAAGTCCTTCCGTTTAAAAATAAGCCTAACAAAATTATCTGATTTTTTAAGAATGAAATATCCTTGTTTTCTTTTTTGTTCAATTCAATAAATAAAAAATTTAATGACTTACCTTTCCAGTTTTCCAGTTTCCAGTTTTTAAAGCTATTGACGTGAATCGAAAACAATATGAAATAAGAATAAAATAAAATTAAAAAATCTCAATAAGAAAATTATTAAAACTACGGAGGTCATAGTTCACCAAAGGTCATATTTAAAAATAAAAAGAAAAAAAAAACAGAAAATTGAAAATAAAATAGTTTTTAAATATTAAGATATCGCCATATTTGTCCATGTTTGTTCTTAATAACGAAAATCTAAGGAAAACCTCAACAAAAAACCCCTAAAATATTTCAAAAGAATCCGAAAAATTATCATAGATATTTTTAGTCATTGCAAAAAAACAAAATTAGGTAAGACTATCTAAAAACTGTTCTGAATTCAATCAAACTTTTAATTAATAATTAATTCAAGCTTTCTTCGGAAAAAAAATACATTAATTATTTTCAAAGAAACACCATATTTTTTGGCTTGAAAAAAAAAAGACCAATAATTTTTTACAGGATGATTAAAAAAAAAGTCTTTAAAAACGAAACAGTAAACGCCTTCAAAAGAATTTTTTCAATTATTTTTTTGCCAACTTCCGTACGAAAAAAAAAAACAGCTAAGAATTTCAATTTCTTTTCAATATTTCTTTTTTCCAATATTTTCAAAATTTAAAACAAATTGTTTGACTTGTATCTTGTTTATCAGAGTCATACGATTTTCTAAAGTAAGTTTCTGTTAATAATTCCAAAAAAAAAAAAACATTAATTGAAATTTCCTTTTTTTTGTTTTTTCAACTTTTTGTACGTAATACGAATTTTTTTTGATTAAACAATAACATGTCATTATCGCAAATCATTAAAAATGACATAAATTGAAATTTAATCCTTTTGACTTGTAATTAGAGTCACCATTTCTCATTAATATAAGGATTAATTTTTTTTTTATTTTTTTGGTTAAAATTAAAATGAAAACTGAACAAAAGGAAAATATAGTTCATAATTGTAAATACATAATGTATATGATTATATACTCGTGTCATTTCATTTTACAAAAACAAATGTAAAAAAAAAAAAAATTTTTAATTACAAAGTTTTTCTTTTTCAATTTTTCTATAAATAAATTTTTTATGCAGGTCAAAATCATTAGTTTCATATTAATTCGTTGTTGCTCTATTTGATTTCTTATTGATGCGTTTTTATGTTATTCAATGCTTAAATTAATCGATCAATAAAATGCTTTGATAGAAAAATTATAAAAAGAAAAAAAAAAAGTACCTAAGTATAGAAAAGTAGTTCAAAAGTTATATATGCTCGTTATCTATTGAACATTTTTACATCCGTTCATTCATTCATTCCGTTCAATTTCACTATACTTAGTCTTCTGCCTGTCATACATTATTCATTTCTATTACTTGAAATCTTACTTTGTGTGCCAAGTCAAACTTTAATTCTAGAAGCCGATACAAAGACATTTCTAAGGTCAAATTTCAATTGAAAGTTGAATAATTTTGAATGTTTTTCATTTGACAAATTCACACACTTTTGACAGATGTTTTTCACTTTTCTCAATTACTAGTACTACTGTGAACTGTCCATAAAAACTAATGTAGGTAGAAATAGAAAACCTCAAGTTAACTTGCGTAGGCTCAAGCTCATATCGAGAGAGAGAGAGAGAGAAAAAAAAAAGATAGAAAAGGGGTACCAACATAAAATTAAAATGACATTTATCAAAGGCATAATGAATTTTTGACAAAACTTTACGGAACAATTTCATTGCAATGACATTTCAAAAATTCTAATTTGGCACGCAAACTTAATAAATTATTTTTTATTTCCTGCTTTAGAATGTAGGATTATCCCTTGAAGCACAGCGCTGGCGCATATAACAGGAAAAAAGGTCCAAAAATTCATAAAAAAATTTTGCGAGTTCAATACATATCAAAGGGAAAAAATGAGCTAAACTTTTCACAGCTTTAAACATTCATTTTTTCCAATTAAACTTTTTACAGACAGCAACGCGTTATGATATCAAAATTTCTTAATTGATTCGATAATTTTTTTTATATTTAGATTAAGCAAAGAATGACTTTGACAACAGTAAAACTTCAATAATTCCTTGAAACCCTTTCAACTTGTATGCAAATTTATTCAGTTTTATAAAATATCTGTCTGCGAATTTTTATTCTTAATGAAATTTTAAAATGACTTAATCATCAATTGCGTAATTCATGTGAACTTTATACAAAAATTTTATACTTGACATTTTGACATAAATTACAATGCAAAATTTATAATTTTCCTTTTTTTCTTTTTCTTCTTCTATTGAACATTGTTAAATCTGCATTTATTGCGAAATTTATGATAGAAAGAAAATTTATATAAAAAAAAAAAAAACACACAGACAACACAAACAAAACATTGTTTTATTTTCTTGCTTTTTTGCTTTACTTGACACTTTTTTTTCGTTTCATTACACAATTTTTCAAATAATTAATTAATTAAAAAGCAAAACAAAAAAAAAGTAGTATCACAATGATTACCTAGAAAAATTGCATAAAAAAAAAAATAATCAATTAAATAGTTCGATCAATGACTATGTATCGATGGTATTGATATTTGAAATTAATACAGGGTGTTTCTGTTGAATTGTGGTAAAAAGAGGTAACTAAATTTGTCAAACTGAATTTGAGAAAACAAAAAAGAATAAAAAAAATTTTAAAAGATTTTTTGTTGTCACTTTTGGAGTAGCTTAAAATGCCTGGGAGATCATGGCTGATTTCCACAGTAACAGAACACAAAAAAATTTCATATTAGAACAAACATTATCCTGCAAAATATTTATTCTGATTAAAGTTGTTCGGCATAGAAAGAAAATTCCTCTTTCTAATTCTGAAACTCAAATTGGTACCGTACTCTATATCTTATTCAGGATGAAAGCTTTTTCATAGGTACAAGCAAATAATCTTTTCAACACTCTTTTACCTTTTACACAACTGTTTTTTTAGACTTGTATGCATTATTTCGTGAACAGTTAATTTTTCCCATCAAAACCTTATAAGGAAACATTTGTTCTATCCAAAAAAAAAAAATCTTGTCTTACTCTGTTAATCTAATTTTTTTTTTCCTTTTTCGAACACCCTTTTTCAGCCCAATAAACTATAAATGGAAAATAAATTTCAATAATTATTTCAATCATCACTACTATTATCGCATACATATTTTATCTTTTTTTTTTTTTTTTCACACATTCATACACAAAATTGCCAATAAAATCAAATGCATTGGCAAAATACCTGTAATTTATTTATTTTTTTTTTATTTTTTCCTTTCAATCCCCCATAAAAAAATTCATGTTTTTTTTTTTTTAAATGAAGAAAAATGTAAGAACCAAAAAACCAAAATAAAAACAAAAAGGAAAAATTCGAAACAGTAGCAAAAAAAAATAATAAAAAATCCATTTTAACCTGAAACCGGGTCAATGGGAAACTTTAATTTTTATCTTTTTTTGTATTTCATTTCATTTTTTTTATGCTTTCAAATAAAAATTGCAAATAAATTGCTTTGCTACTGTTTTTTTTTTTTAAATTATTATTTTGTAGATAGAAAAAAAAAACAAAAACAAAAAGAAAATTGCAAATTACAGTTATACAGGTACATAAACATATAAAATATGCGTTGAGTTGATTGTACTATATGATTATACATACGTACGTAATATGTGGGGTACATATGTAATTTAATCGTTTACAAAAAAAAAAGGTTATAAATATGAATAAAAGCAACAACAACAACAAAATAAGGTGAAGGTAGATTGTTGACTGTTTTATGCAACCAATTTAATGATGGTACAACTACAATATGCTTTGCTAATGATCCCTTTGGGGGCAATCCTAAATAATTACGAACAAAGGTGAAAATTATTTTTAAAAAAAAAAAGAGAATAAAAAAAACTTTTTTATTTTTTTGAAAGAGAAAAGATAAAGATAAATAAGGTTTTTCCTTTGAAAAATTATTATATTTCTGACTCTGTCTTGTTACGCAAAAAAAAAAAAAAAAAAAAAAACATTAAAATAAAATATTATTATGATCAAAGTGAAAATCAAAAATAATTTTCCATTTTGCCGCCCAAAAAAAGGGTAAATACAAAAAAAAAAACTATATTATAAAAAGATTTTGTTTTTTACTTACCTTCTCAAGCGTTTTGATTACTATTTCTCTCTCTTTTTTATTTTTTGTATCCTTTTTTTCCTTTTACCATTTTTCATCCTTTTAATTATAGAAATCCTAAAACAGAATATGTATAAAAAAAAAAAAATTAGTATTTACGTTAAATTAATTTCATAATTAATTTTACATTTAAAAAAAAAAAGGATATTATTTTTTTTTTTGTTTTTATTTTTGTATCTACTTCTAAGCTTTTTTTTAATCTCTTTTTTGTTTTCTTTGCGAAATAATAGTATATTGGTATGTATACCACCACCAATTCATCCATGAAGCAAAAAACAACAAAAAAAAAAAAAACTAAAAATAAATACAAAAATATTAATAAATAAAAACAAAACAATAACAACAACAAAAAATATAAGGTTTATGAACTCGAGAAAACAAATTTAATAACTCTTTCTTGTCATCACAGGTAAACGTACGAATTTATAAATTACATACTACACCTTCTTTTTTTTTTTTTAATGAAACGTGAAGGTAATGTTTTCTTTTCTTTTTTTTTTCTTTTTTTTGAAAGTTGTTATTGTTTTGAATTATTTTTTTTTAAATAGTTTTTTTTATTTTTTATGTTATGCTTTGCAAAAAAATAAAAAAAAAAAACCAAACAAAATAATAATAAAAATTGTATAAATCGCGCGTGGAAAGTATTAAATGTTCAAAAAAAAAAAAAAACAAAAATTAAAGAAGAAAACAAACTGAAGAAAAAAAAAACAAAACAAGTTGCTGAATTAACAGTTCATGATATCGAAATAGGGTACATAAAACTTAAAAAACTTAACATAACAAGAAAAAAATAAAAAATAAAAAAACAAAACAAATAGAAAAAATAAAAAACAAACAAATATTATACGGGTTTTTTTTTTTTGATTACATTATTCGACCCAACAAAGGAAATTTTCGATTAAATTTCTTTTAGTGTGCAAAAAAAATAAAAAATAAATAAATAATCGAAATTCAAAGAATTTGCACACAAAAAAAAATTGTTGTTAAATAAAAACCGCTTTTTATTTTGTATTCTATTTTCTTTTTTTTTTCAATTGGTTGCACAAATTAAATAACAAATTGTTTTGACGTTCAAACAAACAAAAAAAATTAATGAGTAATCAGCAAATTCAAGAGTTGATTTTTTCCCCCCCCCCCTATATACATTTTTTTGACTACTTTTTTTGTGCAAGATTTCTTTTTCTTTTCATAAATGATCAATTTTTCAAAATAAACTGTACTTACATCTTCCACTCTTTCAAAGCAATCTCACTCGTGAGCAATGTATCAAAAATGTTCTGCAAAAAAAAAACAAAAAAAAAATTGAAATGAAGAAAAAATTTTAGAAGGTCCACGATAAATTTCGTTAGAAATTAAAAAAAAAATTCAATGGATAGATTATTGAAAAGAGAAGCTTTCTATCCTTTTCTCCATGAGCTGACTTTTTTCCAGTTTTCTATCTAAAGACACCAACCTTTTTTTCATCATCAGAAAAAAAAGTGATTTGGCCTTTAGAAGGTCGTTGACACAAAAGTCATTTTGGAACCTGGATACACGGTTGCCAACACAAATGTTGATAAAAATTCATTTATTTGTTTTAAAAATAATTTTAATTTTATCCTTTGATTCCTTTTTTTTTTTTTTTTTAAAAAAACAACCCTTAAAGGAAACAAAATATGATGTAAATTTCGTAATAAGAAAAATAAAATATTATAAAAATGTTGTTTCCTAGAAATTTAACGCAATAAAATTTTTCCTTGACTTTTTAGATGCTCTTTGACCTTTACCGATCTAAACATCCTATATATGGAAAAATTTATTTTATATCCTGTTTGTGACAGGTACTTAAATATACATCCTTTAAATGTTCTTATATAACTTAAAAAAAATATAAAAAAAGAAGGAAATTTTACATTTCCTGTTTTTACACATAATTTTCATGTAAAAACAATCTTAAAAGGATCTATTTTTGTGATTTTATCAACTGCAAATGCGTCAGATACATTTATCAGTTTGAAAACAAACAACAACAAAAAAACTTTCAGATAAATGCAGTGAAAAGTTAGATTTTCTAACTTTTATAATATCTATGCCCTTGACCTTTATTTCCTTTAAAAAGTTAAGAAAATCAGGAAAAGTAAAAAAAAAATTTTTTTTTCTTTCTTTCATCCTGCATGACAAAAAAAAAACATAGGAAATATAAGCAGGATTGTCATCTTAAAATTTAAAGCCACACACAAACACGCACTGGATTCAAATTATGTGTAATCTAAAAAAAATTAAAATAAAATAGAAAAGTTAGAAAGTTGAATTCTAGAAATTTTATTTAATAAAAAAAAAAAAAAAATAAAATAGGGTAAACTTGAAATCAACCATGTTTTTCTTCAGAAATGTGAGTAAAAATGGCAAGATTATTTTTCATTAAACTCTCGTGAGAATGAATACAATTGAGAACCTATGATTCTTGAATCTGTTACTTTTCTCTTTGCAAAACATTTTTAAAATATTGGTTGTCCTATTGAAAACACAAACAAATTGAATTCATTCAAAAGCCTATAGGTTATTTGACCCCTATTGAAAAAGTAGCCGATTTTTTTCTTGGACCTATCTATTCAAGAATTAGAAAAATGAAAAGTTCCTTAAAATGTTTCTTATCTGCCAAGAAGACTGATACGGACATCTAACTATAGTCAAAATAATAAAAGTTGAGGTTTTTTTTCGCGCATGTTTTACATGGCGTAGTGATCTTTTTTGTGTAGATATACGAAAGAAGAAACGTGTTACAACAACAAAAACGCATGTGTGTAAATATCTTTTTTTCTGCGCATGTTTTTCTAGTATAATACAAAACTTCAATTTTTATTATTTTGACTATATACACTCTTTACTACACTAATCCCTACAATGTACAACTTAAAAGCCGACAAGGTTTTTCAAAAATTTGAATAAAAATTCTTCAATCTGTCCTAAAGATATATGGAATTTTCCCGGCATCAATCTAAATTCGATTTCATATATAATCGAAAGTTTATCAATAATATGTTCATGCATTTGTATAATGGGGCCCTCCTTAACTCATTATCGTAATATGAAACGCATTATAATCACCGGAAATCTTTTTTTTTTTTTTTTAAATTTGATTCCAATTTAATTTCAATTTTAACAAAATACATTTACGTCACTGAAAAAACCTTTTCAAAATTTTTAAATTCTTCTTTTTTAAATGATATAATAGATTTTTTTTATTTTTCTTTTAATTTCAAATAACATTTTTATCAAATTTCAAAAAAATAAAAAATAAAAAATAAAAAAAAAAACTGCAAAATAATAAAACCATTGAAATTCTTTTGTCAAAGTACAAAAGGAAAATTTTCACAATTTGCTTTTGTTTTTTTTTCAAATTTTTTTTTTTTAATCAACGTAATTTTATTCTTTTTCAACATTTTTTTTTTATTATTATTATCAAATTCAATATATATTAAATTTCAATTAAAAAATATTTTAAAAAAGAAAAAAAAGAAAAAAATATCATGAAAAATAACACTGAAAACTTTAAAATTTTTAATTGACATTATTTTGAATAATTTTCGATTACATTTCATTTTTAATCGACAGACAAAAAAAAAACAAACAAACAAACAAACAAAACAAATTTTAATTAATATTTATGATATCTCTCTCATACTTAATCCTTTTACAATATATTTGTACTTTATACAAAACAAAAAAAAAACAAAAAAATGCATTGTGAGGGAGCTTAAAGAGAGCATTATACTTGGGGATTTGGTTTCGATGGCGACGACAAAATATAATTAAATAAATCATAAACATTGTTTTTTGGATTACACAACATGACGTATACAGGAAAATAATTATTTTGTTGTTATTGTTTATTATTACACATATTATTAAATTGTAAATGATATTTAAAAAATCACATAGAACATAATAACGACAACTAAAAAACTGAAATGCATATTTTATGCTACGTACACACAGTCCAACTTGCTTTGAAAACCTATGGTCGAGTTGAATTAAGCTTGCGTATAAAGTGTAGGCTGGTCGGTAGACCAATTTTCAAGTTTGTTAAACGATCGGATTAAATAAAAAAATATAGTCAGAATTTTAAAAGTTGAGGTTTCGTATTATACTAGAAAAACATGCGCAGAAAAAAAGATACTTACACACATGCGTTTTTGTTGTTGTAACACGTTTCTTCTTTCGTATATCTACACAAAAAAGATCACAAAGACATGTAAAACATGCGCGAAAAAACCTCAACTCTTAAAATTCAGACTATATTTGATTTTTTGGGAACGTGGCATAGGGTTTGCACAATCAAGTTGGCGAATAATATTGTACCACCAAGGTGGATCGTGTGTATGTAGCATTATACACAGTTCAATTTTTGGCGCCTCATATCAGTACATACACTTTAGGGGTTTTTTTTTTTATTTCTTTTTTTTTTTTTTTTTTTAAATGGTCGTATTTATATTTGAATGATTGTTGTTATTTAAACGAGCGATGAGAGTATACACTATTTATAATGCACTACTTATTTTCTGGCGTCGAAAACAATATAAATAATTAATTGCATTGACGTCATTTAAAACAAAAAATAATAAAAGAGTTTTATGTGTGATACATGAAATATGAATGACGATTTTTTTTTTTTTATCTAATAAAAATAAAATAAAATAAACAACAACACGGAAGTTGTACAGATGTACTCGAAATAAATAAAAGGGGGATGAATACAAGAAAAATTAAAATAATTGGGTGAATAATGGGGAAAATATTAAAGAAATTTAAAGTACTTTTTTTTTTTTACTTTTCAAATTAAGAAAAATTTGTTCCTAGGTAACATCTATTTTTTTTTCTTCTTACGCCATTATCGTCAATTTGCCATTACCAATTTCTTTTTTTCACCTTTTCTGTTGTTTTTATTTTTTTTTATTTTCTATTTTTATTATAATAGCTTCCCTATTTACGTTTTCAAGACTTTTTTTTTAGAAAAAAAAAATCCTCATACTGAAAGTAAAGTCAAAACATTGTGTTGAAGATATAAAAAAAAATATAAAAAAAAGATACATAATACACTTCTTGACCATGTTTGTGCAATAACAGTAAAAAAAGATATAAAAATCTTAAAATAGACATGAGTGCTTAACAATAGAAGTACCATTAGTTGAACACCATTAGAAATAATGACGATAAATTACGTATACTGGAAAGCAGGGTGGGTGGGTTTTATAAAATGTATAAAAACAGGCTCAACATGTTATTGAAAAAAGACTGGAAACTAATAGCGAAAATTTAAAAAAGTTATAACATGAATATGAATTTTGTCCCAATCTTTAAGGCAAATATCCTTTGAAGGATGAAAAGAAAAATTTCTGTTTCAATTTACAGTACTTTCCTAGAATACAAAATAGGATGAATTCTGAAACTGGAACTCAACTTTATAACTTTACGCCCAGAATAAAACATATAAGGTATTTTCATACATCCTGTACAATGACACCAATGAAAAGGAAAAGTAAAACAGAAATGATGATAACAACAGAATTACATAACAGCCAAGAAAAAAGTATCTTTTTTTTTTTTTGATGATAAAAGCAAAACGTTTAAGTAGGTGCTATTTAGTTACATTTTTTTTTTGTTACAAAAAAAAAAAAAAAAAAAAAATTAGTACTTAAGTATTCTGATGGCTATTAAAGGAAACATACCCCCACTCCCACTCCATCCGTCCTTCCATGATAAATTTTCTTGATAGTATCTTTTTTGTGTGTCCTGTATTTCCATTTTTTTATTTTTACTTTCTTTACATGTCCCCATCACAATTACAATCATCCCCTTTTTATTTTTTATTACAATCGCGTTTGAAAAGGAAAAAAAAAAACACCAAATGAATTTACCCCACTGGTAAATGATGTCAATTCGGAATTGTAATGTAAACAAAACCCCAGGGAAAAATTACAAAATAAAAATAAAAATAAGAAAAAAATTCATTGTCCTGCAATTAAAATAATATGTATTTGGTAATGTAATTCTGGTTAACCAATATGACGTCTTTTTTACGATCAAAACTTACAATTAAACTGTTTTTTTTTTTAAATTGTAAATGTTTTTTTTTTAAATTGTACATGTTTTTTTTTAAATAATAGTTTTTTGTTTTACAAATCAATTTTCAGTGTAATTACTTTAAAATTACATTTGTGCTAGAATCGAGGACGTATAAATAGTTAGAGTGCATTTTATAGTTCATTGTCCATGTACATTTTTTTATAGCACATACATTTAATCACCCCCACCACCATACACACACACTTTTTTGAAAACTTTCCACCATACAGTTTCCATATAATTTCCCATTTTATACTGTTTTTATTCTTTCTCAGTTTTTCTATTATTATTTTTTTTTTATTCATTAGAATTCACCTTGTTTTTCGCCGGGCCCGGGGTCATTATATAATGAATATAAATAATTTTGTTGTACGTTAACGAAATATCTACAAATATATATATATATGCACACATACACATGCATACATTCACATAATACTTTTTTCGTCCTTCTATATTTGTTATGAAGTCCCCTTTTCAAATTTTTACCATTCATTTTTTGTATTATTCGAATTTAAATGCAAAATTAAATGGAAATGCATTTTTTTTTTTTTGATTTTTCATTTTGACGTCATTTTACCTCATTGTGTGTTTATAGTTTTTTTTTTTATTTAAAATGAGAAAATAGTCTACAAAAACATACAGAAAAAAAATGTTACATGCATTTTTGCATATTTTCCTCTCAAAATGTAAAAATTAGACAGGCGCATTAAAATCAGAAGAAAAAAAAAAATAAGTAAAAAAGGAAAATGATTTGCAATATTTTCTCTTTTGTGTTTGATTTTTTTCTCTCATTTTTTGTTATACACTGATTAAAAGGTGTTTGCAAATTATTGCAACATATAAAAATGCACAAAAATGCACACACACACACACATACTTATATAAAATATATATATTCATCGCGCGCATTTGAAAAATAATACACCCAAGCAAACATTTTTTTTTTGTTGTTGTTTTGTTTACATACAAAAGATATTGCATTATTGCATTTTATTTCAAGTAAAAAAAAAAAAAGAGAAAAAAATGCATCATACTTTAATATTACGGTGTGGATTGCATTGCACTTTCAATGAAGTCAAGGACATTTATGTTTATATTTTTGTTTATGTTTACATTTTGTACGTGTGTATGTGTGTGTTTATTCTATACACATATCATTTACTCATCAAAAGGTACATATAAAAATTTTTAATGCAGTTTTACTATAAAATTTTCACTATAAAACTTTTTATTCAATTTATTTTTTATTTAAAAAAAAAAAAGTCTTTGACGTCAAATGATTTTTCAATTGAGGGGGTGGTTTGGTTTGCTTTTGGTATTACAAAAAAAAAAAAAAAAAAAAAAACACTTTGTACCTCAATTTCATGCAAAATAAATAGAAGAAAAATTGTTTCTTAAATAAAAAACAAAACTAAAAAACAAAAAAACAAAAAAAAAAACAATAAAGATGGTATTTTAATTTCTATTATTTTTGTTGTTGTCTTTCAAAGTTTTAAAATTACATAATCTTGAATGTTTTGTTTTTAATTTTACTTTTTGACATAAATTGATGTCACTATTTTGAAATTTCAAGTGTTTTTTAAAAACATTCTTATAAGTTCTTTTAGAAATTCTGTAGAGCAAAAAAGAGCTTAATTATATTTAATCAGAATATTAAAAACACTTAAGTTTCGATATTTTCTAAAATAAAATTATTTCAAGGAAACGTAAATATATATTTTGTTTTTTCTTTACCAGTATATAACAACCCAGATGAATCCTTGACCTCCTCTTCAATATCATTTTCTTATTCTGAATTTTTTTTTTCTTTTAAGATATTTATGTTTTTTTTTTTTTTTAAGAATTAGTTACCTTATTTTTTATAGCAAAAATTTAGCCGGACTGTATTTTGCAATAATTGAAATAGAAAAGAAAAACAACTGAAAACGGAATGTTTTTCGTTATATCACAACTTTTGAATAAGTTTTTTTCAAGAAGAATTAAAAAATAGTAAAATCCTTCTTTCACATACTCTTTTCCAATTCCTCAAATATCCTTGCTGTTTTTGCCTTGAAACCGATTTTAATAGTAACAAAAAGCAAGATAAATCTCCAAAATTACCTGTCCTTGACTTTAAGCAAATACATTCATTCTTGTGATAAGGATCATGGGATGGATGAATGAGCAATCAAAAGTGGCTTAAAAAACAGCTTGAGATACTAAAACGGACTAAAAAACTTCTCCTTAAAATAAAATGGCGGCTGCTGGTACCAAACTGGAAACCACTTTTTTTCTCATTTTAAACTTTTTTTCTTAATTTCAGGCTACTCAAAATACTGACAGTGGTTTGCATTTACCGCCAGCAACTTTCAAGGGAATTGACAAGTAAGAAGAAAAACCTTTAATTTCCTTTTAACTTGACGCGACATCTGACTGTGAATTTTAAAAATATTTTTTTCTAATTTCAGATACATCGTAGATTCCGATATTTTGTATCCTGTTATTGCGGAGTGGTTAGTATTTTCTTATTATTTTAATTTTATTTTTTTCACAAATTAAACGATGCTCAGAAACTCCAAAATCCTGTTTGAAAAAAAAAAATTGATCAGAAACCCCAAAATTCTCCTTTTATTTTATTAAAAAAATATTTAAAAGAAAACAGCACAGAACAGAACCAACTACTTAGTTGCTGAATTTTGAACTGCCTTACCTTCTAACAAAAGTTTCCCTTTCTTATCAAGAAGAATCCCAAACAGCTGATTTGTCGCAAAAATTTGACGTTTTACACAATCAGGTTGGAGGGAAACGCGCATTTTTTCTAGAACAAAAACTAGAACGTGAATAGTTTTTTTCTAGTGGTTTTTCTTATTTTAAAGTGTTAATTTATTTTTTTAAATTCAATAAAATGACGAATTGTAGTCTTTTAAACGTTTTACACTAAAAACGGACACTGAAAAAATAACAGTAAGTAAAATTCATATAATTATTTGCACCTTATTTGATCAGACATACTTATAGTAGAAATACAACTACTGACCACAATATTCCAATTATGTCACGATGTATCTTTCGTCATTTACAAAACTATGGAAAATATCATACGACAACATCTTGTTGTAGTACCACATCACGAATTTTTCTAACACCACAAAATCAGCACCAACAACAAAACCGTACATTATCAGGAGATGATGATAAATATTCATCGATTTTAGGACAAACAACAATACTAGTTCAACAAGGCTGTGATATACAAGAATTACCTTGTATATTAAAGAAAATCAACAAAGAAGAATTTGTAACAATTTGTTCAAATGACACAAATAAGGAACACGATAATGGCGAGCTCAGCACAACATCGGCATCATCAACATCAACAACAACAAGACCAGCATCAGGAATCAACAATGAAGGAATAATTGTTCTACTCGATAATTGTATGACATCAACTGGAATTCTAAGTATCATTAATGAAATTCCAAGAGGATGTTTACATCCAGAAGTTGCTGTACATGCTTTAAGTCGTTTAATACGTAATGAATCAATAATTGGTCTAAAAAATTTAGAACATAGTAGTCCAATTTATGAACATTTAATTGAATGTATTCTAAAAAGTGATCATAAAATTCTTTTAGATTTTATGGAAGTTCTAAAAACATTTTTAGATCTTCAAAAAACTGTACAATGTTTTTGTGATGAACTTTTATTAAGAAATTCCAATGGAATTTTAAATATAACCGAAATATGTGAATGTATAGAACGTTTTGTTGATTGTAAACATCAAAATGAAGCTGAAAAATTTTGGATTGGAATTTCTGATAAACAAAAATCAATTGATGAAAAAAATATAAAATTTATTTATAAAATTTTACCAAAATTAAAAATAAGTCGACGTTTAGTTATTGGTGTTCTAGAACAACGTATTCCTCATGTTTGGTGGAATATTAATTCTGAAACAGTTGCTGAAAGTCTAACAGCCTTAGTACAATGTAATAGTTCACCATTTAGAACGATACAAGCATTTGCTAGATGGTTAAATACAAATATTCATGCTATCAATGAAAATAATTTAGAAATCATTGTAAGATCATTCACAAAATTAGATTTTTCAAATAGTCAAATTGAAAAAGCATTAGAACGTTATATTAAAGCTAAAGTTTTAAAAGTTAAATCACAATCTTTGATTGTTGCAATTTTAGAACATTGTACACAATTTCGACTTAGAAATCATCATATTTTAAATGGATCTGCTGAATATTTCATCAGCAATAGCAAACAAATTGATCCGGTTAATTTGAAATCGATTATAACACCTTTTGGATTCTTGGATTTTCAACCATTGAACAGTATAAAATTCTGGCAAACAATGGAAAATTACATAAAAGATAATTTTTCAAAAATTCAACCACAAGATCTAATCGATATTTTCTTACATTGTTGTTATCTTGAAATGTATCCTTTAAATTTCACTTCATCAATTTTTAATCCATATTTTTTGGATCAAATGCATACAACAACATCTGAAGATTGGTTACCAAAAGTTCGAAGTGATCTTAAATTATTAGATGCAACTTTTACTTTAGAATGTAACAATTATAAAGGACCGATGCTACCACGTGATCATTTAGCTAAATCAATTTGGCAAGATGGTCGTATTAAAAGAATGGCAAACAATATAAATGATTTAATTGAACAAATTGCTGGTGGACCAGATAATTTTACAAAAAGTGTTGTTATTGGAAAATTACCAATAAATGCATTATATATTATTGATATTCTAATACATCCGACAGGAATTAAGAATTTTTGGTCATTCAGTCTTCAAAATGATCGAAATGTTTATGTTGCAATGTTAATACTTTTGCCAGAATATTACAATAGTACAGGAGAATTTCTGATAGGACCTCAAGTAATGAGGATACGACATTTACGTCGTTTAGGACTTAAAGTAGTTACATTAGATTTTGATAAATTAGCAAAATTACGAATACATCCGAAACAATTACGTAGTTATTTGGTGGATAGAGTTAAACAAGCTTTACCAGCTACACCGTTGGAATGATGATAGACAGGAGGAGGAGGACGAGGAAGAGGATATAAATTAGAAATTTTATAAATATGTTATTTGTTACAGTATTTGACTGTTTATCACTTAGGATGACAATAAATGTTGAAATCTAAAACTTACTCGAATTTTTTTTTCGTTCCGGAATTTTCTTCCATCCTTATTGTCATAATCCTTGTCCTTCTTGTAATTTTATTTTAAATTTTTCTTCTTATTTTCTATTTTAGCCGTGTCATCAAGTCACCAGAAGAAGTTGAAGTTCTTCGCTATGTAGCAAAAGTGTCTTCAGATGCTCACAAGGAGGTGATGAAGGCAGTAAGGTAAACTTTATAGTTTCTGAAAAAAAAAGATCCTTATTACAAAGTATTTCCTCTTTTTTTAGACCAGGAATGTCTGAGTACCAAGCTGAAAGCATTTTCCTTCATCATTGCTATGGAGCTGGTGGATGTCGTCATGTTTCTTACACTTGTATTTGTGGTTCAGGTGTTAATGGTGCTATTTTACATTATGGACATGCTGCAGCTCCCAATAACAAAATTATCAACAATGGTGACATGTGTCTTTTCGATATGGGAGGCAATTATTGTGGTTATGCTGCTGATATAACATGCTCTTTTCCAGCAAATGGTAAATTTACAGAAAATCAAAAATTGATTTACAATGCTGTTTTAGCTGCTAGAAATGCTGTGGTAGAAGCAGCAAAACCTGGTGTCTCATGGGTTGCAATGCATGAACTTGCATTACGTGTTTTATTGGAAAAATTGAAAGATGGTGAAATTTTGAAAGGTATTGTGTCCATTTTTCAACCTTTTTTTTTATCAAATGTTACTAATTTTCTTTTATTTTTTAGGTGATGTTGATGATATGTTAAAATCAGGACTTGGAGCAATCTTCCAACCACATGGTTTAGGTCATCTAATCGGTTTGGATGTTCATGATGTTGGTGGTTATCTTCATGGTCAACCACAACGTCCAAATGAACCTGGTTTTAATAAATTGAGATTTGCACGAACTCTTAAAGCTGGCATGTATGTAACTATCGAACCAGGCTGTTATTTCATTGAACATTTAAGAGAGAAAGTTTTAAATGATCCAAACTTGAATAAATTCATAAATAAGGATGTGTTTGATCGTTTTCGTAGTTTTGGTGGTGTTCGAATTGAAGATGATGTTTTAATAACGGAAAATGGATGTGAAATATTTTCAATTGTCCCAAGAACGTAAGTTTTTGCTTGTATTTTTTTCTTTTTTTATGTATTCCGTTTTTTTTATCGCGTATTTTGATACTTTTTTTTTGTAAAATTGTAATAGTCGAAGATTAAAATTCAAAATTTTAGAATCTGGTAACGGTCAAATTGAATTTTAAATGAAAAATTAAAAATTAAGTAGTTTTGTAACGTAAACACAAGTAGAATTTAATTTCAGTTTTTATTTTCGAAAATTCGAAATTTCAACTTGAAAATTTGAAAATTAGCAGAATAACACGTAAATAATCTGGAATCACGTCGAAGAGTATCGGAGGATCTTCTAATAACTTTTTTTTTTTTCAAATTCTAAAAATTTGTCAGATTCAAATTAGGACGATTCAGAAAACTTGGATAAATTTTTCTTACATTTTTGTAGCTTTTTGTTATAAATATCGTTTTTCGCCTTTGGAAATGTTGCATTGTTTTTAAATATTTGAAAATTCACTAAAGTCTTGAAATGTGAACGTCGTAAACTGCTGCAGATCCTTAAAAATCTTGCAGGAAATTTAGTATTTGAAAATTTCGTAAGCTCAAAACGTTTTTGAATACGAACGATTCGAACTGAAGGCGATTTCGTGAATATAAAATCCGTTTGCTTCATACTTCTTTTTTTTTTTTTTTTTTTTTGTTATGAAAAATGAACAACTAATTTCTTACGATTTTCTCTTTTCTGATATTTTTCAGTGTTGAAGAGATTGAATCGTTCATGGCACAAACTGGAAATAACAGCAAATATTTGTAATTTACAGCATACAATTCCCTTTATTTTTCGAAATATTACAACACAAAATTAAAGGATACTTTAAATTTCGTGTTTGTAATAATTTAAATTAATTTTATTTTTTGTTCTTGTATAATTTTTATTCAAATGGAATCAGGGCATTGTTATTGTTCAATAATCAATATTCAGTGAAAATATATATATTTTTTGTTAATTTTAACTAAATGTTGTTTATTAATTTTAATTTTTTTCCTTTCTATAATTTTCTATTTTCGAAAAAAAAACCACGAAAATCATTGCAATGTAGCCCAATGAAATTTTTAAAATTTTTTCAATTTCTCAGCTGAACCATCACGATCCTCAATTAACATTTTATTGATTTCATTAACAATACTTTCACATTCTGTACGAATTTTTGTATAATCATTTTCTTTACGATTCTCATTAACAACTTCTTGTAAAATTTTAGTTTCACGCATTAATTCAACAAGTTTCTCTTCTAAATGTGATATTTGTCGATAGGTTTCATTGCTACGTAAATGATCCTAATAAAAAAGGAAACTCAATGACAAAAATTTTTTTGGGAAAAATTGAAAAAAAAAAAAAATGGATCTCACTTTAATTTCTTGATTCCTTTTCTTTGCTTCTTTCACAACATCTTCTGTTACTTTTTTCTTTTTTCGTAAATCTTCTAATTTTGAAGATAGTGCCTCATATGTATCAGCTGCTTCAGTTCGTAATGACTAAATTTAAAAAAAAAAAGGCATTTTAAAAATTTTCTAAGAACAAATTTGAAATATTTTACATCTAAATTGCTGTATTTCTTAATTTCATCCATTAATTGAGCTTCCTCTTCTTGCAGTTGCTTCAATTGTGACAAAGTTCTTTTCTCTAGAATTTGTAATTGTTTCAATTGAATTCCCAAACGTTTGTATTCTTTCAAAAGTCCACTTTGACAATTCAAATCGTTTTTTTCATTCAATACATCAGAGTTAGAGTCTCCAAAGGATTTCATGTTGATTCCTTGTAAAGTAATTTGCTCGATGGCGTAGGTAATTTGATTCTTCAAGAGCTCAACATCTAGAAAGATGATTATTTTTGGCTTCTGAAGGATTTTTAAAATTATTTTTTCGCTACTTACTCTTTTTTTCATCTTCCATTTGTTGAGGAAATGTTTCCAGGAAATTAGTCATAGTTTCATCTCTTCGTCGAAGTTCTTTGTATTTTGCATGACGTTCAGAATCACCCTCTTCTAAAGTCTGAAAATAACAAAAATCTTAATTGAAATTTTCAAGAACTTCGAATGTGACTAACCTGGTCAATCAATTGTAATTGTTCCTTTTTCTCATTCAATTGATCTTCAATAATTTTCATTTGATGTCCTATACTTGTTAGCGCTTGATTATTAGCTCGAACTTCACGAATCAATTTTTCACGTTCTTGTTCTGGTGTAAGTTTATTCTCTTCCTCTTCACGTAATTGATCACGATTTGTGGTCAGCTCTCGTAATTTTTGCTGCAAACGGGCCGCTTCCATTCTCATATGATTCCCCATAAGGACTCCATTCAATCGTTCCTTTTGATTGATTAAACTTTCAATTTTTGTTTGCATTTCCATGTTCTGTCGTTTCAAATCTTCCGCTAACTCCTGTAATTCTTTATACCTGGCCTGCTCTGTAAGCGGTAATGATAAAATCATATCGTTGATTTTATTCTTTTCGATTTCAATTTCTTGTTCAAGCTGCTTGTTGCGTTCATCTTTAATTTGCCGTTCTCCAAAAAGTGTTTCAAGTTGATTTTGAGCACTTTCATTACGTTCACGTAAAGCAGCTGCTTCACGTTGTAAAATTTGACGAGTTGTTCCTGAACTGAAACTATCCAAAGCGATATTCATATCGGTGAGTTGAGCTTGAAGTTCAGTTAATTCTTTAGCAGCTTCTTTGACTTTTTTCTCATACATTCGCTTTGCAGATTGTTCACGGTCCATATTTGTTTTTTCGTTCATTAGTTTACTAATTTCTTGTGTGATTTCATTCATTTTAGTTTGAAGAACAGCTTGCCAATATCGTTTATCTTTGACCATTCGCATTCCATTTGCTGTTCCAACTCTACCATAGCTTGTCGGTAGTCCACTTAATCCATGTTGTGTAATTGGACGTTCTGCCATCATTGTTCCAGCAAAACCAATTGCTGTTCCAATTCGACCACTACTTGCACTTATAGATTGTCCACCAGATGATGAAATTGCACTTGCAATACGTGATGCAGTACCAATTCGAAGTCCAGATGGTGGTCGTAAAGCACTCACACCTCTTGGAAATGCAGCACTTGTTCCAGGACGAGCACTACTCAGTGATGATAGTGGCGGAGGTGTTGGAGTTACTTCTGTTCGTAGTCCACGACGTGAAAGTGGACGTGTTGATGATTCACGAGTTGCTGGAGGAGTATTTTCCATTTTGTTTTTTTAAAAAATTTTTTTCAGGAATTTTTGAAATTATTGAACTTTCCTTGTTGGACTTGTTTTGAACAAATTTTTGTTGTATAATAACCGTTGGCATGGAAACAAAATTTATATTTGAAATTTTCACCATACCAGTTGTTGTGGTTTATGTTTTAGATTATTTTGTGGTAATTTGAAGTTGTATTGATTCGCATAGCTGCTAAAATTGGTGTGGTTTGGTAATTTTTTGTTATTTGTTGAACAGAACTACCTTATCTTCCATATTCAAAATCTATTTAAATTTCAAATCCCATGGTACAAAAACGAAAAAGTAAAAAATTGAAATCTACTAAAATTTGAATTAAAGAATTTGGAAGAAAGGTAATGCAGAATGCAGAAAGTATATTTTTCCGGCATGTTGTTTCGTTTTCAAAAAAGTTAAACATTTTTGAATTTGTTTTTGTTGAAGTATTAAAAATTAATAAAATCAGTCTCTTGTAGAATCTCGTCAAAGTAAGGTGTATTTTATGATATTTGTTAAATATCTCATAGAATTCGACAAAATTACCTTTTAGTTGAAATATGCATTCTTGTGAAATAACAATTTAATTTTGTGAATTTGAGTGAAATATAAGATCATAAAAAAAAAATAGAAATATTTATAAATTTTATGTTGCATTAGTTAAACTTCCGTGTTTTATTTGAAAAATAAAAAAGGAAACGAAAAAGTGCGCCAATCAATTTTCTTTAGTTTTTTTCTTTTTTAAAAAGTGTGCTGTTTTTGTTTTTTTTTTTGTTTATTTTTAAAACAAAAGACCAAAATTGTTTTATTTTAAAATCAGAAAATATGTATTCTAATTTTGAACTACAACAAAAGCAATATCATCAACAACAACATCAAAAAAAATTAACACCACAATCAAATTGTATCAAATAACAATTTTAACTGCAATTTCAACGGTCTTTCTTTGCAAAAATAAAAAATAAAATTTAAAAAAAAAACATCTTACACATTTATTTCAGGTGTATTAAGTGCATGATTATAGGTTTTTGTGAAGTTCAAAAACCAAAAGGAAAAGTAAAAATAATTACCAGAGCAATTAGGTGGTACCTACAAAACAAAAAACAAAAGAAGCAAAAGGTGCGTATTTTATTTTTGTCAATTTTTTATTAATTTTTTTCTTCTTTTCTTTTAATTTAAAAAGTAATTAAAATTAATTGAAAGTGAAAGTCAATTAAACGATACACTGTTCATATATACTTTTGCATATTCTGTACAACAACAACAACAAAAAAAAAAGGTGTTTTTGCAAACTTTTGCAATTCTTTTTTTTTTTTTTCAAATTGCTAAACTGAAATTTTTGTTGGTATTTTTGTAGGTCATAAAAACTGTCTTTTTTTTTTTACCGTTTTTTATTTTTATTACAAAATTATTTGAAATTCTAATAAAAAAAAAATAACAAAAACAGTAAAAAATGAATAAAAAAAATTATTAAGCAAAAAAAAAAACTAAAATAAAAACCTGGTTCAATAAAATAGTTGTGTGGTGTCAGAAAACATGAAATAATAATAGAGAACCGGTTTATTTCAAAAGTTACCTATTGAAAAAAAAAAAAAAATACAATAAAATAAATAACAACAGTACAATCTCAGGTGAGGTAAATCTGTTCTATGTATTACCTTTAATATCACATTTACATTTGTAATAAATTCTTCTTATTAGTTTTTTTTTTCTCTACATCCCAAATTGTTGTTCTCTGTTCTAAGATCTTAGCTTTATTATTTTTTTTTTCTACTTTCAATCTAAAGATTCTAGTATGGCAGATAAATAAAAATAGAAAGGAAATAAAATTTGAAAAAAAAAGAAAAATCTTAAAAGTTGATAATAAAATAAAAAAAAAATATATATAGTGAGCGGGGAAAAAGAGTAAAATTATTGTCTTTTGTGGTATCTTTGTCATTCTTTGCATAATGTTGTAGTTACCTTTTGTTTGTTCATATAGAAGAAGAAAAACCAAGAGTACTGACTGTTGTGTGTACCGGTGCTATGTTAAAAGTATTAAACTAATGCCATACCGACATCGCTGTATAATGTTGAACTTTTTTTTTATTTTTATGAAAAGATACTTAAGTACCTTTAACGTGCACAATATATAGGCAAAAAAAATTAAAGAAAAAAAAAAATTATAATAAAAAACTACAAGGTACTGCACTGAAAATAAAAAGGGGAAAACTCAATAAACTCATATTTCTTTACTTACTTTTTGTTTTCATAATTTCATTTCAAAAATTATGACCTCTGTTCTGCTGGCTGATTTTGGCCTTAGGCAAAAATTATTATTTTTTTTTTTTCTTTTTTTTTTTTAATAAAGACATGAACTTTTTTATCAGATTTATCATTTCGAAATATGACCAAAATGTTGAAAAATTAATAAATAACCGAATACAAGAATTGGGAAATTATTTTTTGCTAGGAGAAATAATCTCCTGGACAAAAACTTCAGAGCCTTATAAGCGTTTTAAAGCAACGATCGCTTAGAATACATATTTTCTTGATGTATATTTGAGACTTTGTGTACATTCTTCAATGTTTCATATTGTCCTAGTGTTATCATGAGTCCTTGTGTAAGGATTAACATCTGGTATCTCTTAAAGTCATCATAGAAATTTTAAAATAAAACAAATTCACATTGGAACAATCAATTTGAATCCTCGGTTATGTTTCCAATGATCAAATAATGAATATACGTAACCAAACGTTTTTTTTTTTAAATTATTTTATTTATTTCGATTACGACAGCAACGACCGATAACGAGTATCTGCATACAGGTACCATGTGGACCGGTACCGTAGTATGTTTTGTAACAGTTTCTTATATTTTCGATACTTAAATTTATATCTTGTTTGTAAAAAAAAAAAAAAAAACCTTAAAATTTCAAGTACCTTTACCCACTGTGACGACAGAAAAAAAAAATGAAAATGAAAAAGAAAAATGGTTCTGTTTTTTTTTTTTACTTTTTTTTTTTAAATTGATTGCAACTACTGATCGAATGGAAAATAATTTAAATTCGAAATTGTTGTAGTTTTTTTTTTTTTTTTTTTTTTTTTTTTTTTGATTTTGTATCTTTGTTTTCTTGTCTTGTTTTTGATTCAATTCAACTGAACCCCGAATAATTCCAAGAATAAACGTGCATCAAGCATTTTAAAATGTTAAATGGAAAGGATTTTTTTTATTTTTCACAAAAATTAAAATTTAAAAAGTCAAAAAAAAAAAAAAAAAAATCAGTTCATCAGATTTTCGAAAATTAACGTTAATTTCCTTTTTTTTTTTAAATTTAATTTAATTTTTTACTTTTATTTCTTGCGTTTTATTTTAATTTCTGTGAATTTTGTTTTTAAACTACCAACAAAATGAATTATTTTTGAAAATAAGAAACCAAAAAAACAAAAAAAAAACAACGTCTTGATCTTGTCAATCGTCATCGTCATTATCTGAAAATATTCATTTATTTATTTATTTTTTTTATTTTTCATTAAAAATTTGTTTTTTTTGTTGAAACAGTGGGTGATGTGTGATTGTTTTGTATTAATGGGTTCATATGTAATCAATAAACAAAAAATCAAAAAATAAAATAAAAGTCTCAAATACTGAATCCATATTTGGTGAAACGAGTATATTTAATTTAAGTCGATCAGCGGGTTTTTTTTCCAAAAAAAAAAAAAAATAGAAATAAAAACAGATTAAAAAAAGATTTATTTTATAAATTCGTGAGTTTAAATGCCGGTTACCACGATGAAAAAATAAAAATAAATAAATAAAATATTAAGAAATATACTTTTTTTTTTTTTTTGTT
This sequence comes from Bombylius discolor, assembly GCA_939192795.1. Classification (NCBI taxonomy): domain Eukaryota; kingdom Metazoa; phylum Arthropoda; class Insecta; order Diptera; family Bombyliidae; genus Bombylius; species Bombylius discolor. The sequence continues at coordinate 2,956,414 of OW584242.1, forward strand.
TTTAAAAATTTACATTTTTAGATAAAGACCGCGAAAAATAATGTTTAGGACTGAACTGAATAATGAAGAGAATGTTCTTTTAAAAATAACTTTTAATTTTGTTTTTTTTGTTTTTTTGTTTTGGATCTTCAAGAAGTTCTTGAATTTTAATTTTAAAGGTTCTTTGTTTACTTTACTGAGGAGATGATGATTTTTCGAATTCAAATTGTTTAAAAATTTAAGCATAATTTTAAAGAGAGAAAAAAAAATGTATAAACTTGAAGAACTTAGGAATTTTGTTAGAAAATTTTAAAAGGTTCCTTTTGTAAAATTATTAAATTTTTAAAATGTTCAAAAAAAATGTTTTAGGATGTCGCACAGTATTAAGTTTCAATACGACTGAACACAATAAGAATTCTATAGCAAATATATCAGATAAATTATCCTTTTTCATGTAAAATATCATTGTCGTATCGTGTCGTATCGTGTCGTATCGTGTCGTATACCGTTGTCGTATCCTAATGTTTGAGTTGAAATCAATCCTTGCAATTGAGGACTAATTATGTAAAATCTAATTTTTTTTTTTAATTCAAAGAAATTCCGTAACACTCTGTTTCCTTTTTTTTTTTCTCCTGAATAATAAAAATTGGTAATTTTTTCTTACCATGATGCCATGAAGCCTTAGTTTCCTGTCGTATAAATCTTTCATTTCAATTTAAATTTGTAATCCACTGTTTGTAGTTGTATAGATCAAGCCTATTGTTCAACAAAATAGAATGAATATCAATTCGTATATATCAAGACAAGATCAAAATCTTCCTTGAATGTGAATAAATAACAAAAAAAAAAAAAAAAAAAAATTTAAAGGGTTCGGATTGTAGGATAATATTTAAAAAAAAAGAATGAACGATTTATCTTGTCGGTCGTACAGATCCAAATAAGGAATATCAAAAGTAAAATTTTTTCATTCAATGGAAAAGATCATTGAATTTATTTAACCTTTTTTTTTTTTTTCTTCTTCTCTCATTTTTATTCCCTGTTTTTACTTTTTTCTTTTTTTCGTTGTTACTTTTTATTCAAATATATATTTTTTTTTTCAGTAAAAAGAGAAGAAAAAAAAATTCATAAATAATATAAATTCACTATATAACTAAAACAGATTATTAAAATAAGGAGTGTTCCTTTATAAATATTTTCATATATAAATTGTTTTTTTGTATCTCTAGAGAAAGATTGTATCATCATTATTATATTATCATCATAAAATAATTTTCTTTCATTTAATTTTCTAATATAAAAAGTATGTTGTTTGTGTTATTGTAATTGGCATACATATACGAATAGATACTAACTAAACTGACTAATTTTTTTGTATATGTACTTTATTTTTCGCATTGCGTGTATTTTATATATATTTTATTGTGTAAGGGTAGTTTATATAACTTTATGTACTTGAAAAAGGAAAAAGAAAAGGATAGAATTTGTATGGCCAATAATATTATCATGAATTTTGTGTTTTAAAGATAAAATCAAAATAAAAATTATTTATTATACTGTACTGTGAATATTATCATTATCATCGTTGAAGAATAATATTTCTCATTATTTTCTAATGAATATTTTCATTATTATTATAATTTTGTATAATTAAATTACGTACTAATGATGTACGTATACTTACATAAAAATTTCATTATTGTTTATAGAAATAATGTGAAGGTGGAAAAACATAGATATTTTAGTTATCATGTTTCATTGAAAGTTTTTTTTGTATGTATTTCGAAAAGATTTAAAAAAAAGGGATAAAAAGATGATTTTGAGAATTTTCACTCATATACACACAAAATTCATTTTGTTTAACTCAAATAGAACAAAAGAAAATAAAGTATTGTTTAAAGCAAACTAATTAAAAAGGATCACTAAGCAACAAAAACAAAACAAATGTTTGAAATTTGAGTTTCTTTATAATTTCGATAGAGAAATTTGATTTTTTAATTAGAAAAATAATTTTTCTAGATCCTAAAAATATGCTGAAAATATGCAAAATTTCATTTTAATTTAAATATGATAGAAATCAAAAGTTAATAATAAAAGTTGAGGTTTCGTATTATACTAGAAAAACATGCGCAGAAAAAAAGATACTTACACACATGCGTTTTTGTTGTGGTAACATATATGTATATGTTTCTTCTTTCGTATATCTACACAAAAAAGAACACTACACCATGTAAAACATGCGCAAAAAAAAACCTTAACTTTTATTATTTTAACTAATTTTAACTATATAGACAAATTTAAACATCTTTAGAAAAAAGGAAAATCATTTTTGTTGTTGTTTTATAAAACAGTAGTTTAAAAAGAAAATATTTCTAAGGCGCCAATATAGTTGATCAAAAATAAAATAAAATTTTCAAATTTCAAATCAGCAAACCAATAAAATTAATAAAACAAAGATCAAAAATTCATAATAATTTTCTAAGTAATTTTACGTTTTTTTTTTTATTTTTTTTATAAAATTGTCCAATAAATTTAACAATCTTTCTCGATGGTCTTTTTTAGCCTCTTCTTCTTCTTCTTCTGTTTTATTTTTTTTTTTTTTTTTTTAAATAATATCTATCGATTTTCATTTATGTCAAAATTTTTAATAAACAAATAATAAATTTCAATAAAATTTTTATTATAATAAATTTTCAATGTAGTACGCGCTCGTGTATACAAAAAAAATAATTTATTATTACTTTTTTAAAGTCAATTTAATTAATATTTTCAAATATTTTTGTTGTTGTTGTTGTTATAAATAATAAAATAACGATATCATCGTTACGATCGTAATATCATTTCAAATTTTTTAATTAAAAATCTATTTTATGAATATTTTATTTGAATGGGTTTTTTTTTTTTTTTTTTGGGGGGGGGGGGGTCTATTTCAAGTTTCAACCTTTCTCATTCATATGTATATATATCAATTATTATTTAATTAAAAATAAATTATTGGACTTTTTGTTGTTGTTGTTGTTGCTTTTTTTTAACAGTTTCAATTGATTTGAATATGATTGGTCTAATTCATAAATTTAAACATATCAGAGCACCAAAGAGCTTATAATTTTTAATTTATTCGTTGTTTTTTTTTTCAAGTAATAAAATCTAACAACAAATCAATTATATACTAGTTTGCAAATTTTACAAATGAGATACATAACTATGCTGGTTTGCTACTGCTATGATGTTATTGATGATAATTGATAATGATGATGATAGGATCTCAGAGAGATAGTTATAGCATATTCTATTACTATGTACATACATTTCTCATCTTGTCTTGTTAGATATACTGTAAATCTTCAATTAGATGAAATAGATATCAATGATTACAAATTATAGATACTTTTTTTTCTTACATTTTTCATGTTTTTTTAAATCTTAAGTCCGTTTCTATCTATCTCATAATTTTTTAAATTTTTTTATGATTATTGAATGTGTCTATAGTGCAGTATCTTTGAATGCATCTAAAAAAAATAGTAATTTCTATAATTAATTTAGCATAAACTTTCAGATTCACATTTAATATTTTGTTTCTTTTTCTTGCATCTATTAAGGTCAAAAATTATAAACTGATCATGATTTGTTTTATTTTTTATTTTTTTTTTTTCATGGAATTCACTAATTGTCAATCTAATTAGATATTCATATAGGAAAATAAAGTATATATATTTGAAAAAACAAATTAAAATTGTCAACGAATTTTCCGCATTCAATATTTTTCCTAATCATAATTTATGTTGTTGTTGTTGTTGTTGTGTTTCTTTGTTTTTTCCTTCAAATTGATGATGATAGGTTAAAGAACTTGGAAAAATCAGGTCAATTCACATTTAAATTGATCTTTCATTTAAAAAAAAAAAATAATAAGAAGAAAAGTATCTACATAAATTATATATTTTTACTTTGGCAAATCGCGAATAACATCATTTTTTTTTTGTTTTTTTGCTACTAATAAACAACAATAAAAGTAACGTTTAAAAGCAGTTCAATGAAAATAGCGGCCACAGTTCTTCATTAAAAATATAATTTTTTTTTTTTAAAGAAAAAAATATATATTACTCCAGGAAGTAGTGAAAGCTGCAATAACCAAAACAAATAAATATACATATACAGATAGATAGATCCCACTGGAATATGAACCTAATATATAGTATGTATATAGTAGATGTAAAATAATTTAATCTGACATCAAAATATCAACAAATTATTTTATTTTGTAGAAAAGATTATTATGTATCGCATCTATAAAATATACCAATATATTCTCATATTCCCTTTAATTCAATATATTATACAAAGAAAAATAAAATATATCACGTCACAGTAGATCATGTAATACATTCTGGGGAGACAGATACTCGCTGTATACAAAAAGAAAAAAAAAACATATACAACATAATACACGGCATGGCGCATAATAAAGTAAAAGAAACAGCACAGTAGATAGAAAGTAACTTTAGACCAAAAAAAAAAAAAAAAAAAACAATCTCATTTAAATTATGGACGGATAGATCTTTCGAACATTAAAATATTATACTACATGATTTTTTTTCCTACTTAATCAGACAAAAAGCAGAAGAAAAATAAAAACAACTAGAAATGTAGTAGTACTAAAAGATATACTTACGTCCCGATTTCAAAAAAAAAAAAAAATAAATAAAAAAAAATGTTGAAAAATTCAAAATAAGAACAAGATTTAAACTGACAGTAACAAACTGACAGCAAGCACTTTAAGTTCTATGACCTTTTCTGATGTTACAACAGCTAATAGAGCGCGTTCTCTTTAGAAAAAAAAAAATTTTAAAAAAAAAAAAAAGATTTTTCAAAATGTTAAAATAAACGCATCATCATCATCATCATCATCTTAAATATATTATGTTCTTCGTACATCTAAAGATACAGACAAAGATTCTGGCTACTATGCCAGCGAGAGCAAAGTCAATATATCAGTGGAGTATAAAGAAACAAAAAATGTTTTTTTTTTTTTTTCACTTTGAGGAAAATAAAATAAAATAAGAAAAAAAGAAAATGAAAAAGAAAGGCAACAAAAAACAAAAAATAACACATTCGAAAATGTGAAAAACGAAATAAAATATGATCTCTAGGAGACAATTCATGGGTGATTGTGAACGTTATGTGATTTTCTCATATATAGTTTTTATTTAGGGGAATTTTTGAGCTAATAAATTGAAGAGGGTTGTTTCGACCCTAATGAGTTCGAATACAATCATAAGTTATCTTCTTCTTTTTTTAATTTAAACCTTCTTGTAAGAGTGAGCTGGGAACGAATCAAGATTCCTTGAGTTCACACGAGTTTTTTTTATGTCACTCAAACAATTTAATGTGAATTGCGAACCAGAAGCTTTTCGATTTGAAAAGAACTTATTTGTTTTGTATGATGTTTGTTGTTGTTTGATGATTGTAACTTGCAGTTTGATTGGAAAACAGTCTTTTTGATGTTCCATTACTGAATACTGACATCTCATTTGAACAAAAATGTGATGTGGACGTGGACGTAAAGCTAATAAACCCCAAAAAATGATGTTTTTCTAATTCAGAAAGTCTATTGTTCTAGCTTCTTTTAAGACCTCAGCCTGCTTTTCTACACTTAAAAAAATTTTAGGTCGAGATCCTAGAAAAAAAGTAGAAAATAAATTAAGAAAATGTTTAAACTCATAGAATCACCCATTGGCACTTAATAAGAAAAATATCCAACACATTAAGTATATCGTTTTCATCGATTCAACCACTTTTTGCCGTGTCAACATCATCATTAATTATTTGATTGTCTTTCTTTATCGAATTTTCAATAACATTTTTTTTTTTTTTTTTGCCAAATTTTATGTAGCAATCTATAGCAATGATCATTCACATTAGCAACTTTGTTTTTATTTTCATTTCTCTATTTTATTAATTATTTAAATCATGCAAACTATTTTGCGATTCTATAAACAGAAAAACACCGGGTTTTTTTTTTATTTCTTTCTTATTTTATACAACGAAAAACTATTTTCTACGATAGATGAGAATATGTACATATTTTCGAATTTATATAAAATTAGAACAAATTGTAATTTAAAAATTTAATTTTTCTATTTTAATTTTATTTTTTCAAAATTTTTTTTCTTTCTTTTTTTTCAAATTCAAAAATTTATTTTTAATATCAAAAAAAATCTTTAATAAATGATAATCATAATTTGAGCCAAATTTAAGAATCGAAGATCAAGAACAACTCCTTCAGAATTCAGAATACATGAATTTTCTACTAAAGACTAAAAAAAAATAAAAAATTACTTTAAAAATTTTCATCATGTGTTTATTTTAATGTGTACGTGTAATTTATTTTTAGTTTATTTTAGATACCAAAAAAAAAACAAAAAATAAAAAAAACATTCCTTGTTTATGTTCAATTTCACATAAATTTTAAGAGGATAAAGAGAAATAGAATGAAAAAAAAAAAAAGAGTTATACGGACAAAAAAAAAATACATACATATAAAGAAAATTAATAAAGGCACAATGTATTTTAGATTTTTAACAATATTTTTAATAATCATATGTTTAAGATCAAACAAGCAATATTCTTTAAAAGCTAATCGAATATTTGAAAAAAAATTAAAAAAAAAAAAATTTAGAAAATAAAAACATTTTTGAAAAAAAAAAAAAAACAAATTGTTTTTCAATAAAAAATTTATTTTGTATTCGAAATGTTTTTTTTTTCTCATTTTTCTTTCAATTTTTACTTTTTTCAAATTATTATTATTTTTTTTAATCAAAGAATAAAAAAATGAATTAAATTAGAATTATTATAATTGTTCTTTGTACCTGAATTTGATTTATAAGGATTGAGGAAATTTATTTAACGAGAGGAGAGAAAAAAAAAAACAAATTAACAACAACAACAACAATGTTTTGAAAGAGATTAATTAATTTTTTGAAGTTTGGAAAATTTCATTTTTTATTCATTTCTAATTTTTATTTCTCAGTTCATGGACTTTTTTTTTAAAAAACGTACAAATTTTCATCGAAGTGGAAAAGATTTTCTATAGGGAATTTTTAAAAAAAGGATTATTAATTATGAAAAAAATGGCCAGAACCTCCTATATCATATTTCTAGGTGACAAAGTTTTTCTTTTTACATGCTTGAATTTTTTTAATAATTGGTGAAAATAATGAGGAATAATTTCGGAACATAATTAAAACAGTAAAATTAAAAAAAAAAAAAGAACAATTTTTATCTGTTAACTTTGAAATTATAAAACAGGCATTTAATTATTTTTGTAATTTGGAATTTTTCTGAGAAAATTTGAAACAATTTAATTTTCAAAGGATATCGTTAAAACTTAGAGGATACTTTATTGTAAAGATTTTTGAATCAGTTTTTTTTGTAATTTCTCTAATGAGAGTTAATTTAAAGAAAAAAAGAAAAAAAACTTGAGATTCTGAAATATGAGACCAACTATCCCTTTTAAGGATTCCTTTTTTCTATGATTTTTATATCCAGAACTTCCTTGTTAAAAAATTCCTACACAAAATCAAGCAATGAGCGTCATCTTTTGAAGGTTCTATTATAGTTTTGACTGTGCTGTACAAAAACAATAAACGATGTAATAGCGTTACAAATGTTCTTCCAAGAATTGTATAGGACTCCAAAAAATTCCATGTATTATTTTTTTTATCCTACCTTTAACTTTATATCTTACGATAGGGTCCCAAATTTTTCATCACTCAAATATAGATTTTTTGTCTCTAAAATAAACAAAAAAACATAGAACAGAACATAAAATATAGAACAGGTTCTGTCAAATATTTTTAATGAAAATTTTAGAACTTTAATTATAATTTGTTTTTTTTTTTTTTAAATGTTTTGTTTCTTTCAATTACCTTCAGGAAATAATTTAAATAAAATTAAAATATAGCAAAAACATAAAAAAAAAATAAATTCACAGTGAATAATTAACCATGATTATTAATAATTCATAATTTTTTTTGTTCCTTTTACTGACATCCGTTTAATTTAAAAAAAAAAAATTATAAATAAGTACCATAATTGATTCTTAATAATGATTACATCATAATCAACCACCATTAGCTTGATAAGCTTTAATGTCAGGTGGTATTTTTTTATTTTTTTGCTTTTTTTGTTTTGTAAAACAAAACCTTTACGACCATTAAATTATTTTGATATCTCAGAAGCAAAAAAAACAAAATTACAAAAATTTGTAATTGAAAAACATTAAAAACAAATAATAAAACAATTTTTAAATTATGACTTTTTTTTTTTTTTTTTTAGTGTAAAACATAAAAATTACATAAAATTTATAACAATTTTTTTTTTCGTATTTTTATTTTTTTCATTTCAGATTTAAAAAAACAAAATCGACTGTGTTCTATGTTATATTCCATGCTCCAAACATTTCATTATTAAATGCTCTTCATTATTAAATTATTTTCTAAACGTGTGTTTCATGTGTGATAATTTTAATTGAAAAAAAAAAAAAAAAAAAAGAAATATAAAAAAAATTAAAAGAATTATGTAAAATTGTGTGTTGAGGAAAAAAAAAAAAGTTTTCTTCGTGAAGTTTTTTTTTATATTGCATGCATAAAATTTTTAATTATATTTTTTTATTTTTCTCAAATTTTAATTAAATTTTGTAATTTAGTGTGCATTTAATTTTTTTTTTTTTCGTGTTTAAAAATATAAAATTTAAAAAAAAAATACAAAAAAAAAAATATTCAAAATGAATGGAGTTACAGCAATGGATGAGAATGGGGAAGAAATAAAGAGTCCAATACGTCGTCTTGGATCGACAAGAAAATTGCTTGTTTTTAACAGTGAGTATCCTTTATTACTATTATTATTAATTTTTTTAAATTATTTAATTTTAAGAATTAATTCGTTAAAAACTTAGAAAATTTTTTATTCAAAGAATTTTTAATAAAAACAACAAAAAAAAATCTGAATCATTTTCAAAAGTCCTTTTTACAAAACAAAACTACAAAATTATTTCAATACCAAACTCTCTTGGAAAACCCCCATAGATACGTAAAAACCATGAAATTATTTCAACCATAGAATTATGTGTCCTTTTCTTCCAAAATGGTAATTTCTATAAATTTCCAATTGTGTTGAAATTGCTTTGTGGGTCGGTCTATGAAAAACCAGAAAATTATTTTTCAATATAAAGGACATTTTACATTAAGCTATAAAAGCAATTATAGGTATTTCTGGAAATCTTTTAAAGACATAATTATTTAAATTAAATTTTTAGGTAAATTATATCCTTAATGCAAAGTGTTCATGATTTAATTATATAGTTAAGGTGATTAATTTACAAAGGAAACTTTAAAGGATATAACTTTTTTGTGTTATATAAATGAATATGAAATCATTAGAAATTGATAATTAACAGTTAAAGTAATAAAAAGAGAAAGGTATTAAGTAGAATTCAAGGACATGCAAGGATAAAGAGAATTAAAAATTTTTTTTAAATTTTAATTCCTGTTTTTTACTGCATACTTTCAGGATTATTTTTAAAGGAAAATTTACCGTTATTCCTATTTCCAAGTCTTTTTTTTTTTTATTATTATTTCACTTATATGTTTTTTTTTCCTTCGTCCGTTTGTTTTATTTACACGACAAATTGAGAATCCTTTTGAACTAAAAAGAAAAAAAAAAAAACGAAATAAACACAAAAAAAAATCAAATTTCCGTACAATGAAGTGACTTTTCATGTTTATTTGTTCATTTGTTTCGTTTTGTTTGCTTGAAATCAATATGCTATACATGATACGTATTATGTTATTGAATAATTTACGTATAAAGCACATACAGAAAATTAAATAAAATAAGGATGTTTATGTAGTGTGAATATAACATTTTGAAAAGAAAAAAAAAACTGACAATTTGACATGAATATTTACGTAAATTGATAAAGGTGCACTGTATACGTATAGTAAAGGTACAGAGATCTACGTCATAGATTGCATATATTTATTGACATATGCCAAAAACATCTGAAAATAAGGACTACAGATAATCAAATCAAATAGAAATGAAAAACAAATAGGAAATAAAAATAACAGGTTATATTATGCGATTGTTTTGAATAGCTTAAAAAAAAAAATTCGGAGTTTAATAAATTTATCTTCAAAATACGTAGATGAAGGAAAGGTATACAGAAATTCGTATAACAAAAGAAGCCACACACAAAAGCAACAGTTTCTTATTGAAATTTCGAAACAAACCTTTTCAAGAAAAAAAAGTGAACTTCATTAGTTGGCTATTTATGGAATCAAGGTTAGTTCAATTTTTTCGTATTTTTTTCTTTTCACAACCTGAAATGTCATTCATTTATGAAAATTCCAAAGTCATGTATTTTGTTGTTGTTCCCTTTGACATGCCCCACCTCTAAGTGTAAATAATATGTAATTTAATGTGTTAAATAAATTTACACTTAATATGGAACTGAATACATAAATTAAAGTTTTCCTATATAATAACGATGACATTGCAATAAGTTTTTCTTCTAAATTTTCGTCTTTTTTTTATTTTTTTTATTCAAAATGCATTTGCAAATGTAATTTTACAATATTACACGAAATAATTTTTAAAATTACAAGTCATTACTGTACAGTGTACAGTGACAGTTTATGTTTTGCTTATAAAGGTTACAATAAGGTCTAGAAAAGAAAAAGCAGTATATTTTCAAAATTTTTAAATTTTTTAAAAATATAAAATTAAAAAACTTACATGCTTGAGAGAGATTTCATCCTTTTTTCAGTTTTAAATTGAAAAAGGGAAATGAAGAATGACGACAGAGAGCTGTTGCAAATGTATGACTGGAGAAGAAATGTCGCAGATTGAAGTCTTTTGAGGAGAAAGCTACAGGACCTCCTTCCTGGTCATGGCTCGATTTAGGCCGTAGAACCATAAAAAATAAAAAACAAAATAAATTGAAACGTCTCCTTAAATTATTTCAAAGATTTGTCCTACATCTTAAATTTTGTTAATGTTTTTATTTTTTATTTTTTTTGCAACTGTACTCCTCAAATTTACAATATATTTGAAAAGTGTACATTGTATAAATTTACTTTTTCTCTGTGATTGGAAATTGTAATTTGATTCGATACCAATTACGATTACCAACCTTTGATGATGATGACAACAATAAAAAATTTAATTAGAAATTTGATCACATGAAGCAACAAAATCTAGAAATGATGAAGTTTATGATGACTAGAATTTCAGAAAGAAAGAAAAAAAAAGAGAAAAAAAAAATTGTTATTTTTGTATACATATGTATGTGTGATTATTTCTAATGATTGCTGATTATTATCATTCACATACAAAAATCAATTGAAAATGTTTTTGTTTTGCTAGGAAAATAACTTAAAAAGTTCATAGAAAGTTTAAGTAGATTTTTGTACAAACAAATGAAATGACAATCATAATAAATTGTTATAGGTTTAATCCATTAATATTTTGTATCTATTTACCTTTGATTTTATATAATATATAGAAAATCATATCTACACAGGTATGACAACAATACGTTCTAAAATTATACCTTTAGATAATTGAATTTATTCATTTTTATTATTCATGACACACACACACACAAACACATTAATTATATTGCAATTCGAAAAAACAAAAAAAAATACCATAAAGCAACTTTCAATTTGATTGAAAAGGTGTTTTTGTTTTTTTCATTATACCTGTAAATCATCATGCATAAACACACACACAAATACATACAATGAAATTGATTGCTTGATATGTGATAACGCGATGAAAACAATGCATTCGCATGAAATTATGTATAATTTACATTTAATTATTTATTAAGTTTTATTAAGTTGATTTTTTTTTTTTTTTAATTAGAAATGACGGATTGTATTGTGTTTTTATTTTGAAAATAAAATTTCTTAAGAATCATTCTATGTGAATTGAATGAATAAAACGCATTCTAAATTGTTTAAAATTTTTGTCGTATTTTTTTTTCAAATTGAAATTATAAAGAATAAAAACCTACAAGTAGAATTCATTTTAGAACACACACACACACATACACAATTGACTATCTCATTGAGACATATTGAAAATATATATAATATCTTTCTATTTTGAAAAAAAGATAATTTTTTATTTTTGTTTTGTTCTTATATAAAAAAAAAAAAAAAATTTTATTGAGTAACTATAAGAGTGTGGTGTAAAGGGAATGAAAAAAATATCATGCTAAATCGTGCAATAAAGAGAAGAAAAAAATGAATAATGAAAAAAAAAACATTGTTGCTTTTTTTTTTTTTATTAATAAGTGATCTTGGAGATTAATTTAAACAATTTTAAAAATAGAATATGATTTTATTCTATTTAAAATTTTTAAAATAGTCAAAATCATTTGACTAGATCAGCAGTCTAATGCTACTGAAAAAATTGAAAAATGAAAGAAAGATACAAAATTTAATGTGTGTTTCATAAAAAAATTTTGTTTTTTTTTTTGTTGTTTTTGTGAATGTTTTGAAAGCAAACTGAATTTTATGAGTTTTAATTAATTGGAAACACATACAATCGGAAATTGACAAGAATTTTCAATAAAGCAAAAAAATTAATATATGGAAAATCTTATGAATCAAAAATAATCATTGAGGGTAAAGTACACAATTATTGGCATTATTTGTCCAGGTACGAAGAGAATGGTGAATTGACTGATGCAAAAGAATTATGCAAGGCGTTCTGATGCTGAGAGTACAAAGTTCACACTGAAATTCAAATTGTTAATGTTTTATATTTCTTCTTGGACGACATTAAAAAGAGCTGTTGTTGTTCTCTGTGGAACATATTGTCCCTTAGTCCTTATACAGATGGTTCGATTCGCAACGTTCGTTGTTTATCTCTACGGTGGCCTTAACGTATACAAAGCCCGTGTAAGATGATAAGCGATTTTTTTTAGATAAGCGCTATCCAAAATAACCTTTGAATGGATAATTTTTTTTTTCTGTAGGATTCATGGAATTCCAAAAACTTGATGACAATCACTTTTTTTAAAACTCAGTCATTGTTAACTCTTTCGGTTTGTTAAGACCACGAGATAAGACTTTCTTATCTTTTTTGAATTGAAAAAAAAAAAAACATTTAGCATTCAACACGTTTTTTTTTTTGCTTTCAAAGAGCCAATAAATTATCATGAAAAAAAAATATAAAAATTCACATTAAATATTTTCAATTTGTCCTCAACCCAGTTGCTTATTTAAAATTCATGACTTTTTCATATCTATTACCTAATTTTTCTTTATCATTATATCAGATCTTTTTGCAAATAAAAGTTCTTTGTATATTTTTTTTTTTCAAAATATTTACAATTCAAATAAACAAAGCGGCATTAAAAAAATATATAAAATTTTTATCTTTATACAATTTTAAAAAATATCTGTGTTTTTTTTTATTATATGTATTTTATTTTCTTTCTTTCATTTCTCATTTTAAAAATTGTGTTCCGGCTGGTAAGTGTTATTTATTACGAAAAGAAAAAAAAAAAACAGATTCTTCTTTTTTTTTTTTTAAATAAATTTATCACGCGTGTTTAATAAATAATTTTCATATTTTTCGTGATATAAACAAATTTTCTGTACGGTTCTGATACTAACAAAAAACAAAAAAAAAACATTTTTATTTTTTTACGTGCAAACAAAAAGTCAAATATTTCTTGAATGTATCTTAACGAATTAAAATTTGTTAAATGTATATCTTAACAACTTTTCTACAAAGAAAAAAAAAAATACAATGTATCTTTTATTCTTGTTATTTTTTTTTTCTTTTAAATTTTTCATAAAATACCTATGTATGCTATTTATTTTTCATATTTTATCAATAAACGGTAAATTTATATGATATGTCACAGTTTATAAAATTAAAAAAAAAAAAAAGGTGTGAAAAATTGCAAAATGAAAAGGAAAAAAATCAAGTACAACTCATATTTTAAAGTCAAAAAGTAATATTGCACATTTTTTTTTTTTCTAAAATGAAAATAATTTGTTTTTATGTTTTTTTTTTTTACTTTTTTTTTTTAAATTTATTTCCATTGAAAAAAAAAAAGAAATAAATTATAAATTGTATGTTGATGATAACGTGTATATGAAGAAGAAAGAAAAAATACATACATATGAATAATTTATATGTGTACTCGAATATAATCGCGATATACCCGTGCCTTATTACATTTAAAATGTGAGAAATAAAAATACGAAAAAGTAATAATTTTTAATGTCTAAAGAAGTTGTAATAAAAAAATTTTTAAGAAAATATTTGCAGTAATAAAAATTTTGCAAAAAGCAAACTAAAAATAAAAAAATAATAAAGAAGAAAACATAAAGGTGATTTGATTAAAAGTAAAAAAAAAAAAAAAGAAAAAAACAATCTTATTCTTGATGATTGTAATCGTCATCAGATTTTATATGCTTTGCATTTATCGTGTAATATTTTTTATTAAGCGTTTTAAAATAAAAAAAAAAAATAAAAAATAAAAAATTACTCAAAAAGTTGTCTTTGTTGCTTAGTCATGTTCCTCTTGAGAGTATCTTTAGCATATATGTATATGCATTTTCTGTATCTTTATCTGTAATTGACTTGATTTAAATTAAATTCATATATCCAGTACACATTTAGGTTCTACATACATGTTTTTTTTTTTCTTAGACTACAAACACACTTATCACCTATTTGAAAAAAAAAAAAAAAAAAAAAAAAAAACCTGGAAATTTAACACCTGCATACCCAGAAGCTATTCAGATAAATTTTTTTTTTTTTTTTTGATAAATATAAATAAACATGTTCAGTTTGCGCGATTTTCAACATAAACTAAGTCTTTAAAAAAATATAGTACCACAAATAATCCAGGAAAGAAAGAAAAAAAAAACCATTGATATGTTAACCAGAATTGTATCTTTTTTTTTTTTTGTCTTTTTACCAATTAAACAGAATTTTAAGAAAATAAAATTTAAAAAAAAAAAAAAAAAAAACCAAAAATAATAAGTAAAACAGATATATTTTTTTTTTCACATAAGAAAACATGAAAATCTTAAAATTAGCAAAAAAAAAAGAAGAAAAAAACGAAAAAAAATAAAAAAAAAAGATATTAAGATATATTTTAAGCGTAGGTGGAAACATTTAAATAAAATTCAACAATAATTGTTGTAATTTTTTTTTTTAAATAATAAAAAAAAAAAAAAAACAAAAATGTAAAGTAAAGATATAAAAGCCTATAAACAGAAGATAATAAGGCTTGTTGTACATGTTAGCGTATGTAAAATTTATCTTTATCTTTTTTCTTAAATAATTCTCAACACTATGGACGATCTCAATAAACCATTATAATAATAATAATCAAACTTTTAAATAAGTATCTTCTTCTAGATTTTATTTTTTGGTTGATTTCTTATGTGCAAAAGGTAAAACAAAAAAAAAAAAACAAAACATATATGCTTTTATACATTTTCATATTATGTACGATATCGTCTTATAATATAATAAAATGACGGTTGATTGGCGCCATTCGGTTGTCTGGTCTTTTTTCTTATTACAAAAAAAAATACTTTTTTAAAAATTTAAAACACGGTACAATATAATTTGTATGTCTTGTTTTTTTTTTTTGCTTTTTTTCACTTTTTTATTATTTGATTGTTCCAATGTTAAATTTAATTGAGTATAATGATAACGTGCTAACATTAAATACATAATGGATAATTTTCGTTGGCACTTTCATGATGAGTAAGTATCTTTCAGTTTTTTGTTTTTTTTATTTTAAAGATTCTTTTTATGTTTGTATTTTCTTTTTTATAACAGACAGTTATTAATTCATCATGAAAAGGATGTCATAAAGAAGAATAAAATCATTCGCGTGTATGAATTTTTATGTTGAAGAAGTCATATTGTTTTTTTTTTTTTTTTTTTTTAATGAAATAAAGAGAAAAGTCATGAAAATTTAAACATTAACAAGAGGAAATTGAAAGTGAAAATTTTTGTTATTAAATCAAGCGAATTGAACAAATATAATTTTGTGGTGGGGGATGTCTATAGTTCAGCTGTTTTTTTTCTTAATATAGAATCAGCAAGAAACAAAGAAATGATTTGCAGTGAAAGAGATCAAATTGAAAGGATGTGACAAAGATGATTTTCCAGCTTGTATTGTATGAAATTTACTCGAAAAGAAGTAAAATAGAAATGATCAAACTTATTTGAAAGAATATTTTTTGTCACAATGCCAGCGTCACATTAAGACATAATGTTGTAGTGCGATCTCACACTTAACTTTCTTGTGATTATTTTTAACAAAAAAATTTTTTTCTTTTACAGTGTGCCAAATTCTTCATTAAATGATCAAATGATCAAATGATCAAACTTAACAAACCACAAACGTGTACATTACTGTCAAACATGTTTGACAAACCATGCACTGCATTCTTATCCAACAAATACATATGATGAAAATTATTTTAATGAATTTCTCACCAAAATTTCACGTTAGAAACAAAAAAATAACGGTGTAAAAAATGTAATTGTTTAGACTTCACAACCCCACCACGTTCGACTTTCTTTAAAATTATTTTCAAGAATTTTATTTGTTTTTGTTTGACAGAAAGGTTACAACTTGCCAAATCTTGGTTCAAACATTCAAAATTCTGTCAAACATGTTTGATAAACTTTTCATTTACTTCTCATATGAGACAAATTTTTTTTTTCAAGTGATATTGTTGCCTAAACCTAAGGTGAAAGCTTAAAAAAAAAAACAACTAAATCCTATCAAATTGCAAACAGTTTTAAAATTTCTATTTCAAACACGTCTGAGAATCCTTGGAACATTTATCAAACATTCATTTTTTTTTCCATTTTTATTCGTCTTTCTTTTTCAATGACAAAAACCTGTTGTTATCAAACCAGACAATCAGCAAATCGTTACTAAGTCACCGTGTACAATGACTAAATTTTCAAATAAATTAATTGAAAGTTTTTTTTTTTTTTTGTTCCATCATTAAATTAATTTTACTTTTTGTTTCCTTAACATTAATTTTGTTAAAGTTTTGTCTACGGTTCGGTTCATTAATTTCGAATCAGTAAAAACGTTGTTGTTGTTTTTGTTAACGTACCTACATATGTTTTTTTTTTATTTCATTGTCACCATATCGCGATTTCATTAAATTTTTCCTTTTACTTTAGCACCACCTGATTAACTGTTTTTTTTAAAAAGTTTTTTCTGTTGTTGTTGTTGTTGTTTTTCTTTTGTAGTACTAGATAACTGTAAAAGCGTGTAAAGTATCTCAATTTTCAAATTTTTTTTTTTTTGTTTTAATCAATTGAAAATTTTGCTTTATAAGAAAGCCACAAAACAAAAGCAAAAAACTGTTTTCGTTGTTTTCTTTTACATTTTACTTTTGTGGCAAAAAAAAAAAAAGCAACTTTGACAATAAAAATAAATGACAACAAGCAAAGATAAAAATGAGGAAAGAAAAATTGCAAGGAAAAAAAAAATAAATTCACATTGCATTTTGTGCCGTTTCATTTGGAAAATGTTAAATAAAGTGTATGTAATGTGGTTAAGGTTAATTGTACGTAACATAAAAAAATATATATGATATGTGTACATGCATTTATCTATCTCCACCTATGGTTGATGAGTGGTTATTGAAGATCTGTAAAAAAAAAATGCAAATAAAAATAAATATCATATCAATTTTTTTTTTCATAGTCAGAAAATTACATTGCATCTCATTTAACGTACATATGTGAACAAATTCACCTGTTGTTCATCTGTTTGTTTGTTTTATTTTTTTATTTTTTTTAAACCACAACACAAAATTTTCACTTTAAATAAATATAATACTCAGCAAGTGGAAATTTTTGTACAACAAACAAAAAAAACATTATTTATTTATCAATTTTTTTCCTGTTTTCCTGTTTTTTTTTTTTTTGTAAATTTGTTTTTGGTAGTGAAATTTTTTAATTATGATAGAAAGTAAAATTTTCATTATACCTACACATATTTCACATAATTTAAAAAAAATAAAAATAAAAATCCTGAATTTTATTAATTCATGTTGTGTTTTCTCTATACAAAAATAATGTGATTTTAATTAAATTAATGTTCTTAATTTTTTAATCTACGAGATCATTAGCTAAACCAAACCCTCCCTCCACCCACCCACGCTTAACTATCATCGTTCTTCTGTTTAAAAAACCATAAAGTTTAATTTACAATTTTTTTTTTTTTGTTATTTGGTTTTTTTTCATGAAATAAACAATTTCATTTTAATCCATTCAAGATATTTATTTTAATTTAATTTAATTGTGAATTAGGATTAATTTGTAAAACTAATGGAAATTTATTTATTTTAAAATACAATTCACATACCACCATTCATTATTTTTCTCCTTCCAAATGAAACTTTTTTCTTGAATCTTGAAAATTATTTGATTTTATCATTTTTCTAGCATGCCAATTTGTACCAAAATAAAAAAGGATTTATTTTATTTAAATAGAATTCATAAATCCTTGGATACCACAATTCCACATCACAAGAAAATTTATTTAACTTTAAAAACGCACAACAAGGATATGCTGTGTATATGTATGTATATTCAGATAAAGTATGTCTGCAAGGATGAGGAGGAATAAAGGGTGTGTGTGTGTGTGTGTAATTATAGTTTAACATGATAATTTTCTGTCATAAGATAGACCGCATTGGGACATGATCTAAAGTATATCTAGAATATCATATTCTTGAAATAAATCATAAAATTCGTGTGTAATTATAATCCTTTCATGTTCTGTCTATCTAAATTTTGGTATTTTGTTAATGTCCTTGTGACCATATTATAATTATTCTATTGTATAGAAGTATTATTATAAAGACTATTTTAATAGCTTGTTTGTACACACACTATACTAATTAATTTCTTGATGTTTTTATTACATGAATCTAAAATTTTGTGATCTAATTAAATTCGCAAGGTTATGAACATTAAAACTAATAAATTTTCCTTTATATATAAGTTTGTACTTATCTGTGTATTAGAAATAAAACTACCTGAGAAACAAACAAACAGATATATTATATTAAATCTTTTTATATCCTTGCTTTCAAAAAAGATGCCCTTCACTCAACAAAATCATAAAAAATTTTGATATGTGAATCATATATGGTGCAAATATACCAGCAGGAAACTATTATTTTAATTACAAGAACAGAACAGTGAGAGTGTGTGTGAGTGTACCTATGTATGTAATAAATTTTTTTTTTTGGTCATTTAAAAACCTGTCATGAAATAGAATTAATGAAGAAAAATGAGAAAATTTCTATTAATTATTTAATTGGAAAATAAATGTAAATGTCGTCAACGTAGGTATTTTTAATTAAAAGTAGTAAGGTTTATGTACTGTTTGGTCAATTATATGTATATTGCCTAAAACAAGCACGCAATAAAATCTCATTCTACACGAATTAAACAGACGAATTTTGATCCTTATACATATGTAGAATAATCAGTAATTTATTAGGATGTAACATTTTTTTTTTTATTTTGTGTATTCAAGTTTACCAATAAATATTTTTGTGACGTAAAATAAAATTTTCTTCAACATTTTACTTCTGTTTTTTTTTTTTTATTTGTTTTTTTTTTTTTCTGAAAACACGTGGATTCACAAGAAATTAAATTAATTTGAATTTATTATATATTTTCTATTGTCTTTGTTATTATAAGGATCAAGAAAAAAAAAATGGAAACTTGTACATTTCTTTGTGGCCTTTAACATTAAACCTTTTTTTCTTGGTTTTTTCTAATTATACCTTCTAGCTATTCACTGGACAGGAATACTGTCTTCTGGATTGATGTATAGAGGTATACAAAGGGTTAGCTGATAAACTTTGCAAAAGTTTAATCAATAACAATAGTCGCAATCTATAGAATAATGAACTACTTCAAAAAACAAAAAAATGTAAAAGTTCAAAAGAAAATAAAAATACTATTCAGAAGTCATTTAATGAAGTCCTTTTTCTCAATAATGTCATTCACATAAATCTGCTTCCTTCACATAATTTTCATTAATTTTGTCTTTTCACAATTTTATGCAAAATACCAATATTATAATTTCTTCAATGTTTTTTCATCGTTCATTTTTGCGTAAATATAATTAAATTATTATTATCCTTGATTTTTTTTTTTTGCATTGTTTTTTTTCTTCTTCTTCTTTTATAAGATTCCACTTAAAACAATCAAGAATGAAGTTGTTAGATTCTTAAATGACAGAACAAAAAACAAAAAGAAATTGCAAAAAAAAAAATAAAACAAGTATGCTCTCTTGTGGTCTGCTTCGTTCATATTCATTCAAGGACTATAACGTTCTTGGTTTATTAATTTTATTATTAAAAATATATATTAAAAAAATAATTAAAGAAAAAAAAATTGCACGTTTAAAAACCTGACCTTCAGAAGAAGAAGAAAAAAACGTCAAGGAATGAAGAATCCTTGTGATTTGTGAAAATTTTTTAAATTTAATTAAAAAAAACTAGTCAAATTTTAAAATAACTGACGAAATATGAAAGTTAAAAAAAAAAAAATATCAAAAATGAAAGTTTATTGTTGTTTCCTCTTTAATGTTTAACGTATCATTGATATCACCAGGTGTTTTTTTTTCCCCCTTCACAAAATCAGAAAACAGAAAAAAAAAAAAAGTATCCCTTCTTTTACACATCACTGAATTTTCTTTCAAGATTTTTTCTTTTTAAAAAATTTTCGTTTAATAAAATTTAATGCTGCAGTAGCAATTTAAGGATTTTATAGTTTGAATTTTTTTTTTTTTTTTTAAACGACCCTTCTCAACTTTCATATACACACAAACAAAACAAAAAAAAATATATATAATCTCAATTTTATTATTTTTTTATGATACAAGGACGACTGAGTCTCTATACTGCATTATAATCTCTTTTTATTATCGTGTTCTTTTACTTTTTGTTGTTGTTTTTTTTTTTACTTTTCTTATATTAAACACCTTGACAAATTCCTTTATTCGTAGTCGCGCTTGTACGTTATACATAAATGAAATTGATATACATATGTACATATATACTTTTTTTCCTCGTCCTTATCTTATGCAGTGCAGGTAAGTATAAAAATAGATACACAAAATAACAGTTGTTGTGGTAGCATCAGAACTAATATATATAGCATAAAGTCTTTAACTGTAAATGTTTGTTTTAAATGTGCTTTTCATTTGTTCAATTCTTTCGTTTTTACTTTCTTGACAAGGTGAAATTTAACAAAACAAATACAATAACAACAAAAACAACAACAAAAAAGTAATAAATAAATTAAAATAAACATATTTTCATATATTTTTCTTGAAATGATATTTTTATGATTAAAGTTTCAATAAGAAACAGACGCCAGGTAAATCAATTTCTGTTCATAATATATGGTCTCAGAATTTCAATATAAGAAAAAAAAGATGAAAAAAAAAAAAACAAAGAAAAATATGTAAGTATTGCCAATCTGTAATACTCTCTTTGAGATATTTTTACCTGAAAGAAATTTTTTTTTTGTGGTGCTTAGGATCTAAAGAATTTCAGATAAGAAGTTTAGATAACAAAATTGGATGGCACCATTATCTGTTTTTTGTTTTTTTTTGCATCAAAAGACACTCTTGAAAATATTGTTTATAAAATTGGAAATTGTACGGAATATTTCAGATCATTTCCAAGAAAATATTTTTTTAAAATTCTTTAGAAAATGTAAAAAAATTTTCGCGAAAAAATTTAACGGAAATATTTTCTATCAGAGTTCCATGAAAATCACCACGAAAAAGAAGAAGAAGTTTCATGAAAATATCCAGAATATATTTTATGGAAATTCTGTGATAGAATTCGTTGCTTTTTCTCTGTCATATAGTCAGAATTTTAAAAGTTGAGGTTTCGTATTATACTAGAAAAACATGCGCAGAAAAAAAGATACTTACACACATGCGTTTTTGTTGTTGTAACACGTTTCTTCTTTCGTATATCTACACAAAAAAGATCACAAAGCCATGTAAAACATGCGCAAAAAAACCTCAACTCTTAAAATTCAGACTATACATGCTCTTTTGTGTTTTTGTCATTTATGTACTGAAACTTTAAGTGGAATGCGAACCACTAAATTTATTGGTAGAAAATGAATTTGTTCGTATGACACAGCTGACACTGATATTTGTGTATTCGTATTTTTTTTTGTCCATTAAGGATATCCTTTTTATTCAAAAAAAATGTATTCAAGAACAGATTTTGTAGACAAAAAAAAAAAGAACAGTCAATTTAATTGAATTGATTAACAAAACGGAAATGAGATCGCAAAAGCTGATGTTTCTTTTAACGTCAATAATGGCGAAATCCAATCAAATTTTCAACAACAACAAAATCTGTTTTATGTTTAAAATTCTTATGGCTTTTTTTTTTTTTTACTCAGAAAAAAGAATCTTATTTAAATGGCAGCACCATTTATGTATAAGATCTCGATATCTTTAATAAAATGCACTTATTTAATATTCAAGGTGATTTAAAAAAAAAAAAATTAAAAAAAATAAAAGAAAATAAAAATGTGTGTTTGTATGACTTACGAGTATACTGTACATTCAATTTCTGCTTGTGGCTGATTATTTTAACTTAACTGTATCTTTTTTTATTTTTTTTTTAAATTTAAAATGCATATATTAACAAAAAAACAAAAAACAAAAAATAAATAATAAATAAATAAAATAAAAGGAGAAGATTGAAAAACGTTTAACATATTCGATTTTATGATATTCTTGTTGCTTTTGAATTAAGAAAAAAAAAAAAAAAAGATATTCGTTTATCACACAATCTTTGTGTATTATTTAATTTTTTTTTTTCCATTGGATTGTTTTTTTTTTTTTTTGTTTACGTTATAAAATACATTCTAGAAAAAAAAATTTTAAAAATAAAATAACAACGAAACAGAAATGAATGATGATGATAATATTTGCACAAGTGAACAAGGTACCAGGTAAAATATGTTTTTTATATATTTTTTTTTTTTTGTGGTCAGGTCAGGGATACAAGATGGTGTACACATGATATAAAAATATTAAAAAAAAAAAAAACATATGTGAGTATGCATATGTCCTAAAATGGATGCTGTTGTGCATAGTCGAGAGGAGGAAGGTGGATGACAATGCTGGTGAAGTTATGAAATTCTCGATATGTATATTTCGATTTAACATATTCAAAACAAATAATAAATTTAATGACCTGTAAATATAATTTAAATATTGTTGTTTTTATTTTTAATTTTTTTTTTTTTTTCATCTAGTTCGATGCTGAAAGGTGAATTATTTATTTTCTTGTTTATCAGAGCAAATTTAAGCCATTAACACCTTGTGGCTATTTTAAAGTGGAAGTGTTGTAAATTTGAAAATAATCTTGAAAAAAACAGTTGTTGAGGAATTAATAAATGATTTATTGGATTTTAAAGGTCAAACTGTTTTTGAAAATTCTGAGTTATAGAATCTATTGAAACATGCAATTCTATAATTGACATTAATTCCGTGTCAATGAATAATTCTACAGCCTGGAGTAAGCTTTGGACTCCACATGCATGTTTTTGTGTCTAATTTAATTTTGTTTTCGTTATACTTTAATCCGAACGTCACAAACTATATTGTTTTTTTTTTATCATCATCTTCTACAAAAATCTCAATCATAATTTCATCAATTAAATTCGATTGAAAGAACGAACAGTTTTATTTTTTCAGGAAGCACTTTAATCGCTTCATCATCACCTTTTTTTTTTTTTTGTTTCGAAAAAAATCAACACAGCCATTTTAGCCGAACTATATTCATTGATTAATTTTGTTTTTTTTTTTCCTACATAGTCGATTAAATTTCAGAGAAATTCAATATGATTTTTAATTTTTTTAATAATAATATTTTTTTTCTAAACATCGAAATCTCTTATATATTTTTCATGGCACCATATGTTACCATTATTTATCTTGTGTTGAATATTTTTTTATTTTTTTTTTTTGTATTTTTAAATTTTCATTTTGTGTATCTTTTGAAGTTTTATAGCCGTCATCGTCTGGTTTTTAACATGTTATTTTTTTATTTTTTTTCCTGTACAACATCATGATAATCCTTCCTTCTTGGGCTGAATAATGATGTTATAAATCCAATAAACCACCATACAAATTTAATATTCTATAAAATAGTCAGATTTAATATAAAACAGATTTTAGGCACATGTTACATATAAAATGTAACTTTTCTTTTTAAATGTTGCCATATTAGTTGCTCTAAAAAACTTATGGAGCAAAAAAAAAAACAAAACTGTTGGTGTTTTTTTTTCAGTACAACTTTATTGAGGTTTTAATCTAATAAAACAATTGGGTTCAGTTTGTTTTTCTTTTTCATTTAAAAAAAAAAAAAAACGAAAAAGTATCTGTGTACAAAGTTCATTTGAATAAAAGTCAATTTTAACAATGTTTGTGCAAAAAAATAAAACAAATAAAAAATGAATGCGATTCTCTTGTGTTTTTTTTTTGTTTTTTTTTTGTTGCATTTCAAATTTAATTGGATTTCATTTCATGGAATTATTTGTCATGAATGAAAAATGTCATCATCATCATTACATTGGCGGCAAAAAGTTTAAAAATTGAACAAAAAAATAAATAAAAAACGAAAATTGAAAAATATGATGGAAAAGATATTTGCAATTGTCTTGCACCACATATGTATGTCATTTTCATATTAATTTTTTTCAATTTTCTCTTTTTATTTTTTTTTTTTCATGAATGATTTTTGGTATTTAACTCCTAATTACTGTTGCAACTTTATGGATTCACACAGTAGCTTCGCATTCATTACAAATTTTCACTTTAACCCTTGAATCATTTTTAAGATATTTTTGTCAAAAATTTCGTTTTCGAAATTGAATATCTTCGGACTTTGGGATCCGATTGATTTGAAATTTCTTCACAGTATAAAAATACTAATATAATACAAATATAAGATCCGTGGATGAAGGCTAGTTAAGTATCATAACTTTACGGTGTCGTCTTCATCTTAATATCAAAAGAATTGTGAATGAACTTTTTTGGAAAGAAAAAAGCATACCACTTTGTTTCTATTGTCCGAACAAAAAAAAGGCGAACATCCAAACTTCTATACTTCCGATAACATAAGTCCAGTAACATAGGGGTTAACCACTAAAACTGAAAGAATTAGTAAAACAAATGAATAATATTCGGTTTTTATGATTTTTTAAATGTCAGTTTCAATGATTAAGAAAACATAAGACCCACAAAAAGGATTAAAAAAAACAAAACATACTCGCAAGTAGAATGCATATGAATTTTTGGAAAAACAGAAACAAAGTAAATTAATAATTTTAAAAAAAAACCATATGTGATAAAAATGATGTCAGATAGTTAAAAATATGATGCACTTACATATGTGATATTGCATTTTAATCTCTTGTCTTTTTTTTTTTTTTTGTCGTTGTTGTTATTCAAGTAATAAAAAAAAAATTTTAAAAGCATTTTTGTGATGGCAATTATAATGACATTGAAAGATGTATAGCAAATATTAATAATGATGACGATGATGATATGACAATTACAATATGATGATAATAATATAATGTTGAAATATTTTCATACATATCAACAAGTCGTCTATTTGATGATACCAATAATCGAATACTGTTTAATGTATCTGAAAAAAAGAAAAAGAAAAAAGATACTCATATCAACATGTCAATGTTCAATATTCAATTTATGATATTAAAATAAGATTAAAATTTTTCTAGATTGAATTTTAAAATATCCAACAGAGAAAAAACCAATAACGAAAAAAAAAAATTCAATTAATCAATGGAATTACATTATCATCTCATAACAGTTCTTTTTTTCTTTTTTTTTTTATTGTTAAAGGAAATATGTTAACATTTTAATAGGATAAAATCTTGATGGGAATTCTGTTCTGACTTTCAAAGTATGTATCTTAAAAATGAAAAAGAATAAAATATGAAAAACACTCTTCATAGACAATTTATTTATTTTTTTTTTATAGTTACTATCTTGTCCAAGTCAATTTCTATCCTTCATATCCTTTCTAATATTTATCCCTTTACTTTATACATATCAGATTTAAATTGATTTTGAATTTCTATATAACGTATAATTAACCTTAAGTACACATACTTTTTGTTGTTTTTTTAAAAAAAAAAATATTGGAAAAAAATTTCCTATAAGTATTGATGCTGATTGATACAGGCACTAAAAGGATAACACATCACTTAAAGTATAATATATAGAGTGTTGAAAAAATGTAGGTGATAAAAAAGAAAAAAATAGCTAAAAGCATCAAAATGTATAAAAGGAAAAATACTAATAAGAGGGCGGTAAAAAAAAAAAAACCTCCAATAAAACCAATATTACATCAACAACAACATAGTAAAGTTAATGAATAATGCAAAATATATAATCATGCATTGATGTGAAAATTTAAAAGGATTTGACATAATGAAAAGCATAACATACATACAAACGAGAATGTGTATATGGAAGTATCTAAGAATAGAATGAGAATAAAAATAAAATAATATACAATATTTTGTTGTATTGTACAATAAAGAAGCACAGACCGTTAACGTTTCATAGATTGTTAAATGTATCTGTACAAATTTGTATAGGAAAAGCATATCAACTAGAAAAAATTATTCATAAAATAGGAAAAGGAAATTAAAAAAAAAAGAAGCAATAAAGCAAAAAGACCACAAGAAAGTAAAGAAAGTGTTGAGATATGCCTGTTAGATGTTCCTGATTGTCTTTTTTTTTTTTGGCATAAATTGTCCTTGTAGAGGAAATTTTTTATGAAGCAAAAAAGGAAATAGAACTTAACTGTGTTGCTCTTGGCCGATTTTATTAATGTTTCTTTTGTTTTGAGATTCTTTTCAGTTTAGTTTTTTGATTGTTTTAAATTTTAAATATTCGAAAAATAGAATTTCCATGCAAAGAAAACCTAGAATTTGATTTTGTCTTTTTAGACAGCTGTGAAAATTCACATATACATACATACATATGAACAGGGTATTCCGTATTTCGTCAAGAATAATATCACCAGCTCATCACATCATAACCTCAAAGATAATACAATTTTGTGACATCATCATTACTGATTTTGGCAAAACTGAAACAGGAAAATCACCAAAAATTGTTGGAAAAATCGTTAAGCAAAAAAAAAGTAATTCGTTTTATTTGTTTTTTTTTCTTTTGCAGCTGAAATATCTTCCAAGTTGTTACTCGTAATTTTGGAAATCCAAGTACTGTTATAGTAAGCTATTTCCACACATTTTTAAATTTTCGCATATTTCATTCGTGGAATAATAAATTGCCTTGAATTTTTACATGAAATTATTTACTTTTTCACATTTACGAGCTACAACGTGAGATTTTTGAACTGCAGTTTATTATAAACTTTAAGCTTTGAAAAACGCTTATTTCCATACAAACTTTTCTACCGAAATTGTTGGCTTATGAAATCCAAGGTATGACAAATCTAGACGATCCTTGAATGTTTTTCTTTTCGCAGGAAATTCTTTCAAGTCTTGAATCAAATTGTGCTTAGTTTCGCAAAATATTCATTTTTAGTCATGAAAAACTTCATAATTTTTTTTTTCCAAAAAAATAAACATTTTTGACACAAATGCTAAAAAATGGATTTTATGTTTTGAAATTCAACACCCTTGTACCCTGTGGGGACATATTTTCTATTATTGTTGTCTTTTCGTCTATTCTTGTGAGTGGAATCCTTCGAGTTATTTTATTTTCCTTAAAAAAAAAATTATTGCGTATATTAAAATTTTATTAAATATTTTCTACACTCCTACATTATCCTTTTGGATCCTTATCTACTCGTATGTATGTCATTATTGTAATGTTTTATTGATATCGGTATTTCAAAAACCACACATATTGTACAAAATTAGATTCCAATACAGAAAACAATAAAAAAATATCGCTTGAATATATTTATTTGTTGATTTTTTGTTTCTTCACATGACATTGATGGATTGATTTGGAATTTATCCATTTTTCCAAAAATATGAAATAGTTTTTACTAATGTTCTATACTTGTTTTTTTTTTGTCTTTACTAATAAATATTTAATATCAGTTTTTTTGTAAACCTTTTCATATCCTTTATGTTGTTTTTCGAAAATTGTCAAAATAAAAAAAGGAATCAAGAACCTTTTTCGAATAGAAAAATAAAATATTGGTTATTGTTTTTTTTTTTTTATTTTGTTTTACAAATTATGTAAGTAATTTTTATCCAATTAAACTCTTTACGCATTCGAATAAAGGTTTGTTTTGCGTAATTTTTTATTTTTTTATTTTTTTATTTTTTTAAGGTAAAAATTCAACAAGTTATTTATTTTCAAGTTTTGAATGGTTGAATTGTTTTGATTGATTAATGAAATGTGAAAAAAACAAAACAAAAAAAAACAAAATATTGTTTTCCAATGAAATCACCATTACAGCTGACTAAATACCAACTGAATTCATAGTGTTTGCTGTCATAAATAATTAATAATAAATTTTTTTTTTTGGCTTTCAGAGAGTTGTAATTAATGTTACTTGAAAAAAAAAACAACAACAAAAAAATTCTCAGTTGTAATTTGAGATTTTTTTACAAAATTTCTTAAACAATTCATAAGTATGACGAATTAAAAATTTCAATGACCAAAAAAAAAAAAAAATACAGTAATTAAATTAATTTAATTATGATTTTTGTTTTTGAATAAAAAAAAAAGTGAAATCGAATTTTTGAAAGAAAAAAATTTTAAGTACCTAAAAAAAAAGTTTAAAGACTTGTTTAAGCTCAAGTTTGTTGTCTGAATCATGTTGCTATGTAATCTTGAAAATTAATTACAATTTAAAAAGAAACAAAAAGTACTGAAAAAGGATATAAACAAAAAATAAAATGAATTAAAAATTAAAAAATGAATTTTGAAATTTTTTTTAAAAAATTTATTTACTTCGTCCTTAACTGACCTCTGCATTTCTTCTTCTTTTTTTTTTTCTAACGTTTTTCTCATTTTTTTCAAAAAATTTCAAATTTAATTTCGAAATTGAAACGTAAAATGTAAATTTCGCTTACTTTCTTGCTCTTCATTTTCAAAATTTCTTTATCAGTCAGAAAATAAAAAAAAAAAAATGTTTCTTTTTGATAAAAATGTTGAGCGAATTCGCTCTTTTACCACGTGTTTTTTTGTACGTATTAGAGGCTGCTGTATACATAAATTCAACAGCACTGAAAATTCATGTGTGTGCGTATTTGAACGCGTATATAAATCCGTTTCTATAAAATATATTGCGCATCAACCAGCACAGCATCTCATATCCCATCATATCTATCACGAAGAATTCTTTTTTTTTTTTTTCGTTTTAAATTTCAAAAAAATTTACCAATGCCAAAAGAAATTCAATGCATTTGCGTAGCTTCGAAGTGAAAAGTTAACTTTACTTTCTAAGTATAAACTTTAGAAATTTTGAATGTCCTTTGCATCAAAAAAATAAAAGTACAAGAGAACCAGGAAGTAAATTTCAAAAAGAACAAAATTTGCATACCATTAACGAAATTACCACTTTCTTAATGTTCATGTGTTTGACAGTGTGTGTGTGTGTGTGTGAATTATCCCCGAGAAACTGACGTTTGACATGTCCTTTTTGAATGAAAATTTATATGGGTTGACGAATTGAACCGAAACAACAATTCAACATCGATGGAATTTTAATATAAGGAAGCTTTACGACACCTTTAATTCGGAATAATTATTATTTAACATAACTATATTGGGTGTGGAACAACAGATATATTGTAGATATATACGAAAGTATCTTTCTCCTATTAAAAATTTATCTTTTTCGTATTTAAAAAGAGCTTTTCTCATGAGAAAAGATGCGAAATGAAACAGTTATTTTCATCTGATTTTAAAATTTGTTGGTGTAAAAGCTATTTCATGTTGAATCTTTAATTTTAAGTATCTTTTTATTTTCAAAAAAAAAAAAAGTATCTTTCAGTGTGTTTGTTGGAAATTATACTGTGTATTTGTAATCCCATGATGGTTAATATAATGATGATGATGATGATGATGATGATGATGGAAAGAGCATGGACCATACATAATATTATTATTATCATTTCTCTTGTACGGTTTTCGTTTATATGTATGGTTCATTCATTATGTGTATTGCGTTGTTTTTGTATTTTATTATATATCTACTACAGATTTTCATTCCAATTCTCAAATTTTTCTCAATATGAAAAAATATTTTGTATCTTGTATCTTTTCAAAAATATACTATATATAGTTTTTGTTGTATAATTATAGTTTAGTGTATATATACAAAACATAAAAATGGCGTCGTATACGATAATGATGTGAAGATGCGTCTCGGTTAGTTTTTTTTTTATCAATTTTTTTCAAATAGAAAAAAAAAAAGAATTTCTTGAAAAATTTCCAATTAGAAAATATTTTATTTATGAAAAAAAATTGTGAAATTGTTTTTATTTTATTTCAATTGTGTTGTGAAAATTTTTGATCAAAAATGTGCAATAAAAAATTGTGGTAGAAGAAATACAAGTGTTATATCTATATTTTTTTTGTATTTTTTTTTTTTTTTTTGACAAAATTGAATGAATGGTTGTGAAAAAGAAGAAAAAAAATAATAATAAGAACGGAAAAGAAAAAAAGAAGAAGAAGTAGATCGTTTGAAAAAAGAAGGTCTCTTGTACAAGCATCAGCAAGAAGTATATGAATGGATGTTATTAAGTTGATGAAGAGTTGAAAGGCAAAAAGAAAAAAAAAAACCATAACACAGTGAAAACAACCAAAAAAAAATTAAATAAATTCCTAAAGGTGCTTTTTACAAGGAAAAAAAAATGTATCTAAATGTAATTTTTTTTTGTTTTTTTGTTTTTGTTATCCTGGTAGGATTGTGAGATTTTTTGTTGAATTTTACAGGAAAAAATATGTATTTCAAAAATTAAGACCAAAAAAAAAAATTATTAAAAATGTTAAAGGAAAAAATGTAATTAATTTTAAATTGCCTCTTTATTCAAGATACTTTCGTATAATTATTTGTATTTTAACATACGTGTTCTAATTCATTCAGAATCTCTGTGAAAAGGGAATAAATTTTATAGGAAGTAATTTTACAGTGGAAAAATTTTTTTTTTTTTGTTCCATATTATCCTGCCGGCATTTTTTTTTTTTTTGAAATATTTTATTCCATCATCTATCCTTGTTTTTATTAAAATTTTATCCTGTTTACAATGTCAACTTTTATGTATTCCCTTTTTTGGTATTTTCATTTATTTTGTCATGGGATTTTTTTTTTGTTTGTTTGTTTGTTTGTGTTAATGGGAGAGGTCCCTTTTCAGTCTTCATTTTCAATTACCATTATTTTCACTGTGTGGAAAATGTAATTTTTTTCTTTTTTCTTAGTTTATTGTTTTGTGTGCTATTTTATTGTGTTGTTGTTGCATCATTCTTACAATTTCAAAAAAAAAAAAAAAAAAAAAGGAAATTATTCAACAATAAGAACTTCCTGATTCTATTTTTCTATTTGCATCTCATTACATATACATTATATCATCGTACATATCCTTTTTCCTTTCGTATTCTTGTTTTTTTTTTCTGTTCATCATTCTTTCACAGGAATTTCGTCGTATTAAATTCCAATTAGAATTTGTTTGGGTTGGTTTTTTTTTTTCAGTGGGGTCGTTAAAAAAACAATCAAGTAAATTATTCTTGTATCTTCTTCTTCTTCTTGTTTATATCCTTATTTTCATCATCATTGATTTCCTACCGTATGACATCAAAAGATTTTAATTGAATTAGGCGCACAAAATTGTTTTCCGCTTCGAAAAAAAAAGAAAAAAAAATACCATTTACGCAATATCACTTGAAAAGAAGGAAAAAACAATTTAATTTTTTTTGTTTTTTTTTTTTTTTTTAAATAGAATTGTCATTGTATGTGTTGAATGAACGATATACATATTTTCTATTGACGCGTTCACATTTCACATTTTCATCATCAGAGACGACATGAGCAGGATTGATGAAATGCTCAACTGTCAACTGATAACAAAAAAAAAAAAAAGATACAATTTTTCCTTTCTTTTTTTTTTTTTTTGGTTTTTGTTAATGAAAAATCATACAAGCTGGAAAGGATTCAATCTAAAAAAAATTGTAATTAAATTTTGCAACATTGAATTTTCTATGTATGTACAATCTTTTGGTACAGTGTTTGAGATGTGTAATATAATAGTAAAATAAAAAAAGTATTGTGGGCGTATGTTTGACACGCAGGACATGAATTTAATTTTCATGTAATATAATTATCAAAATAAAAACGAAATAAAAAAAATACATAGTAGAAAAATTCCATTAAATTCCATTTTTAAAAAAAAATATCTTATGAGTAAAAAAATTATTGCACTCCTTAAAATTTCGTTACGTTTTTATTTTCGATTTAAACAAAAAAATTGCTGATGACAATTTTTTTTTTTTTTTATGTTTTAACTCACAAAACAAAATGTCAACATATTCATTAAATTTTTTTTTTCCAATGATAAACCACAAAAAAAAAATGAGAGTGAATTTAGATACGTTTTTTCTTTGGTACGTAGCTATATGCTTGTTAAACGCGTTGCCCTTGAAATTTGATAAATCTAACGAAAGAAATAAAACCACAATCAATTATATTTTTATTAGACAAGTTTTTTTTTTTCTTCATTTTTATTAAAAGCTTTATTCTTGATGAAAATTTAGATAATTTTATAATAAAATTCATGAGGGTTAAAATATGAAGAAGAATAAGATACAAAATAAAATCATGAAAAAAATTCAAATTTAAAATAAAATAAACGAAAAATGACGCCATATTAAAATTATTCTTCAAAAGAAAATGAAAAAGAAGTTAAAATGACGTTGATGAGAACAAAAAAAAAAAAGAAAAAACTACAAAAATAATAACAAAAAGATATTGGTTGTTGGTGTATGAAGATGAATTCAAAAAGATGGTTAAAGTTTGTGTTGTTGTTCTTGTTGGGTTTCGTTTTTTTTTTGTTTTGCATTTCCTTGATACCGGCTATTCTTTATTTTGCGTATATAAAATGCAAATAATATTCTTCGCATTTTTTAGTTTTGTTTCAAGTTTTTTAAAAACTTTAGAAAAAAAAAACGAAAAATGGGTAAAAATTTGAAATAAAAATGGTAGAGAGTGGGTGGAAAAACAAAAAGATAGGTCTAAAATTGATTAACAATAAATAATTTGTGAATTTATCAAAATTTATAAATTCAATAACCACTGTAAATTAAGTCCCAGACACAACATCACATTGTGAAACCTTACAAAATAAGTTCCACATTCATATTGGAATCATTGAACTTTAAAACCAAGGACATCATTACGAATCATCAACCACCTTAAAATAGTTTGAAAATTAATGATTTGGTCATCACAATTGTAATTAATTTGCTGTTATAAATGTCAAATATTTGTAATTTCTCATTTTCCAATCAAGACTTTCACCATCGAACATTATCGATTTAATCGAATAATTTTCAATTTCTTTTTGTTTTTTTTTAACCTCAAACAAAAGAAATTCATCACACTTTTTTTTTTACTTTTTTTTTTTTTCAAACCCAACTCTATTTTAGTTTTGTCCTCAATTTTCTTGTACAAAATTAAAAAAAAAAATAGAATTGAATCACCAACATCACGGCATTAATTAAACAAACGTACAAGGTAGATAGATGTTTTTTTTTTTATTTTATTTTTGATATCTCGTAGTTTTTTATACTTAATTAAGTATCCCCAATCATTAAATTGTACGGTAGCCGATAGTTAATCAATACAAGTTTAACCGATCAAAAGACATTTATCACTTTCTTTTCAAGGTTTCCTTTAACAACTTGATTATATTTCTTGTTATATGGTTTTGTTTAATATTTCCTTTTTTCTTAAATGAAACAACAAAATTTCATATTATCAATTGGCGCTTATATCTTGTGTGGGTGGGTTTTTTTTTTTTTTTAATTCAAAGAAAACATAAAAACCAAAAGAAATCAAAAACAAATATGTAATTTATTTGTCACCTGTGCCCCATAAAACAGTTTAATTTCCAATCAACTGGAATACCTTTCTATAATTTTTGCTGATTTGCCTTTTTTTTTTTTTATTTTCTTTTCTTTTGTGGCTTTTTTCCATTTATCAAAAAAAAAAAAAAAAAGTTTTCTTGCAATTTTCTTTGTTTTATTTTTTTTAGTTTTTTATGTTTGATGGTGCTGATGCATTTTCATGGTTAGAAGAACAAAAAAAAAAAAAACAAATTTTCATGGTTTGTAAAACATTTGTGTAAAATTTGTTGTTAAAATAAGTTACTTTATATAAACCGGCAAAACGATATATACAAAAGAAAACTTACTACTTTCATTATTTGTAACATTTTTCCGTTTGTGTAAGTTGATTTTGTTATTGTTGTTGTTGTTTTTTTTTTTTTCTGTCTCTTAAACTAGAAAATGTAATTTGAAGCTGACCTGACCTTAGCAATAAACATCACAGACATGAAAAAAAAAAAAAAGAAAAAAAAAACTAAAATAAAATTTAAAAAAAAAAAAAAATACTGTAAAATTGTTTTGTAAATTAAACGGACATCATGCTTTTTATATTATTTTTCAACTTTAAAACTTTATCATGCAATTTCAAAAGCACAAAAAAAAAAGCCAGGCATTTACTTAGTTTAAAATTTTTTGTATTTTATTTTTTTAAATTTGTTATACGAGTGTTGTAATCGTATACCTTAGTTACACCTTTTCTATTGCTATTATTATATATACATTTCTTGTTGTGTTATCGTTACATTATCATTACTATAAGTAAAGTATCTATAGCGTTTTTTGTTTGTTTGTTTGTTTGTTGCTTTTCTCATGTATGATATTTTCCCTCAGCATGACGTTGAAATTCCAGTTCAAATCTAATTTAAGTAAAAATTTGCCTGAAGGTGTTAAAGTGCAGTATAAAATATGTACAAGAAAATAATTGTTGTTGCTTTTTTTATAAGTATATATAGGGTGATTTCTATATTCAGTTTTGAATTTTGGTAGACATGAAAAAAAAAAATGTTATCAATCGGTTTAAATTTGTCTCTGCACTTTAATCTTTATTTTTCGTCCTAGAATTAAATTCTCCTTGCTAAGTCCGTTCATTTATTTATAAATAAATCAGTAAAATATCATGGACTGAACTTTATAAGTATAATTCAAATTATTACCAAAAACTATAGGTAAAGTAATAAAAGTTGAGGCATCGTATTATACTAGAAAAACATGCGCAGAAAAAAAGATACTTTATACACATGCGTTTTTGTTGTTGTAACGGGTTTCTTCTTTCGTATATGTACACAAAAAAGATCACTACGCCATGTAAATCATGCGCGAAAAAAATCTCAAATTTTATTATTTTACTTATAACAACAAAAAAAATCCTTATTTTCATACTTAAATTTTACTCATTGGAAAATTCGAATTTTTCCACCTACATAAATTGGAGCCATTTGCTTTGCTGAGGTTTACGAACACCGAACACCCTGTCAACATTAATGTAGATATAATTATTATTTTGCAAGAATTTATATTTGAAACACGGTTAATTTAAAAGTAATTTTATGGAGCGTTTTATCAAGACTTGATTTTTTTTTTCTTTCTTTCTTTATTGTATCTTTTCTTTTTCCCTGGCGAACAATACAAGAAAAGAATATTTTTTCTTTAAAATTTTTTTTTTATCTCGTTAATGTCTTTTTTTGTTGTTTTTTCTTTCTTCTTCTTAAGTTTTTATTTTTTTATTTTAGCGAAATTGTATATTACGTTGGAATTAATGCAAAAATAAAAAAAAAAGACAATTGTTAACAAAAATTTCATGAAAAAATATAAAATGTATCTCATGACGACGACAGACAATTTAATGAAATTTCTGTCTTTTAAATTGATTTTATTTTATTGTGTAAAAATTTTTCCCGTTTGTAAATATTTTGCTACTATTTTCCTATATTTTCTATTATTATTGTTATTGTTGGCCATATAATCTCATCTTAAATGTCTGTCAAAGACATTATCATTTTTTTTTTGTATAGCTACTATATTTTAACTATTTCACACTATTATACAATTTTTGTTGTTTGTTTTGTTTTCATCGTGGGTGGCATTGTTTTCTATTTGTTTTTTTTTTTTTTTTGTTTTTTTCTTCATTTTCGGAATGAATAATTGAAACAAAAGGAAAATTTTTCATCGCATTGTTAGCAATGCAATAGCAAACTTTTTTGTTTTTTTGTTTTGTTTTTTGTTAATTAAATAAAAATGTCAACTGAACAAGCGTTATTATCGCGGTAACGCGAACACAAAGGCGGAATTTTTTCAGGAAAATGTTCAGTTCCGAAAGAAAAACAAGATTTAAAAAAAGAAAAATAAAAGAAAAATCCATAACAAATTGTAAATAAACAAAAATATGTTCAAAACACATAGTCTAAGTAATTAAAGAAAAAAATAGTTTATTTAATTTCGATTTGACATTAAAAAAAAAAAATTACTGCTTTTTGTGGCACTTTGATTGAATAAAACACAGTTTAGGTGTAATTAACGTCATAAAAAATGTTCATAAAAAAAATTAAAAAAAATTCAAACAGAGGCGGTTGACGGTTTTACGGTGTTTTATTTTTTTTTTGTTCTGTTCATTTTTTAATGAAAAATTGCTTGTTTATTTTTTTCTAAATTGAATTAAAAAAAAAATGATTTATTACTATTTAGTATGAGAAAAATGGTAATGAATTGAAAAATAAAAAAACTAACAAAAAAAAAATTGACTTTTTTTTTTACTTATTTGGTTTGATAAATGCTACTTAATGCTTGCTACTGTAACTGACTTCTGTATAATGAATAAACAGTAAAATGGAAAGGGGACGTAGTAAGGAAAAGAGAATATACATACATGACTTAAATATTAGTTGAAAAAAAAATTTCTTTATGAAGAAATTATTAAAAGTAACTTGATAAAATGCAAAACAAACTCAAAAAACAAAAAAAAAAAAAACAAATAAAAAAAAATGTATCTTATGTAACGTTCTGACTTTATTTGTACAGCACACATTAAATAAATAAAAATAATAAATAAAAAATTGATAAAAAATTTCAAGATAAAAACATGTTTCATGTTTAGAAACAGAAAACAGAAAAATAAAAATAAAAATAATTATGTAAAATTAAACACAAATAAGATTAATGTAATATTTTTATTGCATTCATTAAAAAAATGCATTTTTTTTTTTTTTTTTTATTAAAAAAAAAAATATATATTTTCAGTTATTGTGAAACTTTGATTACAGTAACTGTAATCTTAATGTTTTCATTTTACAAAATTTTTAATTAGTTTTTTGTATGTATGTGTGGGTTTTTGTTGTTGTTGGAATTTTCGAAATTTGAATTTTTTGGTCATCAAAATAAATACTGAGAAAATTTTTTAATTTTTAGTACAAAATCGAATAATGGGTGCTATAATGAAGTTCGATCGATCGAAATACGATATTCATAATAGCACCCAATAATTTGTTTTGAATTCTTCTCAAATCCTTTGTTTCTGAATCAAAATAAGTGTTCCAAAGTCAGGATTTCGAGCTATTCTAATTATTGGTTTGAGTTTAAGCTTGATTAGTAGTTTCCGTAAACAAGGAATTGAATTCAGGATTTCAGGCTTAATGGACTTCCTCAATTCATTTTTTTTTTTTTGAATGAAAATTAACTATTTAAAATGAAGGCTTCGATTCGAGAATATTCTAATTTTCGATTTTTATTCGGATTCAGGTTTATAGAAAATATTTTGTGTGTGTTTGAACTGTTTTTTTTTTTTTTTGTCTTATGAAACTGAATTCAAATCAAGTGAAGATGTTTCTCTGGAACAGATTTTAGGATTAGATTTCGTTCAATTCGGAATCTAGTCCGAAAATTTGAAAATAAAATTTTGTGCATCGTCGTTTTCGAAAATGCACTTGAAATATTTTCTTCAGTTTCTTTTAACTTATATTATAATTTTTTCCATCTATCTAATTTTTTTTTTCAAACAGAAATTTGTCACAAAAAAACTTTGAATTTAATGTTCTAATTTGTGTGTCATAAAAAAAAAAAATCTAATCATAAATTGACAATAATTTAACATAAAAACTATAAATTTTTTTTAAAACAAGACTTGATGAACATATCCTTATTTTCTATTTTCTAACACGTTTTACAATAATTAAAACAGTTTTTTAATTTTTTTTTTTTTTTCGATATCTAAAAGTGAAAAAAAAAAATTCAGTAAGATAAAAAAGATACTCAATAATTTAAATAATTGTGAAATTTATAAAAAAGAAAAAAAACAAAATCAAAATAACTAAAAAGTAAAGAACAAGAAAAAAAAAATACAACGAAAATGTTTCAGTGTATTATACAACAACGAAACGGTTGGATTCATGCACCGAGTCCTGAAACACGTGATGTTTTCCCAGGTATATTTAAAAAAAAATGTTTTTTTTTATTTCTAAGGAAAAATAAACTTAATTGAATAATCGGTTTTGACTCATATATTTTTTTAAGTGATTCAATACTAAAATGTAAAATTTATCAAATCATTTGTTTTTTTTTTAAAAATATTTGTTTTTTTTTTCTGTTTAATTTCAGGTGAGTATCTGATTGATTTCATTCGTGTTCCAAGTGAAATTAAGTAGTAAGTAAGATATTTTAAATTTAATATAAAACTTTTTGATGATTCTGATAACCTTATGACCTGAATTAAAAGGTTCATACATTCACTGTAACTCGGAAGCCTTGACCAAACTTTTTTTTTCAATTTCCTTTCACACACAGGAAATTTAGTAATTTTCAATATACTTTTGTTTTCTTCATCTAATTCCTTAGTACTTTTTTTTTTTTCCTAAAACAAAAAAAATTATCCAACCAAAAATTAAGACTGTTTTTTTTTTTTTTGTAGAAAAAAACTTAATTTAATGAGATAAATTTTGGCAACATTTCAACTTTGATTTAATATTTCATAATTGCAAAATGACAGGAAAAAAGAAAAAGCAAATAAATAAAAACCTATTTTTCGCTATTTTTATTATCTAATTTTCTGTTCTTAAAATTTTTATATTGTTTTTATTGCAAACATTTGTTATGCTTTTTTTTTTTTATCTAAACAAAAAATGCGTTATTCAACCTAGTTATTATATCTACCGTGAATAATTTGTTTATTTTTTTGAACCTAATTTATATCTTTTGCTATAGTTTTGTTTTTTTTTGCATATTTTTTGTTATTTAACTGTTTGAAAATGGTTTACTCTAGAGATACACAATATATAGTAGAGATGAAAGGTTAAAAGTCAAAGAATGAATAAACAAAAATTTAAAAAAAAAAAAAAAAAAAACAACAAAGTTAAAAATAGAAGATTTTTATGTATCTTTGCTATTGTATTTTTTTTGCATTTGAAAAAATATCAAACTATAGAACTACCCACACACCAAAAAAAAAAAAAAAACAAATGTTTTTTTTTTCTGCCGGTTATTTTTTTCTTTTTGCTACTTTTTGAAAATGTCAAGTATGCCAAAGAAAAATTGTGCTTGTTCTACTTTTTTTTTTGTTTCTTCTATATACTTAACTGCAAAAAAATTGAGATACTTCCTTTAGATACAAAAAAAAAAAAAAGAACTAACAAAAACAAGCAAACAAACAAAAAAAAAAGCTTTATTTAAAATAAGAGAATTGATGTTAGAGTAGTCTTGTTCACTTATAATAATGTGACACTTTTGGCATTATCATGACGCCAATGAGAATTTATAGGTTTTTTTTTTTTTTTCAAATGTAGGAATTACAAAATAAAAATTTAGAATATGTATCTCCATTTTCCGAAACACCTAAAGATTCTTTTATACGAAATTATACATTGAATGCTCATAGCAATGTTATTCAAAGTATCTTTTTCTTTAAAATCAAAAAAATAAAAAAGAAAATTTTAAATCTGAAAAATGTTCAATGTATCTATATGTGTTCATTTTGTACACCCATTTTTCTGTTTAGGTCAATGAAGATAATATCTACAAATCTGTCATTCCTTTGAATTATCATTTAAAACCGAAAAAAAAATAAATAAATAAATAAAGGAAAACAACACATTTTTATTCGTTTTTGTGTGTGTGTGTGTAAAATTTTCGATTTTATTTGTTTAAAAATTAAAAAAAAAAAAAAAAAAAAATCTGAAAAACATATTCTAAATTTTATTAAGTGATTGTATTTCTAAACAACCGAAGAGTAATTATTTGGCACAACGCCCACTACAACAACAAACAAAAAAAAAAAGCAAATCTATCGTCGTTATACACAATAAAACCTAGTAAAACACAAAAAGGAAAAATAATGAAAATTTAAAAGAAATAAAAAAAATAATGAAATTTTCCTGATGTTATTTTTCTCATACACTTACAACAACAAAAAATCTTTATGTGTTTAATTGACAAAGAATATGTATCTCTTTCTCTTGTTTTTTTTTCGGTTTAGAAAATAACAAGCTAAAAAAATTATTATATTATTTGTCTCTCTTGTATTTTATTTTTTTTTTCAATGGATTTTCCTTTTGTTTTTCCTGATTTGTGTTGTTTTTTTTCTTCTTCAAATTACAACAATTAATGCTTGTAAGAAGAAGTGTTAAAATACAAAGTATCTTTTTAGTTATAGTATATCTAAAAAAATAACAACAACAAAATTAAATACAATTATGATGACGATATAATGAAAAGCGACCGTCAAGAGAAATGAGAACACACAGCAAGAACCTATCATATAGTGTCTCCTCAAAAAAAAAAAAAAAAAAAAAAAAAAAAAAAAAAAAAAAAAAAAAAAACAAATGAGGTTTTGCAATTAAAATAGACATGATAGAGCTTTTGTTTCTATTCTTCCTTTTTTTTTTTTTTTTTTTGTTGTTCAAATGTGTGTGATAATGTAGGGTGTATTATGTGATGTGTCGGGATTCCTAGAAAAAATTTAAGGATTTTTCTAAAAAAAAAAAATGTATTTTTCTACATAAAAATTAACTAGGTTGTTTGAACGACATTAAAGTAATTGTTATAAAGTTAGGTTCTTATCAACTAGGGAATATGACAACAACAAAAAAAAGTAATGAAAGCTGAAAGGTGTACAATTAAGTAGAAAATTTAATGAAACTGGAAAAAAATTTGAAAACAAAAAAAAATAAACATGCGTCATAAAAATGTAATTTGAAATTTAAATTCTGAGTACCTATAGTTTTTCATTATCTACTTTTTTTTCCTTAGAAAAAACGAAAGCACGAAAATTAGATTTTCTGTGTGTGATGTTGACAAGTGTTGATACTATGATACTTTGACAGATGTAAATTTTTTCAGAGTATTTGTCATACAAATTTTTGAACAAAGAAAGTGATAATGATACAAAAAATAGGACTTTTTTTTTTAATAAAAAGAATTGAAATTGATGATACTTTTAATGTGTCAACTAAATGATTTAGGTGAGATGATTCATGAAATTAGCTCAAAATATGAGTGTGCTTATTTTCATGAATATACGAAATTTGATAGTGTGTGGTAGCTGAGGGTAATATCATGGTAATGGGGTAAGCTTTCGGGAAATCTACCGAAATTGAAAACTGACATGACATGACATTTAATAGTGTTCCATGATTATGAAACGCTAACCCAAATACCCCCATTTCTAACGCCTTCTTTGCTCTTTTCTTTCAGAACGATATTCCCAAAAAATCCACATTTATTACAAGATCTTTCGCCGACTACATTAATTATTTTTAATAAACGCAATCTGTCCCGACTTTATAATTAAAATTAATCCCAACCAAAAAAAATTAAAATTCAAATAAACAACAAAAAAAAATCTTTCTATTTTCGAATAAAAATAGAAATGAAGGTCTATGTACGAAAATTATAAAAATAAAATTAAATCAATTATCTCACACAAATTAAATAATCTCAAGGTTATATTTGTATGTTGATTAAAAAATTATGATACAAAGCTGTTTTCTTTTTTCTTTTTTTTGCTTTACCAACCAACAAACCATTTTTCAAGATAAGGACATTCATAACGTTTTGTACGAAGCGAAATTATTATCGCTGATAAATTTTAATGAAATAACGTATTTAACCAGTGCGAAGCGCCATCAACTTCTAAACCTCTATACCACCCCCAAACCACATCCCACCCAAATTGTTTTTTTTTTTTTTTGCCACAAGTACACAAGCATTTGACGATGTTTATGTTATGCGACAATATTTTTTCCGGTATTGCTGATTACAATATATAATTAAAATATCATAGAGAAAATTCCATTTTTTAATTAATTTTTTATTACGTTATAATTTAGCAATTTTATTCGAAAAAAAAAAAAGAAAAAATATTACCACACAATTTTCTTCTATGAAAATGAGGAAATTGGATTATGAGTGCTTTTTTTTTCGTTCAAAAATCACCTGCTGCTTTTGTAACCGTATGGGTCATGGTAATTTTGTAATCATAATTTTTTCCTTCAATCTTATTTTTCGACACGTTTCATCGGCATATTACTTTTGCGTAATCATTGGGTTCTCATTAACTGTGATTCTTCATAATTTTTTTTTTCGTGTCTTCTTCTTTTATTTTTGTCGCCTTCTTCATTTAATTAACGAATAAACAGAAAATCACTTTTAATCATAGAATGATGACTTCGGAACGGAACTTTCAATCTATCATCAAACAAGCAACTGGTAATCAATTTTTTTTTTCCTTTTTAATTTCTTTTGTGACCCCCAACTCCCTATCTGACATTTAAACTATTAAGTACTAGCTAGAAAATCAAAAAAAAAAAAGTGCGGTTGAACGCACTCCTCCCCCAATAAAAACGTATTTTATATACATATATTCTATGGATTCAACTATTCAACTATTTTTGGATATACCAAAACAGGAAACTAATGTTATTTAATATGGTGAACACGTTCAATATTAAGCAGAATATATTTTTTCTTTTTATATTTGGTTTATTTTTTATTTTTATTTTTTTTTTAATTATTTATATCTTGACAAGCCTTTTGTATAGTAACTACAATGTAATTCTTGAAATGACAGCAACAACAACAACTGTCATGTTTAGTTTGGTCTTTTTATTTTTTGCTTGCGTTTACGTTAATCTCTGGGAAACGTACAGGAATGACGTATATTATTTGTATTTTTATTTGTTTTTTTTGTCGCGTTTATTATATTTCATTTATGACGTAAAAATGTTATTGAACTGAAATTAAATTTTATTTTTA
Source organism: Bombylius discolor (assembly GCA_939192795.1). NCBI lineage: Eukaryota > Metazoa > Arthropoda > Insecta > Diptera > Bombyliidae > Bombylius > Bombylius discolor. The sequence goes on from OW584242.1 coordinate 2,999,900, forward strand.
TTGTTATTGAATTTTTTGATAAGACGAAATTTTAACAAAACAAAAAAAAAATCAGAACATTTTTTCTTATCGGAAATCTTTTTATAGATGGAAAAACGTATACACATTAAATGTCAATTTTTTTTTATATATAATCGTCGTTGTCTTTCGTTTTACTTGTTTTTTGTAGATAGCATGTCGTCAAGTTTTTTGATAATAAAATGTTTTATTTATAATTTTTTTTATTTATTTCTAAAGATAACATTGAAAATTGAAAATTGATGATCAATTGATCATACAAATTGCAATTCGATAAAAAATTTCGATTCAGACGTTAGTTATGGTCGTTCGTATTACAGTGTAACAACGTGTTAAATTTTTGTGCTCTAAGTTAAGAAATTTTTCACAATTTAAGTAATAAAGTATTTAAATGAAAAATTTACACATTCGAGTCTTATTCGATAAATAGAATATTACATTATCTTGAAAATTGAATTTTTCCTTCAAAAAATGTGATGTGTGTGAAAAACGTAAGCAATAATTATTTGAACAAGACAAATTCAAATTGTGTGTCAAATTGAAAAACTAATAAAAAAAATCGCCATATTACGTTGAACGTAACCGGAAATCGCATTAGCATTTGTCTTGTTGTTCAACGTTCGTTTACAATTGAATGATGATTTTTTTAAGTGTTAAGTTCTTGTGTTCTAAGATAATGAACAGTTATTAGAAAAATTTTCCATGTTATCAATTTTCGAAATTCAATTATTTTTTCAAATAATTTTTTTTTCATGCGATTTATGATTTTTTTCTTCTCTTCTTCTTTTTCTTCTTGTAATTGTGATTTTTCATTAATTTTTTTTTTTCACGTGTGTGATTTCAATTTAAAAAATTTCAAACATTCATTTTTTTTTCGTAACTTTTAAAAGTTTTTCCATAAAATTTTCTCTCGTAAATTTTGTCATTTACAAAAAAATAAAATTATATCTTCATTTTCTTCTTTTTAAGTTTATGCGAATTTCACACATGATTGAATTTATGATCACAGCGTTTTTTTTTTTTTCAGTAATTTATTTTTTTTTTTTTTCACTTGTTACAAATTTACAATCCGTTGTCGTTATTGTAAAAATTGGAAAACATCGTACACAAAACGTAAATATAATTTGTTTTTCTTCTCTTCTTTAAAAAAAAAAAAAAAAAATTTCATTTATTACACTAAAGATACGTATTCGTGTAATTAATGTATCTTGATGTTTATAATCATTTAAAAAGTATAATGAAAATAGGTATATCACATGTGTGCGAATTAAAATATATCTCTTGCTGTTCTTGTTTTTCTCTATACACGTTTTTATTTATTTTTTTTTTTTGTACATGAAATAAAATTTTTTTTTTTTAATTTCTTGAAAACACACAATATTTCAAGCGAGAAGAAAAATCATCACAATAATCGTTTGCAAAAAAAAAAAAAAAGCGATAATAATTTTTACTTATTTATCATCATTTTTTTTTTTTTTAAAGAAAGTTTTCAAAGTGAAAAGAATTAAATATTTATTACTCTTTACAGAGACACACCTCACATCACATTTATGTGAAAAATTTTAAATAAAAGTTTGTTTTTTATTTTCTTATTTTAAAAAAAAAAAAAATTATGTATCTGAAGTGAGTGAATAAAGTTTAATTGAGTCTTGTATACAGGTGATATATGTACGTTTTGTACATTAAAAAAAAAAAAAATTAAAATTTCGCGTAGAAAAGACGTGTGTGAGTGCTTTTATTGCATTTCAAAAAAAAAAAAAAAAAAAAAACCAAAATTAATTTTCAATTTTTCAAAGAATTATTTCCTTGAAAATACGATCAATAAAAAAAATTATTAAAAAAAAAAAGTATCTTAAGTATTTTTTTGTGGTGTTTTTCTTAACAACAAAAAACATGTGAATTGTAAAAAAAAATCAAAAGAATTTTCTGAATAACAAAAAGAAAAATTCGATATTTTGAAGGTTAAACACATAATTTTTTCTATTTATGTTAAAATTTTTCGAAAAATACAAATTAAAATCTTTTTTAATGAGTTTTGTTCAAAAAAAAAATATAAAATACATATTTCAGGTGATATGTCAGTGAAAGAGTTAAATATGTATTCAAAATTTTTTGTTGTTGTTGCTGTGATTTAAAAATAAAAGTGATCTAAAATATTTTTCACATGACACGGTTGTTTGTATGCTAGAATGATTGAAATGAGCTAAAAATGTGCCTTCAAGTGTTTGATAAAATTTTAGAGGAAAGAAAAAACCAGGAAAATGTTATTGAAAAATTTTCAAACATTAATTAAAATTTTATCGTTCACGTGTGAGGTGGTATTTTGTATGAAAAGATACTAAAGCGAGTTTTACTATTGAGAAAAAATAACACACTTTAAAAGAGAATTGTGCTGGATTTTTTAAACTGCTTTCGCTTTCAATTTGAATGATTTTTTTAGCAATTGAAAAAAAAAATGCTTTCAGAAATGCAAAAGACGGTGGAACGTATTGAAAAAGAATTCAGAAAATTGTAGATTCTACTTCAAGAAATTTTTTGGCAAACAAAAACGAAAACCTTCTCAAGAATCCTTTTGAATATTTTGAATATGTTTCAGTCTAACATAAGTTGACAAAGAAAAATAAGAAAATCCCTTGTAAAAATTGACCCTCAAAACTAATGTACTTGAAGTCCTTTTGACTTGAACTTGATCTTCTTAGCACAGAGAAGCAACAATATAGTGAGAAAAAAAAAAACATAAAATAAAAATAAAAATTTTTTAAGCTCTTGGGAGCTTTAAGGTTGAAAAATCTTACTTAAAGAAGAGGAGAGAATATTTCATAAATCCTGTAAGGGATTATTGTGTTCTGCTGTTTCCGTAAATCAATTAAATACAAAAATGTTCCACTAAAGTTTTCGAGTTGCCACTTCCACGAAAACAATGGCAAAGGAAAAATATTTGCATTGAACTTTATTCATCCCTTTCAATACTGACTGACATTTATTATGCTGACATCTAGCGTATTTCGATCTTTTCCGAATTTTGTATGAAGGATCATTGTGATCGTCCAAAAACCAATAATATTCATTTCCTTCTCTAAGAACAAGAATGCCATACCGTTGACTGAAGTTTTTACTTTTGTGCAAATATTGAAGGTTAAGAATTTCCAAGAAAACACTGCAAAACTTGAATAAAAATTGAATTTTTGTATTTAAACAAAAAAAGCACTGTCAAAACTTACTAAAACCGCAAATAAAAACTTGTATACATTCTTTTTATCTCAGCTCAGTCAATCTTCGAATAAATCCCAAAAATTATTTTACAGTTTTTTAACCTTTTCATAAACATCGTCACTTTAAACATTTATCACACAAAAAATAAAAAAAAAACAAGTTGTCAAATTAATGAACCAACACACATTGTAGGAAGTTTAATAAATTTAATTATTTCTTATTATCTTTATTGTTTTTTTTTTTCTTTGTTTTTCTCTGAAAAATTTATCAAAAATCTTAATTATACCTTGTTATCTTTCATCATGTAAAGAGATACTTTCATTACGGAATTCATAATCTCATTTGAAAAATCTCAATCTCGAAAAAGTAATATAATTCAGGAAATTATTTTAAAAAACAACACAAGCACTTTTTTTTTTTTTTCAGTAACTGAATTATACTTTATACAAAACTTGTATACATTTTCCTGATCTAATCATATTTAATTGTTCAGTTAATTGTAATTTTACGATGAGACACACACAATCACCGCATCATCATAATCATAATCATAATAATTATTATTATTATCATAAATTTTAAAGTGCATTCCATTCTTCAAATTGTAAAATTGCGAACTACATGAAATTAAAAAAAAAAAAAAAAAATGAGGCAAAATAAAATGATTCACTTGGAAAAGATTTTTTTTTTCTATTTTCGAAATAAATTTCGAAGTAATCTCTATGAATTCTTGAAGAAAATGACTCTTTTTTCTGAATAGAGAGTGACTATAGTAGCTTACTTACTACTAAACTGTCATAAAGAAAAACTATTTCTTATCTGATTTTCGTTTTGTTACTTTAAAAAAAAAAAAAATATTGTAATAAATTTATAGTGAATTTATGACATAGATAAATTTAATGAACGCTTTTAAAAAAATATGATACAATCAATTTTTATTAAAAATTATTAGGAAAGAGAATTATTTTATATTTTCAATTAAAAATTTTTTTTTTTGCAATCTACAGACAGAGAAAATATTTATTTTTGTTACTTTTCCTTATTGCATTTTAGAAAGATTAAGTTTTATGCTTTTGTGTTTAGAATTTTATAGGGTGTATAGAATCGAAGTAGGATACATAGAACTGATATTATGATAAATCCAGAACTTTTTTTTTCGTAATAAATAGACCAGTTTCTTTGACAAAACTTCAATATTCAGGTCGAATCATGACCTCTGACCTCTCTCTCTCTCGTCTTTTCATACTTTTTAATAGTTTTACTTTTTTCTATTGTTCCTAACATTTCGTTCTTACTTCATCATTTTAGTCGCTTCCCTTGTGTCAATCATCTTCATCTGTCAATTTCTTCCACATCCTGCTAAATTTTTTGCTCTTCAATAAATCTGACATTCGAAATTTCGAAATGGTACCTAAAAAATCTTTAATCTCTTCTACGACTGTCTAAAATCTATAATTAAGCACAGCATTCGAATGTCATTCGACTATCAAAACACCCTGTCAAAAATGTCAATTGAAATCCTTCAATTGGTAATCGGTCATTTTAAGTATCTTTCGAAACTTTGTTGTTGTTTTTTTTTAAAAATCTTTTTCATACTGCAATTTGCATTTTTTATATCTTTTATCTATACAAAAAAAAAAAAGTAAGTACTTTAGTAAAAATTTTCATAATCATAAAAAATTCATTTAAGATCAAATGTTGCTGATTACATCAATTTATAATAAAATTGCAATTTTCAAAACAGCAGCGCACCATCATCATTAAAGGACCATTCACTTATTTTTGTCTTCTTCTTCTTCTTCTTTATCTTCTTTGTTTTACTTTAGATTTTTTTTTTTTTTTTGTTATTATGTTTCTCCCTCATGAACTTTTCAAGTGTCAGATAAAAATTATATTCATAAAAAAAAAACAACATATTGATTAATTTCAACATCGATTTTTTTCACTATATGTATGAGTATGTAATTGCATATACAAAGTAATAAAAAATAACGTTTTTTTGAATGATGTGTTCCTTTATCACATATAAAAAAAGACAAGGGACATTTAAAAACAAAAAAATGACTTTGACATGAACCTATCAAAAATCGGCAACAAACAAAGCACAAAAATGAAAAGAAAAAAGGTTTTTTTTTTTACAATAAAAAAAAATTATCTTGCAATTTGTAAGATTTTTATTTTATTTATTTATTTTTAATTTAAAAGTTACTTTTATTAGATTTTAACATTTTTTTTTTCTTTACTTTACGAAAATGTCAGCCATAAACAAAATAAAATAAAAGGAGGTTGGGTGGAGACGAATAATGGTCATATGATGACGGTCATGAAATTCATGTGCGGGGATTGGGGAATGATGCATAAATGATAAAATAAAGTAATTTTTCTATGTCTAATAAAAAATATTGAATATATATATATATTTTTTTTTTTGTTATTGTATCTTTTAATCCTGTCTCTTCTGTACTTTATCATTAAGCATGATTATTGAAAAAAAAAAAAAAAATTTTTTTTTTCTTATTTTTGTTGCTTTTGTGATTATTAAAATTTTAAATAAGAAAACTTTCTCTTCTTTTACTTCATGCACTGATACAAGTAAGTACCTGGTTTAATTTTGTGCACAATATATACAAAAAAAAAAAGTAAAGATACTTTTTTTTTTAAAAATAAAGCATACACCAGACAGATACTTTTGATGTTTTGGCCATAACTTTTTAATAGAGTTGAGACTGATCAAGAAAAAAGTAACAGAAATAAATAAGAAAAAAAATCAAATTAAAGGTAAATTGTAATTAACTGTATTTTGTTGGATCGTCGTTGAAAATGAACAAAAAATTTTTTTGCTATGTTATTTGTTTTTGAAACTTATGGGGAACAGTTCAATTAGTTTCTTTTTTGTTTTTTTTTTTTTGCATTTTGATTTGATTTTTTAATTGAATTTTGAACAAGTTAAAGAGAAAATATATCGAGGGAAAAGAGAAGGAAAAAAAATAATTGGAAAATGATTTTTTTTTTTTAAAAAGTAAACTTTGACTGTACTCGTATGTGAAAAGAAATTGAAAAAGAGTTTTTTTTTGTTTTTATTGTTGCTTTCGAACTCATAAAATGTCATATTTTGAAATACAAAAACTTGTCACAGATACTTTCACCCTTTCAGTATTTTTTTTTTTTTTTTTTTTTTGTGAGATGTGGAACCAATGTAATAATTTTTGCACGTTTGAATTCCCGTTTTATCGGATTAATTTTTTTTTTCTTGCTTGAAAGCAAATAGAAAACAATATTTAATTCAAGATCAATCAATACACAATTTTTTTTTTTTTCTTTTCAAATTAAAAATTGAAAAATTAATTGCATTTTCATATTATTTCCATTGTTGATGTCACAATAATGCAGAAAGAAAAAAAAATTATTGTGCAATAATGCAAGTCAAAAACAAACAAACAAAAAAAAATTATTGAAAAGAAAAAAACTTTCCATTTTCCCATGAGGGGACAGTTATTTAGCTAGTACTACAAGAAAAACCATCATCATATATGAACCATCACAGAGGATATTATTTAATTAAGCTTTCATTTGGCCTGTCTGATTATATTTTGTCTCTATCTCTCTTAGTGCCTCGATATTATGGTCTCTGTGACGATGATGAAGATGATGATAATGTTAATGATGACAACATAAAATTACACTCATGAATCAAGATCGCAAAAGAAAAAAAATTAAAGCAAAAATAAATAAATAAATGTAACTGGTAATTTTTTGTTGTACCACACAACATCACGAAACAAAAAAAAATATTCAAAAGTAAAATGAGAGATGAAATTAAACTGATTCGAAATAAAATTGCAATCAGTATAAATGCACGAATTTGCAATAAAAATAAATAAAGTCATATAAAAGAGGTTCCCTTTCAGATACAAAAACAACGAAAAAAAAAAAAAAAACATGAGGAAAAGGAAATCATATTACATATATGTATTTATAATTTTTTGTTGTTGTTACTGTTGCTGGCATTTAATTTCTTAAAGTAATTCAAATTTTCTTCATGTGATTTGAAATTAAAATAAAAAAAAAGGATCTGGTTTTCTTTATTCAAAAGATTGGTTCATTTACAATCAACAGCAAGTCTTTTTTACTTGGAAAATCACAAATCTTTATCACCTGAAACTCTTTAATATGTTGATCTTTCGGAAGTTTAGGCTATTTTGGTCATTTTCAGCAGCTGCTGTACTAAATCAAAAACAGAAAGCAAAAAAAAAACCCCATCAGAGAATTTAAACAGCAGCTGAATATTCTAACATGCTACAATTATCTTATCTTCTGCAAAAGAAAGAAAGAAAGAAATAAAATTAAAAACATGAAAAGGTGTGTGTTGTTAAGTTGACCCCATCATCATCATTATCATCATGATCATCTGCAGCTGCACCATGTACCTGTAGTACCTGATCTGAATAATTGAGTTCTGTTTATTAGAGAAAAAACAAAACAAAATCATTGTCTTTTGTGTGTTTTTTTCTCTTTTTTTTTTTTTTTGGAGAAATGAAAGTGGTTTCCACAGATTTTATTATGATTACAGATTTCATTCAACTGTAAACTTGTATCTTTTTTTTCTTCTTCTATAATTTGTAGACAATCTCCTTTTAATAAAATGATGGACATTGTACAGATAGAAAACAACAAAATGTCCATTTTTATTTTAAATTAATAATAAAATTCTTTGTGTCTAATTTAAAATGCAACACAAGAAAAAAAAAATCCAGTTTATTAAATAAATTACTTTTGTAAAATATTTAATTTTAAAAGAAAGAAAAAAAAAATTAAAAAAGTGAAATGGAATGAGAATGAAAGTAAAAGTTTTATCTTGTTTGTTTGTTACTGTAAAAGATACACACAATCAATTTCATATTATCATCATCATCATAGTACATATACGTAACGTTAACGTAATGTATAATAAAATAATTGACAATATCTGGTTTGGGTTTGTCCACTAGTATCTCTCCTGTTCAAATATGAAATTGAATTAATTATTTATTGAAAGAAAAAAAAAAAATCAACTGAAAAAAGAAAATGAAAAAAAAAAAAAACATAGACCAGAAGGATAAGAAAAATTATGAAAATTTATTCGAAAAAAAAAAATTTATCAACAATTTTATTGTCTAGACAATTGATTGAAGTGGAAAGATGACATTTAAAAAACAAAAAAACCCAACAACAACGATCGATTAATATGATTTACTATTTCTCATGGGGAACATGAGACCGGAATTCTTAAAAGGCTAACATGAATTTGAGAAGAAAAAAAAAATAGTGAAATTAATTAGAAATGATTGATCCTGATTGTAATCACGTGCATATATCAACGACACTTATCAATCGAGGATATCAATGAAATAAGGAAGCATTGTGTTTTGAATTTAAAATTAATTTAATCGTTAAATAATTTTTTTTTTTTTCTAAACAAGAAATTGATAAATAGACCATATTTGGTTTTCTTTTTTTCTATCATAAAAAAAAAGGATCAGATGTAAAATTTATTTGAAATCAGATAAAAACTTTCTAAAACGGTTCATGTTTGTAATTTGTTATACATAATTTCCTGAACTTATTCTTTACAAGTTTTTGTTTACGCTTTTGTTTTTCTCATTGTTAAAAATTTTTTACAACAAAAAAAGCAAACAAATTTCAAATTAAAATTTTTTTTAATTCCTGGAAGAAGGATTTATTTATTATTTTTTTTTCAAATTTCCTATACAATAAAATCCATATATGGACAAAGTATTTTTAATCCCTGTGTGTTATATGAGACCAATAAATAACTGAAAGCACCCGCCTAATCCATGAATGAATACATAATGTGGCCTCATATAGATATAAGAAGATACACACATTTCCATATATATAAAAGTATGTAAAAACATTATTAATTTAGAAAATCCATTGTAAAGATAATTTACGAGTATAAAAATGAACTTCTCATCATCATCATCATCATGAAGTCTGCTATACATGATATACAATGTATAACATATGGAATATAAACAGACCGTCTGTAAGCCGCCAGAATTAAAGGTGTGTTTCATATGATGATGAAGAATGAATGAAAATGAATTTCTATTTAAAAAAAAAAAAAAACCACCTAAAACCTTATATGCATATGCTTTGAAATAAATTTATTATATTTTGTGTTATAAAATGTTGGTTTCCTTAAATTTCATGATGAACAACAACAACAAAACAGACTGATACCATCATCGATCCCCATATTTCCAGACAGACAAAATATAATACAAGACATAGACCTTGATAATGGCCAGGAGGCCATAAGGGTCCAATCATGTATCTATCCCTCACGTTTCACGTTTATACCTTTATGATTTTCTACACACCTTCTACTTCTTCTTCTTCTCCTTTCACCTCTTCTGTTACTGCTGCTGGGTGGTTATAGGTTCAAAGTTTTAATGTTGCTTACATCATGCAATTCATGCAAAATACATTTTTATGATTCCCAATCGAATAAAATGATGTAGATTTTCTATAACAAAAAAAAAGAAGACATACAAAAGACCATATAAAGGCACAAAAAGTCATCTTGTTTTCATAAGGCTTTTAAGGATTTCATTTTTATTTTTATTTTTTTTTTTTTTGCACAATACACCAACATTTTTACAACATTGTGTGTTTTGTAGCCCTGAGCAGGAATACAAAAGCGAAAAAAAAAAAATTTGTGTGCTATAATTGTGAAATAAGTCAAAGGCAAAACTCTATATCCTGAATTTAGATGAGTATCTACTGTTGTATTGTGTATAGGGACAATTTACAGAAGCTGCTAAAGTAAAATTTATGTAATGCATTAAAAAATTTTTTTTGTAAATAAAAAGCTAAAGTGAATACACAGAATGCTGAATATAGAAAAAAAAATTGCATGTATTTAAAATTCTGATGCATTTTCATGCTCTTATTGTGTTTTGAATGCAAATTTTGTGTAAATGATGATGACGATGATGATGATGGTGCATATATGTACATAAGCACTTTCAATTTTTGTTCCCATAAGAGAGATCTACAGCTCCGCACGCACTGAACATATAATACGCTTATAAATTGTTAAATACTTGAATAAAGACCCAACTTTTTTTTTTTTTTTTTTTTTTTTTTTTTTTTTTTAAATTCTGGTTAAACCTCCATTCTTCTGGGGTTTTCTAAAAAAAAGATTTAAATATGCACGATACGCAGTTTTATTTTCTTGATGTAATTTAACAAATGATATGCATTGGACAGCTCAATAAAGCGTATACGATTAAAAAGCGTATCTATACATATTTTTCATGAATTTATTCTTTCTATTATTCCATGTACGGTAGCGAAAAACAACAACAACAATAATAACAAATTATATTTCACATATGCATAATACTGGCGACGTGAAAATTTATGCAAAATAAACAGAAGTCGTATGGCATCCACAATATATACGATCACATATAAAATATTCCACAGTTAATAGAGGCGCTCCGATTTATCTTTTTGACTTGTTTACTAATGGATTCAATCTATAGTATATAGGTATTACTTATTTACACCCACACATTGATCTTCTATCTTATCCACCTGCTTTTTATCATGCAAACAGCTCAGCACTTCGGTTCGGTTTTGGATGTTGATGAACCACAATTTACATTGATTCTCTTGTAATATCTCTCATGTCCAGTTGTTGTTTGTTGTATGTTTTACATTTTTTTTTTTTTTGGTCATAAAAAAAATTTAACCGGCCGAACAGACAGACAAATATTGTGTGCACATTCTATTTAATTTTCATGATGCACAATAACACAATTGATATTTAATTAGTAAAAAATATATCTACTATTATACTATGAATTAAATAAATATCAGAGTATCTATGACAAGTTTATCTGATGTTATAGATACAAAATATGTATCTACATTCTTTTTTTTTTTTTTGTTTGTTCAATTATTGTTGAATATTTTTCTAAAACATTTTTTTTTTTTTTTAGAAATTTAAAGTATGATATTCATTATCCACCCACACTTAATTTATATGACATTTAACTTATTAATTTGAATATGAATAGATAAACATTTATATGGTTTTTAGAATACACATATTACAAACATTTTAGAATAAGTTGACCATAGAAAACAATTAACGATTTAGCATAAATTTTCAAAGAATATGTTATGACTTTGAAAAAAGATGCAATGTGTATGCAATTAAAATTACATTGAATTTTTGTAGATTTTTTTTTTTTTCAATTATTCCAGGAAGTATATAATATTTTTAATAATATTATTGATCAAAAAAATAGAAAATTGAGCTTAAAATACAGAAAAATTATTTTTTTCATAGCACGCGATATATTTTAATTTCTATTTTCACCAAGTATTTTCTTTATCTGTTTTACCTTAACTATGGCCCCAAATGAATCTATACTTTTACAATATTTCTGTGTTAAATACATCTAGAAGCAAATGATTAATTAGAATTTCACTTCAAAAGGTGAATTATACGTTTAATTTGAATTCCATATGTATATAATTTTTTTTTTTTTTTTAAATTATTATTTTACCATATGTGAACATGTTTACTTTAATCAAATAACAAAAAAAAAAATGACCATAAATAGATATCGTTTTTTTTTTTTTTTTTTTGCATATGTTCAGCACGAAAAGCGACGACATTAATATTGAAAAAAAAAAAAAACAAACCTTCAATCATTATTATTTAAAAATTATGGTAAAAAAAATAATAATAATAATAAAGTACATAAGTTAAATTACAATTTTTTAGATGCATGGTCACGCAATTGCTTATTGCAACTACAAAAACAAAAAATATGAAAAAAGCTAAAAACAAAACAAAAAGTAGATAATAAAATATCGTCTGTTGCTGCTGTTTATGTTGTTTATATGCTGTCATAGTACTAATAGTAATAATAATTCAAAAATTTCATATAAACCAGATACCAGCAATTTGAACATACATATAGTCTTGTACATATGTACGTAAAGATACATACATACACCAGTAAATTGCATTTTATTGTACAGTAAATTGGTTTACATTCTAGATTGAAGTTATATATAATATATACTTACGTCCAGGGAAATGTATAATATACCTTGAAGGTGAAAGTGTGTTCACGTACCCATTATAAGGTTATAAATGCCCAACAGAAATAGAATGTTTATTATTTTAACACTCTTAATAAATGATATGTAGCCAGATATTTAATTTTAATGTTCATACCGCTATTGCATTCTATAATATAAGTATTAGATACTTAGTAAATTTTACCAATATAAATCAAAAAACATCATGAATTTTTAAAATGATCGTTATAATTTGTGGTTTGAAGACCAAACAAAACACACACAAAAAAAAAAAAAAGGATCAATTTTAACCACAAAGTTCATATTGTATCTTTTGAATATGAAATATGCTCTATTTATTTCTTGAAGTATAAATAATTTACCATAATTTCACTAAAAATATATTTTCTTTAATAAAAAAAACAAAAAAAAAAACAAAAAACAAAAAGACAACAAACCATAAATTCCTAGTAAATTTTTCCTTTCAAATTCCTTGGAAAAGTCCAACAATTCACAGATAATTTTTTTTTTTTTTTTTTTTTGCTTTTCACATATCTAAGGAAAAATATGAGTAATGAACTAACACTTTGTTATTATTGTTGTTGTTGTTGGTTTTTTTATAAGAGTAAAAATGAATAAATAATAGTCAGAAAAAAAACAAACACACAAACGATATAATAATGATGACGTGATCCTCACACCATATAAAAAATTAGTTGTTTTTTTTTTTATGATGATTATCTCATATAATAAATGTTTTAGATTTAAAAGATATTTTTCTGTTATTTTTGTTTACATACATGTTACATATGTTAAAAATATTTTCATTCTAAAAAAAAAAAAGAAAAAAAGAAAAGAAATAAACAAAATATATTTATTACTTTTACATTATATTTCCTCATCTTTATATCATCTTAATGTCCATTATTTGTATATGTATATGGATAATCTTTAAGTGTATCTCAAGCATGTAAAGATACTTTTGTTAAATGTGAAGAAAAAAAAATAATAAAAACGAAAATATGCTGCTATATAAGTTATTAAATATAAATCTTGTATTTAGTATATGTATCTTTAGAAATATAGTTTTTAGTTTTAGATATTTTTTTTGTACTTCTATTTTTTTTTTTTTTTGGTTTTGGTTTTTGTTGTACTTCTCTTCTGACCAGATGGAGACCACTTATCAAAAATAAAAATAATTTTATAGCACTTTCCCTTCTTTCTATACATTTGATTGTAAAATGAAACATGTTATTGAATGTATGAACAGCATGTAAAATAGTGTAATAAAAAAAACGGATTTATCGAATTCGATAAAATATATTTTATCTAATAATATTTAAATATAAATATATAATGATTGTATTTTAGATATTTCTTAAAAGTTTTTTTTTTTTACATAAAATGAAAACAAAAAAAATTGTATTTTCATGATAATTCTTTGGAAAAGAGCACTTTCATGGTAAAAATTCACGTTGTTTTCATTTTATTTTATTTTTTTTTTTTTTTTGTTCACTAAAATTTATTGTTAAATTTTATCATCGACGTATTCGTTTTATTTATTTATTTTTTTTTTAAATTTTTTCTAAAACATTTTGAAATTTTAAATATTTTATGATCGAGGAAAACAAACAAAGAAAAAAAAAAGATGTGAAAAGAAAATTTAATGTAGCAAAAATTCACACTTGTATTCACAATTAGAAAATTCTTGGAAATTATCGGAATTTCGTGTTTTTTCAGTCGGGGTAGGTCATACAATTTTTTGGAGAATACTGTTGAAAAGAAAATGTCCTTTTAGGAAATCTATAATTAAAAATCTTCGGGATTTAAATATCATAAGAAAACTTTTTCTTTACTTAGCATAAAAAAAAAAAGTACAATCAAACCCTTTGTGGTTCACATTCCACACAAAACTATAATTGTACTTGGGCGATGAATAGCCTAGAAAAAATTAGAAAAACTCATGTTGTCTTGAATTAAGCAAATTTCAATCTAAAATTCCGAAAAGATCTTGAAAGAAAAATAATATTAAAAAAAACTACAAATTTTATTAATCGAAAATTAGAAAATTGACATTTCCAGTAGGGAAAAAATCTGATATTCAAATATCTTTTTTTTTACCAAAGTCATTTTTATTTTCTTCCCATCAAGAATACGTTTTTAATGTTTTCTTTAGCACTATTCTTAAATTGAGAATCAGAATTTACATTATTGAAAAAAAAAATATCATTTTTATTTATTCTTCATTTTTATGACTAATTAATGTGAAACGGAAGTTAATTTTGATGCCATCAGAAAAAAAAAAAGCAACATAGCATATAACGTGTGTGACATAACCGAGGGTTAGAAAAAATATAAATTTTGATACGACACTTTTGAAATTTAAAAATTAAAAAATAAAAGCAAAATAAGAGGAAAATACATTATTATTATTTTTTTTATTAAAATTTTTATTTGATAACATGTTAATTTCACTAACAATAGGGGAACGCGATGAATTTAGATACTTGAAAAAAAAAAAAAAATGAAGGAAAAAAAAAAGTTAAATCAAATGAAATATGTTTGTAATTTTTGTTTTATTTTTCCTTTTATTATTATTTTTTTTGGGAATGGTTCATAAATTTGATAACTTGTTTCCTTCAATAAATTATAAAAATGAATTTAAATTAATTCTTGCTGTTCTTTTTTTTCTTCTTTCTTTTAAAAAATTTTGACCGAAGCGTTAGATACCGAAGTCAGTTTTTCATATTGAAAAAAAAAAATTGATTTCACAGGTTAAAGATTCTTTTTAAAAAAGACCCAAAGACAACACAAACTTTTGATTATTGTCTGGTCTAAACTTTTCTTTGTACATTTTATAAAATTTGAATTTAAATTAGATTTCAAATTTTAATTTAAAAAAAAAACAAAAACTCTTCCAACCCATGAGAAAAAAAGAAATTTGAATTTCAACTGAAAAAAAAACTCTTACAGAACATTTCATAAATGATCTATGATACTCTGAATAAAATTTGAAAACAGGACATTTAATCGAGAATCACTTTTAAAAATGTGAAATAAATTTTTCATAAAATTAATTTTTAAAATTAAAATAAAATTTTAATGTGCTATTGACAAAAAACAAAACCACAAACAATAAGAACAATTCAAATTTAATATCAATAATGTTCAATGCAATGCAATGTTTAATGCAACAAAGTGATGGATGGATTCATACAGATACGCATAATTGTTTTTCAGGTAAATGTATTTTATATTCTCCCGTTTTTTTTTTATGTTTTATATTTTTTTAATTATTTTAAATGAATTAAAATTTGAAAATTTCTATTAAGGACATGTCATATGTGAGTTATTAAGAACCCTTCATATCATGTACTTTTTGGAGGTTTAAATTGATATTTAACTAATTCAAAAAAACAAAACAGTTTCCACTTACGAAATAATTGAAATGTCTGTGGAAAGTCAACAAAAAATGAATGAAATCAATTTGTAATTATGTCCTACAAATTTTCTCGTTAAGTACTTTTTTATTTTGTGCAAATTGTTTTTCTTCAATTTCAGTAGATCATGTCCATCAAAAATATTTCTACTGATGGTTAACCATAAAAACCAGTGAAAATTTTCGTAATTTTGCACTTTCACGTCACTAGAAAAAAAAAAGTGAATGCAATAGCAACAAAAAAAACCGCACATTTATAGAGCCTAAAGAGTCCTACAATTGAAAAATTTTTAAATCTACTATAAATTACCCGTCCAAAGACCACCCTACTTGCCTCATTCTAAAATATCTTATCTTCGTCATAAATCAATTCGTGGACAAGTAGTAACAAAAATCAAAAGCAAAAACAGTGAAAAAATAGTGTATACAGATTCCTTTTGGCCTTCAACCGCATTTATGTCAAACCACACAAAAAAAAAGTGAACAAAAAGAACCTCATAACAACAACAACTATGTATGTGTAATATATATATGCCGGATGCAATTACAACATTTTATCATGTCCCATTGCATTTGCACACGATACACGGCATAAAGATACATCCTATATTGTGTTTATGTCCATCTTCTATACTTTGATTGAAAAAAAAAAAAAAAAAAAAAACAAAAACCTACCAGATTATTGTCTACCCATGAGGAATAGCCAAAAGGATTTACCTATCTAGTTAAAGTTGAAGTTGATAGATTGATTACGATGACTGTTGACTGTTGTGGTATAA
The DNA here is from genome assembly GCA_939192795.1 of Bombylius discolor. Lineage (NCBI taxonomy): Eukaryota > Metazoa > Arthropoda > Insecta > Diptera > Bombyliidae > Bombylius > Bombylius discolor. The sequence continues at coordinate 3,016,457 of OW584242.1, forward strand.
GCATTGGGATTCCCATATTTAGTAGATACATTTTTTATCTATATGGTTGCACTGTGCTAAATATTTGAATTGATAGTAAAATAATATCCGTTCAACATTGAGTACAATCAATTAGTTACAACAACAATAATCAAATATTTTAGCAAAAAACAAAAAAAAAAAAAACAAAATACTGAAACTGTGGTAAATCGCATCCAGACAATGATTGATGCTCTTGATTTTTAACCATTTGGCAAATTTTATACCAATTTTTTGTGCTCTATTTTTTGTACTCTAATTTTTTTTTGCCTTTGGCTTTTTCGTGCTACTATGGAAATTAATTTTCCTAAAATAACTTAAATCAAAAAAAATATATAAAATTTAATTAAAATACACAGACCATCTTGTCTTAAAAAAAAAACAAAGTTGATGTGTTAAGAGAAAAAATAAAATCCACTCAACGGTTCACAAAAAAAACAAAAAAAAAAACACTCGAAGAAGTCATTTAACTTTTCAGCATTTAAAAAAAAAAAAATAATGAAAAAAAAAAAGAAATCTCACACAAAATATAAGAAAAAGAACATCTCAAGGAAAACACATCATCAACCATCTTTCATGCTTGTTTAATTTGTTCCAAGAGAAAAGCACAAATTTAAAAAAAATAAAAAAAAAAAATTAAGAAAAAATTAAACCTTGGGAATTTTAACATGTGGCACTTATAATTTCTTTCACTGTACCGTCCTCTTATTTTTATTTTAAAAGAAAATTCAGTCTAAAAAATTTAAAAAAAAAAATCGATGACATTTTATTGTAAGGAACAAATTATGAGCAACATAAATTATATATGAATTTTAATTTAAAAAAAAAATAAATAAGAAAAAAACCAAATATGTATGTGAAATATCAAAAGGATTTTCTTGACAAAAAAAAAAGTACAAATTTCTTGTACACCCGCTTTATCATCTTTGGAATGTTTTTGTTTTTAAAAATTCTTTTTCATTTTATTTTTCTGTCATTTATTCGAGAAAAATTTTATATTTATTATTTTTTCTGAAAAAAAAAATAAACAAGACAAAAAACAAACAACCATTAACAAAAGATAAAATCTTAATATTTTAAATCATAAAAAAAGCCTAAAAAATGTTTTTCTTTAAAAAAACACAAAAAAAACAACGAAGAAGAAAACTCCAGAAAAGTCACGTTCGCTAATGATTGTTGTAATGAGAGAACAGTAAACACATTTTTATTGATAATGTGAGACAATACATTGAAATTACGGCTCAAGGGGATATTTAAGACATTATACAAAGGATCCGCTTACGTTTTGTTGTTCATATTTCAAAAAAAAAAAAAAAAAAAAAAAAACGAAAAACCAAAAATGAAATTTGTTTTTCTTGACAATAAAATATGTTTAACCCTTTGTTCTTCAACTACCAGATTGATACAATTTTTCTTCTCTAAGGACACAAAACGTTACAAAATCTCGCCTAAAGTAGCTCATTGATTTTCAAAATTCAATTCTATTCCATAGTATCCATTCATATCCCACTTCAAAATTAAAATTCTCCGAAATGCCATTTATCAGTAAATTTATAATTTAATATAACACAACTACTGTCCAAAAAAAAAACGCTTAGCTTTTAACTCAACTGTTTAGCAGCTTCATCCAGAAATCTACGGTTAAGCAGCTAAACAGTGTTCACAAAGAAGCAAAACAGGGTTAAATTTTTATTTTTTTTTCGGTTCCTTTTAATATTTTTGAAAATGAGAAAAAAAAAAAACAATTGGAAATTCAATCAAACAAGTCATAAATCTGTTGTAACGACCATTAACAATATTTCATTGAAATAATAATTATCAGTTTGGCTTTGGATGCTGCTTTTAATCTTAAAATATTTTTTTTTCTTATTTTTTTTTAAATTATGAACACTGTAAAGAAATTGATACAGTCATTGGTTTAAATTTCTACAATACAAGAATTATGTTTAATTATTATGCTGGTCAAATGTCATTAAATGTAACAACAAAAAAAAAAACAAAAAAAAAATACAAATTTAGATCTTTTCTTCAAGTATCTGTACTGAAACAACATTTAAGATAAAAGAAAAAAAAAACCTTGTATCCATCGTTTTAAATAATTATTATTATTGTTTAACGACTGTTTACTATGTGTTCAATTACTTTAAATGACAATATGCATTGAGGAAAAACAACCACAAATACACAATCTTATACATAAAAAAAAAAAAAAAAAATTAAAAAGTTAAAAGAATGTTTGATATTATGATGTAATTTGATATTTAAGTCAATCCCTTTTTTTCTTTTTCAAAGATATTGCATGCAAACAAATATTTAAAAACCAGAAGAAAAAAAAAATACTTAATCAATAATTTATGCTTGAATGCATGAAACAAAATTTATTCGAATGTAAATTGTATACAAATAACTTACGAGCAAGTAGCATAGGAGGACCTAATAAAGTTCCCTTTAGTATGTCAGTTAGAAATAATTTTTCACTATACACACACATTCTTAAAATTCGTTATAGAAAATTGCTGACCTTTGTACACTATGAATGAATGACCGCAGTTTCTCTAGTTTTATTTATTTTATAGATTTTTTGTAGTTTTTTTTTAATGAAAAATCACATTAACTTGAAAGGGTTTACAAGCATTTGAACATAATTTTAAGTGAAATGCAAAAAAAAAAAAAATAAAAATAAAAAATTAGGTAAAATTAAGGGCATTTTCAAAAATGCATTATTTCTATGTTGTTATGCAAGATCAGAACAAATATGATGTTACATCCTACATCATAATAAAGTAACGATGCATTCTTGAAAATACTATGTAATTCTTTCGAAAATAGGTAATAAAATTTGAAAAATAATCAAAAACAAAGAAATCATAAAATAAAATTGAAATGATTACACTTGTTGGTAGATTTTGAATTTGAAAAAACAACAAAAAAAAAGATTTCATCTCCTTTTTCGTTAAAATTTTATTTCATCATAAAAACTTGAAATTTTTTTGTATTTGTTCAACTGAAAATAATTAATTCAAGCAAAAAAAAAAATTGAAAATTTAATTTCGAAAACTCAATCAGTTGACTGAATACAAGCTATTTGAACAAAAAGAAAGAACAAAAAAAACATTAAAATCAAATTTATGAAAAATCTCAATTTTAAAACTGCTTCAAGTCAATTTTCAAAGATATAATAAATAATTTATGGATCGTTCATGTTTTCAATAATTTTCGAAAAAAAAAAAACTGAAAAAAAAAAACATATTGTCATGAATTTTGTACCCAACTTGTTTTGCTTTTGTTTTTGTCCAAATCAGTTTTATTTTTATTTTTTAATCGTAAAAATGTGGAACGAAATTGAAAATTGCTTGATAATGAAAATTTGATGATTGGTCATGGTTTTTTTTTGTAAATTGAAAAAAACAAAAAAAAAAAACTTTGTACTAAAACCAAAAAAATTAAGTTGCTTGCATTTTACGTTAGGCTTGTTTTTTCTTCGTAGATGCAAAATAAAATCAAAATACATATTTTTTTTTATGGGTCATAAGGTTAATGCTCGAAATAAAACTCTGTTGATGAATGAAAAAATAAAAAAAATTCAAGTCGATTTGACTTTATGAGTATTTTATTAACTAGATGTTTTTTTTTTTTTTTGTGACATCACAAAGACAATAAAAATCATTAAATTTAGATCTCCTGCAGAGTTGAAAAAAAACAAAGGAAAAAAATATAAATTCATTTTCAAATTACTTACGATCGAATTTACATATTTAGTGAAATGAATCTTCTCGTACAAATACAGACACGCCAAAACTAAGAAAAATATAGAGGGCCTTTTTTTTTAAAAGAAAATAAAACCAAAAAAAAATCTCTTTGAAAAATCTTTCGTATTTAAATTTAATAAATTATATTTTCTGCCCCATTAATAAAGAGTCTTTTTATTTGAATAATTCGAAGCAAAAAAAAAAAAAAAAATTAACGTATTTTCATTAAAATGCCATCCATCATTTCGAAATACGTATTACACAAATTATGCTTCCAACATATAAATAATTTCAATTAAAATCTATGGAACCCTTTTTTTTTCTATACAAACCCATCGATATCCCTTCAGTTTTTTCTTGTATGCAGAAAATAGAAATTTAATCATGAAGTGCACATCAAAATATTCTATTGTATACGTTCAATAACAAACAAAAAAAATACTTTGAATCAAAAGCAGAATGTTTTCAAAAGCTAAAATGCACCCCATTTTTTGTCAATAAATTTGTTATTTCTATTCACGTGTTTGCTGTTTGGTTGAATTTCTTTTAATATTCTAAATAAAATTTAGAATAAGAAAAAAAACCGCTCAATTGCGGCTTCAAAGTTATGTATTGTATATAAAATATCAATTAACCACTATAAGATAAACATTAAGAGAAATTTTTACTTTTGAAATTCAATAAAAATAAAAAATAAATTGTTTACTATTCAAAATTTTTGAAATTTTTTTTTTCGAAAATCATTTTCGAATTTTTGAAATTAATTTCGAATTTTTTAAATTGAAACTTTGTTACTCTTTTCTTACTGTTTATATTTTTGTGTGGTTTATTTATGTCTAAAAGAACCCTTATTAAAATCCTACATTTTACGCATACATAAACATGCACATACAAATACAAAAGCATAGAAAGAAAAAAAAATCCTTGTACCTTATAACCCTTCAGCAATTTTTTTTTTTTTTTTTTTACAATCACTAAATCTCAATCTGGTGTATTATTTTATAAAAACAAACTACAAATACAAAAGCAATTTTCCGAGTTTTTTAATTTTTTTTACCTTTTAAGGTTTTTTTTTCTTTTCTTTTTACTTCATTTTGTTTTGTGTGTTCTTCATTTCCACATTTTTTTTATTAATGCAAACAAAACAAAACAAAAAAAAGAAGAAAAAGGAAATTAATCTGAAAGCAGGAAAAGAAAACAAAAAGTACAAGAACAAAAAACAAGCAAAAACAAAAACAAAAAAAGGAAAAGGAAAAATATTTTTTATTTTTTTGAATAAAATAACGAAACAAACTATGTGATAGAGCAGAAAATATTGTGTTAAGACAAAAGTTCGCTTACACAAAGGATTGAAGAGGATAACGTTTTTTTTTTTTGCATTAAGAAAAATGAAATAAAGAAAGGACATCATAATATGGACATTTGTATTCGATATGGAAGACATTGATTGGACAACAGAAAAATACTTGCAAAAAAAAATATAATCATCGATAATTTTTATTATGTTAAAAGATTCTGTTGCGTTTTTTTTTTTTTTCGGGTTCCATTCAATTTGGGTTTTGTTCAGTTGGCTACGTCAAGAGATCATTTTTTGTTGAATGATTTTTGTATATTTTGCCTTTGTTCTTGTGAATGAATTTAATTTTTGTTGTATTTTTTTTTTTGTAATGATGTACAAGGAACGCATTTTGAATAATAAATTGCTTTAATCGATTTATGAGAAGGAAGAGGGATAGCTAACAATATTAATCAAGTAGCAAAAGAAATCAGCAATCATTTGCGAATAAAAAAAAATAAAAAAAGAAAGCAAACAAAAAATGCCAATTTTATTTCACAGAATAATGCCGGTTTTCTTAGTATATGTGTGTGTGTGTTTATGTGAATAAGAATAACTAACATAGGAAAAATTTAATTTTATGTGCGTACGTGACTCTTTACTGAATAATGTTTTTATTATTGAATTTTAAAAACATTTTCAAAAAAAAGCAACAAAAAATTCATGACATTATGTAAAGTAAGAGAAAAAAAAATAAGAATGTCAATTGATTTATGTATTTTTGAAGTACTTTTATTAAGTCATTTGTTATGCGTGAAATGCATTTCATTTCCTGTGTTTAAAAAAAAAAAACAATCATATATTATTAACTAATACACAATACATAAAATTTCTAAATAAGGAAAAATTGGCGACAGAAAAAGGTGTGCTCTTTTCTCATTATATTTTTGATTTTGCAATGACACAGCAAATACGCGCAAAAATTACTTTACAAAAGAGCCAAAAGAATTTTTCTCAAGTTTAGGATAAATTCGATTCAAATTAGAATCTAATAACATTTTTTTTGTCATATCCTTTTTTTTACTCGAAACGGTTTTTAATGTAATTGAAAAATTGTACGCACATTTTCGAATTTATTTTTTAGCAAACTTACTTACAGTTTTTGATTTTGTTTGCTGTACAAATACAGTGAAAAAAAAAAAAAGGATCTAGTACAGTTTGATGTAATCTATAATGAACACTGAAAAAATCCACTTGAATAAAATAATAAAAGCAAGGACATCCTTCAACTCAAACTGTTAAAACGCAAAAAAAAAATATTTTCTGTGTAAATTTTTTTTCTATGCTTTTACGGAACAAATAACATTGATTATCCTCCGTATCTTTTCAATTTTTATGATTACATTTTTTTTTTTTTAATTTAAAAAATAATATCCTGGAATCATTTTGTTATTTTTGTCCTATCAAATTACAAAACAAAACAACGTATAACGTATTTTTTCATTATCAAGTAAAAAAAACGAAAACAAGGAAATCACTTTTTAACGTAAAAAAACAAAAACAACAAAATTATATAGCGGCATTATTTGAAGTGATATGCAATTATTCAGTCAATATATTATATGGGCAATATGATCCTTTTTATTGGCATCAAATTTACACCAAATAACGTCATAATCACTTAATGTTAAATTTTCAACTTTTTGTTTTTTTATTTTTGTAATTTTTTGTAATTTTTTGTAATTTTTACCACCATGTTTGCTGCCGACAATCGACGTTCTACATATTTATGTGTATATCCTTACCGCCATATCCTATTATATTTTCCTTCAATATATTAAAAAAAAAATAAACTTAAAATTGCAATATAATGACAGCAGACTGTTGATAGTGACAAAAAAAAATTAAAAAAGCAAAAAAGAGAATGAATTTCAATATAATCAGGGCCATGCTAACATAAAATACAGGAACAAAAAAAGAAAGTAAATGAGGGAAAAACCACATTTCTGTAATTTTTTTTTTTTTTTAAATTTGAAAAATGAAAAAAAAAAAACGAAAAATAAAATAAACTGAAAACTCAAAAACCATATTTAATTCGTCATGAAATCTAAAAATAAAACTTACCCCATTAAAAGGATTTAAGGATATATGAAGTTGAGGATAATAAATTCGAAAGTAAAGCTGCTAAAGTTAATTTTTTTTTTTATGTGTTATAGTTCAAAGCGGATTGATGTTCTGTGCATGAATGTATGAATGAAAAATGTAAAAAGTCTAAGGATTATTATGAAAAAGGATAATAATGTATTGGTATGTGGGTGTATAAGCATCTTATACATACATATGTTGTTTTTCCTTTGTGTGTTAATGTGTGTCTGCTATGGAGTTTTACTGTTAATGAGCTCAAAGACCGACTATAATACGTACTGTACTAAATAAACGTATTATAAGCATTAAGCATGACGTATGCTGTTACAGGACATGAAAAAAAAAAACAGAATATGAATGAAATAAGAAAAATTTTGGAATTGTAACTGACTGAGTGATTTTCCAGTGAGAGTGTATTCATAAATAAAAACTGTTCAGAAAAAAAGTAGCAAGCAAAAAAAAAAAAAGGAGTAATGTATCGTCAAGAATAAGTACATATTGAATAAACTCACTGTATAAGAAATTATATAAAAAGTTTATTTACTGTACACATTTGTATCCTTTTCAAGATTTATATTGTACAGGATAAAAATTCCTTTTCGAAAGGACTAACAATTTATATGGTGTGAGAATTGTATGATGATGAGAAAGACAAGACAAGGATTCTTTATAAATATTTCCTGTTAATGACACAATGTGAAACATACTGAAGAGACAGAAAGGATACAACATACACAAACAAATTTAATGTAATGTATGTCCTTCATGTTTAAAAGATACTTTAAAACTAAAGAATAAAAAACAAAACAGGATAATTCTTTCTGTTAAGTCCTTTTTTTAAGACAATTTGAATGCAGAATCAAATAGAACGTGTAAAAATTGTAAAATAGTTGAACGAACTTATTTTTTATACATGGTATATCCTTGATTATGATAATATGTGTGTGTGTGTGACATTTTTATAATATATTATAAAGAATATAACGGATATTCGTTGTAATACAATTAACTTGATACCATTGTGAATTTACATACATACATTTCTAAGGTATCACACGATCAAAAGGATACACTATATAATACCCTTTGGTCCAACACAGTCCATTCGTATGGCTACTTTTATGTCCTTTTCATCCGATTTTAAAGCCATAGGTCAACAAACATCGATAATGATTTCAGAAAAAACAAAAAGAGAAAAAAAACCCACATGAAAATTTTAAAACCTGTAGCTTGTTTTTGTCCATTTTTTTAGCTAGGCTATTTTTCTTTATATATTTTTCATTTCGACATGGAAATGGATTGCATGTCCTGCATTTGTTTAATCCTGAGGGAATTAATGAAATGTATTCAAAATGTTTAATATACCGTTTTGCTGTTTGTGTATTTCAAATTCATTACGTTATTTGTATTGGAGGGAGGGTTTGAAAAGTTTTTATTTTGGGGGAAAATGATGATTCATATCGATGGGTTTTTCTTTTTTCCTTTTCCTTTTTTTTTTTTTGAAAAATGAAATGGAAATTTTTGTTTGTTTGTTCGTTTATTTATTATTATTTTTTTTTTTTTGCTTGTCCTTTGTTGTCTGTCTTGTCTGGATTTCCTTTTTTATTTTTTACTATGTGTGAGAATATATAATGTGCGTGTGTACAAATAGGACATGGTATCGATCGACAAACAACACTACTCAAGGGACTATTTTTATACAAAATGTTGATATTTTATCATTAAAAATATATTTTACATTTTTTGTTTTCTCGAATAAAATAAAACATTAAACAGATAATAAACAGACGTATTCACAAAAAAAAAAAAAAAAAGGGAGGAAAATCTTTTTCCAAAAATAATACTCAGTTTCCTTTTTTTTTTTTTCTTCTTCTGTTGTTAAAAGATGACAGACAGAAAAAAAAAAATAAAATTTATCTGCATTCAATAAGTAAAAAAAAAAAAAAAAATTATGAATTTTGATTATTTTTTGAATTTCACAAGAATTTATTTCGTTTTTATTTAACTTATTTTCGGTAGAGAGATCAACTGTGGATGTATTTTATTGATTATATGTTTTTTTCTTTTTTCAACAATGTAATTCCATACAAATCTGCAGGACTTCACATAAAATAATGAAGAGAAAAAAAAACAGGGAAAAGAAATGAGTCAGCTTCAATTTTTTCTTTTTTTCAAAGGTCTTACATGCAATTTTATTTGCTGATTTTATCTAAAATATATTTCTTAGAAAATGAAGGATTTTTTTTTTAGTATTTTTTAATGTGACAGAAAATATGCTTTTATTGCGAAATAAAAGATTTAATAACAATTTGTGTATTTCTTGGAAAAATTATGTAGTAGATGTTGTTGAAAATAACTGTCGCAGATTATAATGTAGCTGGGTTTTTTTTTGGAAAATTCTATATTTATGACCTTAATATACATTTTTTTTAATAAGAAATATATAGGAGATTTATAAAGCTGAGATATCATCATTTTTTGCAAACTTTGAAAAGCTGTGTCTCGGAAACTAATAGTCGGACATCGGAGTCCTTTGCAGATTTGAATTCAGGACATCCCAAATTATCATTTTCAATCGCTAATTCAAAAATCTAGACCACATCGATTTTCGTGAAAAATTCATAGGGGTTAGTCTTGATTTTTCTCGATTTTTGGGTCAAAAATTTTTTTGCTCAGAAATGAGTTGAATTGATATCCTTGTTATAGATTTGAGTCTTATGAATTCAGGAAACGTATCCTTTCTTCGATACTCCAACTATTTCGTGAGCTATGAAAGAAATTCTTTACCTCCAGTTTCAATTTTATATGAAAATGTGACATCCTCAATAAACTTATTAGAAAAGGACTTTCTAGGATTTTGTTTTGCGTAGAAGTAATCTTGAAATAAAGAACAAGATCTCTACTTTCTATCCAAGTATTATTTTTTTAAAAGGAGCACATGGAATCTACTACTTAGGATTAAAAAATATCTTCTTCCACTTTTCATTTTAATTTCACCTTTTTTGTTCAAGAGAATGCAAATTTTACATTAATTTTTGTTCTACAAAAATATATAATTACTGTTTGTGCTTTAAACTTATTAATAGTATATAATTATTTTTTTTTTTTAATAAAAAACTTCTTCATTATTCGAAATTATTATCATTAATTTTTTTCATCCTACAACTTCACTACAATTTTTTTTTATTTCCCTACAACAAGAGTTTACACATACTAATTTATCCCACGCATCATTAAAAATGTAATTTAATTAGGTACCTCTTTTTTTTTCTGTATTCAACTCTTTCAATTAAATTAAAAATGAACATTTAAAATTACGTTATTTTCAATTTGAAAGAAAGAAGAAAAAACTTGTATATTATGGGATACCATGCCCATCTATCCATCATCATCATCATCATCATCCATTGCTATCTTCATTTAAAATTCTGCAATAAAGGAGAAAAAAAAGTTGTTTTTTTTTTTTTTTTAAATTTCATTAAAATCATGATAAACTTACAGTTCATTTAAAAAAAAGAAAAAAAAAATTAATTTAATTTCAAAGTTATACGGAGAAAGTTTTATTTAAAAAAAAAAAAAAAAGATGAAAAGATCCAAAGTGCATTAATATCATACGATACTTTTGCAAAAATTTTGTTGACGTATCGAACAACAAATTCAACTGAAATATGTATGTTTTTAACCTTTTTATCTGATTGCAAAAATAATTAAAACACACATACATATGTATATATATAAACCGTTACATCATATGTGTATATTTAACATTTTATATAATTCAATTAATTATGTTCATTAAAATTTCATAAGAGGGAATATTCATGTGAAAATTAAGAGTGTATCACACGTAAATTAAATATAAAATTTTTTTTTTTTTTTCAAAAGTAACAAACTTCTTTTAATGAAAATAAAATGGGGGAATTTTGAAAAGTTTTATTACGATGATTTTATTTTTAAATCTTTGATAAATAAAAAAACGAACAAAAAAAATGTTTATTAAAATTCGTTAAATTATGCTTCTTTCCCAAAGAGGAAGAGTGTCAGTGTTAAATTGAACGTAAAAGTGAATGTTCTTTAAAAAAAAAAAAAAAACACGAATTAAAAAAAATAAATGAAATAAATAAATAGAGCAATAATTCGGTAGTGGTGGGGAGGGGGGGTAGTATTAGTAGTTGAGGAATATTTTTAGATCCTTTTTTTTTTTCAATTTTCCTTACCTTTCCTTATTGATCCAAAATTTCGCTATTCATCATTTTTTTTTTTCTGTGTCAATTTGTCAACTTAAAGTGACAAAAAATTTCCCCTTTTTTTCATGAGAAAGTCTGTTCTATGAGAACTTGGACTGATATTTAATGGTTGTTTCCACTAAAACTCTGTATAGGTATGTCCTTTACATTTTTTTTTTGTTTTTTCATTTTAAATCGAAAAAAAAAACTTTTCAACATTAACAATTTTCCGTAGTTGTAGGCGAAAAAAATTTTTTTTTTTAGATTTCATTTTTACATTTCTTTGTCACCAAATTATTACAACACTTCCAGGATACTTTGTATCAGTGCATATTCACTAAATAATTTCGAACTTAAATTATTACATTAAATTTCTGGTGTGTATTATGTTGTGTAGTGAAATTAATTGACAATTTCCATTTCGTTTGTTCGTTTCAGTTGATTTAACTGTGACGGTACAAAACGACACGGTTTTCATAAAATGATATACAAAATTTAATAAAAAAAAAAAACCAACCAATATAATAACAAAACGTAGACAAGTTAATGATATATGACGGAACCATTCATCGTCATATTATTCTGGAGGGAACTATAAAATACCTTTTTACTTGTTTTTTTTTTTTCACAGAGATTACAGTTCAATTTGAAACTCGTAGATTTTTTTTTTCTCTCATGTATGTGAAAAAAAAAGGTATTAATAAAAATTTATATTATTGCTACTGTCTGTAACATGGCTTACTAGACTGCAATCTAATATATGTTTATTGCTACATTGGAGATATGTACTACAGTCTGATTCGATTTAATTGATAGATTGATAAAATGTGAGAAGGAAATTACATTATGTTACTGTCGTTATCATCATCATCATCATGTTCATTTTTCATATTCACATCCACCACGGATGAATGATTTGTGTGAAACACAAGAAAAATGTATACTAAAATTTAATAAAACACAAAAACAAAAAAAGCAACACAAAACAAAGTCACATACATATACATATTACATCAAAGTAACATCATGTAATCCATCTGTAATTTATATTTATGCATGTCATTTACAGAAAACAATAACAACAACAACAACGAGCTCAACAGACAATACCCTCCCTATTAGCCAAACCTAACCGAAACTATACTTGATCTTCTTCAAAATTTCCAGGATTAAGCGAGAATTTGTGAATGTGTTTACTAACACAAATATATAAAAATTTTCTATCTATTTATTGGGTTAATTTCTAGGATAAAAGTTATGTAGAGTATCTATCAACTAATAAATTATGTTTTGAAAGTTAAAAATCGTGTATGTGATGTGTGTGGGTGTGTAGGATGAATATAGTATATGAGAACCCAAAATGAAATTAAATGTAGGCGTTAAAAAGGGTTTTTTTTCTTTTATACTTTTTTTTAGGAATATGTCTGGTCAAGAAGAGGGTGTATATATTCTGATGTATGTAAATATCACTTTATTCTAAAAAACAAAAAATAACGATTATTAATTTGGTTTAGTTTTGATTAATAGTTAGTAGGTATATCTTTCATGCTACACCATAATTTTAAAACAAATATCTTTTTCACCCCTTGGAAAGAATTATTTTTTTTTTTATCTGTACTTTTCCCTTTTGTCTGTTCAAATTTATCCAGGCAGATGTTTATGAATGTGGTTTTATGAACTGTCTTTTGTGTAATTTTTCAATTTTAAAAACAATGAAAAAAAAAAAAAAATGTTTTAATTGAGATAACAAAAACAAAAAATGATCAATAATTATCTGTCGGTTAAAATATGAAAGATTTTTTAAAATTTGCAAAAAAAAAAGTAGGAAAAAAAAAGAAAAACAACTACGATTTTAAATAAATTGAAAAAATGCCAAATAATTTTTGAAATATTTTTAAAATAAATTAACGAAAAAAGTACAAATATTTATAAAGTATCTTTTTTTATATTTTTTTTTTAATGACAAAGACATGAGTGAAATGTTTTTGCAATAATTTAATAATTTGTTTATTTTTTCAAAAAATTTGTATATTTTTGTTTATATTGAAAAATTGATTGGCATAGTGTAGAAAATTTTTCAATTTTAAATAAGACTGGACAAACTATGAAAGATACAAGTGGAATGACAAAATAATCTATATTTTCGTGTTTTTTCTACTTGTTTTTTTTTTTTTTTTTTTTTTTTTAATTGAAATAGAAATATTTAACAGACACAAAGGATGTTTTATGATATCTATGATACTTTCAGAGAAAGTAGTGATTAACCTTTACAATTTTTTTTATTCAAATTTTTAGCGATTTTCGTATAATTTAAAAAAAAAATCTACAACCTATAATAATTTTTTAAAAAAATAATAAAAATTGTTATATATGTAGAACAATTTTTAAAAAAGAGCAAAAAAGTCACACAATTAAATTAAATCTGTCCGATCAGATGAAAATTGGCTATATTTTAGAAGAAAAAAAAAAGAATTGTCTATTGCAAATCTTTTTCATTTTATTTTCGTTTTTTTTTTTTCAAAATGTTTGTTTACTTTTTAGTACTTTTTTTTTTGTACAGTTTAACATGTATACCAGTGAATATTATGGCAAATATCCAAAATTTAAAATATTGTGATATGATGACGATGATAAGCAATCAAAATTTTATTACAAAAAAAAAATGTCTCAACAACAACAAATCCATTTTGCTTAATTTGACATTTACATCACTATTTGGTTTTTTTATTTTCAAATTATTTACAATTTAATGATTTGTTTATTGATTTAGAAAATATTTAAATATTAGAAAAAGTAAATATTAAATTGTTTTGGAATTTTTGTTTTTTAATTTGTTTAATTAAAAATCACATTGTAACAAAATTTTAATAAATTTTCTAATCGAAATTTCTGACTTAATAAGTCAAAGACTTCTTCTTTTAAGTGTCCTACATTTCGAGATTACAAAAATAAAAAGAAATTCAATTTGTTTTTTACTATTCAGAATTTTAGAATGTAGTCCAAAAGTAGTTTTGTACACAAACAAAAAAAAAAAAAAAACAAAAAAAAACATAAATAATGTGATTTTTAATTCGAAAATTCTGTAATCCTAGAAAATTTATTTGATTTTCTCTTGTCTCTTGTTTATTTACTTTTTAATTTTATATTTCACATAAATTTTTCAGAAAACAAAAAAAAAACAAGAAATAAAAAAAAGGACATTACACCATAAACTGCCGCATAACGAATTCATTAAGGACTGTCTGGTTGCTTAAATTCAACAAACGATAGAATCACATTTAAATAAAAATAGAATTTTTTTTTGTCCACATACTCACACATACAAGCACACACATTATGTTTACGGAACACATCATTGCAAATTCTTCCCTAGATTCCTATATAAACCCATCTTTCACACAGAACATATCGAGAAGATTGCAATTTTTCTGGCATTTAGCCTGCTCGAATTTAAAGGAGAAAAATCAAAGAAAAAAAAAATAGGTTTGTCTGTCTATAAAATCAAAATAAACCATCATCACCCTCACATTCGTACTCAACTGTTACTACCACATCCCTACCCCCAAGCTTTTCTAGCTAGACAAACAAAAAGTCATCATAGAGTCGAAGTACACATTTGCACTTCATATAAATTTTAAATTATCAGCGACTTCACCAACAGCTTCATTTCGATTCACCTCATTCTGCAAATTATTCATGACAAGCCACACAATTTCTGATGATACTCACTAACGCTATTGGCATAAGAACCAACAATTTAGTAGCATAACATCACAGGCATATATATATAAGGATATAAGGATCCTTTCATAATGTCTCTCTCATTTTGGCAATCATTGTAGTGAATTTCATTTATTTTCTTGTGAAAAATTTTATGTTACGGAAATTTAGGACGATTTTTATGAAATTCTGTTTATTTTTATTCTTACTCGTCCTTATTTTCCTTTTTACTTCATCATCGTCTCAATTGCTTTAATGCTCCTTTTCATACATATTCTCAATTTTTTTTCCTCATACACAATGGCGTCGATGGTTTTTTTTTATTGATTTCATGTCGCACAAAAAAAAATTTTATTTTTTCAAATTCAAAAAAAAATCTATGATTTTTGTTACCGGAATTCATAATTCACAAGATATTATTACTAAAATATTCAAGAAGGATTATAGTTTATATACAGACGTCATATGAAAGCCTTTTTATCTTTTATTTTTAAATAATAAAAGAAGGATTTCATTTGAAAGATGAAAATATCACTTTTCATGTGTGAAAAGGATTTTTTTTTTTCAATAATAAATCATTTTTTTTTTCATGTTTGTAAAAAAGGATTTTCTAAGTTTTTTTTCTAAAACTAGTGAAAGCTTTTGACACCTTTTTTTTTAATACAAATATTTTTTCTTATATTTATTTTACAGATATTCGCTTACAATTGAATGAACAATTAAGATGCTTAGATGTTCGTATGGAATCACAGGTATCTCTTATACAAGAGTTACAAGATTTCTTTCGACGACGTGGTGAACTTGAAATGGATTATAGTAAAAGTCTTGATAAATTGGCAAAAAGTTTACAATTAAGACATAAAGAACAAAAACAAAAGTAAGTTTTTAAAAATAGAAAATATTCTCTTTAATATTTTCATTTTTTTTTTCTTTCTTTGCGAATTCGCAGAAAAAAAATGTAATTTGCATTTTATAAACTTTCTTTGATAATCTGAATTTTCTCTGTTGTTTTGATGTTTTTTTTTTTTTTTTTGTTTTTTTTTTTTTTTGCGTTAAAAAATAAGAAAAAAGAGAATTTTTAATTAAATCCTCATTACATTAATAAATAATTTTTTTTATTACTTATGGTTTTCCTTATTCATTATTTTCATTTTTTTTCTTCTTCTTATTTTGGACTAGACGCGAGCAATGGCCTCTATTCTCATCATATGCATGTTGGCAACAATTGGTCAATCAGACAAAATCATTATCAAAAGATCATGCCGCCCTATCTGAAATTTATTCAGTACATTTGGTTACACGTCTACAAACAGTTATTGAGGATGTTCAGAGAATATATAAAAGGGTAAGATTGTGTTTATAAGTAGGTGGGTGTAGGCGAGCGATATACATTATAAAAGTCGTCATATTTCTGAGATACTTTTTTTTTAAAAAAAATTTATAATTGTAAAAGTAAATTATGAAATCATTTATGGTATTTCCGTTTTAAATTTAAAATAAAAAAGAAATTGAAAAAAAAATTTGTAATTTTCATTTAAAAATTTTTTTCTTTGTCTTTTTTTTTCTATTCTATTTTAAAACAGTGCCGAGAAATTGGTTATGAAACACATGAAGAAATACTAAGAGTCTTACAGGAACTACATACAACTATGAAAACTTATCATAGTTATCAGGTAATTTTGAAAAATGATTTTAGCTCAAAATTGACGAACAAAACAATAGTTTTTCATCAGGGAAAAAATAGCTTTACAAACAATAGTTGCAACTGTCTCAAGGAAGATCAAGATTCCGCACGACAATACTTTTTCTTTCTTACTTAATCATTCGCAACTTTTAGCTAAGTTATCGCTGAATTTTCACTAAGTTTTTTTTTTTTACCTTTGAAGGACATTTCTCAAGGTCTTAACAATGAGAAGCGAAAAAATGAAATAAAAAAAAAGTCCTTGAAACGGATTCTTGACCCATCAACTTCTAGTTCTGTCATTTCTAGTCCATTTTGTGTCATTAATCTTTAATGCGTTGTTGTTCAAATAAGTAATAAATCTGTTTTTCTCTATTATTTTTCATTGATATCATAAACAACAACAAAAAAAAAAGGATAATAGAAACAGAAAAGTAAATTAAAATTTATTGCTTAGAACAAATTTATTTCTTCATAAAACAGCAATCACTATACAAAACAAACAAAAAAGCTCATATGCTCGTAAATTATCAATTTAGACAGATCAACAACTCTTTTGCAAATACAATGCAGAATTTACAAACATCCTCTATTTGTTTTTTTTTTTTTAGCAAACGAACATGCAATAGCAAAAGCAAAAAAAAAACTGTTACAAGTAAAACTTGTAACTCAATTTTAAAAACATCCTTTACGTTTTTTTTTAACGAGCAAATAATGAAGATATCCTTTGATTTTTTTATATGAGAATTTTATGATATTTTTATTTCTCACTGCCTTCCAATCTCAATTGTATTTACAATCATAAATTATTCTATTGTTCACAAGCAGATGCCCTTTTTATTTTCCTTTGATTTTGAATTACCGGAACAAAAAATCAAAATAAATACAAGAAGAAACATAAAATTTCAATAGAAACCGCATTTATTTTTTGTTTTTATGATTGTAAATGTTATTTAATGACCACATATATGAGTTAGGGTTAAAAATAATGAGGTATATCAGATAAATAAATTAACTTACATCACAAAAAATATAAATTTAAGCTAAAAAAAAAAATAATCTGGTGTAGAAGTGAGGGTGTAAAGGCGTCGATAAGTTCTTTGACTTTTTTTTTTATCAATGAAAGTTAATTAAAAATTTCAACTTTGAACTTTAACCTTTTTTTTTTTAAAAGAGAAATTTTTAAATAAAATTTTTCAATATTTTAAACCAAAAATAAAAAATGAGAAGATATTTTTGTTGATAAGTGACGATCTCAGATGAACATTGTTTTCATCCAACGTAATCCCATAAAAAAGAATACCAGACCACAACCAACAAACCAGATGTTTTCCTTTAAACAAAAATTTTCAAGTGGCTTTCTAAATTCTAATTGTAAAGAAAAACATATTGTTCCTTATTTTTTTTTTTTTTTCTATTTTTTTTCAAATAAAATTCTCCAAAAAAAAAAATATAAAAATAAATTCTAAATACGCCTTCTACGGTTTATTTTTAATCCTATCACATTTTTTTTTTGTCGAAAATTTTCAAGTTTTCATATGAAAAAAAAAAAATTAATTGCTAAAAATAATAAAAATATATACATATACCCTCTCCACCCCCAACCCCCATTAAAGTTGTTTTTGGTATAAAAAGCGAAAAAGATGAATACAAATTGAAAGAGGGGTGTGTATTTTTGAATGTTTCATTTTTAATCCTATTTTTAGAATGAATGTGGAATATTAATAAATTTTTCTTTTTTTTTGTTTTTTTTTGGTCTTGAACGTGATCTCTTTACAAAATCAGATAAATAAACTTTAACACAGACTGAAAAGAATTTTAAAAGAAAAAAGGAAATAGTTTGAAAAAAAAAATATGAAAAGATACTCCAAAATCTAAAACATTTTGGATAAAAAAAAAAGAAAAAATAAATAAAAGAAGATGGACAAAAATTATGGATAATCTTTTTTGTATTTTGCGAAACTACTGCGTCAAAAAATTGAAAAAAAAAAAAAAAAAATGTTCCGTTTAGTTGTTTAGAGGATGTTTTTGTGCAATAAACTTAAAAACAAAAACAAACTGTAATAGAATAATTTCATTTCTTTTAATAATAAATTTTTTTTTTAAACCGCTAGTTGAATGATTGAAATTTTAGAACATTTTTTTTTCGCTATAAAAAAAACTTTTCATTAGAATTTCATAAAAACAAATATTTTTCAAATATTTAAAAAAAATACAAAAACAAAAAACTTCCTTTACTTTATTTTTTCTACCCCCATTCTGTTTGTTTTCTCAATGAATGGCTTTGGAATTTAGGAATTTTTTCCAAAAAAAAACAAAAAACAAAAAACTAATGTTTTATGTAATTAAAAATAAAATATCTGTAAATTATTTTTTTTTCTTAATAAATTTTCTATTTTTAAAAAACAAACAATATCATTTTAGACTGAATGTAAAGCAGCTGAAGCAAAATTAAGAACAGCTGAAACACAAAGAATGAAATTACAACAAACAATTCCAAAGGAGAAATTAGAGCGTAGTAAAAAATATAGACTGACTGAAAAAGAAGTGCTCAAGGTAAAAATTTTTGCTTTTTTTTTTTTTTTTGAGAGGAAAAACCAAAATAAAAATAATAAATAAAAGATTCATTCGAAACAAGCAATAAATAAAAATTTAATAAATATTTTTCATTTACAAAAAAAAAAAACAAAATTAGAAATTACTTATTCTCTCATTGTTTAATTATTTTTTTGTTTTTTCATATTTTTGTTTTTATTCAATATTTTCTATTTACAGAGGAAAAATAAATACACAGACGCAAGACTGAAGGCTTTAAAGGCCAAAAATGAATATCAATTATGTCTTGAAGCATCAAATACAACAATTCACAAATATTTTGTAGAAGATTTAAGCGATTTAATTGACGTAAGTACCATGAAAAAAAAAAACACAAAAATATACTTTTGTTTTTTTTTTCAAAAATTCTAGGAAATTTAATTTAAGAATTTCAGTTTATTTTTATTGAGAACACAGGAACCTTCAGTTGAAACAAAATATCAAAAATACTTTCCCACTAAAATTTCAAACAGGTGGTAAATTTATTTTTGAAAAAAAAACAAAAATTTAAAAAAAAATATAAAAAAAATCTCTTGAAAAAATCTCAATATAAAATCATAAAATTTTACAATAATCCTCATTTATCCCTTCATGTTCTTTCTAAGTGAAATTTTGGGATCCTTTATCATTTTTTTAAAATCATATAAGACCTAATTGCTAAGCTTTTCGAAGCTGGAATATTTTGTTAATTTTTTTAAATATCTCAAGGCAATGGTCTGGCCCTTTATCAATCATTTTTTGTTCAAATGTGAAACAAGTTTCAACATCTTGTGTTTTTTAAACATTTTCGGACGCTTTTTCGATTATTTTCTCTTCGTCCTTTCTTTTCTCCTTTGCGTGCTGTTGTTGTACGTTAGCAGCTAAGAAATGATCCTATAAGATTCAGCACAATGGAAAAAAAACTGTTTCTGTGAAGGAATTAAAGACTTCAAAAGTCTCTCAATAAAAAAAAACAAACGCATATTTAATTTCAAATTGAATTGAAGGCCACCTATTTTTTGTTTTTTTTTTTTTGTTGATTTCAAATATATTTTTGCACTTTATTGACGTCAATCTAATCTCAAATGGAGTTTTTTTGTTTTTCTTTTTGAAATTTTTCATTAAATTCAGTTTACTGATTTAATTCTCCTTGAATGTCACTTTTCAATGAGCCATTTCCTCTTGTAGTACAAAACTCAAATAAGACACAAAAAAAAAAAAAAAATACCCTACATGAGCAAAAATAAACGAACAAAAAACATAGTTGTCTCCTTCAAAAAAAAAAAAAAATATATATGATTTCATGATTTGGATTTATTGAATCATTTTTTTTTTTATAAGTGTCTTGTTCTTCATCATATTTAATTTACATAAATTCATAATTCATGATTTAGAACAAACAAACAAAAAAAAAAAAATTTTTTTTAAATTAGGGTGATAAAATGTAAATTTCATTGGTACTTTAAGTGTGAGTATATGTGATGATCCATGCATGATGCACTTATGTATATCTTGAATCTCACACAACAAAATTAAATCCCATTAGAGTATCATTACCGCATCATAATCATAATCATAATCATCATCATCATCATCTAAACAAGCAATTGTTTTCAGTTTACAGCATTATTAGTATTTCGTGTTCATATTATGAATTTTTGTGATGATGATGATGATGCAATAAAACGCGAACGCGATTGCATTACAAATTTAAAACGCGATTATTATTATTTTTTTTTGTTTTGTTTTAATTTAATGATGAACATCACATAGTTTTTAAACGCTACTGGATACTAGAATTTATTTGTTTTTTTTTAATTTATTTAAAGTGCAAGCAGTCGGTCAGTTTTTATAAAATAGGTCATATCCCTTTTAAAATCAAATATCCACTTTTTTTTTTTTTCTAATTTAAAAAAAAAAATCCTTATGAGCCCACTAATTTTTTTTTTATATTTTTTTTTTTTTTAATTTATATTTAAGTAGCCACAAAGACTCCGCATCGTTATTGTATTTTAAATATCATCCACCCACTCATTTTGCATTTTTGTTGCAATTATTATGATGATGTGTGTATCTTTAAGATTCTATTCTTACTTTTTTTTCAAATGAAAGACCGACTGACTGACCGAACAATTTAAAATATAATTTGCATTCTTTGAAATTATAACAATTTTAAAGAATTGTCTGTTATGGTTTTTTTTTTTCTCTATTTTTTTTTTTTCATATTTTTTTTTTTTTTTTTTATGATTAAAAGTCATACATCGACCATGAAATTATTTATTTGAAAACAAAAATAACCATCAGATGGAATTCATTCATAAATTCAAATCAATTGCTTCATTTAAATTTTTGATGTTGTTGTTATTGCAAAAATTCCTTTCATCATCAAAACAGTCTCTCGTCTAATGTAATAATTTTGCAAAGAGAAAAACAAAAGCAACAACAACAACAACAAAAAAAAGATTTAAATTGAATTTTGCAACAAAATAAAATGAATACATGCATGCAAGAAATAAAACAAAGAAAAATGAATTCAAAAGAAGTAATTTTGTTTTTGTTTTTTTGAATGTTTTTTATTGTTTTTCTTTTTTTTTTCACAAGTGTATGGATTTAGGATTTGGTTCGATGGTCTCTAGAGCAATATTAATGCATGTTACAGCTGATCAAGGACGTTGTCGTGCTATATTACAAAATTCTGAAAATTTATCACATAGTGTACATTCAATGGATAGCCGTGCTGATAAACAAAAATTTTTAGAACAACATCATGGTGCATTTATGATACCAAAACGTTTAGAATTTCAAGGACAACAAAATGATGATCCAGTTGAACCAGAATTACAAAAAGCATTACATCAAGAAATGGAACAACGTTTACAATTATTAGGACAACGTGTTAATAATTTACGTGCTGAATCTGAAGAAATATGGAAAACATTAGAAACAGCTGAAATAAATTTATTAGAACATTTGAATACAAAAGATTATGATACAAGTAGTTTATTTGGTGATGGTTCATTACAACAATCAACACAATGGAAACAAACAAATGATTCAACAACGAAATTAAAGGCTGATAAACAAGAAATTGAAGAATTTTATATTTCTGTAAGTAATTTTACATTAAACAATTCGAGAAAAGTTGATGTTTGAATGTGAATATTCTTCATTTTGTTGTTGTTGTTTTTACAGAAAATTCGTGAATATATTTTGGGTACATCAAGAATAGCACGTTTAGATGCTAAAGCAGAACTATTAAGGAATGCATTAGCTAAAGATCCAGCATTTATAGCTGGTCCACTTATTGTTAAATCAACAGTTCCAAAACGTAAACGTATAGGACGAATGAATATGTCTGGACATCCAAAATTATTTGGAGGATCATTAGAGGAATATTTAGAAGCGACCGGTGAAGAAATTCCACTCATAATGAGAAGCTGTATTCGAATTATAAATCTTTATGGTGAGTCCTTGAATTTCAAAAAGAAGCCCCTAAAATTTTCTTATTTTCTTTCTTTGGTTTTTTTTATTTTTTATTTTTTTATTTAGGTCTTCATCATCAAGGAATATTCCGTGTATCAGGATCTCAAGTTGAAATATCAAATTTCCGTGAAGGTTTTGAAAGAGGTGAAGATCCTTTAGCCGATACAACAGATGCATCAGATATTAATTCTGTTGCAGGAGTACTCAAACTTTATTTGAGAGAATTAAGAGAGCCATTATTTCCTATTATTTACTTTGATCATTTCGTATCGTTAGCACGTAAGGATTATGAAACTTATTATCTTTTTGATTAGTCCTAATTTATACTTTTTTGTGTGTGTGTTTTTAGAACTTGAATCTAAGCATGAAATTGTATTAGGAATTAAAAAATTCCTTCAAAGTCTTCCACGTTCAGTTGTGATTGTTATGCGATATTTGTTCGCGTTTCTGAATCAGTAAGTGCATTTATAAAAATTTAAAAAAAAAATATAAATAAATGATGGTCATTGCCATTTTAATAAATTATATCAGTTAATTTAAATTTTAATTAATGATCATTTCTTTTGTATACAGTCTTTCAGAATACTCCGATGAAAATATGATGGATGCATACAATTTAGCGATATGTTTTGGTCCAACATTAATGCCAGCACCAGAAGATAAAGATCAAGTACAGTATCAAAATCAAGTTAATGAATTAATTAAAAATATGATTGTATACCATGAGGAATTATTCCCAAAGGATTTAGGTGGTATACAATATGAAAAATATATTTCTGAGGAACCATTTATTGATATGTGAGTTTCTTTTTTTTCATACATATATAAAATGCGAAATTTGTTTATTAAATGTGTTTTTTATTTTTAATTTAATTTAATTTATTACAGTGATGTGGGTGATTCGCCTACTGATCAAGTCACTGAAGATCCAGATTCTGAAGTCTATCCATCTGAGGACGGTAAGTTCAAAGAGATTTTTTTTTCTGTTTTTTAAAATAAATTTATTCAAACTGCGCATATTTTTAAATGCAAAATGTAAAAGCAAATTCGAATGCTTGAAGAACATGGTGAGCGTAAAGGGTTGAAACTTGAAATTTCTACTTAGTTTTTAAAAGTGTAGACTCTATTTTAATTGAAATTAATCAAGATTCTAGGACCAAATAGAGTCAGAAAATTTAAAAATACAAAAATTTCAAGCCTTCTTCTGTTCCACAATCATTCACATTAGATTCATCGTATATTTTCAAACATCCTGTATGTACTTCATCAGTCAGTCATTAATTAAAATACGTTTTTCATTTTCTGTCTTGAATTTACTCAGAATTTAATTATTATTATAAATTAAAAACTTAAATTTCCCGAAGAAAAAAAAAATAAATAAATAAATTTTTCTCCTTTAAACGATACCAATTAATCACATGCGTTATTAAACGTGTGTGCGTGTGTAAAGTGTAGGTGTTCTTTATTGAATCATTTTGTACTAAATCTGTTTTTTTCTTGACAAAACAAAAAAAAAAATGTGTAAACAAATCAATCGTGAAATGCAACAAAATTTTTAATATTCTCAATTCACAAGAATAAACATATTACGTACAAATTTCTGACATATGAAATGATCTCTTTTCAAAAAATAATTGAAAAAGAAAAACATTTCAACAAAAATCAACAAAATTCAATTTTAATTCAAATTCAACGTCATGCATTGCATTTTATGCATGACGTACTAAAAAAAAAAACACAAAAACAAAAAATTTAATAAACCATTCAGCAATGAACAAAATATAATTGAATGATGGTTCTCAAGAATAATTATCGATCTTCAAGAACCTATATTCCAATCTGATTTCAATGAATTGTGATTATTGAATGATCATTCTGAAAAATTTATGCATGTCATTGACTTGGTTAAAAACACACAAAAAAAATACAAAAAAAATGAAAAGTAAAATTATGAATTAAGTAAACACACTCAATTATTTTCTGACGGCATTGAAGAATAAAATTTTAACACGTTATGTACCCATGTATCACCGATGAACACACCTTCCAGGTCAATGTATCCCAGGTGAACACTCCGAAAGTAATTCCCTTCAGGCTAATGTGTCACACCACACTGCACCGGTGAATACTTCAAAATCATTCCTTATGAGCAAATATATAACCTCCAAGAGTCATTTCTCACAGGCTAATGCGTCAACTCTAAAAGTGACGTGGCCAATGTATCACCGATGTGAGGAATCACTTTTGAAATGCTAACTGGTGATACATGGGCACCTAACGTGTTAATGAATAAAAAAAAGAGGTGTTAGAATATTTTCAAATAAAATATGTTTTAAAAATAGTTTCTTACATGAATTGAAATAGTTTTTTTTTTTTTTATTCCGGTATTTTATTTAGGGCGAAATTATTTATAAATTTGAACATTCACATGTCGTAAATTTCAATTTAGAAATAATATTTGAAAAAAAATTTTTTTTTTCATAAAGTACATGACATCGTTATAAAACGCCTACACAAAAATATGATGAAATTCTATGTACTCTATATCGACCGTATGTATGTGTATGTATGTAAGATGTGTGTAATTTTAAGGTGTTTTCTAAATGTAATAAAAATACAGTACGAAAACGCACGTACATCACGTAGCAGCTGTAAAAGGGGTAAAATTATGACGTCAGAAACGATTCCATTGACCCGCTTCCTTGAAATTAAAATAAAACATGCTATACATTTTTTTTTTTTTTTTCTCTTTCTTTTTTGATTTAATTTTGTTGAAGTTTAATAATTATTCTTAGTGATTGGCAATCATCGAAGAAAAAAAAATATAGTTTTTATAGTTTTCTTTTTGTGGAAGGAAAAAAAAAAAAACTAAACTAAAATAAAATTTATTGTGTTAGGGAATGAAAAATGGAAATGTCGGTGATGGTATAATGGTTTTTTTATATTTTTAATTTTTTTTTTTTTTTTTTTTTTGATAGAGCATTTCTTGAAGGACTGCTTGATGTTTTGTTTATATTGCAAAGCATTAATTTTTAATTGGAAAAAATGATAATAAAAAACCAAAATAAATGTTTTTTAAATGGCATTTTGATGTTTTTACAAAGAAATTAGTACAAGGAAATTGTGTAAAAAAAACACTAAAAATTTAGTACAAATCTTAGAAGCAAAATAATTTTAATTGAATTCCAATTAAATTAAAATTAATTGAAAGTGATTACTTGGAAAATGATGAAATAAACTTCAGATTCTGAAAGAGTAAACAAAACTGTAAAATCGAAATTTATTTTCATAGAACTCGCGATTATTTACACTTACACACCTCAAAAGGAAATAAAAATACTATAAAAATCTTTAGATTTGGTCTCATGTTGCTTTTAGAAATTATTCATTAATTGAGAAAAATAATCTAGGAAATTTCAAGGGAAATTCATAGTTTTAGTATAAAAAATTTTTTACACGTTTTCTTTGTTTCTATGAGGAATCGTTTTTTGTCAGTTTAACTCTTACAGTCCTTAATTCGGATAATAAAACTTTTCTACGTTTTTCTCAACACTTAGTCTACGTGATCGAGCAGATGCGTCTTTTGCGTGACGCGGTAGTGTTCATAATTTTTCGCGAGCTTAATTTTCTACCCAAAAAAATATTTTCTTAAACAATTTAATTTTGTTTTTGGAATCTGCAAAGAAAAAAAACCCCCAAAATTTGAATTTAAGATTTCATAGCTTCCAAAGGATAAAGGACGTGTCAAAACAAACACAAGGTTCTTTACACTATCACCTAACAACACATGTCCTTAGAATATATCGTGAGAAAATAATTACCTACATAAGTGTTTTAATAATTTATAACAAAATCGATGTATAATTTTCTTTGCTACAACTTGAATCCTTTCAGTTGAATAATAATCCTTAAATAAAATGTTGGTAAGAGAAATTTTTTTTTAAAAGAAATAATTATCTGGGAAAAATATCATGTGTGACTTTTCATAACTTGTATTTCCGAATCGATTTATATTTTTTTTTATCCTTATTATATCACCTCTTTTCATTTCTTCTTCTTCCTTTTTTTATTGTTATTAAATTGAACTTTTGAAAGAAAAATCCAATTAACTGATTGATTTTGTGACCTTTTCGAGAACATGAATTTAATTTTAAGAAACATGAAAAAATTGACATGAAGAAAAGAAAGAGAGACTACGAATGATTCATAGGAAGACAAAAAATTAACAGAAAATAATTTTTTTGAAAAATGAGGCAAATAAGAAAAAACAGTAGACAAAAATAAAAACGAAATTAGCCACAAAAAAAAAAACAACGTAGAGATCCAATTTTCCAATCAATTGCTGGTCCTATCCTTCATTATTTATTTGTGTGAAATTTTCAACTTTCCTATTTATCATCTTTCTTTTGTTAGCCACTTTTTCATTCTACAACACTCTTACCTTCGAAACTCGAAACTAATTATGTTTTTTTTTCCTTGTGCGATTTTTTTTCTTTTTTTAAATTTAATTGAGTACTTTTTTTTTTCATTTCATAACTTTAGAGTCTGACACATTAGAAGCAACCGTTCAATTTGACTTCAATGCTCGTTCAAGCCGTGAATTATCACTTCGTAAAGGTGAAACAGTTATTCTAAGAAAACAGGTAAATTACCAGAAAGAAAACTCTACATTTTCCAGCTTATTTAAAGTAAATGTTCTTTTTTATTTCTCTTTTAGGTTTCAAATGATTGGTGGCAAGGAACCGTAAATGGAAAAGAAGGTTTGGTTCCTGACAAGTACATTTCACTAAAAATAAAGTAAGAAACGAAAAAAAAATCGGTCTTAGTCTTGGAATAATTGATTAAATTGACAAATTTTAATTTTTGTTTTTTTTTTTTTCAGAGATGAAGATCGTGACAAAACAAGTGAACATATGAAATCATCATCATCTGAAGAATCAGTTCGTAAACGTAGACCAAGTGGAAATATGTCGATTAATAGTCAGTTATCAATTTTTAATCAACATCAACAACACCAACATCAACAACAACAACAACAACAACAGCCACCATCTTCTCAACAACAACAACAACAACAATTAAGTAGCACTCAATCAATAGATTCATCATCAACAGAACAATCATTGAAATATCCAATGCATCACATTCAACAATCACAACAACAACAACAACAACAGCAGCAACAGCAACAACAAAGTGTTCATCAGTTGTTAAATGAAAAAATTGATTCAATGGTCAGCAATAAATTAGCTGGAGGTGGTGGTGGTGTAGGCGGTGTAGGTGTCGGTGGAGGAGGAGGAGGTGGAGGAGGAAGTGGAAGTATTAGTGGTGGTGCTGGAGGTGGATCAAATAGCAGTGATGACTGTGATTTTCATTATGACAGTGTAGATAACGTTAAGGTTAAGTACAACTATCATGATGAGCCGCATTCATTTGAAAATTCCATGGATTTCTTAGAGGATTTTAATCATTTTCAATTCGAGGTACTTGAAACAACTGTTTGAAAAAAAAAAGTAAACAAACAGGATTTAGGAAAATGACAAAAAAAAATACATGTGAGGAATGAGTTTGAATTTTCATAAAATGAAAAGTGAAAATTAAAAAGAGAGCGAGAGAGAGAGAGAGAGATTAGTGTGGCTGGCTAGTTGATTCATTCAAAAATTCATTTTTTGATCATTTTAATTAATTAATCGTCCGGTGTTTCTTTTTTTTTAATTAATTAAATAATTAATTTAGTGTACATTTCTCATTAAACAAATTATTGATTGCTAGTTAAATTTTTTTTTTTGGTTTTAAAAAAAAAAAAACTAAAAGTTAACTCACTTACCTTACCCGACCCCCAGTGACTAAAAAAAAAAAAAAATTTTGTATTTTAAATATTTTATTTAATTTTTTTTTTTTCTAATTAATTAAAAAAAAATTTGCTTAAAATCAAACATATTAAAATTAATTCATGAATTTTTTGTAATTTAATTAATTTCATGTAATTTATAATTTAGCCGATGTTGAAGGTGTTTTAAAGCTCCAAAAAAAGAAACGACAAAAATCGCATTTATTATACATTTTTGTTTTTGTTTTTTTTTGAATTTCAAAATCGCTTGCCATTCATAACGATAAAAAAAAAAACATTTCTTAATTGAAATTTTATTTTTTACAAATTTTACTTGCCAAAATTTAAAAATTGAGAAAAATATCAAGAATAACAACAACACGTGTTAATTCACCCACCGAAAATTAATTAACGAAAATTAAATTTTTTTATTTAAAAAAAAAAAAATACAAAATTTAGAAGAAAATAATGGTGCAATTTTACAAAACAATTAACTGTAAAATACATCACAACAAAACAACAACAATTTTTTTTTAATATGAAAAATTTTTAAAAATTTGGTAAATAAGTGTCATTTTTTTTTTTAAAATTAAATAATTGTTTTTAGTATTTTAAGGGAATCTCTAAACTTTTTTGAATCTTTTTTTTATTTTTGTGTTTTTTGATTTTTTTAAAAAAAATTAAATTTCACTTTTAGTTTATGTTTAATTTGTTTTTTTTTTTTGATAATTGTGTTTTGCATGCGCTCTATCATATATTTTTCGTACTATTTTTTTTTATATATATTGTATGTGTGTGAGAATCTCATTTTTTTTTTTAAAGATTTATGTATAATTTTTTTTACTTTTTTTTTTTTTAATTCATAAAATTCAATTAAAATTTTAATTTTCGAATGAAAAATATATGCTGTCTCTTTCAGTCTTATTATAGATCAATTTGAAATGAAAGTGACAGTATATATTAATTTAATTCGAGAATTTAATTTATATGGTTTTCATAATAATAAATGTTTTTTTTTTATTTTTTAAATTTTTCCTTTAAACACCGTTACATAAATAATGTTATTATTTTTAAATTATCAATAAGTCGTATCTGTTCTACAGGATGTTTTCGACAAATTCAGAAAATAAATTCAGCTAAAAATTTTACTTTTTTTTAGAAAATTTATTTACATCATTTAACCCGGTATCCGATCCACTAAAAATAGACTGGAATCGCTGGTATTCTTTTTTCTTTGACATTATTGAATTTATTGTTCTCTCTCTATTGTCAGAAACATCCTGTAAAAAAAAATCATTTTATTTTGAATAATTAGGTATAGCTAATTTTTTTTTTTTTTTTTTAATATACAACGATAAAAATTAAGTTTTCTTTGTTTTTTTTTCGAATAATTTTAAATTTATTTTTTGTTTAAAATTTGAAAAACAAAAAAAAACAAACAAACAAATATTTTTTTTCTTTTCTTTTTTTAATTCTAGAAAAACTTCAACTGTAAATTGAAGTGTAAACAAAATTGAAACGAATTTTTCTTTTACTTTTTTTTTTCTTTCTTTTTTTTTTTTAGTGTATTTAGTTATTTTAAAAAAAGCAACAACAACAACAACATATAAATTATACTTTTAAGATTTAGATTAATTTTTAAATTTCATATAAAATTTTTTTTTCCTTTTTCTTTGTTATACATTATGCAACGTTTTATTTTTTATTAAGTAAAACAGAAAAAAAAAACAAAAAACAAAAAAAAAAAAGAACATATTACTACTTTTAGTACCTTTAATTCTAGAGACAAAAAAAAAAAAAAATAAATAAAATAAAATTTAATAAATTTAAATAAAAAAAAAATTATGTACAATAAATTTTATTTAGAAGAGAAATTTTTTTGACAAATATTTTTTTTTACATATTTTCCAATTTTTTCATTTTGAAATTCTCTTTTTTTTTCTCTTGAAGTTTCACATTGATGATCAGTTTTACAAAAACCAGAAAAACATAGGCAATTTGAGCACGTTTTTTGTTTTTTTTTCCCTCCCGAAAACTTTTTCTCTTATTTTTCCGATTAAGTAAAAAATATTTCGAATTGTACGAAAAAGGTTTTAGCTTAATTCGGGAAGAAGTGCTTAATGAAAAAACGGTTAGAAAACTTGATTAAATTTGTTTTTTTTTTTTTTCAAGAAAACATTTTTAGAGTATTTTTCTATCAAATTGTACAAATATTCAGTACTCACTTTCTTGCAATAAATTCAAACTTTCAGACAAATACGAGCGAAGATTTCAGCGAAAATAAGTATTAGCATTTTTCAATTTATCTGGAAACTATTAGAAGCACGAAATATGAAAAATATTAAACGCCTAAAAGTATGCTGCATATATGCAAAATTTTGTAAAAATTAAAATTTTTCATTTTGAACCATAAAGAGCTTAAAGAAGCTTCTTTTTTTATCTTCTTTTCAAAGAGACTGTAAAACTGATCAATTCAAACTATTCTAGCTCACAGTATTTTTTTTTTTTAATAAACAAAAAAAATTAAATTAAAACAAAAAGTAAAATCGTAATAAATTTTTAAAAGTTCAAAAAAGTGACTTAAATGAAAAATATTGAAAAAAGAGTCAAAAAAAAGAAAAAAAAAATGTACTTGTGAAGTGTTACACAAAAATCCAAAAAAAAAAATAAAGGTGAGAAATAAATTTAAATCTTATTTCATTCTTCTTTTTGTTTTACCGTATTTTTCCTTCTAAGGTGTTTTTTTCTACTTTTAACAATATTTTCAAAATAATTTTAAAAAAAAAATGCTTTTTTCTACTAACCAAATTTCCTTGCATTTGGAAACTAATTTTTTTTTTTTGTCTCTACATATATAATTTTTCTAGAATAATTTCTACACTAACAAATAAAACAATTAAGCATTTACACATACAAACACACATTAATTATTTACCCTTTTGTTTTTTTCATTATGGTGTTGGTCCTTTAAAAAACTAAAAACAATTTATCATACAGAAAATAAACATTCGAATTTAAAACAAAAAAAAAAAAACAAAAACAACCAAAAATAATAATTTAAAAAAATCAGATTTTTGTTTAAAAAATGAGAAATAAAAAAAAAATCATTTTTAAAATCATTTTAATATTTTTTTTTTATTTTCAATTGTACACACATTTTTAAAAAAAAAAATGCATTCCCATTCCCTCTCGAAAAAACTGTTCATTTTAGAAAATACAAAAACAAAAATTAATAATTCTAGATTAGTTGCCATTATTGTAACAACTTTCATGTAACCTTAAGGAATTCATGTAAATTTCTGTAAAAAAAAAAACAAAAAACTTACCGTGTAAAATTTTTGTTTTTGATAATTTTTCCATTTTTTATTATATTTTTTTTTTTAGTCTAAGAAACCAGAACCAATTTATGCTGAACCAAGTAAACCATCAGCAATAATAACTGCCACTGCATCATCATCATCATCATCTTCGACTGCCACATCTGTAATAGGAGGAACATCTGCTAATTCTTCAATAAAATCTGGAGGAATGCATTTTGATGAATATGATGGTGTAATTTTACGTAATCCTGATGCAAGTTCATCATCATTTATGCCATCATCAAAATTTGGTGGTTTAGTTGCAAATCGTAAATCGGAAACATTAAAAACAACAAGTTCAGAAAATAATAATGATGATGAATCTGGTTGTGGTGGTGGTGTTGGTATTGGTAGTAATGGTAGTGGAGGGACAAATGTTAGTGATTCTAGTCGTCATTCAGATGGTAATCTGTTCAAAGATACATCACTTTCAAGTGAAAATGGTAGTACTGATGGTAATGATGTAATGTCACCAACAAGAAAATATCACACGAAAAGTTTCAGTTTATCAGAAAATCGTATTGGTGGAGGAGGAGGAGGAGGTGGTGATGGTGTGACAAGTGGTTTGAATTTATTTCAACAAAATCGTGAATTATGGGAAAAAAGAGCTGAATTAAATTCACAACAAAGTTTAAATCAATCAAGAATTTTAGAAAGGAAAAGAATTGCACCAGATCTAGTCATGGATTTACCACTTTCAGCAAATAAAGATGCAGCTTTACGAAGTTCAAGAGATTCTCTTGACATGGAGGTAAGCGAAAAAATTATATAAATTTTTAAAATAAATCAAACACTAATTTTTAACACATTTTCAGAACCTTGCTACCGAAGAGCTAACATCTGCTGAACGTTTTGCATCACAAAATCAATGCACATTGAAGAAAAATGAAAGATTTTCAACATCAATTGAAACTATGTTAGATAAAAAAGAAGTTAAATTAGAAACAAAAATAATTGAAAAACCAAAAGCTGAAGTTAAACCACAACAAGAAATTATTACACCATCAGTAACAACACCACGAAGTGGTAATGAATTAAAAACAATTGAAACATCACTTGTTGCTGAAAAGAAAGCAATGCTAGGTGAAATACTTCATATTGAAGAAGATCCACCTATTACACCATCATCAATAACAACATCAATATTAACAACAACAATTGGAACAACAAATACATGTAAGGATAATCTTTCAACAAATCCTAACATTTCATCAAAAGATATTCATAAAAGTCCAATACCAGCACGTAATACACAAAAATATGTTTCACAATTTGCTGATCTTAAATTAACTGGTGGCTGTTTAAGTCAACCGGATTCAACATTTACAACAAATACCCAAACTACAACAACTAGTTGTGGTAGCGGTGGTATTGGTGGTGGTGGTGGTGGTGGTGGTAATAAAATTGTTGAACAAACACCACAATTAACATCATTTAAACCACAAGTTAAAGTGAAACCGCAAATTTTTAAAAGACCATTTTCTAGACAACCGACAACACCAGAAATGCCACGAAGAGGTGGAAGTGGTAGTGGTGGTGGTGGAAGTGGAAGTAATAGTAGCCAGGATTAAGACAGATAAAACAGTTAAATAATAATAAATATTAAAAAAACAAAAAATTTATAAAAAAAAAAAAGGATTAAGAATGAAAAAAAATTAATGAATAAGATTTTTTTCTTTTTTGGTAACGTGAGATTGAAGATTTAGTTGATAAGTTGAATAGATTATTAATTTTTACAAAGAAAAATTTGTTTTGCAAGAATTCTAATTACAAAATAGATAAATTTTGTATAAAAAAGTTAAAAAGGATTATATGATGAGAAACAAAAAAATGTAAAATTTTACGAATATCATTTATGTTATGGTATTTTTTTTTTTTTTTTGTAATCTGTTATTTGTGAATGTCACAAAAATGTATTTTTTTCAAATTCATTATTTTTGATGTGAGTTCCAAAATTTTTTTATTCCTTTTAATTATTTCTTTCAAATACTATATGAACGTGTATTTAAAAAAGAAAACAAAAAACACACACACACATAATTTTTTAGAATTAACAAAATAAATTGCATGAATTGTGATTTTTATTTTTTTATCAAATAAGTGGAATGTACTTTTTTCTCTCATTTTTTTTAAGTCGTTTTTTTTTTTAAAATTTCGATTTTAATTATGTATTTTTTTTTTATCAATAAAACGAATTATTTTAATAATGAATATAATTTTGTTTACTTTTTTTTGTGTATTTTTTTGTTCATTTTTCTTTTATTTTTCGAGGTTTTTTTTTTTTTTGTTATTTGAAAATTGGAAGTACATAATTGGATTTTTTATAAATCACACTGATCAAAGGGACTTGAAAAAATTTATTTTTACTTTGATGAAAACAATTTTCCTATTTTTTACTCGTCCAAAATATCTTGTACCTTCTTAGCTCACAAAATCATTCATCATTTTACCTTTCTTTTCCTTATTTTACATTACCCTTAGGTCTTTTTCACATAATTTCTCTTACTCCTCTTGACATCCTTCATGAAAATAAGTTCTCAAGGACTAAAATACCTATTATTTTCAGACTTTCTTCATATTTCAAAAAGCCCAAGGACTTATTGTCTTAATTTACAAACAAGTAAAAAAAAATCGCAAATTTTCTAAATTAAAAAAGGTTATTTTGTTATTTTATTCATTTTTATGTTTTTTATTTTTAAAAAAAATATATTAAAAAGAAATTTCAGATATAAGTCACACAATAATTAAAAAGAGCTAATTAATTATAACAAAAGGAAATATTTTTATAGAAATATTTTCCATTGATAAGAAAATGTTAAAAAAAAAATATGAAATAGATTTTTAAAAAATAATAATAAAATGTTTGTTAGAAATATAAGATAAATTATATTTTCAAAACCCCAAAAAAAAACAAACAAATTCTGTCAGATATGTCTCATTCATTAAATTTCCATCAAGTTACAAAAACAGAAAATCAAAAACATAAATTAAGAAAAATTTTCCATTTCATCATTCTATCTCATTTTGTCATTTACTTATTCTGTGTGTCAAATTAGTCTTTTGTAAAAAGTCATATTTGATGAAAATGTACTAAAGGTCAAGTGCTTTTTAGTCATTCAGTGGAAAGTTTCCTCCAGAACTATCTACTCGTCAAAAAATCAAAACAAACAAAAAACTTCATATAAGCAGAAAATTTCAATTTGGCACACAGGAGGTTATTCATTAATTAAGAAAAATAAGTTAAATGAAAAGAAAAACTAAATTTGATAAGTTTTGTTGAGAAAATATAAAAGGACTGGTATTTTATATAGAAAAAAATAAAATATGTATGAAAATAAAATATTTCAATGTAAAATTAATAATGAATATAAATTTAAACAGTTTAGAATGTAGCCTTCATTATAACGGTAACTGTATCTGTTATACTGATCATTTTATATGAACTCTAAACAAAAATACAAGATTATTACATTTAATTTCACCATTTTCACAGATAATTTGATCATATTTCACCCTATGATTCGTAATAATTAGATCATTTGTGATAAACAAGTCAAAAATGTGAAATTAAATATTTTAAATATTATAATGTTTATAGAAGATGACTGGATAAATATACACAGTTACCTTGAATATGGTGAGACTGATTTTTTTTTTTCACATAAAAACTAAAAATGAATGTTATAAAGAGTTGAAAACAAAAAATATAATAAAAAAAAAGATACACAAATATTACAAAATACATATATAAAAACACAAAAAGGTGAAAAACATTGTTGAAATGGTTTAATTAAAAACAAAAACAAACACGTAAGATAATTAAAGTTAACTGCAATCTCAGTATTACATTTTAAAAAAAATGAAAAATTAATAAATTTCATCCAAAATAGAAAAATTATTTCTTTAATTTTTATATCAATTAATTCACATTTCAAAAAGAATTCAAGTAGAAGCCGTCGATTATATAAACACAAGCCAAAAGCAAAAAAATATTTAAAAAAATAATAATAAAAATTTATACTTACAGAAAAATACAAAAAAAAAATTAAAACACAAAAACCAACAACAGAATACAATAAAACAGAATACAACAAAAATGATACGTAAACTTTCATTACACACACTTTAGTAGTACGTTCTTGTAACTCCAATGGAGAAAATTCTCTACGTCACAAATTATCTGTAGAATAAATCTTTTATAAAGACACTCAAAAGAAGACAATATAATCAAAATCTTAGCTTTTGTTTTCACCATAAAAAAAATAATAAAATTCTTCACAAATAACTAAACTTTACACACGTTTACTAAAAACGTACCAATAAAATTTCTAAAATTCTGACAAAAGTCAATTTACGGAAACTTAGACAAATTTCTCAAAAAAAATCATTAAGACAAAGATAAAAGCAATTCAGCAAAGTAGCGACAAATGTGAGCAAATTGTAAACTTCTATTTAGAATTTCCCTACTTGTAAAGTTATTTGAAAATGTACTGCAAAAACACATACAAATGATAAAAATTATTTTTAAAAAATTAATAAAACTTAGAAAATTTCGAAAGAAAGATAAAAAAAAATTAATTAAAAAATATAAATTACAAAAAACAAACATAAATTACCCTTATATACCAAGTATACCTACATATTCTATATTGTACTCTCTATCCTAAAAAAAAAAAATATTTATTTACTAAAAAATACTTGCATTAATTACGGAGTATATCTTATTTAAAAACAAATTAATTAAAAAGAATAAAATACCATAATTACCAAAAATTTTTTTTTTTTTTTTTTAATTATCTTATTATTCAAGTAAATGTGAAAACAATTAAAGTGAAAAAAGAGAAATTTAAATCAAAAAGAAAAACGTTTAAATAAATCACTAAATTATTTGAATAAATACTTAATTATTCTTATAATTAAAAATTAATGAATAATTAGTAATTATCCTACCTAATCATCAATAAATTCATTTTTAATTCAAAATAATTTTAAAAGAAAATCAAACTAACAATAAAGAAAAATCAAAATAACGATAATTTACATTTTTTTTAAAACAAAAAAAAAAAGTAATTAATAATCATTAATTAATTATAATTGTCATATTTAAAAGAAACATTTTTATCATAACATACATACATATACATATATATTGCATAGCCATTATCTAACTTTAATTACAATTACATAAATAATATATATGTAATCATATGAAATTAATTTAAAAACAAAAATAATTAAAAATTTAATAAAAAAAAAACATAAACAAAAATACTTGGAAAAATAATTAATAAAAATTAATACAGGAATATTTATACAATGTCTTAAAAAAAATATATAAAAACAAACAAAAAAGATAATGCTTATTATAAAAAATAAAAAAAGAAAATCAAAGAAAACATAACTGTAATTTGAAGAAAAACCAAATTTATTTTGAAACACAAAAAAAAAAACTAAATTTTTAACTCAGAAGAAATTCTTTTCCATAGTTTTTTTTAAGTATCGAAATTAAAATTTTAATAATTTTAGGTTATGTGATAGAACAAAAAACTTACCGTTAGCCTTTCATGAGTTTCATGTTTTCAGAAGTTCAATTCAATGGATGATAAAATTATTGATGTCATTTTTTTTTTTCACTTCACTTTTTATTCATTTTTCATACTTTTTTTTTTTCAACAATTTTTAGATTTTTACTCAAAAAGAAATCAGAAAATTCCTTTTAATTAAAATAGCACACATCAAAAATTTCACTATTCACGTATATGAAAATGTGTCAGATAATTTCAATGATTTCACTCTCTATTATTTTCATTAGCATCTTTTCACTAAATTTTGTAAAAAAACACAAAAACACTGTACCTCACTCCGTGTTTAGTCCCAACACTTCATAAACTTTAATTTATATTGAATTTGTTTCTTCGATAACGACCAACGGTCCACGGAATGAACATTTTTTATTATAAAAAAAAGAGGGCCGATGAAAGAGAAATTTTTTGATTTCAAAGGTTTTACTCTTTAAATTATTGTTTTTTTAATCAGAAGTGAACAAACTGATCCTAAATGTTGGGACAAAAAGACTGCTTCGTAATTCAGAAAAGCTCTCAATTTTCACAGAAATCACAATGTCAAATTTATATTATAAGTAAAATAATTCACAAAACTGAATTTAAATATACATCTGTCAAAATAACGTAAAAAAATATAATTTTCATAAAAATTTGACAGTTTATACTTACATAACCTCAAAAAATTTTAAAAATGTGGGTGCTAAATGTCAAATTTATGTATTAATTATATTAGAATGCCTCCTTATTATACGTTTTTTTGATATTTTCATGTTTTGTGAGTTATTTTCAATGATTTTTTTGTTTTTTGTTTCAGTTTTTTTTTTTTTTTTAAATAATTTTCACAAAAAAATTCACATATTTCGGGAAATTACGCCATCTAAATTAATGTTGTTTGCTTAGTTAACGATGAGCTAACTGAAATGAACATTGTGTTTTTGAGAAGCATTACAATCAATTAAACACATCGTTAGTACCGTAATATTGAAAACAAAATATTCTTTTTGAAAAAGGGAAAAGATAATTTCGAATTTTCGAAAAATTAAAAATTATTATTAAATAAATTAATTAGTTATTAAAAAAAAAAAATGAATAATTTCAAATAATTCTTAAACTTAAGTAATTAAAATTAATCAATAAATTCTAAATGTTCTTTAAAAAGAAAAAAAAAATAATAATTAACCATATAATAAAATAATAAAAATAAATATTAAATAATAATAATTAATTTTTAAATTTGTTTTAATTATGTAATTAGTAAGAATGAAAAAATGAAACACAAAAATAAAATGTATATTTTTTTCACACATTGATTGTTTTATTGTAACATTTTTATAAATTATTTACAAAATTTTTTTTTGTAAAATTTATTTTTAATTAATTAATTATTTAATTAATTAATTTTTTTTTTATAATAATTAAGAAAAAAATATATAATTAAAAATAATTGTATCAAGTGTTAATTTTAAGTTGAAAATTTAAACAACAATAATAAATATATTTTAAATAATTTATTTCAAAATAAATAATTAACTTATATCCAAACCTTTACCAAATATCCAAACTACACAGAATACGTGAAATAATAATTATATTATGCGTATTTATAAAATATTTGACAAAATTACACACAAAAAAAAAAACAAAAACATATTAGCCGTCATGTGATAATAATAAAAAAAAAAAGTATAATAAAAAATAGCTAAAAAAAAACTTCCTTGAATTTTTTTTTATTAAATTACTTAAAAGACCTTCATGACTCTCTTGACTTAACTTAAAACTAAAGTCTTGATTTACACGCATTTGAATTTCACGGAACCAATTAATCCTGCAATTCGAGGGAAACTTCTAATTCCATCGTCCTTGATTAATTTCCTTATTAAAATCCAAAACAATCTAAAAAGAACACAGAAAAAGTGTATAAGAAAATTCCTTTTTTAAATTACAAATTAAAAAGTACAAGTCAAAGTTTTTATCTTTAAATCTGTGCAAGTTGAATTTTTCTCTAGTTTTAATTTTAAAGTACATATTTCTATTTTCTGAAGAAAAGTAATCATCAAGTCGAAATTCCTTTAGCAGACAATTTCCAACTTCTTGACAATAAACATAATTTCTCAAAGACCAAATTAACTCGAAATTATTCCGATTGAAACTGATGACAAGCCGTATAGAATTTGACTGTAATGTGCAAAACTTTACAAACAATTAGAACGACCTGATGTAAATATTTCTTAATACTCTTTTTGTTTTTAACCATTTTCGCTTTACATAATCATATGCACTAAGTTTTTTGAACTTTATAATTTGAATACTATCTGATTTCTCTCTTCTTTTGAGCCACAGTTCAATAAGAAAAAAAATAGTACTTATTAACAATCCAATTATCCAAATAATCCATAAAACTGTGAAATGACCTAAGTGCAAGACTTTTAGACCATCATCATAATCACGTCTCTCGATTATAAGTCCTTGTTTCAGTAATTCATTGTATGAAGTGCTTTTCCAATGAAAAAACAATCCTGTTTGTCTTACTTTCATTGAAAATATCTTCAAAGGTTCTTCCAATAAAGAATCTGTAGACAGTCCAAATGTAAGATGAAATGAATGAAGACAAATATCCGATTGACGAAACAGTTTACGTTTTAAATATTTTTGTTGTTTGAATGATACATCAATTATGTCACTATAAACCAGAAACGCGTGAGAAGTATTCAATTTAAGAGTTTGCCTTCGAAAATTATCAGGATAAGTTTCAACGATTAGTTTTTCTATGTCTTTAAGAGTTAATGAAGTATTTTTAAAAAGGCTATTTTGACCTGTAATTTCTTTTTCACTCTCAAAACTTCGCATTGTATAACCTGGATCCAAAATTTTAATATCCTGCTCTATCAATTCTTCTAAAGTGTTCACTTGCGGTTCATAAACAACATTCGAAAGAAAACTAGCTGAGGATGCTAAGTAGATATTCGTGAGAATAAATCCAAATAGCATGATCACGATGTAAATGAAACTGACAATTAAAGCTCGCTCCTTTGTAAAATTACGAGGAAATGAAATAAATAGGACTCCAGAATAAACTTGAATAAATGATTCACCATGTTCGGTTCGATTAAATTCTAACATTCGTACAATACGTAAAATTACTGTCATGTACGCAATTGTAAGAAATAAAGCAATCCATACTTCTATTTTGAAAGGATGGATGATGTACATGAATTTTGGTATTTCTCTATTGATTGGTACAATTAAACAAAAATTAATGATCTCCAAAGGATAACTACATTGTATTTCATATTTATAACCAATGTGACATCTTTCATACGTAGTAATATTGAAACCTGTTCGAACACCTACTTCATAGTTAACAAGACTTGTGGATTCAATTCTGACGTATTTTACAAATTCCTGAAATGCACGTCCTAAATGACCTTTTAAATTTTCAATTTTAATGTCCTTCTTCTCAGGTATGAAGGATTTTGGTATTTCCGAGTGAAAGTGTGCTACCAATTTCCAATCTTTCAAGCTTCTTTCAGAACTTGAGATGAACCAATACTTTATTGGACTTTTTGTTAACATTTTTACTCGAACTTGTGGAAAAGGATCGTATGAATAAATTTCAACTTGATCCTGACGACTTTTCAATAAAATCAAACTGTTCATCATACATTTGTCATAAGTCAATGTGAAAAACTCTTCAATTGATTTCTCCTTCCAATATTCTTCATCACATATTTTAACGAAAATTATTTTCATTAAGCGAATTTCAATTAAAAAGTTATTAGCTTCTTTCAAAATCGTTGAATTCATATCACAAAAATAAACAATCGATAAAGAATTTTCAAGATTTATATAATTTTTCAACAATTGTTTTTCTTCAATTATTTCCCAATATTTAACGAAATATGAAAGTTTCTCCTGTTTTATGAGTAATTCTTTTTTTTCTACTGGTGTACCTTCAAAATCAATTACGCTATATTGGATGAATTTTGTGCTGATGGTTTTTGTTACTTTATCATTTTTTGCAAATAACAATTCCTCATGATTTTCAACACCCATTAAAAATTCCTCACAAAGAAAAATCAAAAGGTTTTTAATTTTGTAAACTTTAATAAGGTTTTCCAGAATTTCTGAGAAATTATTTGGTTGAACTGGAGTTTGTTGAAATTGTAGCGATGATCTTGAAAATAACAGTAAATTAATTGTGATGATGATCAACATTGTGAAAATGATTTTCGCAGAAAATTCACTTCAATACGAATCAAATACACGTACTCCACTAAAATTATGAACGTGTTCAATTGCGTTCCAAACTTTCAATTGAAATTTAAATAAAAACAAAAAACGAACATCAATCAATCAATCAATCAATCAATTCGCAGTAATTACAGGTAATTTAACATTAAATATTTGAAATGTTGGAAAAATGATACCCAATATTTTTTTTGTTTTTTTTTTTGTTAATTTGGTTTAAACAACCATTTTATGGACTTCTCCTTAATATTACTTTGGATAGAGTGAATTCATATTTGTAGTTCAAAATTAGTTCATCAAAAGCATTGTGTTCATGTTACTTTCTACCTGAAATCAGTAAGTTCATATTGGAATTTCTGTAAAAGTTTGACAGAGCAATTCTCTTAGCTGTAAAATAATGTCTTCAAATGAACGCAAAGAAAGAAAGATAGTGAAAAGTGTCAAAAATGGAGAACGATAGTGAAGATTTAATTAATAAATTTAAAAAAATTGTTTTTTTTCCTTTTTGCAGAGGAACGGTCATGAAAACAGTTACAAATAATCAATTTTTCTGTTTAGTTAGAGCTTACTTAAAACTTAATAACAAGTACTACCTACAATCCGTTTTCTACAAACATGAACTTAC
Source organism: Bombylius discolor (assembly GCA_939192795.1). Taxonomy (NCBI): domain Eukaryota; kingdom Metazoa; phylum Arthropoda; class Insecta; order Diptera; family Bombyliidae; genus Bombylius; species Bombylius discolor. The sequence continues at coordinate 3,058,955 of OW584242.1, forward strand.
CTAAGTATATTTTCTAGTAGTTAGCTCTTACAGCAATGTAACTACATTGTACCTAAATTTAAAGGTAATCTTATTTTCCATAGTAACGTAACTTTTATCGCCTATCCTATTAAATTGGACACTTTTCCAATTCAATGATAAAATTCTAACGAAATTCGTCAAATAGCAATAATATTTTTTTTTTCTTCCTGAAGACAATATAGTACAAAGATCACTTTAATTGTGACTATTTATAATCGGAAGTCGAATATATTATTTACAAGATAAAACTTAACGTTTCAACAGATGTCATTGTCCAACATTTGAACTGCTGAAAGAATGGATTAGGTTCCTACAGAAATTGAAAAAAAAACAAAAAAACAAAACATTAAGACCCACACCTATTTTTTTTTTTTTTGTTTTTTTTTGTTTTTAATTGTTTTTTTTTTTTTTTTTTGTTTATTCTTGTAAATTTGACAACATACATAATATAATTGTTTGACTGCAATAATTAGTTTTGTTTTATTTTTTTTTCTCAATATTTTTTAATTTAATTACAATTTTTTTTTTCTTTGATTTTTTTTTTTTTTTTTTGTTCAAATATTAAAACACGTAATAATCATAATCATAAAATTTTTCGATTTAAGGACGAAATACTTTCAATTAAAAATTTCAATAATTTTATTTTTTATTTTTTTTTTTTTTTTTCAATTTAATTTTCACAGTTTTATTTTTTTTTTTAAAGAAAAGAAATTTATTTAAGTAAATAGCGAGATTTTTTTTTTTTTTGTTAAACATTTATTCATTATTTTTATTTTTATTTTTTTTTAAATACAATACAATAAAATTGAAAGTTAAATTTAATTACAAAAAAAAAAAAACATAAATCAAGGAAAGAATGTGGAATTGATTATTTTTTGTTTTTTCTTTCTTTTAGGAATTTATACGTTATTTATTTATTTTTGTTTTTATTTAATGAAACAGTGAAAAAAAATTTAATTAAATTTTTTTTTTTTTCAACACACTCACAATTTGAATTTTTTTTTTTTGTTTTTTTTTTTTTTTTGGAGTAAATTTCACATTAATTTGATGACGACAATTATTTTTTTTTTTTTGTTTTTTTTTTATTATTGAAAATTTTTTAAATGTTAAATTTTTTTTACAAATTCATTTTTTTTAAGGTTTTGTTTTTTGTTTTTTTTTTTTAATTTTAAATTTTTTTTTTTTCATTAGGATAATTGTAAATTCAAATATTTGGTAATAATAATTTAATAATAATAATAATACAGTAATTTTTAATAATAGTTGTTATTGTATATAATTGTATAATTTTTTTTTTTTTTTATTATTTCTGAGTTTTTTGTTTTTTTGTTTTTTTTTTTAAAGTTAAATTTATGGCTTTTACGCTAACTTTATAAGATCGTTTTTTTTTGCTTTTTCATCATTTTTTTATTTTGATATTTTTTTTTCTTTAAATTTTTTTAATTAAATAATTTTTTTTTGTTTTTAATAATTAACACTATGTATTGTCCTTTGTATTTATTTTCATTTTTTTTTTTTTTAGTTTATTTTCTAGTTTTTTGTTTTTTTTGTTTTTTCTATTTTCATCATTTCTCTATTTCATTTTTTATTTGCTTTTTTTGTTTTTTTTTTTTTGCAATTTTTTATTTCCTCTAAATTGTTTTTAACTCGTGTGTTTTTTATTGTAATTTTAAATTTGAGTTGAATCTTTTTTTTTTAAATTTGTTTTATTTATTTATTTTTTGTTTTATTTTTAATGATTTTTTTTATTTTTATTATTGTTGAAAATATGTTTTGTGTGAGAAACCATTTTATGCGTTTATTTTTGGTGATTTTTTTTTAAATTGTTAAAAAAAAACAACGAAAATGAAATTTTAAAAAAATTTTAACAAATTAGAAATTAAAAAAAAAAAATAACAAAATTTTTAAATACTTCAAAAAAACGATGTTTTAAAATTTTAAATTTAAATTTAAAAAGATATTTCACAGTAAATCTACTTCTATTTTTTTTTTTTACAAATATCTTCAAAATGAGATGTACCAGAACTAAAAGGCTAACAAAAAAACCTTTCAAGTATCTTTCAATTTTTTCAATTTAACAAAAAAAAAAAAATGGTTTGCAGTTGAAATTTATTAATTATTCACCTACAAGGCGAAAGTACTTTAAAATAAATATAACACATTTAAAAAAAAAATTATTTGGTAATTTTGGAGATCTATTTCTCTGCCAATTTTCATTTATTAATTTTTTTCAAATGAGATTTATTCATGCAGTCACTAGTTTGCAAATAATCCTAATCTCAAAACACCTTGTTTTTCGAATTAAAAATTAATTAAAACTTGAAATTAATTTCGAATTTTAAACACTTTTTTGAAAAAAGAATAAAAAAAATGACACTTAAAAACGGTCAAAGAACCTCATGTTAACTTGAGGTAGACTTTAGACTCGAATTGAAAAAGAAGAAAAAGAAATCATTCAAAGAGCACAACTTTTAACTTAAAAATTAAAAAATAAATTGAATAAAAAATAACGTGTTTTTTACACGTTCCAAATAATAACAATCAAACAAAAAATATTTCATGTAAAAAAACAAAAACAAAATCTTTCAACTGAACACAACAAAAAATACAAACCTGAAAAAATGAAAAGAAAAAAATTATTCCCATTAAACCAAGAAGAAAAAAGGATCCAAAACTGAAAAAAAAAAATAAAATAAATAAAATAAAACACAAAAACAATTGAATTTTTTCATATTTTTGAGAAAAAAAAAAAAAATACCGACTGAAATTTAATATTTAAAAAATAATAATAATAATAATTATAATAAACGTAGTTGGTACTAAAAACAAAAATTTTGAAAATTACTTACAACGTAAATCTTAAACATAATTAAAAAAAAAACAAAAAAAAAAATTAATTTTTGTTTTTAAAAAATAAAATAGTAACATAGCACATTAATTTTTGCATTCTTATTATTTTGTTTTTTTTTTATCATCTTTTATCTAATTTTAATAAAATTTTCTATTAATATTTTTTTTTTTTTACATAATAATTAAAAATTTTTCATTTTTAAATCAAATTCACAATCATCTCACATTAAATTTCATTTTTACCTTATTTTTTTTTTTTTTAATTTTATTTTTTAAAACAATGACTGATTACTTAGTAATTTTTTTTTTCTTGTTTTTCTTGTTTTTGATTTATTTATTTCTTTTTTTTTGTTGTTGATTTTGTTTTTTTGTCTTACACACAAATTTTATCAGATCAATACAATTTTTTATAACTAAAAAAAAAAAAAAAATATTCTTATAACAATTTTACAATAAATTCGTAGCAATAATTAAAAAATAATAAAAAAATAAAAAAAAAAAAGAAAATTAATCATCAATAATAATTTACATCTCATTTTTTTTTTTCTTTTCTTCACATTTTTTTTTCAATGATTTTTTTACATCTTTTTCAACAACAAAAAAAAAAATTACAATCATTTTATAAATTAACATTAAAATTAAAAATAAGTAGATTTTGTTTTTGACTACAAATTAATGGTCTTAAAGCACCTAAAGACTTACTACCGTATTTAACGACTGCTTGACAAACTTATACCACGATTTTGAATTCCGACAAAAATTAATTCCGTTCAAATCGAGTACATTACTTTTCAAATGAAGTTTTCCATTGTGAACTAAGAAAAAACTAATAAATATTTTTTCGAACATTTGCCTGTTTGTCAGAATTCATAATCGATATGCTTATCTTAGCAACGAGCTACTTTTCAGCTTCATCACAGATTTCATTCATTTTGTCAGAAAAATTGGAATCACGTTCCCAAAAAAAAATCAATTATTTTTGATTTTATTACGTACAGTCGATAAACTTCGAAAAATCTGAGATAAGTCTGCTAACCTACCAATAGATATCTAACTTCGATCAGCTGTCAAATATGTAGTAAGTCTCCAGACGACTTTAGGCTGTATTCTAAATGAGCGTGTATGTACGAAAATGTAAAATTTACTCCATGTCACATACAGTTGTTTCTGATTCTGATTTACAAGTGGTTTTTCACAAATCTTTCATGAATGTTAAAAATAAAAATTGGATATTTTCAAAAATGCAATATTGCAGCCATGATAACACAAATCAGCTGACCTCATAGAGGTTTTAAGCTGAGATTGAAGCAGGTAAGTGGTTTCAATCGAATGCGAAATGACTGAATAATCAATTCGTTGACTAAAACAACTAACATGCTTCTAACACTGTATTTCACACAATGATTGCATATCGTTGCATTTTTGAAAATACCCATCTCTTTTTTTTTCAAATTTAAGTTCTAATTACAATTTCGTTCATGTTCTCCACGATCTAAGAAATCACATGTGAGTGGAATTTAATTTTACATTTTCATGCATGTTGTCAATGAGAATGCGCCCTTAATTTTTATTTAAAAAATTTTTTTTTTTTCAAAAAAAAGCTAAAAAGATAAAGAAAATTTTAAATTAAAAAAAAAAATAGAAAAGAAAATAACGATTGACTAATTTTCATTTACATTTTTGTTTTTATTTTTTTGAGTTGAAAAATACTGGTTTTTATGGAAAAGAAAAAAAGGAGTTATTTGAAAAGTCTGCTTTGATTTTGTCCGGAAAGAAATATGGTCTTGGACTTTTTTTTGGGAAAAAAAAAACATAAAAGGCTGAGTTTGAAAGGTAAAATTTGACTTTTAAAGACAAACCGAAAATGTTTTTCAAACAAAACAGATGAAAATTTTAAATTTTAATTAATTGAAATTCGGAAGAAAAAATTAAAGAAATATTAAATAAAAACTTATGAAAATTATCACAAATTAAAAAAATACAAGAAAAAAATTGTTGTTTTTTTTTTGAAATAATTTTGAATGATTTTCTTTCAAGAATTTCCTGTTTTGCATATTTTTTTTTTCTTTATTTTACTCTCGATTTTTTTTTTAATTTTATTTATTTTTTTTTAATTTTTTTTTTCATCAATATCTATCCAATTATGTTATTTTTTATTTTTTTAAATGTAATTGCTATATAATGAACACGATTTATACTTAAAATTTACTTTAAATTTTATTTCAATTATTATTTTTTTATTCTCATCTTTTTTTTAGGTTCTTTTTTTTTTTTTTGTTAATTTTTTTTGTTTAATTTCATGCGTTTTTTCTTTTTCTTTTTTGAAGGAATTGTTTATTTTTTTTTTTAATTTTTATTAAACAATTTTTTTTTTCTTTTGAAAAAAACCAAAGCGAATATGAAATATTTAAGTAATTGAAGTCAACATTATTTTATTTTTTTTTTTAAATTTTATTTTTTTCTGATTAAATTTGTTAGCAAAATTCACAATGAAAAGTTAATAATTTTTGTTTTGTTTTTTTTTTTTGTTTTAAATTTTATTTTTAATTTTTTTTGTTTTCTTGCAATTTCTTTTTAGCAAATAAATGATAAACATTTCTTGTTTGTTTGTTTGTATTGTTTTTTTTTTGTGTGTGTTTTTCTTTCAATTTTTTTCTGTAATGTGTTTTTTTTTAAAATAAATATTGCGTTATTTTTTCCTTCCTTTTTTTAATTTTCTTTGTCTTTCATCATTATTTTTTTTTTTTTGTTTAAATTTTATTTTATATATATATATTTTTTTTTAATTAACTAGAATAATATGGTATAATTTTTTGTTTTTTTTTTTTTAAATGGATTTTCTTTTTCGTAATTTAATTTAATTTAATTTTTTATTGTTGTTAATTTTATTAATTAATAAATTTAATTTGGTAACGGTACAACTACTTCAACATATGACTGAGGGAAATATCCTGTTCTACCATTAACACTTCCTTCATACCAATTCTCATCGACACGATTTAAAAGTTGAATAATATCATTTTCCTAAAAATTAAAATTTAAAAAAAAAAAAAAAAAATCATAAAAACTGTGAAGATAATCCCACAAGGATATTTTTTTTTAGGTTTGTCATCAATTAATACCAAAAATAAAATAATCAATAATCAAAGAATCTTTTTTGTTTGGAGATTTCTAGCTTCTATGAAATCCTTCATTGACACCAATTAATGTCAAACCATAAAAAATCATTAAAATTACAAAAAAAAAAAATTATCTTACTTTAAATCCAAGTTCACCAGGATTTTCTGGTTCAAAATCATATAATGCTGTACAGCATGGTGCACGATTTGTGCCGGCTGGAGTTTTTGCTGGTGATCTCATTGGAGATGGTAATGGTGATGCTATAAAATTTTAATACGAGAAAAAAAAAGAAATATAATATTTTCAGTAATTTATTTTTTTCAGCTTTAAATTTTTTTGACTTATTCTAAGAAGAAAAAAAATGTTTGAAAAAAGTTTTTGGTTTTTTTTTTATAAAAATTTTATAATTAACTTTTTTGTTTTTTTCTTGATTTATTTTTTGTTTTTTCAAAAAACATGCACATTTCATCAAATGTATAACACAACAAACATTAACACAAAAACAACAATTCACAGGAAAAATATATAAATAAAGAAAAAACAAACAAAAAGAGCAAAAAAATTTTATTCAAAGGACAAAAAAAATGGAAAATATCATGCAGAAATTATTCTGATTCTTCTGTCTTTTTTTTTTAAAGGATCAGTGTTTTTTTTTTCTTTGGTTAAAAAATTAATCAAGTAAATTTCTAAAAAAAAAAATAAAAAAAAAAAAAGATTAAAATCAGTCAATCATGGTTTTTAAAGATTTTTAAAAAAAAAAAATCCTCCTAATATGAACAATAAAATTCTAAAACTCAATAGGATTCCTTAAAAAAAAAACATTTTTCGAAGGGAAACAAACTAAGCATCCTATAGGCTGTTAAAGTTTAAAGGATTAAAAAAAATCTCATTGCATTTTAAAAACTGTGCGAAATTCCAAAGTCTTAAAAAAATATATAATTTTCTAGATTTAAAAAAAAAAATAAATTATGTACTTTTAAAAATTTATTAATTCAAAAAAATAAAAGTAATTTCGACAAAATAAAATTACTGTGTTAAAACTCAAACCTAATTCAAGTTTGTTCAATGAAGTCTCTTGCCTGTAAAAGTCAGATATCTTTCTTGAACAGAACGAAAAAAAAAAAATATTGAAAAAATAAACAATAAGGACAATGAGCGATTAAACTGCTGCAAAAACCACTCATCATTTCAATTTACTTCTATATTGAATTTTAGATCAGTTAAAATTCGAAATTGAAGGTATTTTCGAATTTTATTTTCGAATACGAATAAAAAAAAAGAAATTATCAAAAAAAAAAAAATCTACTAACTAGGCAAAAATCAATTCGAATTTTTAAAAAAAAACTTTTGAATTAAAAAAAAAAAAGTAAATTTATTAATTAAAAATTATAATTGATTCAAGAGAAAATAACAACAACAATAAGCATGCAAAGGACGTTTAGTATATGTATGAAAATTGAACATTTACAAACACAAAGAAATTTAGTATTTTTGAAATAAACATAAAAACAAAAACACAAAAAGAAACACTTTTCTAGATTGGGATTTTTTGTTTTTTTTGGAAAAAAATCTAAAAATAATTAGTTTTTAAAATTTTAATTTTTTTTTTTTTTTGTTTTGTTTTCAATGTTAGAAAAAATTTATTGTTTTTACCATTAACAGATCGAGATGGTGTGTGACCATTATCCAATTCCAGATGAGTAGGTTTCGCGACTGTATAATTTTTTTTTTTTTTAATTTTGTTTTGTTTTTTTTTTAAATTTTTTTAAATTTTTTTTTTCGTGTATAATTAATTTTTTTTTTAATTTTTTTTATATTTTTTTTTTAAATAGAAAAAGAGAAAAATACATGATCAATTAATACAACATCATTTAAATTCATAACAGAAAATAAAACATCAAGATTTTCGAAAAAAAAATAATTTTAAATTTTAAAAGAGAAAACAACAACAAAAAAACGCAGAAGAGAAGATATTTTTTTTTTTTTATTTAAGAAAAATTAAAATAATTTAAAAGAAAAAAAACACTTGAATCGATAGAAGATTACAATTTGATTGGCTTGCTTGAAAAATAAAATTCAGAATACATTTTATCCAGCAATAATCAGTGTAAATGTTTGCAAACTAGCATTTTTCGAACATTTTTCGGTAATTTCACAAAATTTCACCACTATTTCACCACCAAATGCATCAAAGAATAACGGAACTACTTTAGAAAAGATTTCGTTTTTTTTTTTTTTTTTCAAATGAAACTTAATCGACTTTTTTAACTAATTTCGAAATTATCGTGGTGAAAACACTCGCACTTCTGCGCAATTACTTGAATTTTGTATTACAAACATTTTTCAAATTTAAAACAAAAATTCGCATTTGTTTGAGAAATTATCACTTTGAAAAAAAAAAAAATATTTATCAACATTTTTCGAATTTCAAATTTTAAATTGTTCAATCTTCCATCAATTCGTTATTTAATAAAATTCTACCTCAAAATTTTTCATAAGATTTTCTTGGCATTCTCTTTAAAAAAAAAAAACAATAACAAAATATTTAAGAAAATAATTTCCTAAAATATTCCCAAATGGAAAAATTTCTTCTCTTCATAATTTTTATTTTTTTTTTATGTTTTCCACTTTTAAAATTTTTCCAATTTTTTTTTTTCAATTAAAATTTCCTTGAAATTATTTTCTTATTAAAGTTTCAAATTTATGAATTTTCCTTTTTGTTTCCTTTTTTTTTCTTCTGATTTTTCACTTTTCCACCTGGGCATCAATTACAAATTCATAAATTCGAAAATCTATTTTATTTATTTTTTCTTTTCGAAAAAAAAACAAACAAAGAATGATAGAGAATATTTAATTTTGTTTAAGAAAAAAAAACAAATATTCCGGAGTATACGAGTATAATAGACATGACATGAATTCTAAAATAATTTTAAGACATAATTATTTTTTATCAAGAAGAAGAAGAAGAAAAAAATGACATAATTAACAATTACTTCCAACACGAATACAATCACATAAGAAACAACAACAAATAAATAAATAAATAACATATTTTTTTCCTTTTTTAAAAAGAAAAATAAACATGTAATTTTTCCCATCACCAAATATTATTTTTTTTGTTCTACGGAAAATTGCACATATTCTTTTCATTCGCATTTTAGCCAATTGTGATTTCCAAAAAAAAAAAAAATTTCATTCAATCGTGACAAATGGATATTTTTTTTTAAATTTTTTGTATGATAAATGTGTGTTAGTGTTTCTAAGCTACATTTTTTTTAGCAATTTTTAAATTCATATTTTCTTTCAATACAGAAAATTATTGTGACGTTTTTTTTTATTTTTTGTGCAAAAAGTGCATAATTTTTACAAAATGTTATTTTTTTTGTGCTAAACTACAACTGTTTTGTTTTCTACAGAATCTACAAAATTGCCAATTTACAAGAAATTTTTATAGAAATTTGAAATAGATGTTTTGTTTTTTTTTTTTTTTTTGTTTTTAGGAAAATTAAAGGAAAAATGACGTTCTGAAATATTTCTAATATTTTGCTTTGCTTTTTCGTTGTTTTATAAATTTTAAATTCAAAATTTTTCAAATATTCTTAACACACATTTTTTTTTCCATAAAAAGCAGTAAGTTGTTTGTTTTTACAGTTTTTCATAGAAGAAAAATCATCGTAAATATGCTCAAATAAATTCGGTGAATAAAATCAAATTTTAAAAATGAAGAAAAATTATTTTAAAAAGAAAAAACGTGACTAAAATTAAATTAATTATAAAAAATTTAATCAAAAGAAAAAATTAAAATTAAATTAAACTTTAAATTGTGAATTTTTCATTCTTTTCGAATGAAATTAGTTTTCTCTTTCTTTTACTCCACTTAAATTCCAAACTAGAGTGAATGCAATGGCATATAAATCTCATTCGAGTATCATTTGTTTCGACAAAGGAAATTTTTAAGTAACATATCGATAACGAATCCCTTTTTGTTAAAAATAGTCTCTTTGGAACAAGCTTATAATTTTGTTTTCGAATTTCGAACTGAATTTTGTTTTTCTTCTAGTCTTCTAGAAAAATAGAATTTTATTGACGTTTATTTCGCTTGGAAATGAGTGAATCACGTGTAAATAAATCGAAAAAAAACATGAAATTCGAAAACATAATTTTCGAAAAAAATAAATCAGACCAAAGAGCTTGTTTTAATATTTCATTCCTGTTTAGAGAGAAATTAATTTTTCAAACATAAAACTTTTCTTGAAAATTACCACTTAACGGTCGTTTTTTTTTCGCTATCTTTCTATGTTTCCAGAAAATTTCAAGGGAATCGCACAGAAAACTGTGAAAATTTTTCGAAGGATGCCAGTTCTTTCAAATTAACATGTTATTTAGAAAAAAAAAATTATGTCCAATTCAATGAAAGAAAGTAAATGCCCGGTTTGTTAAGTTTTTAAACTTTATAGTGAAGGAGGTAGTAGGATGCACTCAAACAAAAGAGTTTAGGATTTAGATTGGCGGGATTTGGTATCTACAAACACTCAGGCAAAATAATTTTTTTTAATGTTATTTGCTTGACCAACTTCTGTATTTTTCTATTCCCTTGAAAATTTTTGGAACTATAAAAATTTTTTTTTCCCAATTTCTAATATTCTGTTCCCAAATGTATCATTTGAAACTAATTTGACCACTACGTCACTTATTGGTTTAATAATTTGAACATTTCTCCCTTAAACCAGAAAAACAAAAAAGAAAAAGCTTAAATCTGAGATTTTTTTTTTGCATTTTATGACCCATTAAATGGAAAATTTTCAAATGAAACAAAACTAAAAACTAAGAAAATTAAATTAAATAAATATTGCAAAAAAAAAAAATTAACTAATTTCTTAAACTTAATTTAAAAAAAAAAAAGATGTGAATTTAAAATGCAAAAACAAAAAAATTAATAAATAAAAATTTAACCAAAAAAAAAAAAAAAATAAGCGTGTACTAACTAAAAAAAAAAATCATTTCAATGAGATAAAAGAAAATTTAATGAAGGAAAAAAAAATGTTTTTTTGTTTTATGAAAAATAAAATTAAAACGAAATGAATATCACCTGTCCATGGATCGTTGATACGAGCATTTTGTTTGTTTTGATTAGAATTTATTAAATTACTACCACTTAAACTGCTAATTGGTTTAATAAAATTATTAAATTGTTTTATTGTTGTTGCATTTGTTGATGATGTTGTTGTTGTTGTTGTGGTAGAATTATTATTATAATTTGATAATGATGATTGTAATTGTGACTGTGATGTAGATGATGATGATGATGATGATGTTATCATTGATGGAATATTTGGTGGAGGATTATTCCATGCATTTAACCAATCAACTGAATCTAAATCAATATTATTTGATCCTTTTGTTGATGCTGTTCCATGTGCTGTTGATGATGTTGATGTACTATTTGTTTTATTTGATAAAGATTGATGAGATCCATAAACACGATTACGTGTAAAATTTGAAGTTTTTTTATCAAAATTATTATTATTATTTAAATTACTGTTATTATTATTATTATTAAAAATTGTGGATAAATTTTGTTGGGAACTATACAATAATTGGTGATGGGAATTATGTTGATTTTGTTGCAATTGTTGCTGTTGTGTTTTTAATCGGGATGGAGGATAATGGCGGTCATTATTTTTAATACATAAAGAATTAGAAGAAGATATATTTGAAGAAGAAGAAGAAGAATTATAATCAATATATAAACCATCACCACCATTAATACCACCAATCCCGCTTAAATTTTTATTATTATTATTATTATTGTAAAATGTGTTCGTGTTATTATTATTATTTATTCCATTTAATCCATGTCTATTCGCACCTCCGTTTGTTCCCATCATTCCTGTTTGATTTTGTTGTTGTTGTGATGTACCTGCATCAATATTTAATTCAGATAATGTTTTTGGTGTAAATTCTGGTTTTGGACGACCTTCAGCTTCTTCACGTCTGAAAATTTAAGGAGAGAAAAGTTTTTTAAAAAAATAAAAAAACAAATCGACAGAACTAGGAAAGAACAACTTTGTCCATTTTGAGTCATTTATTTATATATACGGCTTCAAATCAGTCTTTTTTTCAATACTCAAAGGACAAAAAACATATTATACTCCAACTTTAAAGTGTCTTTACAATCGGGTCGAAATTTTTTTTGTTCAGAAATGAATTGAATGGATATCCTTGTTATAGCTTTGAGTCTTATGAGTTCAGAAAACGTATCCTTTATTCGATACTCCAAATATTTCGTGTGTTAAGATAATTGAAAAATTGTTGACGTCTAGTAAAATATGCTTTTTATTCCGTCGAAAATGCAATACAAAGGAGTACCGGTCCCAAATAACTCTTTGACTGTCAGCTTGGCAGAAAATGTACAAGTCAAGTATTAAAAAATTCTGCAAAAGGTACAAATGTCTTTACGAGTTTCCAGTCTTAAAAAAAATATTCGCAGAAATTAAACATTTTTTTAGTTTCCTACAGCAAAATCTTAATGGATTTTCGCATTAAATTTCACGTATATAAATCAACCGAATTTTATGAACAAAGTTTTCTTCCTTAATTTTTAATATTTTACAATGACAAAAAAAAAAAAAATTACTTTTGTTGTAGAGTTTCTGTCAAACCTCTCAATACTTCTGCACACTGTGAATGAAAATCATATAATGCTTCTGAAAATGTCACTAATTGTGATATTTGTTCAACCTAAAAAAAAAAAAATTTTTAGAAAATTTAAATATGAAAAATTAAAATTAAAATTAATTTAGTTTCCATCAGGAAAAAAATTATTCACTTTGAAAAAAAAAAAATCCTTTTTTTTAAATAAGAAAATTCAACTTACATCATTTTCCAATAAATTAAACATTCCCATTTGAGCTAAATGCAATGATTCTGCAAATTTTTCTTCAGCACTACGTATTTCATCGTCTGTAATATGAGATCCTTTATTGTTTTTCATTTGTTTTATAACAAATTTTTTTTTTTTTTCAACAAAATAATTTACAATAATAATTTTAAAAAAAATTTTTAAAAAATTATACCATTTTAGCGATAAAAAAATTTTTTATTATTTTTTTATTTTTTATTCAAAAAAAAAATTATAATTAAATTTAACCAATTTTAGCGATGTAACGTTGAAAAAATATCCATCATGTATGTGTGAATAAAAAATGTAAGGATTGCAGGTAAAATGATTAATCCAATAAACGAAAAATTCAAACCAATATATATGATGAACCAAAATATTTTTATTTTTTTTTACATTTATCAGGTAAATGAAAATAAAAAAGAAAAAGAAAAAAAAATTTCGAATTAATTAAAAATGTCAAAAATAAACAAAACACAAATTTACTTAAAATTAAAATTCTTAAAACTACTTAAGCTAAAATTTTGATGAGAGAAAAAATGATTAAGGAAGTTGATCCTGGAAATAAAAAATTAAAATGTACTATATAACAAAAAAATTATGCGAAATACAACGATCATTGAAGTCGACTTAGCCAATCCTCACCTTCCAATGCTGGTAACGTGGGAAATTTTTTGAGAGATCAGATAACCAATAAAGGTGGTATAGAGGGGTCACGGCTAACGAAATCATGTTCACAAAATCAGAAGCCAAAGGCTGACAACCTATATTTCCTAAGTGCATTGTTACAAAAACAAGGTTCGATGGGCTCCAGCGCCAGATAGATGGATTAATCGAAAGCATAAAGAGAAATTTAAAGGATTTTTGCTCAAAATTTTCTTACGCTCTTTCTTCTTTTTCGTTTTTCGGATTTTCAGACAGTACACTTTAGTGACACTATAGAATTGGTTTCGTGGGAAACTTTAAATTAAAATCTAATTTTCCTCTAAAATAAATTATTTACGAAAAACAAAAATTTAGAAGACTGATTGTGAGTCCATATTGGAAACATTTTGGAACATACATTCAGAGAAAAACTAAATCTTGGAAAAGTTCTACATATATGAAAACTGCTACAATTTAAAATTTGACCAAAGATTGTAAATGGTTTGGACTCTAACATTTCATTCATTAAGCATTACGATACTGAGTAAGGAATGCATTCTACAGAACTTAAATTTAAAATGAAAAATGAGAAAAAAAAACAAAAGATCTTCGAAAAATAAAAATCGTGATTAATTAAAAGAAATCAAAAATAATAAAATGATTGTTTTTACATCGAAAAAAACGTCGATTTAATTATATCTATCCACTTTACACTTTTATGGTGTCTAGCGATAAAATTCGAATGAACTAAATTTGTGTTACTAAGAAAATGTAAAAAAATTGTAAGATAAAAAAATTAGACAAAATTGAGTACCAGACGTTCTTACTCCTCGTATAGGACTTCCCATTGGTGAACGTACTGTTTGAATTATTTTTAAAGAAAAAAACAAGAAAACAAATTTGATTTTTTAAATTAAAAAAAAAAAAAAGGCAAAACTCCCATAATGTGGAAAATAAATTAAAAGAAAAAAAACTAGAAAATTATTGCCGATTGGTACAAAAATGAACAACAAAATAACTGAAACAAAATAAAATTCGAAAAAAATTTTGAAGATAGTGAAATATGGCTTGTTTTTGGACCAATCAATTAAATTTTTTAATTTCTTAAAAATAAATTTAAATTAAAAAAAAAATAAATAAAAAACAAAATAAAATTTATTATGAATTATTTTACCTTTTGCTTGTCGTCTTCTTTTGCAATCAAAATCAAGACGTCTTCCCTGCAATTTCTTTCGGTGGTGCTAAATTCAACAAACAAACAAAAAAAAATTGAAATTCCATAATTAGAATTTTTTTTTAATAATTCAAGAAAATATCTTATGTATACCATAACTTCCTTTAAGTCTTTGGTTTGTAAATGATGAAGTGGTTCTAAGAAGTTTTGTTTAATATTATCATCCAATGAATATTTAACATCAGCCATTTGTTTTAATGATTCACCAAATTCAATAAGTGCTTGTGCTAAAAAAGGAAAGATATTTGTCCATGATAAAAATTTTAAATATTCCAAAAACTTTGGAAATTTCATTCAGAATCGGAATATTACAGTAAAACTTGTCGAACGCCAGTTAAGAGAGCAAATAATAGAAGAGGTTATACATTTTCAATCTGCAAGTTGCAAAAGTTTTCAAATTAGGTGTTATTTTGGATAGTAAATTATTACTTGCTTATGGAGCCCATATTTTACGGAATTTTGTATATTCCGAAACCATCTCAGAAATCGAAAAAGTTACCTTTCCTTTAAGATGCCGATTTGTGACACGTTTTACTGTAATTCAATTATTTCCTTGTTATTGTTGTTATTTCCTTCTTCCAACTTACCGAATATACTATCTTCACCCAATTTTTTACCATATGTAAGCATACAATCAGCTAATAAACCTTCTGGCTGTGGATAAGTGTTTGTTTTAGCTTGACCAGATAATTTTGATATACCTTTAACAGCTGCCATTTTAGCACGTGCTGTTGGATTTGGTTGTAAATATTCTTTTGTTTTAGCTTGTAATTCTTCAACTAATTCAACTGTCACGTCTGTTTTCTAGTTAAAATTCAAAATAAAAAAAAGGTGAACAAATAAATCAATTTATTTTTTTTGATTTCAGAAACAAAAAAAAAATAAAAAAGAAAAATTAAACTTACTCTTTCCATTTCCATGAAATCCATATCAAGTTTGGTGCCTTCTGCACCACCCATCTTCTCTGTGACATACTTTAAAAAAAAAATAAAAAAAATAAAGAAAATAAAGAAGAAACAAAAATTTAATTAAAAAAAAAATTTTTGTAGCATTTTCATATGAAAATTTTCTAAAGAACAAATTTTATTCTTTTTACTCATGTTTCCCAGATAGTAACCAACTTTGTTTTTGTTTTTTTTCTAATAAAAGACAAACACGTGAAAATGATGAAGCAATTTAGGTATTCTTCATTTAATTTCAAAAGAGACAAAAAGTCAATTAAAAAAAAGTTTATTTTAATTTAAAGAAATTTAAGTGATTTCCCAAAAATTAGACCTTCAAAAGTTTGATGTAATTGACAAAAAAAAAAACTATGGAAAAGTGGAACGTTTTTTCTTTTCTCTCTTTTATCCCATCCGAGAACAACTGCATGTTTTCTTGTAGCTGTCTGTAGTCGACATAGAAAATTAAATTTGGAAATTTAATGAACCAAATTGAATCCTTTTCATAACTTCAATTCTTTGAAAATTCACTAATTGAATCAACAAAATAAAAGTTTAATGACAGTTTTTATAGCCAAGAAACGCTCTTTTGAACCTGTTGAAATTTTATAAACAACCTTGAAAGGTTCCTTCAACAAAACTATTTATAAAAATAAGCTTTGAAAAAAATAAGAAATAAAAACTTTTTTTCAAAAAGTTCATTCTATGATATTTTCCTGATGCAATTTTCAGTAAACACTTATTCTCTGTAACTTCATATCCTTACTTTGTGAAGGTTCATAGTTAAAAAATTCGAAAAAATTATCAATTAACTTGGGTAAAAGCAAAAAACAAAATCTCAAATAACATTTCTCAAGTACTTCGGCTTTTATATACCTATACATACATATATACTTACTTCGTAGATGGAAAAATACATACATGAAATTTTCTCATGCAATTTATATGAATGACCATGACCTTAGGTCGTAATTATTTTTTCGTAATGAAACAATAGAAAATATCGGAAAAAAAAAATGTTTATCTTTCGTTTAAATGTTTATTTTTTCTCTTTATTTTTGCAGGATTAAATTTCATAAAAAAAAACCATTTGAAATTTTTTAATACATATCCTAGCTTGTAAACCTATATCCTATACCTAATATAGCAGCATTTGCATTTTTTCTTTTTGTTTTTCATTCATTATAAACACTCATTTATTGTTCATTAATCCTTGATATCAAATTCATTAATACTGAGAAGAAAAAAAATCTATTATTTTATTTTCCCATTTCATTTCATGTTCCTTTTTCCAATGTGTGTTTTTTTCTTTCTAACAAATCCTTCATAGATATTTCAATTTTTCTTTTTTCTCTCACATAACTTGTGTATCCTTGTGGGTTTTGTTTTTTGTGTGTATGTATGTACTTACAAATTTTCTATGAAATACAAAAACAAAGAAGAAGAACATCATCATTATCATTACACTCATGATTAAATCCTTCTTCTTCTTCTTCACATTTTTCGTTTTATTTCTCTTTTTCATTTTTTTTTCCAATAAAATATATTCTGGAACATTAGTAAACGAAAAAAAGAAAAAAACAAATTTAGGTCATGGTCATGATTTAAATTCAATAGAAAATTTTCCCATTATATTGTCCCTTTTCTTCCTTTAATATTCAAATTATATTCTCTATCTTTTTCTATATTATTGACTGACATATATTTTTCAGGATAAAATCAACTTTCAAACACTATGTGCACGTTAAGTGGTAAAACCGGTTATTTTGCGCTATAGTTGTAACAATAATGGTATAATTTTTTTCCAGTTTGGTATAATAAGAATCATTCAAAATAATTTTAGCTTCACGGTTGTAATACACTCATACTCTCGTTACAACTGGTCGTGCCAGTCTTCAGATGTAATTTGAGCAGTTGTAAAAACAGATTTTATAACCGGTTTGCGTCGTTGTTACAACTACCTAATGTGTACAGGCTCAAACACATTTCATTTTCAACTCACCCAACAACAACAAAAACAATTAGTATCCGTCTTGACTGAATTAAAAATTTTTTGGATAATTTTCATTTTTTCTTTCTTCTTCTTCAAAATAATGACTATATAACGATCGATGATGAAAAGGGTGATAAGGACTCAGAGGAAAAATGGAGATACAACTGAGAAATAAAAAATTTCCTTGAGTAGAAATTTATTCAAACGAGTATTGCCTTGGTAGTTGTGACTTGTAAGAATAAAGATAAATATAAAAAACGAAAACAAAAACATAAAGTCTAAGAAAATATTTTTAAAAAAGTTGTTAAAGGACATATTTCTTATTTTCCCTTTCCCATTACTTTTTTTTTTCCAACACACAAAAGATTGTAGTACTCATGTGTTACACTGATATCTTTTTAGCGTACACAAATTCAAAAGAGAAAAACGTAAAATGGTGTGTTAACAATAAAAAAAAAAATTGACATATTTAACTTAGAAGACATTTTCAAATAAAAATGGAAGTTATTTATAAAACGAAAAAATTTGACAAATAAAAAAAAAAAACTAAACTAAAATAAAAGGATTTCTTTTGTTTTTCTGTACTCTTTCTTCTTCTACTTTCCATTTGTTTTACTCTTTTCATTTCGAACATTTGACCTCAAACAATGTGAAAGTTAAATTTTTACATTGAATTTTTTTTTTCACTTTAAAGTTTCTTATTTTTTTTATTTGATTTTTATTTTTAGAAAAACAATAAAGGAAATCTAATTCAACCTGCAAATAGAAAAAACACAGCAAGGATTCTAGAGAGCAACATGAAAAGAACAAAAAAAAAACGCACAGAAATGCTAAGAAAAACTTTTATATTGTGGAAGTGATTTAAAACTTAACAGACTGTGAATAAAAGGGATCCGATTCGCATCACACATATACATATAAAATTATAAATGTATGTATGGTTAAAAATTCAAATAATCTCTCGAAATTTACAAGGATTCACATGGGAAATTCTTGTTAATTACTTTCACTTTTGAATCTTTGGTGAATTTCCTCACAAGGAAAAATCAAAAGGTTTTCAATTTTGTAAACTTTAACAAGGTTTTTCAGGATTCCTGAGAAATTATTTGGTTGAACTGCAGTTTGTTGAAATTGTGATGATGATAATTGAAAATAACAGTAAATTAGTTGTGATGAAGATCAAAAAACTCAACGTACCATCGAATTTTTGTACAAATTATTATTTGCGAGCAAGGTTTTTTGACATCCTGAATGACTTAACTGAGATCTTTAATAAATGTATTTAAAAATCTGTATGCTTTCCAGAATGGGTCATATCATTTCCATTAACATATGGAAAGGCATTCACAATGGACCTTTAGCACTCTGAATGGACTCGTTTAGCTTAGTATAAACAGCCCGAACTATCTAATTCAATATTGTTTATTTAGTCTTGCAGTCGATAAAATAAAATTATGAATTCATTCAATTTTGACATTTATTATCTTGGGAATATAAAGTACTCAATCAAACTTTCACTGTATCATTTTTTATATTTATAAGGAAAATATATTTTTTAATCAATAAATTTGAAGAAAACAAATTATAAATAAAAAATTACAATAAAAAATATAACTCACTTGATTAGCTTTATTTATCTGTTTCTTCAAGCCTGCAAACGCCATGTTGCTTAATTAAATTTTTTTTAAACGTCTGAGAATCACCAGAAGAGGCCAAACAATGAAGACTCCTTAAAGCTTTTGTTTTAATCCGTCTTTTTTCTTATTTATTTTTTTTTTTTTAATTATTTAAGAATATCTTTTCACTTACAATGCAAATAATTTCACAAGATATATTTAATGACTAGCTAATTAATCTGAAAAGATATAAAGGAAAAAAAATAACAAAAATAATTAAAAGAAAATCAATAAATGCATAGAAAGCAAAATTATTTTATTTTACTGTTTTAAAAATAAATTAAATTTCAATAAGAAAAACTTATGCCTATTCGTAGCTTATAAAAGCCTATAAAAGCTTATAAAAGCTAATTAACTTTTATGTATTTTTATTTTTTTTTTTTTTTTGCACACAGAATTTTTTTTACACAAAATTCTTGAAATATTCTTCAACAAAAAAAAAAAATGTGAACAACAAAAACTAAATATGTGGGTGTGAGTGGATTTAACTCTTGATTGTACATTGTATACGTGGGATTCCACAAAAAAGATCACGTCAAATAATTTAAAAGGGCTTATGGAAGAAAAATAATGTCAACCATAACATAAGAAGACACTTAAAGGGGGGAAAAAAAAACAAGACAATCAAGGAAAACAAAAAAGAAACACACATGATCCTGCCGTTTATTAATATTCACCTTTAATAATTATTTTTCGCCTTTTTTTTATATTATCCATTAAAAAAGTAACATAATATAGACCTTCCTCTCTTCCTGACAAGTGGTAAAATATGAATTGATTTGTGACCTTTTTATATGTATTTATTTATTTATTTTATTTTTTTTTATATATTTCGAAAATAAACAAATTCACTATACTTGTATCAGAAGGTCAAAGGTTGTGTATGTAATTTTTTTTTTCCTCTTTTCTTCTTTTTCACCCTCTCTCTTTTAATCATTATTAAACTCATGGTCATGAGTTTCATTTTCTGATACAGGCACTACAGAAAACCAAAAAAAATGGTAAAGAATAAAAAACAACAGTTTAGTTCTTAATTGAATGTTGTTTGTTCTAAAATAGAAATAACGTTTATACAAAATGTCCTGAAGCTGATGTGTTTATTTAATGTACCAGCTAAATAATTTACGTAGAAAAAACAAAGCTAAAAACATGAAAAATAACAATTTTTTTTTTTGAATTTTAAATCAAAGTGAAAATCTTAAAGGATTGTTGCTTAAAGGACATGTTTTTATTTCAGGTGTTTATTTTTTTTTCCTAAATATTTTTGCAACAAGAAAAATATTTTTTATAATAAATTAAAAAATAAAAACAACACAAAAAAAAAATATATTTACCATTAAAAAGTAAACAACAATCAGCTCCTTTTCATAATAAATTTTTGTGTATGTGGGAGATTAGATCGATTCCTAGGAATCAGAAGTATTTAATAATATGAAAGCAGACTTCAAATAAATTTTTTTCAAAAGTCTCGAAAATATCCAGAGTTACAACTTCAAACTTTTGAACTATCTCCTTCCTTAAGGACATTATAAATTTTTCACTTTAATTCCACCTTATATCCTAGAACTCTCATGAAAAACCATTATTTTCACTTTTCTGTCTCTTTATCTGGCCTGAAACTGACTTTCTAGGGTCAACATTTTAAAAATCCTTTTTTAAAGGACGAATAGCAATTCTTTCAACAAGATAATTCTTTTCAATTTTTTTATTTAAATAAAAATAAAACTTTAGAAAAATATATGTATTTTTTTGAAAGGATTAAGAGGTGAAAAAATTGTTACAAAATATCGTAAAAAGCTTCCTATCAAATTAAATGCTAGAACTTACACAAAAAAAAAAAAAAAAGGATTTCATTAAATTAAATTAATATTTATTACGAAAATTAAATTTAATATGCTAAACGCCAAAGGATATCTTACAACCTTTAACATTTTTGAAAAATCAAAAGTCTTAAAATTGAATGAAATTTATATGTATGCTTAAAAAACAGGATCACAAAAGATTAGCTTTAAAGTCTTATAACACAATTTTTTAAATTTATTTTAAATCCTTTAAATTCTCCTTAAAGATTTTATAGGTGAAACATTTTACGTGAACGTTTTTTTTTTCTTAAGAATTCAATATTAATTTTTTTTTTAAATTTAATTCTTCAAAAATTCAAAAACAAAAAAAAAAAGTAACGAAAAAAATTACTTTCATAGATTTTCAACATTAATCAAAAAATAATCTTTTTCTTTTCGTCCTTTTTTTTTTTTTTTGATAAAAGTTCGTTTTGACATTTAAAAGAAGAAAAAAAAGGAAATCATCCTCCTACACACAATTTTGAAAATTACAAAAAATTCAATAAAGCACTTTAATGTGAATAAAATTTTTCAATTTAATAAAATTTCAAAAAAAAAAAAAAAAAAAAAAAAAGAAGTAGAAAAAACAAGTTACTTTGGTTACGATTAATTTTTTCCTCTTTTTTGTTCGATTCCTTTGAAATATGAAAATTATATGTAATGAAATATTCAATTGAATGTACGATTTAAGTACGTGTGTTCATGAACATTTATGATAAAAATATCAAAGACAAAAAATTTATTCATAATTTATACAAATGTGTGCGTGTGGGTGGAAAGATGGTTGTGGTATATAAAGTGAAAATTTTCATAAATTTTTATTAATTTTTTTTCTCATTATATGCAATCCTTATACTTGTGTATCTTTCATAAGGATCAATTCTAAGTAAATTCTAGGATTGAAAATTTATTATCATTTCGAAATTAATTCGAAATTTTAAATTCATGATGTGTGCTCGTTTGTGAATAATATTATTTTATTAGTGAAGCATATTAATACGAGTACTTCAAAAATTTTCCATTCAATTGTCCTGATACGTTAAAACGAAATTATTATAATTAAAAAAAGGATTAATTTGAACCCAATTCAATTTCCTTGAAAATTTTGTCGATTTAAAAATAAAAATTATCTAAAATTTCTTATGAATTTTCAAATGTGTTTTTAATGAAGAATTTTTCAAGGATAAAAGGAGAAAAATAAAATATGTAATGCGATTTTACTCAAAATTTAAAAATGAAATTTAGAATTTTATATGAAAATAAATTAGAATTTTACCGTTAAAAATGAAAAATTCTTTAAATTTTTTTTTTTTTTTTTTCAAAAAAGAATAAAATAAATTTGAAGGAAACTTCGATGGTATTTTTAAAAAATTATTAAATTTATTAAACGAAATGTGTTTTTTTTTTTAACGAAAAAAGTGCCTAAGATATTATCCTAATTTTTACGACTCCCAAACTTTGCACTAAATATGATTTTAAAGCCTGAAACCCACCAACGACTCTTGTACTAACGATTATGTTAGTAATTTTCAACAACAACAACAAAAAAAATTATCTCATTTTATGCTAATTTACAAAAAAAAAAAAAAAAAAAAAAAAACGTGAAAAATCTACTTTCAATTTTTTTTTTTTTTTTTAAATCATTCTGCCATCATATTTTTCGATGCACTAATAAACTAATTTATTTTAAATTTAGTAAGAAGAAAAAATTTTATCTTCATAAAAATGTTTTTATCTTTTCTACGGAAAATTAAAAATAAATTAAAAGCATATATGTATACTAATTCCCTTTTTCATGCACTTAATAAAACCATTTTATTTTATTTTTTTTTTTTATAACCTAACAGACTCTTGACGATAAAGTCAACGAACATGTAATTCTTTCCATGTTGTAAAGCACTTAATTAAAAAATATACGTTTTTTTTTCTTCTTTCTCTTAATTGTGTCATGCAATATGATAAACATAAAATATATAGAACATATTAAAATACCGTTATAAAGAATAGAGAGAAAAATGTAAAAATGTATGTAAAAGTATTATTACACAGGATTAGATACATCAGGTGTTTTTTTTTTTTTTTTGCTGCTTTCACTTCAAATTCAACGCCAGAAATAACCCTTAAAATTTTTATCCATTTTCTCACTGACAGCTATACAACGGGGTATATGTATTTTATGTGAAAATTTTAAAATGTCGACTTTAGAGAATTGTATATTCCAGAATTCAGTTTATTAAGTCCTTTCTTCTACATGAACATACTACATCGTGTCTACTTCTGTCATGTCCTGTTGCAAGGAACTTTCTCATGTTAAATGAAATATCGAAGAAAGCTACGAGAATATCCTGTGAGAATTTAAAATTATTCGGATTACAGAATCCGGAGATCTTCAAACTTAAAAACTGTGCCATCCGATAAAACAAAACGAAAAAAATTTATAGTACCGACGCAAAAGTATTAAAATAAGCCAACAAAGTCGAAATTGTGTGTGGTGGATTTATTTTGTGGGTTAATAATTTTTTTTTACTTTCATTTCCACATTTTTACTTTCCTTAAACTTTTATTGCACCCATTCCACCCTCTTTTTCTGTTTATACTTTTTTAAAAACGACGACACATACATGTGTATTCCTTTTTTGTCTCATTTTTTAATTAATTTCTTTTTTACATGTTCACTTGCTGAAATAACATAGATAACCTATTAGTAGAATGTACATACAAAAAAAAAAAAAGAACGATAGTGTAACAATTTTGTGCTCTATATCATCACATATCATCAAAAGTAGTTCCTATTTTTAACTCTTTTTTTTTTTTTCTTTACAAATTTGAAAATCTCTCATGTACAATTTAGAGAGAGAGAAAAAAAACAAACGATTAAAATATGTTATAAAAGTTTGATGTTTGCTTTTTCTGTTGAAATGTTCGTTTTTGTTCCATATTTTGTTTTTGTTTTTTTCTTGTTTACCTGGATTTTTACAAAACATATTCACCTACATTTTTTTTCTTTTCATTTTTTTCTCTTTTATTCTGAAATAGTTTTTTTTTTTCGTTGCATTTGTGTAAACATGATATCACCACGGGCACAATACCCCAGTCAGACCGATATCAAAATACCAGAAGCAAGTTAAATTTTTCTCTTATTTATTTTTTCAGCTTTTCATCCTTTCACCTTTCTTTTTTTTTTTTGCTGTTGTGTGATGTGTGATGAAGAAGATAGTGAAAATAGCTATTTTTAAAAGCTTAATATAAAGTTTTTTGTTTTTTTTTATTTTTTTTTTTTTTATCATAAAAATTTGTTTTTTCATGATTTTTTTTTTGTTGTAATGCAGTTTCAATCTTGTTTATAGAGAAAAAAAATAATACATATCCTTTATTCAAAATATGTCCTACACACACATATTTTGTATCTAAATTTAGATATAGGTATGATGTAGATACGTGGTGAACAGATAAGTGTTTTTTTTTTTTTTCAATTATGTTTCTTTTCTATTTTAGGTATTTCCGTAACTAGTTTTTTTTTTCCTTGAAAATTTCAAATTAAAAGATGCATATGGGTTGTGTATTTTTTTTTTTTTGTCAGTTATAAAAATTACACCAATAACTACTGTACATCCCTCTACACAGGTGAATGTGGGAGGAATATTTTTTGTACAAAATGAAAATTGAATTTTGTGACATAAATTGCAAGGTATTTATATTTATGAACGTAATAGGTATATAAAATTGTTGTTGTTTATGTTTTATTATCCTAGCTGGATGACATCCTAATTATGAAAGTTTTTAAATTAAAACACACCGGAAACATGTTCAATAATAAAGTTTATATTTTTTTTTTTTTTTTTTTTTTTTTTTTTTGAATTTTATTTTATCAGGATAACAATGATAAAAATCAAGGTAAGATAAAAAATAAAAACTACCTTTCCTATCCTTTTTATTTTTTATTTGAACCCTAAGAAAACACCCTTAGAAAAATATTTTGCAAAAACTTCAATATTCTCCTCCCACGAAAAAATATTTTTTTAATTTTCAAAAAAAAAAAAAAAAAAAATGCTTGTGAGAAATTTAAAAATTTTTTCCTCATAATTTTAAAGAAAATTTTCAAATCTCTCACCTTGAAACTTTTTCATATTTATTACATGAAGGAAAGAAGATGATGACTGCCTCATCTCAAAAAGTTCAGCCAGAGTTCTTTGGAAAAGAAGTCAGAAAAAATTGGAAAATGAATTTCAAGGATACTGATATATCCTTACGGCAATTTCTCGTCTTTTCTCACTTGGACTTTCCAAATAAAACTCGTTCCTTTAAAAAACTGACTTAAAAGAAAAACCAAACCTTATTTCGGTTCAAATTTCATCCTTTTCTTCACAAAAAAAAAAAAAAAAAAAAAAAAAAAAATTCCACACCCACGCTTTAATAAGAAATTTCATATTTTTATTGTCTTTTTCCAACTTGTTTAAAAGTTTATTTTTTTTATGTTTATTTTTTGAAGTTTGAATACAGAAAGCTTCATTCTTATAGATACAATTGCTTCAAGGTACAAATTTACATAATTCTCATGTTTCAATGTAATTTTCGAAAAATTATTTCAATTTTTTTTTTTTTTCATATTTCAAACTCAACAAACAAAAATAAATTATTTAAATAATTGAAAAGGGAAAAAAGGCAAATGTTTCGTGCTCTAAAAATAAAAATATTAATTAAATAGAGAAAAAAAAAATTAATAAAGGTAAATGTCCTATCAAATACACTTGGTAACATAATTTTCTACGATTTCTAGTGAAAAATAAGTATATTTTAAAAAAAAAAATTAAACTGAATTGAAATCATGTGTCTATATTTACTATTTTTAAAATCTGGCAACATTTATGTCTGGAAAAATTTATATATATTTTTTTTTAATGTAAAAACTAACAAAAACTCAATAACATTAATAAACTGAAAATACATACATAAATAGCTTAAATTTCATGTTAATTAATTTATAACCACAAAATTCAATATGAATATTATGAGGTTTTCTTCATATGTCATTTTATTTTGCACACCTACTACATCACCTGTATTCACCTCATGATAATATATAATTATTGCTTATAACATTGAAATTGAACATTTCAAAATTTTAAATTATTTCTCTTCGTTATTTCTACAAAATATTACTTAGTATCCCTTTTAATATTCATATAGAGATAAATTTAGATGAGTAAATGATGTGCATCATTTTTTTACAGGGTGTTCAAAAAAAAAATAATTTTTTTGAATGTATGTATGGCATTTTTTATGCGAAATCCTTATTTGTTGGTAACAATTGTAACAGCTTCAAGAATCAAGATTGGTTTATGATTACTGTTTTTTTTTTTAATGTGCCTAAGAAAGGTTGAAGGCAGCCAAATGTTGAAGATTTTCGAGTATCACTCTATTATCTTAGAAATATCGATTCAAAAGCAAAAACAGATTTAAAAAGGAATTTCATCAAAACTTCATTGGTATCATTCAATATCGAAAGGATATTGATCTCTAATGTCGAAATTTATTGATATATGTGAAATTTCGAAATAGAACTTTTTAAATTTCGAAATACATAAATCTTCTTAGTTCATTTGAAACACCCTCTAGCTATATACTGAATTTTACTTAAAATACACACATAAATGGTACATTTTTAGTATATATATTAAAATGTGGTTTTAGTGAAAATAGAATTTATTTTTTTTTTTCAATTGATCTTGTTGTTGTTTTGTTTTGCTTTGTATACCATGATGTCTGCATCGAACAGAGGAAAAAATATTGTTGTTATGCATGTATATGTGTTGTCGTTATATGGCACTTTTATGAAGTTTCATAATTATTGTGGTTTCATTTAATCTAAGAAAATTCTTCTTCTAAAATACAAAATGAAAATAAACATTAAATTGAGTTCGTCAATAATGTATGATTCTCCAATATACATACTTTAAAAACACATACACATACATACACACGATATGTAGGCATGATTGTAATATTTTATTCATAAACCATTATAAAAAGCACACATCTATACAAACACAAACAAAACAAGATACATACATTAAACATTTTTTTATAATTTATTTTTTAACTCATCCTTATATTAAGTTTGTAATCCCTATAGACATTCCATATAAATCCTTTCTATAGTATTTTTCAAATTGTATATATTTTAAAATTACCTTTCTTCGTATCTTTTTCATACAAAAACAAAAAAAGAAGGATATGTTTTGTAGATTTATGAACTAAATACATAAAATATTCATAATTCAAATGCATTTCAGTTAATAAAAAAGAAAAAAAAAATGCATTAGGAGGGAAGGACGAAGAAGGAAAAGTAGTGAATAAATATTATCCTTATCTTTAATTAAATATGTGAAAACAAATTTATTCAAATGCATAAGTGGTATAATCACGAGCAAAAAAAATAAAAATTAAAAAAGGATTTCATGCTCCTAATATTTTAAAAGAGGAACAAAACAAACATTGTATGTTTCAAGATAGAATAAAATGTAATTAATATCAAAGTTTCTTTGTGTGTGTGTGTTTTTTTTTATTTTACTTTCTTAATTTACTGTAAAGGATTGCACATTTGCTATAATAACAGCAGCAGGAGACACAAGGATAAAAGATAAAATTATGGTGCAACTGATGGAATGTAACAAAAAATCTTTTTCTTCTTCTTCTTTATTTGTTGAACAAAAGTAAAAAATAAAATACTGAAAGGATAAAGCATAGCAAAAAATAAATTACTGCTAAGTATATTCCTGTAAGTTGGTGATGACATTTTAAATTAGAATTTTTTTTTTTCAGACACAAAAAAAAAAAAGCTATCACCGGAAGCGTATAAACATATTTTCTTAATAAAGGAAATTACAGAATAAAGGATAATATAATTAATTGAGAATAAAAGGTTCATAATGTTTTATTTTTATCCTGAAGGATACACAAAGATGACATTCGTAAGATCTGCTAGAAGAATGTGTGGGTTGAGGAAGGATGCAAGAGAAAACAATTACAGGATATAAGAAATTCTTTTATAAGATTAAAGTGACATTTAACTTTTTTTAAACTGAAATTTTTTGAAACATGATGATTTTTAAAAAGGATTTATATTAAAGATTTTTCACAGTCTGATTTTGATATTCAAGGAAAAACAAAATTATTTAAAAATCCAAGATTTTGTAAAAGAAAAAATGATTGTGCATTAAAAATTCCTGTTTTGGCTCGACAAACAATGAGAAAAATTAAAATAATAAAAAAGAAGTTCAACAAATTAAAAGTTAAAACTCAAATATGAAAGCAAACAAGAATAACAAGAAAAAGTTTAAATTCAAGTAAAAAAAAAATTCTTCTTAATCCTTAATTTATATCACCCACATATGTTGCACTATATAAACTGTTTTTCACAAACTATTAAAAAATTATAACTCCTGTATTTTCTTGATTTATGAGCGCCTTAAAACAAATTATCCTTTTTTTTTTTTGTTGAAATGTTTTCCTGCAAAAAAAAAACTGTTTCTTTTTTTTTTCTGTAGAAATACCAGCTGTGATAAAATGTATAATGACACAGAATAAACTTTCAACAATAAAAACTAAAGGCAATTTGATAACAAATACCGTCTTCTTAACTGTCAAACTTCATAAGTGCAATTTTTCAATTTAAAAAAAACTTTTTTTCCGTTAAAATACAGGCCAGTCACAGTTTTATAGAACCTGATAAATCCTTAAAAATTTCGAAAATAAATCCTGATTAGTACAACATGCGAATTGTGATGCCATTTGGAAGAACTGTCATCTTATGAATTTTTCACAAACGTACTTATGCAGCTTGACAGTTAGACGACCGACGATATGCAAAATGTATCCTACATAACACACATACACTGGAATCCTTTAAGAATATGCAATCATTAAGGAAAATGTTTTAAATCCTGATAAGTACACAATTGCACAAAAAAAAACTTTGTCGGGTTAAAAAATAAATTTCTTATTTCCGAAAGTGCAATATAAAAAATTTAAAAATATTATAATTTTTGACACATTAGAAGGCGAAAAACAAAAAAATATATATATCATTATGAATTTATTTGAAAAGCATAATTTGTGCACAGCACGAAGTTTTTCTTCTTACGTCATCATCATTA
Organism: Bombylius discolor; assembly: GCA_939192795.1. Classification (NCBI taxonomy): domain Eukaryota; kingdom Metazoa; phylum Arthropoda; class Insecta; order Diptera; family Bombyliidae; genus Bombylius; species Bombylius discolor. The sequence continues at coordinate 3,088,333 of OW584242.1, forward strand.
TCATCACCCTTTCATTACACATTACCATGAATTTTCTTTTTAATGAGTTCTAACAAGAAGAAAAAAAAAGAACAAATCAGGAAAGGAAAACTAAGTAAGTAGGTAATAAGTTTTTTTTTTGCCAACATTAAAAGAAATAAGTATGTTCCCCTAGAGCGGAATATCATTAAAAAGAATATTTAGGGAACACTAAAGAAAAAACTAGAAAAAAAAATTGGACCAAAAAAACAAAACGTATTTACCAAGTTCCTAAAATGACAAAAATTTAATTTTTTTTTTTTGCTAGACACAAAAAATGTGCAAAACAACGATAGCTACAATTTCTTTATTTTTTTCTTTCTTTAAGCTTTTTTCTCCTTGTTAGAATTTATTTGAAAAGTTTTTAAAAATAGTTAGTTTTTACCGGGTCATATAATTTTCATTTATGTCCTGATTTTTCTTATCGTTTTCAAACCAAAAATCTAAAAATACTTAAAGGAGCCAAGAAAAACAACAACAAAAAAATTTAATAAAGGAACAGCAACTTTTGTATACACTCATGAAATGATATTTTTATTTTTATATCTAATGATTTTTTTTTTGTGTGTATGTAACACACATGATACATTTTTTTCAATTGTTGCATGTTCAACACTGCAGAGGGCACCGTTTATTTAACATAGCCAAAAACAAACTTTTGTGTATAGTCTAAATTTTAAAAGTTGAGGTTTTTTCGCGCATATGTTTTACATGGCTTTGTGATCTTTTTTGTGTAGATATACGAAAGAAGAAACGTGTTACAACAACAAAAACGCATGTGTGTAAGTATCTTTTTTTCTGCGCATGTTTTTCTAGTATAATACGAAACCTCAACTCTTAAAATTCTGACTATACGTCATGTTGAATGAAAATATAATTATTCCTTGCAACAAAAATATTGGACATTCAATTCTACTCCTCTTTTTTCTTATTCGACTAGTCTTATATTCTGCTCGAGAAAAAAAAACCGGTTTTTGCGTTCAACTTTCAACAAATCGACCAATGTATCATGGGTGTGAGTTTGTATTCATGTATTTTTTACTTTCTAAAATTTCCGGAATCGATGTAGTACCTAATAGTTACACGAAAAAAAAAAATGAAGAATTTTATACAACATTGCACAACAATAAAAGAAAAAAAATAACACTTTCATATTTATAGAAAATGGAAAATTGGTAGTTATTTGTTTCGTTTTTAGGTATTTATTATTTTTTTTTTTACGTAATTGAAAATTCTTATACATAAACTAGGACAAATTCTATACAACAACAAAAAAATATATTTCTTCCACAATTTGTTTTAAGGATGTTTTCATATACTGTGAGTTTTGCATTCACGATATAAAATTCAAAATGTTTGAAAATAACCTTACACCACAGGATTTTTATTTCCTATTTTTTTTTTTTTTTTTTAAAGAAGGAAACAACCATGTTTTTGAACATAAAAACTTTTCCTTCTCGTTAACTACCTATATATACTATATATTTGTATATTTAATGGGTTTTACAAACTATGTACTTGTACACAAGAAATTATTTAATATTTTGCAATATTTTTACAATTTTTTTTTTTTTTTGAAAATTACGAATAAGCAAAATTTACAATCCGACAAGTTTTTAGGTTATTTTTAAACAATAAAACTTCGGAAGTTTTAATTTTTAATTGGAAAAATAAAAAATAATAAAATTTAGAGAAAAGGTACCAATCTCGAAATACCTTGAAAATTTCTCCTTACTTCCACCAAATTTGATACAATTCGTCGTGTAAAAGGAAAATACATAGTACGGATTGTTTTTTTTTTTTTTAATGAAAAGTTTTAATTAGTTAATTGTTTTTATTCAAAATGAAAAAGAAAATTATTTTTAGGGAGTATAATCTCAGCTCGAAACTGATAACTTATTCCTTTAAATTTTAAACTCTTGTCGAATTTATTTTGTCTTAAATTAAATTAAAATAGAATTTTTATTTTTTTCTTAAATTTTTTAATAATTTAGTTTTTTTTAAAAAAAAAAAAAAAAAAGGTCACTTACAATTTTATATTCTTGACAGACCACACAAGATAATTTCTAAAATGATCCAAATTCAACTGAAAAGAAAAAAATGATAAATAAATTTGAATTATTTTTACTTCAACAAAAAATTATGAGAGTGATTTTTATGACAAATAAGAACATTTATCCTTTTTTCTAAATCTAAATTTAAAATTCTTTTAGTCTAAATCACTATAAAGAATCAAATTTATTGAGATATTTTACAGATGTAATAAAATAAATTCTATCCTTTCAAACTAATTCACAAAAACTGTTTATTCGGAATCATTTCAAAGCAAAAATTTTCGAATTTTAAAAATTATTCCACTTTTAACTCAATTTATAACTTTTATTAATTTTAAAACGATATTCTATCACAATTTTATCTGAATAACGTATACTAACGCACGTTTATTTAATTTACAGAAACCACGATTTAAGAGGAAAAAAAATCTAGAAGGATCAACCTACAGGACCTACTCGTAATCGAATATAAAATTTAATTTTAAAAATTTCAATAAACAAAACGTATACCACAGATTAAATTTAGTTAGCTCAAAAAAATTACACTTTAATTTTAACAGATTTTCATAAACTTCAACAAAGATAGCTTATTTCTTTAGGACAAAAATTTCACATACACATAATTCGGCACTTCATAAAAAATTTCATGTCTACCTAAACTTTTAAAAAATTTAATATCCTTTTTTTAACACTTCTTTGGAAAATAAAAAGTTCTTATTGCACGCTCTATACCAAAAAAAAAGACTAACAAACTAAAATAAAAATACAACACTTTAATTGAATTAACTCTGTGTGCCAAATTAAACTCTTTTTGTTTTCATGTACAAAGTCGATTTTCAAATGAAAATTAGACTTTTCAATGATCAGCTGATTACTTTAAAATACTTTTTCATATAAATTCACAACTAAATTTTCCGAAAAAAAAAGCTTTGAAAAAAAAACAAGCTTTCGAGGGAAGATTTCTTCAAAAAAAAAAAAAAAAACACAATAATTTGGCACACAGAATAAATTTTCAAGACATTAAATCTTGAAATTAATAATTTCTTTAACTTATACTTCAACAACTTTAAATAAATACTTTTAAATTTTCTATAATTGTTTTAAAATTCAATTTTACTCGTACCCTCATTTTCTCCAGACATATAACAAACGTGCATAAGTATATATCTAGTATATGTCCTTATGACTCAATAATTATTGACTTCTACAATTTTGCCGCAATAAATGCAACAACAAAAAAAAACATTAAACAAAAGAACAAAATGTTAAAGATAAATGTCATATACTAATTCTCAATAGATTATTTTCAATAGATCCTTATTTTTTATAATTTTTTTTTTTTCATGAGAATCCTTATTGATTACCTCATAATTAAACTACTGCAACAGAATTTCAATTCACTACAATAAAAAAAACAAAAATTTGTATTATATTTATAACTGTATGCTCGTGTATTGTGTTGTATTTTTAAAATGAAAAATAAAAAAAGGACAAAAAAAATAAGTATGTATATAAATCTTTGTTAGACTTTTTTTTTTTTTAAAGCTATATACACAAGCTACAAAATATACAAAAAGGATTCACCAGTAGAATTTCATGTAAAAAAAAAATGAAAATGACAACGAAGATATTGGCAAAGAAAAATAATAAAGGAAAAATACACTTCATAAAATGAAAATTGTGCCAAAAGCTTGGTAAAAAAAAAATAATAGGAAAAAAAATTTTATCATTGCCAGGAATTAATTTTGTGTGTGTGTGTGTGTATATATATATTTAGAGAATAAGGGTAAATCAATTAAATCGATTAAATCAATATAAATATGACTGATAATCCGATAGTATGAAAGGAAATTAATGAACTAAAAAAAAGGAATACATATAATTATCCTTATTATTAATTTTTTTTAAATTTTTAATATAGGCAAAATTCAGTAATTGTCACGAATATTTTACATTTTGCTGTTGTTGTTGTTGTTTTTTTAATTTCATCTGTAAAATTTATAAAAATTAAAAATTTTATTAAAAACAGATTTCATTTAAAATTTTTATTTTAATGAAGGTAATTTTTTTTTTTTTTTGTAGTTTTAAACACATTACTTTGGAACAGGAATTGTTTTTTGGTAAATTTTGGATACATAATGTATTTTTAAATTATTCCAGGCACATAGGGTAAACGCCAACACTTTTGTACAGCAAATTAGTTTTTTAAACCTCGACCTTTTTTCGTACATTTTTTTTTTTTTTCTTTGAATTTCTGGATTATGTATTCCGTATTATGTATTCGTATTTATTATGTACATAAAAACGATTATTTGTCATTAAGATTAATATATGTTCAAAAACAAAAACAATCCACCATTTATTCCAATAATTTGAAAAAACGTTACCTGTTATTAATGCAAATTGATTGATTTATGTTCCCTTTTGTTTTCATTGAAATTTCAATTAAGAGCTTGAAACGCAATTGAACACGGACACGATTTTAGTGGAATACGTGTACTTGATTCGTATTGAAGTGAATTTTCTGCGAAAATCATTTTCACAATGTTGATCTTCATTATAATTAATTTACTGTTATTTTCAAGATCATCGTTAGGATTTCAACAAACTCCAGTTCAACCAAATAATTTCTCAGGAATCCTGAAAAACCTTGTTAAAGTTTACAAAATTGAAAACCTTTTGATTTTTCCTTGTGAGGAATTTTTAATGGGTGTTGAAAATTATGAGGAATTGTTATTTGCAAAAAATGACAAAGTAACAAAAATCATCGGTACAAAATTCTTCAAATGTACTGGAAATTTATTTGGAAAGACTTCTAAAGAAGTAAAGAAATTACAGATACAACAACAAGAACTCAAATCAAAAAAAAGGTTGAAAAATTATATAAATCTTGAAAATTCTTTATCGATTGTTTATTTTTGTGATATGGATTCAACGATTTTGAAAGAAGCTAATAAATATTTGAATGATATTCGGTTATTGAAAATAATTTTCGTTAAAATATGTGATGAAGAATATTGGAAGGAGAAATCAATTGAAGAGTTTTTCACATGGACTTATGACAAACATCTGATGAACAGTTTAATTTTATTGAAAAATCATCAGAAGCAGATAGAAATTTATTCATACGATCCTTTTCCACAAGTTCGAGTAAAAATGTTAACAAAAAGTCCAATAAAGTATTGGTTCATTCCAAGTACTGAAAGAAGCTTGAAAAATTGGAAATTGATAGCAAAATATAAATTTGACTCACCGAGATCCTTCATACCTGAGAAGAAGGACATTAAAATTGAAAATTTAGAAGGTTATTTAGGAAGTGTATTTCGAGAATTTGTAAAATACATGCAAATTGAATTCACAAATCTCAGTTACAGTTACAAGTTTCATCCTTTACATTTCAATATAAGTGTATTTTTTCTTTTTATAAATACTAATGAATTACAAAGTAGTTATCCTTTGGAGATCATTAAATTTTGTTTAATTGTACCAATCAATAAAGAAATACCAAAATTCATGTACATCATCCATTCTTTCAAAAAAGAAGTATGGATTGCTTTATTCCTTACAATTGCGTACATGACAGTAATTTTACGTATTGTACGAATGTTAGAATTTAACCGAACCGAACATGCTGAATCATTTATTCAAGTTTATTCTGGAGTCCTATTTATTTCATTTCCTCGTAATTTTACAAAGGAACGAGCTTTAATTGTCAGTTTCATTTACATCGTGAACATGCTATTTGGATTTATTCTCACGAATATCTACTTAGCATCCTCAGCAAGTTTTCTTTCGAATGTTGTTTATGAACCGCAAGTGAACACTTTAGAAGAATTGATAGAGCAGGACATTAAAATTTTGGATCCTGGAAATACAATGCGAAGTTTTGAGAATGAAAAAGAAGTTTTAGGTCAGAATAGCCTTTTTGAAAATACTTCATTAACTCTTACAGACATAGAAAAACTAATCGTTGAAACTAATATTCGTAATTTTGAAAGGCAAACTCTTAGACTAAATACTTCTTACGCATTTTTTGTGTACAGTGACACAACTGACGTATTATTTAAACAACAAGAATATTTAAAACGTAAACTGTTTCGTCAATCAGATATTTGTGTTCAGAGAATATATCTTACATTTGGACTATCTATAGATTCGTTATTGGAAGAACCTTTAAAGATATTTTCAATGAAAGTAAGACAAACAGGATTGTTCCTTCATTGGAAAACCACTTCGTATAATGAACTTCTAAAACAAGGACTTATGACTGAGAGACGTGATTATGAGGATACTCGAAAAATTCTCGATTTGGAACATTTTAAAGTTTTGTGGATTATTTGGATAATTGGATTGTTAATTAGTTTTATTTCTTTCCTAATTGAATTATGGCTTAAAAATAAAGAAAATATAAATGATATTCTGAAGAGAAAATGGTTTAAAATAAGAAATTCATTACGAATTTATTACACTAAATATTTCTAATTTATTTTTTAAATTTTACAATGTGTTATTAATTTGAAATTTTTAAATAGAAATTGTAATATGAAATGAAATTATGTGTTATCCTTAAAAAAATAAAAAATTTAAAAAAAATTTTAAATAAGTTATTTTTTTTTACTGAAATATTAAAATTATTTTTTTAAAAATCCTTTGTACCTAAAGATATCCTGGTAATCTTTCATAAGTTTCACATTGTAAAATAAATATTCATCATAATCATTAAACTAATTAAATTTAGTATGTTAAAAAATCTTTTCTATATATAGAGAAATTTTAAGTACATTAAAAAAATAAAATAGATTATCTGAACATAACAAGTTTATAAACAAATATGTACATACATACATACATAATTAAAAATTAAATTTAACAGGAATCCTTGTAATTAATTAAATTTAAAATTTACTTTTATTTTCATATCAGTTTTATCATATATGAAAAAAAATAAAAAGAAATAACTAAAACTTAACTAAAAAAAAAACTCTAAAATAAAAATCTAGCAACAATGATTAATCAAATTTTAAATCTACATACCTCAAGGCTAAGGTGAAAATACTTGAGTATTAAATTTTCCGCAATGCAAAAAAAAAAAAACGAAAACAAAAACAAAAACTAATAGGAATTTTAGATTTTCTAAAAGTACTCATGTATGATATATTTTTTTCATATATTTTTAGTTTATTTTTTTCTATACTTTTTATATTTCCTCCCCCTTCTCTGTGGCGCACATCCTTTTGCTTTTTCATATAGAATATTCTTGAAAATCAATTTTTGTATGAGGAGAAAAATATTAAAAGTAGAATTTTTATATATACATACGAGTATAGTACATCACATAGATGAACCATTGTAGACCTTCTTTTTTAGATTTTGTCCTTTATTATATTTTCACTAAGATCGATATTACGGAAGCACTGTACGAAAAAGCATGGTAACAAACAATAATAAAATTAAAGATGCAAAAAAAAAAATACATTGAAACGATATTGAAATATTGCAAAATATACAAACAAACAAAAATATATTGGAAAATAAAAGTGCACAGATACAGATAAATTCTTTAGAAGATGAAAAAAAAAAAATACATATCCTTTTTTCCATATAAAATGAAAATTATATTTTATGTATAATTTATTAATTTTTTCTCTTCTAAAACGGACCAATTGAAAATGTATGTATGTATGTATATATGCCGTCATGTGTATATGAACTTAACATTTCATATTAAAGTTCAAAATTTTATATTTTTTTTTATTTTATTTTTTTAAAGTTCGTCTGCAAATTAATAGCATATGAAGCGTCATTATGTCTAGTCATTTGAAAATGTGTACAAATTTTTTGATGAAAATATAGGCAAATCAATAAATAAAAAAAAAGGACAAGATGAAAAACAATTTTTTTTTGCTTATTGTTTTCTTTTTCATTTTAAAGGACCTAAAAAAAAAATTTTTTTTTCGTTTAGTAGGACAATAAGGACAAAAATTATGGATTTTTTTTTTCTAGTTAACAAAAGTGGCGCCACAATTCTATGTTGAAATTTCCAACAAATCATTGGCACACGTATACATATATAACTACGTCCTATATTATGTAATGACTCATTCATGAAAAAAAAAAGGAATTTAAATTAATATTCTATATAAATAGAATTGGGCTTTTTTTTTTGCTTTGAAAATTTGTGAACAATAAAAAAGAGTAACATAATCTTTCGTGTCCTTTCACTTGACCCAATTAATCTTTTTTTTTTTTTAAATCAGACTTGTTGTACTTTTTTTTTGCAAGTTTTCAAGTCTGTTCAAAAATTTTTTAATTAAATTTTTTATGAACTTTTTTTGTTAGTAAAATAAAAAAAAAAAATTGATGAAATTTTTTAAAGAACTTCTACTCTTCTTTCAGTTACGATTAAAGGTTAAAAAAAATGGAATTTAAAAAAAAAAGGTGGAATATTTTTAAAGGATATTTCTTTTCTTTATAGTCTAAATTTTAAGAGTTGAGGTTTTTTTGCGCATGTTTTACATGGCTTTGTGATCTTTTTTGTGTAGATATACGAAAGAAGAAACGTGTTACAACAACAAAAACGCATGTGTGTAAGTATCTTTTTTTCTGCGCATGTTTTTCTAGTATAATACGAAACCTAAACTTTTAAAATTCTGACTATACCCCCTTAATTTTCTCCAATGTACTTTTTTCCATCTGAATGCGCCAACACTGTACTAAAAACAGCGCAGTGAAGGTATACATTGTGGCTCATCAAAAAAAGAATTACATTTCGCTATTTCAATGTGCGATCTAACAAGAAACCCTCAAAATCCTTTATAACCCCTCTTCAACTTATTGAAATTTTGAAAAACAGACAAAGTGTAAAACCTATAAAACATATTTTTGAAGTTTTTCAAAGTTCAGATCAAATATTTTTATCATCTTTTTTGTGGGACTGGCTGATTTGAAATTTAAACAAACGAGACCGATACCGATTGGGATGCAAAATTTGAAGGGTTAATTAATTAAAAATAAAATACGTGGCATAAATTTAATTTTAAAATTAGAAAAACAAAAATTAATAATTCTTATCACATTGGAGATAATTTGATTTAAAATAAGCTGCAAAACAACAACAAAAAAAAAAAAACTTTGCCAATTTTCAAACGTTTTATCTTATCTTAAATACGAAGAATACATAATTCAAAACTATCATACAATCAGGGTTTTTTTTTTTCATATGAAAAAACAATTAAACACACTTAAACTGTAAAAAAAAAATAAATTATGAGAAAATTTATATTTGTATTTTTGTTTTTGTTTGTTCAATAAATTCTAGAAATAAGCAAATCAGTATAAACAATGAAAAACTTTCTCATGTAATAAAATAAAAAACAAAAAAAAACAAAAAAAAAAATAATTATAAAAGGAAATAAAAAAAAAATTAAACCAGCTAGACAGTACGAAGTATAAAAATAATTGCATGCAACAACTAATTGAAAACAAAAAAAAAACAATCTTGTAAAACGTAAACAATTCAAAGATTGTTCTTTTAGTAAAAATAAAAAAAATAAATTATTCATTAGTAAAAATTTAATAAAATTTTTTCAGTTTTTTCTTTCACTTGCTCTTTCATTGCGCTAACAGTTAAACGAATTTTAATTCAATAAAAGTAAAAATTAAAAAAACGAAAGTTCCCAATAAAATCATGATTAAGTCATAAATCACGCATAATTTTATGGAATTTTTTTTAATTTTTCTGACTTTTTTTTGCGTTTTAACGCACCATTTCAGTTTATGGAAAACAAGTATGTATTTGAATTTCATGGATTTTCAAATTTTTCATTAATCGATTTAAATTTGTTGAAATTTTGCGCAAAAAAAAATTTTTTTTATCAGAAGGTAAGCTTTTTTTATGGTTTCGTCGGCACTCAGAAATTTGTGGTGGGATAAGCTAGCTTTTTTTTGTGTGATATTAACCAACTCAATTCCACTTTTTCAAGCATCTTTGCAACTTTTTACAAGAAAAAAACTTTCAAAATCAACAGAATACAGAAAATTCTTTTCAAAAATTCGTCAAGTCCTGAAGATCGGATTTTCACGCTACAAAAATAAACAAATTTATTTCCTATTGGTAAAAATCTATCGATTGTAGTGTTTTCTAGAAAAGCTTTATAAATTTTAGAAAAGTATTCATTCAGTTCTTATACAATCCTATTTTAGACTTATGCTCAGCTTCACAATGATAGCTTAAACTGATTTCAATTTGAATTGAGGAATTCTCCAGCGTAGGTCGAAATGACAAATTTTAAACGTCAAAATAATATTTTGTGTGATTTTTGATAGAAAATTAAATCAAAAAAAAAAAAATGACATGTAACAGTCCTCATAAACGATACAATAATTTTTTAATGGCTTATGTAGATTGCACAACCGTTATTTTCTAGTCTAGGCTAGTTTTTTTTTTAATATGCAAGTCAAACTTTAGTTTGCATACACTTGAAAATTTTGATTTAACAACTTTCTAAATTTTATTTTTTTTTGCTTATAAATTAACTAATCGCTTCTATGTAAACGATAAAATTACAATAAGAAACTGGATTAAAACAAGTTTCATTATGAAATATCAAATAAATTTTAACAAAAACAAAAAAATACCTAAAAAAGATAAATTTACATAATTGTACATGTGCTATAAATCCCACTAAGAAAAATTATAATGTCTTTCCAAGTATGGTAGCATTTGGAAGCCGTCTAATTTTACCTGTACATAAATTGGTACAGTAAAACTTTTAAGTTTCCACGGAAGGCATTCTTTCCATATGCAATTTATTCATACTTCCATTTCTATGTGGGTTGTTAAAACTTTATTCACACACTTTTAAAACTTTATCAAACATTTAATTAAATTTTCTTTGAATTATGCGTGTCAACTGAAAACGCAAAATATAAGAAAACAAAAAAAAAAAAAAAAAACACACACATCATTTAAAAAAGAAATATTTTTTTATTGAATGAAATCTTTTTGTCATGTCATTGATTGAACTTTCAATTCAATTAAATTTTGCAATAAATTTATTCTCTTGTCTTTTCTCCTCCTCCTCCTCCTCCTCCTTCTTCTCCGCTTGTTTTCCATTTATTTTAATCATAAACAAAATGATATTCATTGAATTGAAATAAAAAAGAGCATAATGTTTTCAATTTACTGACTGCTTGTGCGAGTATCTTGGACAATTATCGTAATTTAAAAAAAAAAAAAGAATTAATAAAAATAAAAATTTATATACACACACACACATACGCACACAAATTTATTAATAAAAAATGAAAAATTAATTCATATTTTGTTATCGTTTAAAATGACATTGGACCACAGTCATCAGAATGAAAATAAAAGGAGAATAAAAATTTTAGAGGCGTTCAAGAATTACATATGTACATACTTTTTTTTATATATTTATATTTTTTCTGAATGAAATTTTTTTTATCTTGAAATTATTCATTTTTTGTTTGTTTTTTGTTTAACTTGATTTTTTTTTTTTTTTCAAATTTATATCAGCAGAAAAAAATCATTTGTTGCCATGTTTTTTTTTTCTTCTGTTTCATCAAAAACAGATTTCATGAGAAATTCAAAAAAAAAAAAAATACGATAACAAAAACATTCTGTTTATTGTTTTTTTTTTTTTGTTTGTTTTTAATTTAATCTTTAATTTTGGACCAACTGAATTGAATTTTAAATTTAAAACATCTGAAAAAAAAAAATTATCAAGAATTATTTTTATGTTCTTAGATTCAAAAATTGGGTTATTAAACGTTTTAAGCAATTTTAACAGAGGGTTTTTTTTATGGAGAATGCTTGACAGAAAGAATTTCGAAATTTTTTTAAAAATATGCGTAAAAAATTCTTATCTAATTGGTTTTTTTTTTTTTTCAGCGAAACTCTAGACTCAGCACATCGATAAAAATTCTATTGAATATTCCTTATAGGATTTCTATAAAAAAAAACAGGACTTGTTCGGAAAAAGAGAAAATAATTAAAACGCCATTTTTACGACTTGTTTGCCTTGTATCCTTTTTTTTAATTGATTTCCAATCAAACCAAATTTTTTTAAAGGAAACTCTTCCAGAAAAATTCTATCAAAATTTCAAAATTCTCTACCACGTAAATAAACTTTTTTTCAAGGACAAATAAATCATCGAATTTGATGTTAATTTCCCTCAGAATTGATCCGAATGGTACAATGAAAGAATTTTGTTTAATAATATTTTTTTTGTAGAAAAAAATACCTACTACGAGAAAATTACGTAAAATTGAAATTTTTAACAAATCTAAAAAAAAAACAGATGAATGTGAAATGATGTAATCACCCAAACAACGAAATAATTCGTATTTGCTAATTTCGAAAGCAAACAAAAAAAAAGCCAAACACATAATTTCGAATTTTTTTTTTAAGTAAATTTTTGTTTATAAATTTGTTTTTGCCACAAAAAATATTTTTTATTCAATAAAACTGAAAATATGGTTTCACCGAATGTTCGCTTCCACTACAGCTTTTCAAAATGAGATGAAAAAAAAAATGTAGAGTAAATGTTTACAAAATTTTCTTCTTCTAAACAAATTTTTAAAAAATCTTATACAATTTATTTATTATTTTTTTAAAAATATTTTTGATTTTGATTTTTGTTCCTCGATTTATCTTTTCAAAATATATTTTTAAAACATATGAGTAACGCGTGAACGAAAAATTGTTTGTCAAGGAAAAATTTTAATAAAAATAAAATTAAGAAGAAAATAAATAAAATTGAAAAAATATTTTAAATTTAGGTGACATTCCACAACATTATACAAGCAAATAAAAGTCAATGCCAAGGCCCACAAAAAAAATTAAATAATGGAAAATAAGAATGAATTTTGGAAAAAAACTTTCAGAAAACTAAAAAAAGACAATGAAAAATTTAAAAATTTGAAGAAAATAATTAATTGTTGTATAATTTTCATAATTTTGTAAAAAAAAAAAAAAAAAATTAAACAAGACTAGTAAAACTGACATAAGTTACAATCGTGACACAAAAAAGCCTGCCTCTATGCTAGTCATGATGTAATCAATTTTTCTGTTCTTTCCATTAAAATGTTTTTCTCCCCACTACAATATATCACTCCACTCTTCCACTCCTTCCCTCCCCCCACTCCTCTCAAAATAGAAATCAACAATATCTAATGATTCCACTTATATCGAAAATAGTATTTTTCAATGGCAAAACAGATGTTACCTTAAATATTACACAAAATCAAACATATTGTCAGCAATTTTTTTTTTATTTGTATCTTTTTAAAAACAGTCTCGATAATAAAAATGAAGAAAATGAGAAGAAAAAATGATGACAAACTTTTCTCTGACATCTTGAAATTTAACCACTAAACTTTTTCTTAATACTTTATTTCGTGTTTTTTTTCTCTTTATTTTTGTTTGATATATTTTCAAATTTTTTTTTGTATTATTTAACAAAAATCTTCAATCTAAGAATAAGACACGAAATATACAAGGTGGTCCAAAGCATCAAATTATTACTTTGTTTTTTTTTTAATTGAAAAACCAGTGGAAAAAAAAACCAGAAAGAGCATTTCGAAAAATTAAAAAGTTAGAAACGTCTTTTAAAATTAATTTCGATTTTTCTTTCGAAAAAAAAAACTTAGGAGATTATTTTGAACCACCCAATAATTAAGTTTCAATTTATTTTTCTTATTATCAGTTTTTTTTTTATTAAAAATATTTTTTTAATTTTCACAAAATATAATTTTTTGTTTTTCTCTTTTCCAAAATAGAACATCATGCACATAAAATTTATGTGTGAATTTCAGAAAACAAAAAAAAATAAAAAAATAACGAAATTGAATAAGTAAGAATAATATTTGAAAAAAATATATTTCAGGATAAAAAGTGTAAAAAAAAAAAACATAAATCATCCTCCAAAAAATCTGATTATTTCACATCCAGAAAATACATTTTTGTCGGAAAAGTTGATAATAATTCACAAAAAAAATGTATCTAATGGCATAAAAAGACGAATAAAAAATAACAAAACATTGAAATTGCATTAAAAATAAGGTTTAAATCAGAATTCTATAGATATTTTTTCCTCTTTAATATTGTGATGTATATACATACAAAAATATCATACATCGAAATTATTAATAGTTTTGATATGTTTTTCGACGAATGCAACAATAATGATAGAATTAAACCTCCTACATTGCTGTTTGAGAAAAAAACTAAAATAAAATCAAATAAACTAAAAATAATATTCTCGCACACTATGACAGAAATAATATACATGCACATACATACATCAGTCAGGATTTTATATGAAAATTTACATATTTCACAGGGAATTTATATTTTCAACTTCAATAATGGTTTTTTTTTCTATTTCATTTTCCATGAAACTCATGATAATGATAGATACTATAATATCTGGGATTTAGTATCTATTTACAAGATAATGTATCTATTCTAACAAATAAAAATCACATAAATTTTGTGTTTTTTTTTTATCAAATATTTGCAATGTAAAAAAAAATATACATACATATATGTATATAACATTACATGTGTTTGTTTATTGTGTTCTACTTTAGCTAATGGATCTTTATGTCATTGATCTCGAATTTCATTTTAAAATACAATAAGATACTTTTATACAATATACAAGAATTGCGAAAGTTTTATAGATATTTTTATGTGACATCGATTTGGAAAAAAAAATAAAGGAAATCTGTGACAAAAATGGCATAAAATAGTGATTTATAGACTTCGAAAATTTATTTGAAAAAACGCAGTGGAAAATACGATAAGGAAAAATATAGCAGAATATAGAATTGTATTTATAGGCAAAAAAAATGGATTTCTGCGTTTATTGAGTTCCTTAAGGCACCTACAAGCACTACATTCTAGTTTTCAAGGGCCTGTTCGAAAAGAACCTCTGGAGATCTGATAATAAAATTGAAAAAAAAAATTAATTCTTTGTCTTCTCTCTCTCTCTCTCCTCCTCTCTCCCTCTCTCTCTATCTATCTCTATCTATCTCTCTCTGCTTCAATTCGTTTTTGTTTATTTTAATTTTTTAAAATACGTAATAAATCTTCTTTGCTAAATTTCATACTCTTTAATTTCTGTTCTAGATTGTATGATGAAACAACAACAAAAAAATTATAAAAAAAAAACATTCCTAATATGAAAAGTTTGTGAATATACCTTAAAATAAAAATAAAAATTTTAAAAAATTCATAACAATATTAAAAATTCATCAAAACGAAAATAAAAAGGTCGTACAAGATAAACACTAAAACCAAACCTTTTTCATTATGATTTTACTAAGGCAACATAATATAGAGGGTGTCCTGTCATTTTGATTTTGAAAAATCGAATTTTTTTTTTTTTTTTTTTGTCATTTTTTGAATTTTTTGATCAAGAGAATAAATATGCAGTAAAAAAAAGATACTGTCAGGAATTTCATCTGTTAAAAGATCCAATTATCGATATTATTGGACACGTGTTATATGAGAAATTCAAAAAAGAGGGGTCAATGGAATTAGATTCAGTTAGATGAGAAGAACCTTCAAAGAATTACAGTATTGTAGAGAACACAACAATTGGACATTTTAAAAAGTTTCAAGAAACCAATGTCACACACCAAAAAAAAAAAAAAAAAAATCGGCAAATTGTATTTCGAAAATAAATTCGAATTTTTTTTATATAAAGAAAAATCTAAAGTCAAAAACAATACACCCTTTGAATTTAAATAAGTGTATATACTTAAAAATATAATTTTTATATCAAAAAATCAAAAGACCAAAAAAAAAAAAAAAATACAAGAATAAAATTTCAAATATTTCATTGGTTTTTTTTTTTTTTCCTTTTTTGTTTATTTAACAATTTCGTCCGTCCGGTCCGGTCCGTCTGTCTGTCTGTTTTAATCTGAATTTTTAAATATAAAACTTTTCTAAATACATTTTTATGTGTTTGATTATAATAATACGTTTTATATTGTTGCTATACATGGGTTAAATTAATATGCCAAAAAGTTTTGCTAAAAAAAAAAAATCGGAATCAAAAAGTAAAAAAAAATGTTTTGGTAAATTTTATAGAAATTTTATCAACAAAAACACAACCAAAAGCATAGTCCTTTTATTGTTTGAATTTTTATTGTAAATTTTTGATTAAATTAAATTAATTAAATTTATTTAAATTATTTTTTGTTTATTTTGTATCAAATTTTTAAATTTGTTTAACATTAGAATGGACTGATAATATACAAACGTATACACTCTATTTTGAACGTGATTCTTTTGATCGATGACCTTGAAACTTCATCAATTGTTCCATTGAAGTTTTCTACGTAAACATTCTAATTTTGAAAGTTCTAACTCAAAAATCAATAAAACAAAATATCATTTAAACCTTGCTTACATTTTGTTTCAAGAAGCTCAGCATTCCATGGACCAAAAACCGGTATTTTTGTTTTTTGTTTTGCCAAAACATTGTTTTGCATTTTATCTCGAAAAATCAGAATAAATACAATATTGTCGGTAAGAACAACTTTGAATATGTTGGTTCGAAAAATATATTTTCGGCTTACAGAAACCTGGGACACTCGTCTTCCAAAAAATGTCAACTGTTTAACAAAGTTGATCTGGCAGTTATGGTAGGGTTAAAATAAATACATAAATGTATAATAAAAAAAACTAAAAAAAATAAAAAATTATTACATTACCAATGATGTCATTTAAAAAGCAAAAGGTGTTACAAAACACATATGTAGCAATTGTGTAAACACAAACAAATTATATGTACATGTGTGTTCTACTTAAACATTATTTATCTGTATTTGTGTTTTATTTTCTTTTTATTTTTTTTTTAATTTTTTCTTTCAATTTTCTAAACTGTAACTAATTACACACGATAAAAGTAAATGACATTTAAATAAAAATTTGTATCAACTACTAATTTACATTATCAACTAACTATACAACACATCAAAAAAGCAAAAAAAAAAAAAAAGAAAACAAACAACAACAACAAAAAAGAATAAGTAAGAAAAATAAAAATAAAAAACAAAGTTGCTATTTTAGATTAAAATGATGATGTCAATGCATTGTCAACCTAAAAATAAATGACGTTTAAAAAAAAAAATTGAAAGTGCAAAGATACTTTTTCAAAAGTAAGAGTATATGCACATGACATTCTAAAGAAAATTCTTGATTGAAAAAAAACGACAAAAATTCATTTTTTCAAAATTAAACTTTACATATGTAGGTACACACACATATACACACATATGTATATACATATATGTACATATATATGTACATAGATTTGTAAAATTTAATTAGACAGACAGCTTCATGGTTTAATCAGTTTAATGATCCTAAACACGTGGCACAACATTTAATTCAAATAAAAGCCACAAATAATAATTGAATATTTTTTTAATATCCTCTTGTTTGTATAATAATATAATAAATAAAATGAAAAAAATTTTGTTTTCCACCTACACTCAAAAGGTTTTTCATGTGGAGAAAATAAAAACACAAAAACTCAAAATGGGTATAAATTGTAAATGTTCAATATGTATACATACACATATAACGAGTATGTAAAACTCGTGTCGTTAATTTTTTTTTTTATTTTTTGTATCCTTTTCAAGGACAATAAACTTTTATCCATTAACTATTTGAAACAATTATTGTTATCATTGAAATTTAATCAAAATTTTATTATTTGGGAAAACAAACAAATTTCTAATAATTTATTTTTTTTTTACGTTTTACGTGAATTTATTTATTTGTGCAAAAATTAAATTTATATAGATGACAATTTAATTTAAATCCTAATCCATGATATTCTCTTTTTTCTCTCATTTATCTTGAATGATCATAAAACTGAATACTAGATTAGAAATTTATGATAAAGGAATGGCCAAATACTGATAAACTGAATTTCATTATAAAATTTTAGAAAAATTCGAAAAATATGAAAATTGTTTCGAAATTTCTTTCAAATTTCATCAGTCAGTAGAAACAAATTTCTTGGACGAAATGTTTTCGAATGTTAAAGGGTTAATTTTGTCCGTCTGAACAATATCTCTTGCAAAAAGAGAATGGAAGGAATTAAAATAACCTAAAAAATCTAAAATATAAATTCAAGGATACATATCGATGTATAAAATTTAAAAAAAAAAAAAAACAACACCCTTCTTCGAAAAACTCTTACACCTATAAAATCACTAAATGATAAAAGAAAATCATCGACAATTCTAGAATAAATCAATTAATCGTCAATTTCTAACCTTTTAGTGAATTTGATACCTTAACGGAAAAAAACAGAATATAAAATTTAAAAAAAAAAAAACGAATTAAATATTCAACAAGTGTATCTTATCATCCGATATTCTTCGTTTATCCTTCCATTGCTAATTTATAATTTTGTATCTGTTTACAATCTTTCAACCAATTAAAACAATAATAACAACAAGGATAATGAAATACCTAATTTTAGTATCAGAAAATTTTCTCAATAAATAAATCAAAATTACATTTTCTTATTATAATTAAAATTTACCTGTGTAATACAACACTATAACAATCAATAATCAAGAAAAGGTTAAAATCCACAGAAGAAAAAAAACTCTATAAATACTCGTATATAAAATGTGTTTTTAAGAACAAAAGATACATATTTTAATTGACATTTTATCTAGATTTCAATTAACTTAATTAAATTTTTATAATATACACAGGATATACATATATTTTAAAATACATTACATACGAAAGACAACGGATCTCTTGTACATAATAAAATTATTTTATGATGATTTAATTTTAAAAATTTTGATGAATTATGGAATTTTTTGTTGTACAAAAACAAAAAAAAAAAAACAAAAGGCTAATAATACATTTATTTTGACGTCATATTATGTTATATAATATAATGTACTCCTACGCTTTTATTTATTTACATTGAATAGCTGCTGCCTTTAGCATGTACATACATAATATGTACGTATACATATTTTTGCAAGAACATGTAACCTACGTAAAATATGTTTTAAAAATGGATTAAATGTCATATTGTGTTCAACTTTTAATCCTCTTTTTCACTTTAACCCAGTCTTATAGCTCATGTTTCATTTTCTTACCAATGTTTGTTTTTTTTTTTCTCAATGTTTTATCAATTCATCATTTTTTGTTTTTATCAACACAATACAAGGACGAATTCTATACATATTACATGTTATTTTCAGTTTAAGTACCTTTTTAATCCTTCATTCAAAATTGAAGGTAAAATAAAGAAAAAACAAAAAGAAGAAAATAAAGAATATTTTGGAAGAAAAATAAAATGAACCTTACATTAACGTGTAATCTCTTGTCCTTCTTAATTTAATAAAGGATTTTATTGATATGAACGTTGACAAAGTATTTTAAGTGAAAGAAAACTATGACATAGACTTTTTTTTCCTTTTTTTTTTGTTTATGTCACAAAGTGAAAATTTAAGCTTCAATACGACGAAGCTTGTAAGCTTAAGAAATAGGAGTATATAATTGTTTTGTTTTTACTTAATGACTTAAGTTTACTTTTTATCCTTGGAGTTAGAATTATGAAAGAATATATTTTAATCGTTCAATGGAAACAATAAAGTAAGGTGAAAGTTTTTTAGGAGGATTTGAGTATTATTCATCAATGATTAAGTGGTAACTGAGAACAGCAAGCGTAGCTCAATGGTTTAGAGCATTACCCCGGCAAGGTAAAGGTTCAGTGGTTCGATTCTCGGCCGAGTCCAATGTCGCTTTTCATGTTTTTCAGTTTAAATTAATTAAAAAACTGAAACCTTGCTCTTTTCTCATAAACTCTCGCATATATCACATATCACATCTACACTTTTCTTCTTCCTTTTTAAAACATCCTGTTGACAAAAAAGGTAGACAAACTTTTGTAAAAGAGTAAAAATCATTTCAATGCTAAATACAAAGATTACCTTGTTAAAAATTAGATCAAGGATTTAAAAGAAAAAATATATAAATGATTGCTGAATGATAAGCAAAAAAAATAAATTAAAAATGAAATATGTATGTAACCCTTTTTTTTTCGTTTCCTAAATGTATACATAGAATAATGAAAAATGATTTTTAAGGTTAAAAGGTCAGTGTCAAGAAAATATTCAGATGACAACAACAAAAAGTGAAATTTTAATAACTGTAATATGTATTTATATTCATTTACTTTCTTAAAAAATAATTTTCAAATAAATAACGGTTGTTTTTATGCATATATATCACCTAATAGAAAAAAAAAACATCGCGTGAAATCAATGAATTTTTTTTTTTCTAAAAAGAAAAAAAAAATCATTAATAAATCACAATTTAACCACACACAATGCGTACATTAACCCTTAATAATGAGTTTTTTTTTTGTATTGGAAAAATAATTAGAAGTAGAAATTTAAAAAAAAAAATATAAACCGTGAAAATAAAAAAATAAAAATTAACCACCCACCCCACCTAAAAACCACTTTTTTTTACAATTACTAAAAAAATAACAAAAAATCGATTATTTCTTGTTAGTTAATGGATTTTATTTTTCTGTTATGAAAATTTTCCAAAAATATCACAATTTTTTACAAATTTTCATGACGAAGTGACGAAAAAAAAAACAACAATAAAATAAAAACGAAATTAAACTAATAAATACCTAATTAACTGTATTTTTAGTGTTTTTTCTTCCGAATCATTTAATTTGCGTAAATTAAAATTTAAATAAAACAATAACAAAATTCCTAAAATAAATACTCAATGAACAAAGAAATATCATAATACAAAAAAACTCACAAATATGGTAATTCCAGTGAAACTGTTTGAGACAATAAAAATAGTTAAAAAGACGACTTACGTTTAGGGACGGACTTTTAAATCATTAACATATTTTTTTTTTTTTTTTTTATAAAAAATTAAGAAAAATGGGAATATCCTGAACTGAAATTTACGACTGCGATAGACGACTGTTACAATAGCTTTAAAAATCCTTAGAAAATTAACTGGAGTGAAGTTCATCTTATTTTTTTAAGGAAACACAAGATCCACAGTTAAATAATGTAGAAAACCTTCAAATTAAAAACAATTTTTTTATATATCATTTTATAGAACTCCGAACTACAAATTACCTATGACCTCGTGTGAACTCACCCTAAAAAAATTAAAAATAATTTCATAGAAAAAATGTCCAAACTTTTGAAAAATAGTCTTGCAGCAAAAAAAAAACCTAAAAATTGATTCGAAAATCTACTTTTTTTTCTTTAGAATTTCTAGAAAAAGGACATTTTAACAAGAATTACCCCAAAAAATATTTTTACATGCGATATAAAACATAATTTATCATTAAGGCGTCTGAAACTGTTTCCTTTTTTTTGTTTGTTTTGTTTTTTGAAGGTTTTCATATTAAATTAACATTATTACAAATAAATTGATTATTTATTTATTCAAAATATCATGGCAAAAATTTATTCGGTAGGATATTGTAACACATACATAAAAATTAAATTTAATATACCAAAAAAAAAAAAAAAAAGTTTGTGTATATGTACGCGGAAAAAAACCATAGATAGCTGGATTATCTGGAGTATGTGGGTAAAAATAGTACATATATGTAGTTACAAAAATAACTGTTACAAGGATTTAAAAAAAAAACAATAGAAGAAATAAGAAATAAAAGAATATTCTGTTAATGTGTGAATTATTGTAAATTAAAAATTTCTTTTAATAAAATATACAAACACACACACATACGTACATTTTAACATTTAAGTAGATATTGAACAAAATATACATATATATACATAGATACGTACGTACAGAATTACATGTTGTATAATAATAATCAATTTACAATTTATTTAGTTTTTTTTTTTTTTATTATTATTTTTTTAATTATATTTACCGATGTACCGTATAAAAAATATATATTACCGTATTTTATATACTTTTTATTATACTTTCTATAATTTTTTTCTATATAGAATTTTTATATTTATTATGTAAAATTATGCAATGAACGCATACAATGCGCATGAACGATTCCAAAATAATTGTATATTATGTATCTAAATTGTATATAGATATGGCATATACGAATGATTATAATAATAAATAATAATGAAAAACTGCATGAATATGACCTTGAAAAAAAAAATAATAAAATCTATGTATCTACATAAATTGTGAATTTTATTTTTCAATATTAAATTTAAAAAAAAAAAAAAAACAATACATAATTAAAAAATAAGCAAAAAAAAACAATAGACACAGCACTACTTCTTAAATTCCAAGGGTTAAGACTTTACCACCCACACCCTCTTTTTTTTTTTAGCTGTGTACAGACAAGAAAATAAAATAGACAAGAACAATTTTCACCTACATTTTTTTTTGCTTAATGTCCAATCAATTAAAAAATTTTTTAATTCTTCTTTTTTTCTTTTTAAAAATACGTCGGTTACAATTGCATAAAAGTTTTTTTTTCCTAATGGAAAATATTGAAAAGCAAAAAAAACACACACACACACGATAAAATTAATTCTGATTGACATATTTCCTTTTTTTTCTGTTTTTTCTTTTTTTTTTCAAATTAAATAAACATGAAAAATTATCTAACAACGTAAAGAGAGAAATAAAAAAAAATACAATATTCCACAGACAGTACATATTTGATGACACATTAAACAACCTCCCATTTAAATTGTATCTACATGGATATACATACTACATACGTGTATTTGTATGTACATCTAGATATCCTTTTGCCATTTAAGGATTTTCCATAAATTTCCATACAACAACATGTACTCTAGCCATTAAGGGTTGTAAAAACAAATTATGGAGAAAAAATATTTTTTTTATTTTTTCTTTTTTTTTCTTTTTTTTTCTTTTTGCAAATTTTTCTAGTGGGAGTCATCATGTGGATGCTTAGAATAACAGAGTAAATGCGGTATTTTTATATCATTTTTGTAATAAATTTACTTTTTAGTTTTTTTCTTCACTGTTTTTATGAATATATAAAATAGCATCCATCATGGCCATCACATTTAAAACAACACAAATAGAGAATATTGTTGTAATAATTTTTTAAATAAAAGTCAAAATACAAAAGAATAAAAATAATCTATTATTTTTTCGAGGATTTAGGGTTACCATGTGTGAAATTATGATTTAAGGACATTGAATATAAAAAAAAAAAGCGTGCTGAAAAAGAAACAAAATTGTGAGAACAGCTTCGAAAGATCGTTCAGTGTTTATTGGACAGTAAAAACTTAATGGTCATCATAGGCATCAGCTGACTCTCATGGAGACATTCATTGTCCACTCGAAAGAGAGGACTAGTTTGAGAGTTCAAACAAATGTTACGGAAAAGTTTAAAAGTAAAAGTACTTAATTAATCTGAAAAACCCAGCAGGCCAAAAGATAGAATTATTGTCCAATAAATACCCTAACCCTTTTCTGTCGGTTAAAATCAACTTTAAAGTGCATTTTCGTCTGAACGTTTTTTAGCAGCTTTTCAATTCATTTAAATTCAATGGACCAAATCAAATGATGCGTTATTCAAACTCTACATGCCTCACCATCCCTTTCTAAAAACCTTATTCTTCAGGCGTTACAAAGTTTCATCTGACTAAATTCATAGGAACAATTACAAACAACAGACAAATATTTTGAAAAATTATCCACGACAAAATCCTGAAAGGCAGACTTAACAATTGGTAACCCTAATTTATGAATTTAACTGAAGCATGTGCTTACATTTTATTAAATACACACTTTCTTTTCAATGTCATCTGTTTTCTTTTCGTATTTCAACAATTTTTCAGGACTTTCATCAGTAAACGTTATCATTAATATTCTAAACGTTTAAGCCATCAAAAAAAAAAAAAAAAAATTATACGGCATTTGTTTAATGGAACAAAAAAAAAAGAGATACAAAAAAAAAAAACAAAATTAATCCATGGTTAAATTTAATTAAAAACAACTTAGTCTGGAATATGGTGTAATAAATTATATTTGTGATAATTTCTGCTTTTTTTTTTGTTTTTTTCTAAAAATTCATTACCACTTGCTTACTAATGAAGAATCATTTGTATTGTGATTTGATTTTTTTTTCTTTTAAAAATAAACTGCATGCACTGCAGGGGAGAAAATCAAAAAAACAGACAACAAAAAAAACTACATACATATAAAACTAAAAATTGTTGCTGATGATGCTACTTTAACAATTCTCATCTCATATCAATCTCATCTCATCAGTCAGTCTCACATAATATATGTATGTACTCGAAGGTCATCATCATCATCATGTATGCCTTATAGGATTTATAATTTTCAAAATTATGATTGTATTATGCATTTTCTTTTTTTTTTTTTTTGTTATACAATCAACGGTGATAATAGATTTTATATGCTATAATTAAGTTGTAACACTTTTTTTTTTTTGTATCGTGAGAATGACAATAATTAGTGAAAATTAACAAAATGTGTGAGTAACACGATAAACAAAAATTGCCGACAAAAATATACTATGTATGTATCTATCGAGATACACAATTTAATTTCATTGATTTTACTTTTTTTTTTTTTTTTCATTTTTATTTGTTGCAAAATTAACGATAATCGTATTTCAATAAGATTCTTTCAGTGTAACATTTTATAGATACATGAATGTGCTTGAATAATAATAATTATCATCATCGCATCATCATCATCACATAATGCGCCAGTATTACAACCACAACTACCCACTACTTAGATATTTTTTCAATAAAGTGGATATCTTTTGTATCTTTTTGGGGGATGTAATAGAAAATTTATGTACATATACATATGTGCACATGTGCATATAGTAAAGATATGAATGATTTACTTTGTTATACAAGTCAAATCTAATGAAACTAAATGGTTGGAACTGATCTTATGATTTTTTGAATCTTCAACTGACATTATAATGATTATGATGATAATGATGATGATGATGATTCTCATCTGCCACACAGACGATCATAATAACGATTATTTTAAACATTTTGGTTGGACCTTGGGAAAGTACATACCTATATATTATAATTCCGACAAAAAACATGATGTATCTAAGTACCATCATCTTTCATATCATGAAATATTGAATGAATGAATGAAAAAGAACTTGTATAAAACCAGTTTTAATTAAATTACAAATTCGAATGAAAAAAAAAATCAAAACACACATAACGAGACAATTTATTTGAATGTCTGTTCTGATGAATCCGAATTGTACCATAGTAACAAGAATATTATTTAACGGACAATTTCTATTTGTAGAAAAACAAAAAAACAAAAACTGATGAAATATACTTTGATGCTCATCAGGCTCAGGGCACCTCCTAAACGATGGTAAATGGCAAAGAACAAAAAAAAAGGATAGGTATTTAAGTTTATTTTTTGTGTGTGCAAAAAACCAAACAAATTGTCTTATTTGAAGAAGAAGAAAAATAAAACAAAAATTGTTGCAATAATTTTTCGTGTTATAAACTTTTAAGCACACTCACCTGTCTTAATTTTCCTTTCTCACACAATTTGCTGTTGTTGTTGTTGTTGTTAATGATGTTTTTTTTTTTTTTTAATTTTTATATACACCACAAAATTTAGATGCACTCATCCGATTTATTTTTTAAGATAAAAAAAATGTTTTTATTTTTTGTTTGTTTTTGTTTTTTTATATTTCAATAATTTTTATTTTTCTATAAACAGCAGAGGAGCACAATAAAAGATAAAAGAAATTATTAATTTTGTTTTTTTTTTAATAAAATTTGAAAAAAAAAAATGTAACAGAGGGTTTTTTGTTTTAAAGCACGTACAAGTCAGTCATACAAAGATTATAATCGAACAAAATATACAAAACGAACAAAAAAAAAAAATGCTGAAATAAAATAAAGTAAAAAAAAAAAAATGATAAATATTAATTTTTCACATTGCGCACAAGTCAATTTTTTTTTTCTTTTTAACTTTTTTTTTGTCGTATGTAATCAACTTTTTTTTTTTTTTGATTGCCCTTTAAGCACTAAAAATGTAATCTCTTTGAATTAAATGGCAAAAAAAAGAAATAAATAAAAACATTTTTCAAAAAAAAATCACAAATGAAAACAAAAATTAATTAAATTAATTAATAGAAGAAAAAAATTAATTTTTAATTACTTACGCGAATTAAAATTTTGATTACAAATATTTTTTTTGCCTTCGAAAGAATAAGATAACTTTTATCACGACGAAAAAATTTCAAAACTTCACTACTTTTCCGTAATATGAAAAAAAATTATTTTACGTAATAAATTATTGTAAATTTTATGAATTTTTTCGATTTTTTTAAAGTGAAAAACACTCCTTAAAAAACAGTTTCCTATTTATTTATTTTTTTTTTTAAATAACACAGTACCACAAAAATAGTGTCACCACTTAATCTGCAGTCATCAAACACACAGAGGAATAATAAACTGTGAAAGAAATAGAAAGTCGATTTAAAAAAAAAATACCAAAGATGAAATCATTCGACCATTTCGAAACGGTTTTTTTTTAGATTTTTTTAAATGTTTGACATGACAATTTTGACATTTTAATTGTCATAAATATAAAATTATGCAAGTTTTGTTACACCCTGTCAAACGGTTCAAAATTCATGTTATTTAATCTACTACAAGTTTTATAGAAAATCTATACTGTTATTTTCGATCGTTAATTTTGAATCATTTTGAAATCAGGAGCGTTTTGTTAGGTTTTTATTTTTTCAAGACAGAAAAAGTATTATGAAGAAAAATACAGTTTGGACCCAGATTTTAACATTCCAAGATTTAATATACAGAAGATCGTACGAAAAATATGCTTTTAATGCCTTCAACTTAGGTCAGCGTTTACAGATTTTCATCCTTCAAGCTTTATTATAAATCAGAAAATCGAACATTTTACAAATGACTTTCAAGCTCTTAATGCTTGCTTAATGCAAACAGAAAAAAAAATGGAAAAAAAATCAAGCAGTTTCATTTGACGTCTTGTATCTAACGTGTGTCCTTTCGCAGGGATTTTTTCAAAATCCAAAGAAAAATTAGAGAGTTAATAAATAAATATCCTTTTGAGCTTTCAAAGTAAATTAAACGGAAAATTTCAAAATTATTCGAAATTGAAAAATTTTAAATGTATTTGTTGCAACAATTTCAAAAATTCTGAATTATAGTAGATCACTTTTTAACAATCTTAACCTACAACACTTGTTCTACCTTTTAGAATTTAATTTTTTTTTAGGTTATGTTTACTGGTTTAAATTTGTTTGTACATCAAAACAAAAATCATATGAAAAATTGTCGGGATTGATGGTTTCTTGCCGATTTTAAAAGTATTCGACAAGAACAGGATTGTTTTAGACTTTGGGACTGAATTTTCTAAATATTTTGAAATCATTAAAAAAAAAATTCATATCCTAATCATGTCCTCTGGATCAGAAATTGATATACTTTGGGAGCAAACATTGAAAGTCTTTCCAATTCTTAATAATTCGGTAAGAAAATTCTTATTTTTCATATTGTTTACAACAACAAAAATTTTTCAATTAACCCTTTTTATTTTTTTTACTTTTACAGGTTGATTTCTTAACAATAAATTCACAATGTAATGAAATAGATTTTGAAAATATTATAAAAAAATTAAATGAACATAATTTAATAGAAAATATTTATGAATTAATATTATTTTCAATTGGTAAAATTTTACGTAAAAATATTATACCAAATTTTTGGTCATATTTTATTCATAATGATGATGATTATCATAAAATTAATGAAACATTATCATTTGAAAAAAATTGTGAATATTTAGAAAATGGTTTTCAAAAATTTAAAATTTCCGTTTATAAATTATATAAAAATTGTGAAAAAATTCATAATATTTTATATAAATTACAAATAATTAAAAAATTATGTAAATTTAAAAAAAAAGAAAATTTAATTAAAAATGAATATCAAATATTTGATCAAATGTTAAGAAGTAGTTTATTAGCTGAATTACCAGCTAATTTTAATGATATCGTTTATGCATTCTATAGTATATCATTTAAAATTTTTGCAAATAGTCATCAATGTGAAGGTAAATAGAAAATTTCTTTTGAATATTTGATCTTTTTTAGCAAACTCCAATTTTATTGTATTTCAAGATCAAGACGACTCATTAGAGGATATCGATGATATGAAATGTAATGGTTGTGAAAAAGATACAGAAAATTGCCGTTGTCAAGAATTAATAGCTGCATTCAATCAAACAAATGAATATTTAACAAATATGAATTTATTAGATCGTTTAGCTGGTTTTACATTGACTAGTCTAATACAAGAACGTATTTGTAATCATGTAAAGAATACATGTAAAGGAATTTTTGATACTTCACATATAAAAAATCTAGAGAAAGTATGATTATCATTGATTCTTTAAAAATTCTCATCTCACATTAATTTATCATTTATGAATTTTACAGTGGTTAGATACAATCGTTCTTAATTGGTTAACAAGAATCTATAATAAAGGTACATTAAAAGTTGATGAAAATGATCAAGAAAAACGTGATCTAATACAAGATTTTAAAGTTAAATTGAGTTATTATCTTCATGAAATTTATGCTAATGTTATTATTGAACAATTTTTCAATATAATTATCGGTAAGAATGGTGTCTATAAACTTTCTATCAGGAAATTTTCCAAATTTTTTTCTTTTTAGATTTTCCAGATTCACAGGCAGCAATTGATGATTTGAAAATTTGTTTAGAAAAACTTGATTTACGACAACATTTAATAAAAACATTAAAACAATCTTTGGAATTAAGATTACTACATCCTGGTGCAAATACGATGGATATTTTAACTGGTTATGTAGCTGCAATTAAAGCTATACGACATTTAGATAATAGTGGTGTATTATTAGAAACAGTTACAGAACCAATTAAAGAATATTTACGTAAACGTAATGATACTGTACGTCAAGTTGTAACTGGATTAACTGAAGAAGGACCAACAGATTTAGCTGAAGAATTAGCACGTGGTGAAACATTAAAAGAGAATATTGAATTAATTAATTGTGTTGTAATTAGTACAGTTGGTAATAAAGATGATATGATTAATTGGGAAAATTGGATGCCAGATCCAGTTGATGCGAATCCATGTAAGTTCAAGAAATTGCAATAAGACTGGAGTCATTAGGTGCCTACAAGTAATCAAATGGTCGTTGGCTTGTAGGATCACTTGATGGTTCTGGCTAGATCTTAAGGATATCGTTTAAAGTAGTTCTGGGTTTTTTTTTTTTTTTTTCACAGCTCTAAAAAATACGAGAAACAGTCGTTCTGCTGATATAATTTCCATGGTCGTCGATATTTATGGAAGTAAAGAATTATTCGTTAATGAATATCGTAATTTATTAGCTGAACGTTTATTAGCACAATTAGATTTTAATCCAGAAAAAGAAATACGTAATTTGGAATTACTTAAATTACGTTTTGGGGATAGTCTATTACATAATTGTGAAGTAATGTTAAAGGATATAAGCGATTCAAAACGTATTAGCACACATATACAAAGTGACATCAATTACAGCAATAGTAAGTGAAGATTCTTATTGTTTAACAGAATTTGTTTAACCAAACCCAATTTTTTTTTTTTTTGCATAGATAAATTATTCGATATATCATCATTGATTTTATCTTCACAATTTTGGCCTGCATTCAATAAAGAAACTCTTGAATTACCAGATGAAATAAATGAAGAATTTAAAAAATATACACGTTCATATGAAGCATATAAAGGTAGTCGTACATTAAATTGGCGTCATGTAACTGGACGTGTTGTAATTGAAATTCAATTATCAAATAAAACATTAGAAATGACTGTAACACCAACACAAGCGATTATTATTTACAATTTTCAAAATAAAAGTAAGCATTTTTTGACTTTTAAAATTTAGATTTTCATTTTTCACTTGTGTTTAATTTGTTCACAGATCAATGGACTCTTGAAGAGTTATCACAATTAATGAAAGTTCCACCATCGATATTACGTAAACGTATAATGTTTTGGCAAACACACGGTATAATTAAAGAAAAGGAAACTGATATTTATGTGTTAGTTGAAGAAAATGGAGAAACTTTACAAACAGAAGAAATTCAAGCAACACCAGAAATATGTGAAGATGATGAATCCGAAAGTGCAATGGCATCAGCAAGTGATCAAAGAGAAGAGGAGTTACAAGTGAGTAGAAAAAAATGATTAAGAATGTGTTCAGGACAGAATGTTCCTTTAGAAAATAAAAGTCAAACCTTCCGCTTACATCTCGTACACTTTTCATTCTAAAACATTTTTTCTTTAACATTTTGATTTATTTTCCAGGTTTTTTGGTCTTACATTGTTGGCATGTTAACAAACTTAGATTCATTACCAATTGAAAGAATCCATCAAATGCTTAAAATGTTTGCATCACATGGTCCAGGTATTGAATTCTCTCAAGAAGAATTGAAGAACTTTTTACAACGTAAAGTACGAGAACAAAAACTAACATTATCTGGTGGAGTTTATCAACTTCCAAAGTGAATTTTTTTTTGTTGTAATTAAAAAATAAAATAAAATAAAAATTAAACCCTTAAGTATTTATTTTGATTTCACTTTTACATTTACAATAAAAATATTCACATTATCCTTTTTTTTTCTGGTCTATTCTTCAACTAGACGATTAATTTGTTGTGCTAATCGATTTCCAAATGATTGAATATATTCTTGACTAATTTTTGTTAATAATGCATAAGGTGTTTCATAATAATCATCTGGATTATTAGATATCAAATCAATTTTATCATAATCCTTACCAACAATTTGAAAACCATTACCTGATACTTTTATACAATATTTTTGTGTTTCTAATGTTTGAATATTTAAATATATTCGAAAATTATTTGATTTTAATTGTTTTGATATAAAAATTTCTTTAACATGATCTTTAACATCACGTATTATTGATTCAGCTTCTTTTTCCCAATCAATTATTTCATCATCATCACTATCTTCTGGTTCATGACCACCACCACATGAATGATTTCCAATATTTTCAAAATTTTGCATTTTAAAAAACTTAAATTTTATTAGAGAAAAAAAAAACAAACAACAATAACGATTTTTTGTTTGTTTATTTTTTGTTTATGAAAAAAAGTTCTTTTGACAGCCCCTAGGTGCTTTATTAGACTGAGGAAGTGAACAATTTAAATTTTTGATCACTTCCTCACTAAGGAGAGAGCAAATGAGTGCCAAAAAAACGTGCATTCTCAGTGACCAGTGATCCTGGTCAGGTGTGAAACGTATGAATCCTATTCTGTGAAATGAAACCCAAAATGTTGACTTATGCTGATGGTGATATAAAAGCAACTATGGGTTTGTTGAAAAGCTCTAAGTATACCCTATTTTTCCTTCAAATAAAGTAAAATTCTAAAACACGCCATGGAAATGCTACAGAAGAATTTTTCTGGACAATACTACATAGAAAAGTGTTTTAAAACCCGGTTGTATTTTGATTTTTATCCTGCAACTGCACCTTCAGAAAATATTTCGTAAAAATTTCAAGGGCTTAGAACTTTTACAAGAAAAACTTAAGCGATTAAAAATTAAGTTATTTAAGGTTTTTCTTTTTATGTCCTTTAACTTATGTCCTTTTATAGAGATCTCTTTTATGTCTAAAGCAGTATTGATGAGAATGATAAGAAGAATATTCTGTGAACATTTCAACCAAATTGGACATCAAAATTAAAAGTTATTCAACTTTAAATTTTTCTGTCTTCAATTTTCATTCAAAGCCGACAAAGAATACAGGATTTCATCTCACTTTTTCAATTTCTTTTCTTCTTGATTTTAAAAAAATTTTGAACGAATTTAAATTTATTTAACGAAATAGTTTGAATCTGGTCACTCTAAATTTTGACGAATGACCGATGGCTGGCTGAATTGATTTTCAAAATTCGAAATAAAAAAACGCAAAAAAGAAACGTCAAAAAAATTGCTTTGGCTTTGTGTTTTGTTGTTCATGAGGGTCACCTTTTTTGTAGTGGCGAAAATGTTTTAAAAAAATTACAAATTTCTTCAAAATTAATAAGTGACATCATTTAAATTCAATTTAAAATAAAAATTAACAAAAATGTCTAAACCACCACAACGACGACTTGTTCGTATAATTTTTGAAAATTTTATAAATTCATTAAAACCAAGACAATTTCGTGGTAATCTTATTGGTGAAGATTATTTTGGTAATAAATATTATGAAATACCACCAAATCCATCAATTGGTAAAAGTAAACCATCAAGATGGTTTGAACCAGCTGATAAAGAAGATTTTGAACAAGAAATAACAGCTGAATGGGAAGCATGGTTACGTGGAAGAAGGTAGAAATTCAAATTTAAGCAAATTTAAATTCCTTTCCAGAAATAATTTCTCAATAATTCTAGAAAGGATCCTCCAACACGTGAAGAATTAGTTAAAAATTTACAAATAATGGAATTAAAAAAGAAAAATGCTGCTGAATTAGATGCAAAATATTTAAAGACAAAAGATACAAAAGAATTACCAAAAGAAGAAAAAGGTTTTGGATCATTTCCTAAATATGGTGAATATGAGACGGTACCTGGAAAAGGACCTGTAAATCAAAATAAGTAGAAGAAAATTTTTAAATGAAGAATTTAAGAAAAAATGTTATTTATTTAAATAAAAAGTAGAATTAATTTTGTTGTTGCATCGAAATCAAATTCGTTTTAATTAAAATATAAAAAAATAAAGACGTACAAAATAGAAATTCTCAAAGTTCACACGCATTTCTTAATATGTAGCACCTAAATCATTCTCATTCATGTTTAACAGCTTGCATAGCATAAGAAAAAGCTTTTGATGGTATCCATTTCCAAGTATCTCTCCAAAAATCATAAAAGAAACCATTTTCAAGGACAACAGAACAATTTGCTGAAATTAAAGCCAAATTTAAGAAAATAAAAAACAGTTTGGTTTTCTTCAATAAGACTAGCACAAGAAGAATTGATCCTGTTCAATAGTTCAATTACTTTTGTGTGCACATCTTCCTTATATGTTCTTAAATTACTTACAGCTTTCAAGAATCCTTTGTATTTCAATTGGAGGAATAAATTTATTCCAATTATGTGTTCCTTTTGGTACAATACGTAATACATATTCAGCAGCTAGAATACCGCCTAAAAATGATGCAAAAGTTTTATTAAAAGTTGTTATAAAAATTGATCCTCCAGGCTGAAATTTAAAAAATAAAAAAAATCATTATGGCATGTGGTCCTCCAACCAGAAAATACAGTTCTTTTTTTTACCTTTAAAGCATCCACACATGCTGATAGAAATTTAACTTTTTCATCAACATGCTCTATTACTTCTGATACAACAACAGCATCATATTTATTTTGATTAGATTTCGAATATCTTTCAATTGATTCAATTTTATATTGTACTTGATCTAATAAATTTGAACTTTCTGTTTTTAAATGATCTCTAGCAATTTCAATTAATTTATCACTTAAATCAATTCCAGTTACATTTGCATGTAAACGTCCTAGATGTTCAGTTAAAATACCACCACCACAACCAACTTCAAGAATATTTAAACCTTTAAGGACACGATCAGTACCTATAAGATCTGGATCAACTTTTCCTGTTGAAATTAATCCATCACGTATAAAAGGGACCCTAAATGAAATAAAAAAAAGAAATTTAAAAAAATCTTCTTTTTAAAAATTTAAATTAAATTAAACTCCTTACCTTATCGCGTTCATAGAATGTAAAGCACGAAGAGATCCTCTTGAATTCCACCAGTCTGAGGCAAATTTTTCATGATGTTTAACTTCTAAATTATCTGAGAAATTTGTTGGAGTTTGTTCGATCTTTGAATTTTGAATATTTCCTCCACTGTCTTTGGGCTCATTTGACGCAGTAGCTGTGTGGAGTTGTCCTCTGGGAAAATTTGTTAAGATTCTAAAATTGAAAAAGGAAAATGGTTTTAGAGTAGCACTTTTTAGTGATTGGGTTTCTAATGAACCACTTTCCTTATATTCTTTTCTAATTTTGAGGATTGAGTGTAGAGGATCAGGAACAGTTTTGAATCTTGAGAAAAGTCTTTGTATTTGAAGGAATTTAAAAGGGATTCTAGAATAAGAAACTCACCTAATGTGACTTTGTGATGTCTTGTACAATTGACGAATACTATTTCTCAACATTTTTCTAGAAGTTCCATTAAATTTTCAAGTTTAAGATATAAAATCCTCGCAGCTTTTGTGTAAGCAGCAATTTTGTTTTTGTTTACTTAAACAGCTGATTTCGAATTTTTTGATTGAATTTGTATTTTTAGTATTTTTGAATTCGATCCTGTCTGTCGAGTCTCGATTGTTTACGACTTCGAATTTCGATATCGATTTTTGCTTCAAAAAGCACAAAACACGTGTAGGAAACGTCAAAACTGAAATTCCAGATTTCGCCTTTCGGGAAAAGTACTTATTCAGTGAAAAAGTGAAATTAATTTTATTTCCCTTTTAAAAAATTCCAGGTAAGTGGTCTTCCCTTCAGAATAAACGTAAATTTAAATTCCAAAAATTTTTTTACAGAACGCAATGAAGGTAAAAGCAGTAGCGAAACCTTCAGCAAAATCACTTAAACCCAAAACGAAAAAACTGAAGCCGGATTTGGTTAAAGTGAAAAAATCAAAAAAGCCTAAAAAAACTGAAAATGAATCTTCTGAAGGTGAAAATTGTATTTTAAAATTAAAACCAAAATCCGATACAAAACCAAAATCTACAATAAAAACAGGAAAATCTAAGGGCAAAGATAATTTTTTAGTGAAACACAAAAAAGATCTTGAAGGTCTCAAAGATATCGATCCAGAATTTTACCAGTTTTTAAAGCAAAATGATAAAAAATTACTAGAATTCGATTTTGACGATAGTGATGATGAGGATGATGATGATGCGAAAGGAGAGGATAAAAACGACGAAAAAGATTCACAAAGTGGAGACGATGATGAAGATGAAGAACGTGTTCACAAGCCATCTGGAGAATTAGAAGTTGCCAGTGATGAAAGTGATTTTGAAGCAGATGATGATGATGAAGACGATAACGACGATGATGATGATGATGGTAATGAAGAAAAAGAAAAAAGTGGTGTTAAATCAAAAACCATAACCTTAAAACTATTAAAAACATGGCAAGTAAATTTACAAGAGAAACATCCATCAATTGAAACAATTCGTAAAATAATAAAAGCATTTAGTTCAGCATTATCAAGTTTAACTGGTGAAAAAAGTAAATTATCTATTTATAAAGTTGAAGGTTCAGCAATATTTAATGGTATTATACAATTATGTGTAATTAATTTACAACCAGCTATAATGGGTTTTCTTGGTTTTCATCAAAAATCTAAAAGACCATTACATAAATGTAAAAAATGGAAAAGAATACGTAATCCATTAAGAGGATATTTAACCGATTTAATGAAATTATTAGAACATGTTTCAAGTTCAAATATATTAACTGTACTTCTTAAACATTTACATCAAATGTCCAATATGCTTGGTTCATTTACATCAATATCAAAAACAATTTTAAAACGTTTAATCGTTCTATGGAGTACATGTTCTGAAGAAACTGTACGTGTTCTATCATTTTTATGTATATTAAAAATTACAAGAAATCAACAAATTTCATTATTAAATCATGTTCTTAAAGCAATGTATTTATCATATATAAGAAATTCAAAATTTGTTAGTCCAAATACATTACCAAATATTAATTTTATGAGAAGATCATTAGTTGAAATGTTTGCACTTGATTTAAATGTTTCATATCAACATGTTTTCTTATATATACGTCAATTGGCAATACATTTACGTAATGCAATTATTTTAAAGAAAAAAGATAGTTTTCAAGCAATTTATAATTGGCAATATATAAATTCAATTCGTTTATGGTCAGATTTATTAGGTATAACATCAAATAAATTACAATTACAACCATTAATTTATCCATTAATTAATATAATAATTGGTGTTATTAAATTAATACCAACAGCACAATATTTTCCATTACGTTTTCATTGTATACAAACATTAATTAATTTACAATCAAAATCAAATATTTTTATACCAATTTTACCATTCATTTTAGAAGTTTTAAATAGTAATACATTTAATAAAAAACATACTATTGTATCAATGAAACCAATACAATTTACATGTATTTTACGTTTAAATAAAACACAATTATGTGAAAATGGTTTTCGTAATGAAGTTATTGAAAATGTATTTAATTTATTATTACAATATTTATCAAATGAATCATCATCATTATCATATTCTGATTTAATTGTACCAACAATATTTCATTTAAAAAATTATATAAAAATATGTAAAAATTCAAATTATATAAGAAAATTAAAACAATTATTAGATAAAATTATAGAAAATTCAAAATTTATTGATAATGAAAGACAAAAAATTACATTTGATTTGAAAAATTTAAAAGAAATACAAGCATGGGAAACTAAAATAAAAAATAATGGTACACCATTACATAATTATTATATAAATTGGTTAAAAACACATGAAATGAAAAAACGACGACAAGCAGCTGATACTGATGAAATAAATAAATATGATATACCATTTATAAAAAGAAGAAAAATTGATGGAAATATTAATGATATAAAAAATAATGGTAAAGATGTTGAATTATTCCCATCGGATGATGAAGATGATGATGATGTTGGTAAACAATTGTTGAATGGCAGTGATGAAGATGAAAACGAAGGTGTTTCAAAGAATAAAAATGAAAAGAAAAAATCTAAAAAACAAAAGCAGAATATTGTTCAGAAACAAAAGAATCCAGAAGAAGAACAACAACAAGAAGACAATGATGACTTTGATGAT
The DNA here is from genome assembly GCA_939192795.1 of Bombylius discolor. Taxonomy (NCBI): domain Eukaryota; kingdom Metazoa; phylum Arthropoda; class Insecta; order Diptera; family Bombyliidae; genus Bombylius; species Bombylius discolor. Next base: position 3,125,444 of record OW584242.1, read on the forward strand.
GCTGGTGAAGTTGATATTGTAAAAGATTTAGATATTGATGATTGGTAGTTTGTATGTTTCTTTATTTTCTTTTTAAAAATAAACAATAAAATATTTTCATTACGTGTTGTTTTTTTTATTTTTTAAAGTTTAGTTTAAAATCCTTAAAAACTAAGCGTAGGATATTTCATTTCAATGTTCAAGTAATTGTCATGTGATTGATTTGAGAAATTAGACCGTTTTCAATGATGCAAGGTTGATTTTGTCAAGACAGTTGGGAGCAAGCTTGAATCACTAAAAACAGCGTTTGGTTTTGTTATAGATTTCAAATTGAAGTTCTCAATCAGGTTAAATTTTAATTTATCTTATGAATTTCGAATGGGCATTCAATTGACTACTATTTAGTTTTTATTTAATAAACCCTCCTTTATCAAAGCCAAAGGAAAATTTTAGACAAAAATTTATATTTAATTCGTCTACGAGAAAAATGTTGAAAATCTCAGAAAAAAGAGATCAAATAAAAACTAAAATGTGATCAATCTCAATCAAATCAATCTGATTTCATAATTTAATCTTTTAAGCGTTTTGTTTTAATTCGAAAATGTGCACTGATGTGCATAATATTTTGAGGCGATGACGAGTATACTCGACGTAACCGCTTAAAAGATTAAACTCATGGAGAATTTTTTTTTTAAGTTCAGCATTATCATCCACCTGATCATTGAAATCCAAACAACCTCCACTTTAAAAATTAATTAATTTTATCACAAATTCATTCAAATCATCCCTAATGGTTCATTCGTCTTTTGGTTTCATGAATTTCGTCTTTGTACTTGATGATGACGACACGGACATTTCATCTGCTTTCCGTTTTCTATTGCTAAATTTATTGAATTTTTTCTTCATTGTTTGTACAACATTTCCATAATAATCAGCCATTTCATCATCATTAACATCCGTTTTCATTTTTGATTGATTCTCTTGTTCTAATCTTTTTTCTCGTAATGCTGCATCATCTAATTCCATTAATCTTTCAATTTCTGGATTCATACCACGAAAACTTAATCGTCCATTTATTAAATTTTCACAAAATACATAACTTGGTTGTATTATAAAATTTGAACCATGCATCATTTTTTCAGTTATTTCATTTGCATACATTGCTCTACCTTCAGCATCAGCATCCTCTTTTTCAACTTTTTCTTTTGTTCTTTTCATGAATTTCATCTCTAGAACAGCTTTTGATAAACGTGGTTTATTTGCCATTTTGTACTAAAATAAAAACCGCATAATTGAAAAATTAAATTAGTTTTTAATTCAATAAACTTTCAAGAATCAAATTGTACCTTTTAAAAATCCAGTTAATCTTTCAAAGGAAACAAGTTGTAAACACCAAGAAAGCAATCCGTATTCAAATTTATCCACCGCCCAGGCCAACTCTATCTTCGTTCAACAACACGTGAAATAACACTTAGTGTGGTCAATATTCATCTTTTTCAGTCATTCAGTTGAATCGACTATTTTGTATCTGGTAAGGCCGTCATATGATTACGAAAATTTCGAAAAAAAAAAGTCGAAGTAAAAAAAAATTCAACAACAACAACAACTTCAAACTGTTTATTATGTCTGTTGGGAAAAAAAAAAGAAAGTCAAAAAACTTTTGAGTCATATTTTTTTGTGTTTAAAATAAAAATTTCTAGTCTTTTTGTTTGTTCTGCCATATTTTTCAGTGTTTTGATGAGAAAATGTTTAGCCGTAAGAAGCCAGAGCCTCCAAAAAGACGTAACAGAGATTTATCACAGGTAGCTAAATAAATTATCAATAAGAATTTCCGTAGTTATGACTCATTCATGTGAAAAAAAAAATCATTTCTCATTTCTTTTAGTTTGGACTTTTTGACCCAACTGATATTTCTGGAACAATGTCTGGTGATTTAGATGATGGAGCTGATAGTGATTTAGAAGCTGAATTGGCAGCAATAACTGCTGGTGGAGGTGGTGGTGAAAAACCAAAACCACGTGAGAAAAAATTGATACCTTCATCAGATTTAGATAAAATGGTTGCAGAAAGTCTTAAAGATATTGGAAGTGATGAAGAATTATCTGGTGATGATGATGATCCTGATCTTTTAGGTGAACTACAAGATTTAACTGGTGAGATGACTTTAGAAGAAAAAGAAGAGATTTCACCAGTTTCTGGTGAAGATGATGGTCAACAAGATTTTCTTCCAACAACTACGACGAATGTTATTGACATATTGAAAAATCGCATTAAAATGTACGAAATGGCTGAAAATAATGCAAAAGCAGTTGGTGAGAGTAGTCGAGCTAGACGTTTTAATAGGGGCCTTAAAACGCTAAAAGACATGCTAAAGCAAGCTAGTGCTGGGAAGAGCATTAATGTGGATGAAATTCCTCCAGAAGTTAGTGTTGGAAAAGGAGGAGAACAGACTTCAAATGAGACTGAATCGAAAAGTCAACCCGAAACTCCATTGAGAACTGCCCCTCCAATACCTCCACGAAAGCAGTCATCTCCACCGGTCGTCGAAGAAACACCAAAGCCAGCCGAAGAGGCACCAAAATCTCCACAAGGTTCTACAGACAAAGATTCAAAATTAGCGGCCTTAAATGCTAGAAAAAATGAATACAAAATTGCAGCGTTAGAAGCAAAACGTGCTAGTGACAAAGAATCAGCACTTCAATTTGTGAAAATTATTAAACAATTCGATGTGGTTATTAAAGCAGCAGAAAATGGAGAAGAAGTGGATTTAAGTGATATGCCACCACCACCTGGTGAATTAATGGAATTTCTAAAAAATATGCAATCTCAAGCTGGTGAAGGAACAGCAGATGCAGCACCATCAGAAACTGTTTCTGCTCCAGCACCAGAACCACCAAAAGAACCTGAACCAATTCCAGATGCTCCTAAAACAATTCTAGAAGGCTTACAACAACGTTTAGATAAATACAAGTCTGTAGAAGCCGCTGCAAAAGCCGAAGGCAACAGTAGCAAAGCTCGTCGTTATGGAAGAATAGTGAAACAGTATGAAGACGCAGTTAAAGCACACAAAGCAGGCAAGCCAGTGGATTATGATGAGTTACCTGTACCACCTGGTTTTGGACCCTTACCAACTGGAGGAGGAGGTTCATCGCCTGGTAGTCCACCAGCAGTACCTCCAAAACCAGCACCTCCAGTGCCTGCTGCGCAAACGAAAGACGATTCATCAGAGGAAGCAGGTTCAAGTTCTACACCAAAACCGTCACCTCCTAAACGTCCATTACGAAAACAAGAATCAGTAGTTCGTGTATCTGGTAATCAAGTCCCTACAACACTTGCCGAAAAACAATTGGAAATTTTACTACAACGTCAAAAGGAATTCAAAACTGCTGCCTTAGAAGCTAAGAAAGCTGGAGAAATTGAGCAAGCGAAGGAGTACTTAAAAATTTACAAAGGTTTTGAATCTGTATTGAATGCAGCCAGTGGTGGACTTCCAGTTGATCTTAGCACAGTAAATTGTTACATGAATTTCCTTTGAATTTATGCTAAAATTGTTTTTTTTTTTCTTTCTCTCATGTTAGCTACCAATTCCACCATCACAACGAGAAAATCTTGAAGATTCATTTGCATTTGTTTCAGAACCTGACTGTGATCCGAATGATGAAATCTCAGATATAAGCGTAAGAATGGAAGAGCAGTTAGCGAAACAGTTAATGATGTGTAAAAATACAAGGTAATTTTTGGGATTTTTTTTTTGACAAATCTCAATTGAAGGTTTTAAAGGGAAATTTTTTTAATTTCTTCTGTAGGGATCACCACAAAGCGATGGGTGATGTTGCAGGAATGAATAGATTTGAAAATTTAGCATTATCCGTACAGAAAGATTTAGATTTAGTACGTTACTCAAGAAGGTAAAAAACAGATTTGAAATTAGGATTTTAAGTTTGATTTCATTTTTTTTTTTTTTAATTTTACAGAAAAAAATTACCACTTCCAAAATTCCATTATGAACAGAAAAGTTTCAATATTGTTCATTGTAATACAGATTTAACAGATAATGAAGTTGAAGTGAATATAATACGTGGTATCACTTATAATGTTCCTAATCCAAAGGATATTGACACATATGTTAAAATTGAATTCCCCTATCCACAGGTAAGATTTGAAGAGAAAGGATTTTTTTTTTTCATTCAAAATTTTCGAACGAAATTCAAATGATTGGTGGACAAAACATGGCACAGGAGTCTCAAAATTTGCTTATTTTAAATACGATTTTCAACACATTGTTGTTGGGAGATGAAAATGTCATTTTTCTTTCATATGAAAGTTATTAGTGACCGAAAATGACAAATTTTTCGGAAATATTTTTTGGTAATTTTCACTAAACCATTTTAATTTTTAATTTCATTTTAGGATTATCCATTTAAAACAAGAACTACGTTAGTTAGAAACACTGATAGCCCAGATTATGATCAAAAATATAAAATTGAAATTCAACGATCAAATCGTCAATGTCAAAGGATTTTCAAAAGACAAGCGGTTAAATTTGAAATTTATTCAAGAGGGTAAGTTTTTCGCACGGTTTTTTTTTTATTTTTCAATTAAAAAAAAAATAATTTTGTGGTAAATTAAAAAGAGATTGTACTTTAAAATTTCTGTTTTGAAAATGTAAAAGGATTTTTGTCCTTTTTAAGAAATTTGGAGCAAAAGATTAATTTCTTTTTAAGGTTACAACAGAATTATGAAAATTTGAAAATGAAAAAAAAAAAAATGGCTTTATGGACAACATCTAGTGTTAAATGTAAATTTTGTGAATTATTATTATTATTTGTTTTTTTCGTAAATTGAGAAAAGTCCATTCAGTACGTACGGTAAAGGGGAATTTTAGAAGAAAAAAAAAAAAAATAATTAAGAAATAAATTTTGAATTGCAATGATACTGTGAGTGGTTAATTATTTTTACCTTGTAGAAGAAAATAAACATTTATATTTTGCATGTTCATTAACTTTTTGTAGCTTTTTGACCCTAATTTTCTTACGTAGATGTAAACGTAGTGAATAACAGTGTAGTTTGATTTTTATTTAAATTATGAAATTTATATTTAGACATTCAATTTTACTGTATTGCGAGAAATTCACAAGTTAATTCAATATGAATCTCATAAGCCAGAATAGTGAATTAGACTGTGAAATTAACCGAATATAGATCTGGTACCATATAACTTGTTAATTAAAAATTTCATTTTTCTTTCACCTTCAGAAAATCGGGTAAAAGTAATTTAAATAAAGTTACCAGTTCAAATTTTCGAATGACATTGATACTCTATCTCTTTTATTCTTCAAGCAGTTTTAGATTAAAGTGAATGAGATAGAACAATAATTTCGTTCGAAAAAAATTCATACTCAGAAGGATGTTACTTTGAATGTCTAAATATATTAAAATTCTTGGTGTTTTGTAATTTATTTTTTCTTGTATCCTTCACTTTTTATTTTTTTCTCACAAAATTTTTGTAAAAAATAAAATTCCATTCGTTTAAAAAAAATATATGAAACGAAAATTCCACCAATTCCGAAACAAAAAAAAAACAAAAAAAAACCATAACACACTAGATGCTGTCTTGGTGGAATATTTCGAAAATTTCCAATGTGTTGTTTCAGTGGATTCCTGAGATCGGACATATTAATTGGAACAGTTAATGTTAAATTACAGCCATTGGAAACGAAATGTGATATACATGATTCATTTGATGTAAGTTTATTGAAGAAAAAAAAATAGCTCGATCGAAATTTATGTGATATTTCTTTCTCTTTTATACTGGATACAAATTATAGAGAATGAGATGGAGTATAAATTTCGTTCGAAAACAAAGTGAAACTGTTGTGAAATTAGAAAAAAACTTATATTTTGATTTGATTTTTTTTTATTTTTTAAAATTTCAGCTAATGGATGGAAGAAAACATGTTGGTGGTAAACTTGAAGTTAAAATACGTATTCGTAATCCAATATTAACAAAACAAATTGAACATTTCAATGAAAAATGGCTTATTATTGATACATAACTGAAGGATGTTATAGGTCTTTCTGAAGATGCATCATTACCATCATGATAAGAATCAAAGTGTTGCGCGTAGATTGTGAAATATCGTCAGAAATTCCTAATTGAAATAAAAGAAGCAAGGACTTTAAAAAAAATTATTATCGTATTATGTCGCTTAAAAAATTTAAGAAAAAAAAAATAATATTCAAGTTTCTAGGAAATTTATGAAAATAAAAAAAATTTTTTTGGTTGATGTTTTTAAACGGAATATTAAATTATTATTTTTTTTTTTTAAAAAAAATAAATACTCAAAAAAATTTTATGCAAATTGAATAAACCAGTTCACAATTTATTAAAATTCGATACCAGTTTCCTGTTTGAGAAAATTTTTTTTTCAAATAAAATTGCCTTTAAATGAAAATAAATAAGAATAATATAGCATTTCTATAAAAAATAACAGTAAAAATGTAGAATATATATTTTTTTTATTTTTTAAGCATTTAATGTAAAAAGAAGTAGATGTAGAACATTATTCAATTTATTGCTATTGTATGTGTATTATATTGTGCTTATTGATTTATATTAGATGTAAATTTTTTCGTTGGTGAATTATTTTAAATTAATGAAAATAGCTAGAAAGTTTTTATTTTTTTATTTTTTAATTAAAAATATGTACGACGTGTTATTAAAAAAAAAACAAAGAGAAAAAAAAAATGCTATTAATTCATGTTTATAATTAGAATTATGTAAAAATAAACAAAAAAAAGTTATAGAATAGTATTAAACGGGTTTTTTTTTTTTTTTTTAAATGAAAGAAGATGTCATTACCAGTTTAAAAGTCCTTTTTAAATGAAAAAGGAAAATTCTGAGGTTGACATTTTACTAACTTCTGTAGGAATGAAAATTCATTTTTAATTGACTTCAGGATGATATTGAAATTAATTAATATGCTCAAAATGACAAATTCAAGGATAACGCAATAGTAACAGGTGAGTAATGAGTAAAAGATTCATTTTAACCATGTCTCGAGATAATGTAAGAAAAAGAGTTAGTTTTGAAGGTTTGTATGCCATGAGTTAAACGAGAATTTTTAAAACAAATTAAACAATCCTATGATCACTTTTGTCTGGAAAGAGTCCTTCATCAAGCTTGTTTTCAAGCGCACTCCTCTCGACCAGGCACGTAGTATAATAATTTGTGGTACTTTGAATCTTCGAAAAAGATTATCAATTGGTCAATTCTTTAACTAAGCACAAAATAAAATCTGACTTGTAAAAAAAATTGTAATACTTTTAGGAAATTATTTTCTAAAAGTAAAAATAAAAAAAACCCACTTACAAATTTAACGATTTTATTTAATAATTTAATAAAACTTCACTTCTCAACTAAAAAGAATTAATTTCTAGGATAGAACAAATTGCCTCTTCTACACTGTATCGACCTCCACTAGCTTCACTAAATTAATTTTTTGTTAGAAATTATTTTAAATTAAAAAAACATTTTGGCGGTTCACGATTTAAATTACAAATTAGTGCTGTTAACTGACCCACAATTTCATCTTAGGAAATATTTAAGGAAATTTTATGATGGGAAATTTTATAATTTTTTTATTTTTCAATTTATTATAATAATTTCTAGAAAATAAGGACAAATTACATATAAAAAGTCAATATAAAATAATTTTAAACATTTTTCAATAATATTTTCATATTTTTCTAAAGTATCCTACATTCTTGGGTACAAAGAACACAACATACATATGTACATATAGCATGACAGCATGAGTTTTTGGAGATAGGACTTAATGATCTTTAAAATCGTTATCAATGTGCCAATATCTTGTAACAAGCAAAATTTGATCACATTTGTCCAAAGAAAATGCCTTTAAAATGCCATAAATTGAGGAAGTGTGCTACAACTTTCTCAAGTTTATCTGACACGTATCTTCAAAAATAAGTCATTTGATTTCAAAAGTGCAAGCTCAAGGACCAAAAGAAAAAACTCTAGTACACCTACGAAGTAAAATGCATCGGACGATGACGACAAATTGAGACAAATACAAATTAAAAATAAAATGGAAAAGAAAAACAAAAACAACAATTTTAATTTTACAAAAAAAGAAGATAAATTTATTATTTTTTCCAAAATTTTACCATGTTTTATTTTTAATTAATTTTTCAAAGAAAAACCATTTAAGATTCCATTGAAATTGTACGACTTTTGTCTTTAGTTGCATAGTGTGTAGCACGTTCAACACCATCCTTCGAAATTACACATGTTCGGATAACACCACCAGAGCTCCCATCATGATACATTGCTTGTTTAATAACTTTTAATGCCAGTTCAAGGCATTCTTCTTTTTTCATATCTTTACGATATAATTCACGTACCATTCCAAAAATGTATGAACTACCAGAACCACCAATTGAAATGCTACGTCTTACAAACATTCCACCTAATGGTACAAAATAAACTTGTCCACCAAATTTACTATCATATCCAGCAACAATAATACCAGCAAGTAATGAATCACGATAATTATAACAGAAATTACGAAATTCTGATGCTGCTTCTGAAACTAATGGTTCCTCACCAGATGTATTCTGTTTATAATATAATGAATATGCAACAATATCAGATATTGCTTGTGTATCTGCTGCTGAACCACTACGACAACAATAAATTTTATCAGTAACTTCTGTTAATTTATCTGCAACACGATTTGCAACAAATGCACCAGTTGATGTTCTAGAATCAGCACCTAATACAACACCACCATCATATTCCATAGCCAAAATTGTTGTACCAGTACTATGTGCTGAATTCATCCAATCTCCAGTTAAATCCATTTTTAATTTTTTTTTTTAATTGAAGAGAAAATTACTTTTTCTTATAAGTTTTATGAAAATGCTTAAATTTCAAAGAAAACTAAAGTTTGAATGATGACAAGCAGGTTTGCTTCAATGTTTCTTAACCAAACCAACTTGAATGAAACTTCAAATTCGAAATGACAGTGCGTGAGTAGTTCACAATTGTGTGACCGGCATTCACAATTATTTTGTTGAAATGAGATTTTGGTCACAATGGTTAATATTATGGATTCAAGTCGACTTTGAAAAAATGAAAAATCCCAAGGAACTTTCACTATTCAATTTTGTATGCCCTTTGCTGTCTTTATTTGAGATGATTTTTAATGGTTGAAGATTTTTCTAAAATATTCAAATTTAACTTGAATTTCGTTCAATTCCCTTCATACGTCTCGCTTTGGTTTCATATTGGTTTCTATTTGTAGTGGGAAGTTAGTGTCTCGTCCAGTGAATCTAGCTGATTGATAATTTCTTTATTTTTGGAAAAATTTTGCAAAAGCTATGAATTGTCTCAGGATTAATATTATTCATGTTAACATAGGTTTTTGCTCCTTGTCAACTTCCGCAAAGCTATAAATTGACAGTCATGATCATAAGTCTAACATGTGCTTATAAATCCCGCTTTTTTTGGCCAAGCCGAAATTAATATGTCATATTTGGAATTTGAAAAAAAAAATTGGATAAAATAATAACTTTTTTTTTATATACATATAAATATATTTCAATTATGTCTACTCAAACAGCTAGTAGCTGGTATTGGAGCAGTATAAAGCTCTAATGTGATTTCAACTAATTTACATTTCTTATTTACTTTCAGACAACCAAATATTCAAATTCATTCATAACATTATCATTATTATTATTATTAATTTCTGACATATTACATTTCCACACAATTAAATTATTACAATAACAATCATATGTTCATTTTGGCTTTCACTGTTCTGAATTTTTCAAAGTGGATTAGCTGGGCTATTCTGGTGTCATATGAATGTACGTCTTTGTTTTTCTTGAGCGCAGTGTTCAAAAAGTTGACCTCTCGGTTAACGATTTTGTGAATAAGTCTGCATTTTTCAAATAGAATAATATCTTCAAGCTTAATAATTATTTGTTTCTTCGAAGACTTAAACTTGAAATCAAATCGTAAATTCGCTCATGTTCATTCTCACCACAAAGAATTTTCAAATCTGGAAATGCCGTTAAGTACATATTTTTTTTCTTATTATTTTTATTTTTTGACGTCGTCTCGAATGCAATAGTGAACGTGGATTGTGAATTCACATTTCATCAATTCGTCGTCATATCGCCAGTGCAGTGAATAGTAAGTGTGATTACAAATTTTTATTTCACTTTTTTTTTTTCTAATTCAAGTTCTTTAAAAATGTAATTTTCATTTTTCTGTGAATAAATATGAAAATAAAAACTGAACCAAAAAATAAATCGTGAATTTAATTTAATTAAAAAAAAAAATTGAAAATTTTGCGAAAAAATAAATGAATTTTCAAATGAAAAAGAATACAAAAGAACGACTAAAAAGAAAAGATTTTTCAAAGAAGAAAAAAGAAAAAGAGGAAACACCAATAAAATGAAATCTAATCAAAATCCAGTTTAACTTTAATTAAATTGCCTACAAATCAACTTTTTTCTGATACATATATATTTTTTATTGCGTTTTTTTTTTTACAAATTTTCATTTTATAAAAAGCAAAATATTTTTTTGGAAAAAAAATTTAGGAAAAAATAAAGTGCTTTAATGTGTAAAATATTTGAATAAGATTTTCTTTCTTTATTTTCTGTAATTTTTCTAAAACAAGGGTTTTTGTGGTTTCTCAGTGACAAATACACATTCCTTAAAAAAAAGTTTTTTTTTAAAAAAAAAAATCATTTTTTATTTTCAAAAAAAAAAAAGTGCTTTAAAATTAGATTTTGTGTAGAATTTTTTCTATTTGAAAGAAAAATATTTAAAAAAGGTGCTTGTTATTTTTTTTTTCAAAGGAAAAATACATGCCAAGAGTATTTCTGTGTCTTAAAAAAAATAAATAAATAAAAAAAAATATATGTCGTTTTTTTTAAGGATTGCAAAATTTACATTTTTGTCAACAATTTAAGGGGAGAAATTTACGTCTAGTTGGAGTCTACAGGTGAGACTAGTTTTTTTTTTTTTTGTGTATTAAAAAAAATTCATTCAGCAATTATAAATGCGGCTTCCTTGAACGTCAAAAATTCTTCCTACCTAAAAACCTTAAAACTCCCCCTTTTCCGTTTTACATAATCTTCGTTTTTTTTTTAAATGTAATTAAACAAAATTTAAAAATTATATCTAAATTTATGATGACTAAAATTTATTTTTTTTTTAAATTTAATTCGCTATCTTTTTTTTCATCATATCATTTCAATTCTTTCTGCTTCTTTCATTCCCGATAACCGCCATTTTATATTTTTCATACAACTTTTGCTGCTTTTGTGTAGCGCTATTTTTTCAATTCGTTTTATTTTACACAGAAAAACAGAAAAACAATTTTTTTTCTTTTCAGCTGAAATTATACAAGGTATTTTTTCCTCATGTTTTGTTGTTTTTTTCCATTATTTTCTACTATGTATGTATTTTGAAAAAAAAAAATTTTTTTTTGAAGAATAAAAAAATAAAAAGGTAAAATTTCCAAAGAAAGCATAATCTTGGTTATTTTTCCTAATAAATAATTTCCCCGTACGCCTTTAGCTATATTTCAATTTTCTTATTCGTTTTTCTCGAAAATAGAAAAAAAAAAACAATTTCGAATATTTGTTTGTATAATTTTAATTTTCGAAAATCTTAATTTCTTTTTCGAAATATGAAAAAAAAAAAAAAAAACAAAAATGTGCGTGATCGTGATGTAAACATTACATTAAAAAAAATTGTAAATTTTGACCACACACACCGTATGAATGAAAAAAAAAAAATAATTATCGGTAAAAATGCGAATTAAAATTATAATAATAATTGTGGTTCACATTTTTACAGCAACAGCACCAACAACAACAATGAGACCAAATAAATCCATAGATAAATTGTTTAATTATGGTACGGTACATAGAATAATAATTAAAATTTACATTATTTCTTTGCCTTTTTTTTTCTGAATGAAAATTGAATTAAAACTACAATAAATGAAGATAGGTGTGTGTGTTGGTATAGGCAAATTTTTTTTTTTTTTTTTTGCTATAATTTCAGGGTAATACATTTTTATTTTTTTTACCGTTCAAAGAAATTTAAAAATATTAATTAAATTTTTGTTAATTTAATCATTTTTAATTATAATTAAATTTTTATTTAATGGTCTTTAATTTTGTTTAATTATTGTGTGCATTTAAAGTCGATTTTTCTTTCTAATTAAGTCATTTATTATATTTTGTTGGCAAAATAAAACTGATTTTTGTTAAATAAAAGTATTTTTGTTCATTTTGTGAAGACACATAAAATAAATGACGTGTTTCCTGTTGTTGTCATTGTTAATTATCATCAGAACTTTTGTATGTATGATATTCTTTTGCTAATGAGATTTATTTCTTGAAAGCGTTTTATATTTTAGAACATAAGCAAAAAATTATATTAAAAAAAAAATTTAAAAAAAAACAAGCTAATAAAAGTAGTATGATGATGATGATGATAGTGATCATGATTGAAGATGGAATAAGATAATTTCAGTTATGTGGTTAATAAAATTACGTTGTGGTTAAAAAATAAGAAATAGAGAGGAAAAAAAAAATAATAATTGCTTAAAATGTTATGTTTTTAGAAATTATAGATTCTTTCTACATAGTCTATTTCTTAAATTACATTTTCTTTTTCCAATTTTCTTCTATCTTCTATGTAGGTACTAAAACTGTGCTTGGACCAATAGGAAATTTCAGAGTAATTAATAAAAAAGATTGAATCAAAATTGGAGCGTATTATTGTAATTTTTCCGCACTATTATGATTTTCAAAAATATGAAACTGAGAAATCATAATTTTTTGCAAACTTTGAAAAGCTGTACCTCGAAAACTAAAAGTCGGACAGCGGAGTCCTTTGCAGATTTGAATTTAGGATATCCAAAATTATCATTTCCAATTGCGAATTCAAAAATCTAAACGACATCGATTTTCATGAAACATATCGAATATGTTTATTTGAAAAATAGAAAACTCCTCGTTTTAGGTAATCGAAATTTTATCAATCCTTAAAAAGTTATCACAGCTTTATTCTAAAATAACCCATATTTAAAATTATTCAAATGGGAAATTATCATGTCCTGGTGAATAAATCTTTCTCGTGTAAAAGACGAATTGTATAGATTGACGTGACTAAACACAAATTTCAAGTTGATAGATAGTTCCGAATGATATTTTAATGTAATATCGTTTTTTTTTTTTTTTTGTCTACAAAAAGTACGAGAACGATTGCTAGTGTTAAAAGAACAATTTTGTAATCGCTTCTCCATAATTAACACATTGCTATTTTAAGTACAAAATAGAAAATAATCATCATCATACACGTGTGCTTATTCCATTGATTTTTTTTTTTTCTAAATCAATTTCTTTTCTGTTGTTATCTAACACATATCGGGCTCATATACGTTTTAAGATTGTAAATTAATCAGAAAAGGTGATAATAAAAAATTACGTTTCGTTACAAGTATGCTAAATAATATAACAAAAAGGTGTAAAATTGAATAATTTATTTTTGCTAAGAAAATCTATAATTAGCTATTACCTTATTCACAATCAAGAAAGGAAAAAAAAAAAAACGTTTATTTTACATTTTTTTCAAAGATTTTTTTTTTATATTTATTTCTAGTTTTGTTGTTTTTGTTGAATGTCAGAGGGAAAAAAAAAATGATGTAAAACATAAAAAAATTTTCAAATGAATCATAAAAAAAAAAATACAATACACTAGACGACACGGTCATAATATGTTTTTTTTTTCTTTTTCCAGTAAAATTCTGAACAAAAAAAAAAAAAAAAAAAAAAAAGAAACGTTTGTTTTTGAAAACAGCTACACTTCATTTAGAACTAATTAAACAACAGAATAAAATATATAGAAAAAAAATCAAGCAAATAAGTAGTACTCGTATGTACGTTACGTAGTACAAGTTACCAACATTTTATTTATTTTTTAATTTTTTTTTTTAAATTTTTCCAGTCAAAATTTTATGAACAATCTTTTCTGTTTTTTAAAACAGTCATTTTTTTTTAAATTTTTCATAAAATTAGATTGTTGTCAACCGTTTCATAAAAACATTTTTGTTTCATAATTTTTCTAAAGAAAAAGTAAAGACAATATTATTATCGTATTTTTTTTTATCTAAAAAAAAAATATATACACATATTTTTTAAACAAATGAAATCATCATGTACAAAAATTTTATGTATTATCTGAAATATGAAATTTTTCTAGGTTGACATAATATTTTAGGTATGTATTTATATTTGCACTATGTATATATTTTAATTAAAAACTTAAAAAAGTCAATTAAATAAGTATTTAACGAAATTAAGTATATAAAACAAAAGAAAGAGATATCATACGAAAGATAACAGAAATAATAATCAGTTAAAAGAAAAAAAAATAATTTACTTAATCATTTTTAGTTATAAGGGTTATTCAAAAATTTTTTAATTTTATTTAGAAATGATGAAAAGAGGAAATATATTTTAGGAAATTTTTGAAATAAAAAAAAAAAATTTTGAAAATTTTGAAATATAATCTTTTCGAAACTAATGAGAAATTTTTTTTTAAGATTGATTAGAAAAAAAAAAATAATTATTACATTTTTTTTCGAAATTGGCTAAAGCTCGTGTGAAGTTTTCGACAACAGTTTATTTGAAATTTTCCACAAGAGCTTACCAAAGAACCTTCTTCCAGAAAACTATATATGTACTTACTTAACCGGTCCTACAGTAGAAAGTTGACCGATCCGAAAACCAACTAAAAAATATGAAAATTTTCTTCCTTTATGTTTATATAGCAAAAATTCAACCTTACGCACCAGCCCGGCCACCCCTCACGAGAAAATCAATTACATTTTTTGAATTTCTTGATGATTTTTTTTTTTTTTGAATGCGGAAGAAATCCGAAAATCTTGCTTCGTTTTATTTCAGCTAAAAAACTTTTGGAATAGCCCTTTTAAAATGATAAAACTAGTTCAAAATATTAATAAATAAAATAAATCAAGGTTTTAATCGAATACACTGAATTTTTTAAATCTTTTTGTCATAATATTTTATCTAAGTATTTTATTGAATTGAAAATAAAGTATCGAAAAAAAACACACAAGAGATAAAAATTTAAAAAAAAAAACAAAAAAGAAGCAAACAATTATTTTAAGTATTAATTCTTAATATGGAATTACTTTATACGAATTGAAATTCACATGTAAAACAACCAATCAAAAAATCATTTATTAAACAAAAAAGAAAATATTGTGGGCGAAAATTTGTTCAATTTAACAAAATGATTGGTTCTTTGATCCAACAAAAAGAATAATAAAGAAAAAAATGAAAAAAAAAACAAAAAAACAAAAATATATGAACAAAAAATAATAACGACCTTTAAAAAAAAAAAGCTCAATCATCATCATCGTCATCATTCTCACTTACTTTACATTTCTGTTTAACCAACATTCACTGAACCAATCAATGAACTTTTCAAGAATTTTGTATCTGTTCTCTTTGTTACAAAAAATATTAAAAAAAAAAAAAATAAAAATATAACAAGTCATATTACTTTTTAATAATAAAATCCGGATTCTATGGAGGTGATATGAGTCATCATATTACCATTATTGCAATTGCTTACCACCATCATCATCAACAACATCAGCAACAGTAACAAACGTTCAAATTGTAGATACAAAAAGAACCTTATGCAAATCTTGAACTATTAAAGTTTTTTTTAATATGTATACCATCATCATCATCATAATCGTCATTCATAATGGCGAATTAGGTAAGATAGTTGTGTTGCATTTTACTCGTAAATATGTATACCAAACTATCTGTGAAGTCCAATTCATAGAGTCTATCATACCGTCATCAAAAAAAAAGTATATTTTACTTTTTTACTTGAAATAAGTATCTCACCAGTATGTACAAGATTATAGGATCATTAAAAAAAAAAAAAAAGGTGAAAATTTTTTTATGAAATGTACAGTCTATTTTTTTTTTTTTGAGAATGATTCAAGTTAATATTTACATTTTTATTAAGTCGAAATATAAATGATGATTATTTAGATACTTTACCATTGTTTATAAATTTTTTTTGTGATGATGGTATTGAAACTTTTGAAAGTTAACGTTTAGTTTTTCAAAATTAGACAAAAAAGTTTGTTTTTGTGAATGTATGAGTTAAGAATTTTATATGAACAGCTGGAAGTTTTCATAAGAGCCGTCTAAGCGATACGATTGCGAATTGGTCATTTGAAGGTTTCGAAACCGTTTGCGACTAAGTTGAAGACGCTTGAATCGTTTTGTTTTGACTTTACGTTTATTTTATTCAAGCAAGCGACTAATATAAAAAAACATTAATTTCATAATTATCGATTATGCGATTTAAACGACTTGACTTAAATGACTTTAATCGCTTAATCTTCCTAGTTCGAGCCCTGGCTTATTTTATTTACATTAACCTTTTCGATCTTTTCCTACAGATTTTCGTCTGACGTTTAAATTCTTGATGGTGGAGAATGTTGAATCATCAAAAAATCACTAAACAGAAATTTCTTCAGTCTAAATTTTTGTCATCAGAATGACGTAATCTTTCATTAAAGTATCTCTCTTTGTAGGACTGTTGAGTCACTTGCAATTTATTGATTGGTAAAAAAAGATAGTGTCGTTTATTCTTGTACCTTTTTTGTACTTTTTTTTTTAATGTGAAAAAATAATTGTTTTATTTCATATTATTTTTTTCTTGGATTATTTACAGTTCGAAAACGATTATATCACAGATTAAAAATTTCCTAAAACTTTCAAAGAAAAAAAAATCAAATTATGATGTAAATCTCTTTACAAATCAATTGAATATTATTTACAATCATTTATTTTTTCTCATTTTCCATAAGATTATATTCTCATTAATTCAAGATCAAGAAAAATATGTAAATTTAATAAATTCTTTCACAATAGATTTACAGAATGATTTTTTAAAATTTTTTTTTTCTCTAATAAACATATTGCATATGTGCTCACAAACAGAAAGAAGGCGATAATGATTGTTGCATTACCTATTTAAAAATACAAACCACCACTAATCACACGTTCAATCTTTGTTTTTTTTGTTTTTTTTTTTAAACAAAAAAATAAAAATTAGACGGGGCAAAGATCTTGTAATTTTTTTTTTAAATTTAAAAAAAAAAAAAATGATTGTATCTAAAATAAAATATCTTTGTATCTTTTATCTTGTATCTGCTTCATATGAATAATATTTTGTACGTGAGTATTTGATAATTATTTTATATATATATATTTTTTTTTTCATATTTCAAAATAAAAATTAATTGTATGATGAAAAAAAAAAAAAGAAAAACAAATTATAAAAAATTTTGTTTTCTGTCAATTTTAAGTTTTTTTTTTTCTTAAGAATATTTATTTTGCACATATAATAACCACATTAGTATAATGATGGTAAGCGATTATAAATACCAAATAATTAACAAAATAAAATAAGAAGAAAAAAAAAAAATAACAAAAAACTACAGTGGATAGTTAGATAGATTGTTGAAGAAGAGACCTGTTTTGATGATGATGATGATGATGATAGTAGTAAGATATAAAATGAAAGATACTTTTATGTTATTGCTTCTGCTGCTGCATGTGATGCTTCTTCTTCTGCTGTCACTCTTTTAAATGTTGAATGGTATAAGATATACAAAACGTATATATATTATATTCAAGCCTAAAGCTAATGATGATGATCATCATATGGCCTTGAAGATGTTACGTAAACTATGACAAATGATTGAATGAACATATATATACATACAAACTACATACATATGTATGTGAGCATTGTAAACACTTTATAATATTTAATCATTGCACAGGTACTTACATCTTTTCTTTCACAAAAAAAAAAAAAAAAAAAAAAAAAAACTTGAAATGTGTTAAATCAGATGGGAAAATATTAAAAGAGATACAAAAAAATTGTTAAAAATCTTCATAAAAAGATAAAAAGATACTTGCATCTTGTACACAATAAAAATTAAAAAAAAAAAATATATTACTGAAGAAAAGAAGAACTCCTTCAAACAATCAGTGTCCAAATGATATTGAGTTGTAAATTATGAGAATAATGTGTTTTTTTCCTTTTGGACAGAAAAAAAAACAATTTTTGTTTAATTAAAAATTGAAGGATTTTGGTCAACAATACACTTGATTCATGCGATATAATGATATGTAATGGTCAGCCAGCATGTCTGTACATTTTTTAACCAATTTATATTGCGGACACTTAAACAGTAAAAAAAAAAAAAAAAAAAAACAGATTCAAGATATTTTATAATTTCTCTTTTTTTCGGGATTTTAAAGGAAAATAAAAACGAATTGCCATTATTAAACTGTAAAAGAAGAGAAAGAAGAACTTTCACTTGAAAGAAAATAAAGTGAAGAAAAAAAAAAAAAAAAAAAAAAAAACAAAAAGAAAAAGCCAAAAAATGTTGAACTACTTAACGACTGATTTTTTTTGTTTTCGAATCTCTAATCAATTTTTTGATGTATGTAATTTTTTTTTTATTTCACTTTTTCAATTTGAAACTAAAAAGACTTTGTTTTTTTTTTGTTTTTTGCTTTTTCCAAAAAAAAAAAAGTGAAGTAGCTAAATAGGTGTGGTATTTATTTTAAGTTTGAAAGAAAAATCTAAGCAATGATTTATGTTAAAAAGAAAAAAACATTGGTGTGCAATAGCTGGTAATACATTTTTTTTTTCTCTGTGTAATAAATCTTAATGAATTAATTTATCAATAATTTCCGAAATAATTTACAAATAAAATATACAAGGTGTACTAAAAAGTATCTTTTATCTTATTTCTTTTTTTTTCTTTTCTTGCATTTTTGTCTGGAACTGAATCTAGTTGTGTGGTCAATAAACGAAAGAAAGGTATTTTTTTAAAGCTAAGTGTATTTTTGTACAATAATTTACTGGCTTTGTACTACACCACAATATAATTATTATGTTATTTACTATGATGATGATGATGATGATGATGATGACAAAAGATACTTAAAAATTAACTTTAATAACCGCACGGTTGATGACGACAACACTTATCATCATCAGCGCAGCAAATAATAAAACAACAACACATTATTACATATAGATACTGGCAAAGGTGCATACATGAATATGTACATAATATGTATGTCTACTATCTACTTATGAGTAGAAATTAAAACAGACGGGACAGACGACTATCTTTTTACTTATTTATTTATTTATTTTTTTTTTATTATTATTCTGGTCGTCTTGTTTAAGTACAAGTTACCTGGTGTGTGGAGAAATTTTTCAGAAAGTGATCCGGTAAAACAAGTGTAGCATTGAAACAGTAAGTAAAAATAAAGAAGAAGAAGAAGAAGAAAAAAAAAACACACATCATATAAGCGTTACATGCATGTAAATATGTATGTATATAGGTAGAGGAACAAGGAAATTGTACATATCACGATTCTTCTGCATATAAAATAATAATAATAATAAAATCTTTAATGGAATATATATTCAACTAAGCGTATTCATTTTTTTTTTTGTTCCTTATCAAAAATATACAAATTTAAAAGATTTTTTTTTTTTAGCGCATATACATAAATATGTGATGTTGTTGATATATGTGAATTGATTTGGGAGATACTTACAAGAAGATAAAGAAGAGAAAAATAAAAATAGTAACGCATGGATGAAAAAAAAAGAATTTTTTTTTTTAAAGAAAAAATATATTGTAGATACTTTTTTCATCTCAATCATTATAACCAGTTGCCCACCTGTTAAAACGGTAAACAACTACTATGAAAATACTTAATGACAAAATATGAGAAATTTTCAATAATTTTTTTTTCTTCTTCCTCATTAATAAAATTATTAATTGAGAACAAATTCAAAAGAAGAAAATAAAAAAAATTGTCTGATGGACCAAAAAATTGATTGAATGATTTCTTTGTCGCTATCTTCACATAATATGTATGTACATATGTGAAGTAGCTTATCATTAGAGAAACACACAAGGTAAAAAAAAAGAAAAAAAGAAAATAAATGTTGCTAAGTGATCATCATTTTCAGCAATGACATGCTGTTTACAATTGAAAATTAATAAAAAAAAAAACTTTTTTTTTTTGTTTTCTCATTCTTTCTTTTTTTTTTTTTCATTTCTTTTGCGATTAATCAAATCGTTCAATTTTCAATTCAATCATCATTTAAAATTCCATTCATAAAATATGTGTGATATTTGCCAGCTTTCTACTATATAGGCACCACAACAACAACAACCTCACTCACCTGTATTTTACCATAAAAAAAAATGTCTATAGAGTGTACAGTATATGGACTGACATAAACATGTACATATGTGTGTGTGTTTTCTTTTAGATATATATTTATGTATGTGATGATGTACATAGGTTGATATCAGGTGGAAAAAAAAAAGATATACATTTTTTTTTTTTCCAGATTATAGGAAATATCAAAAACCTGTCGTAATCATCATAAAAAATTGTGATTGTTGGTTAACATTTCGATCACCCTTATATTTTACATACACGCATAAATGTTAAAGTTACAAATCTAGACATTTTTGTTCCTTCAAAGAAAAAAAGGATGTTCCCGGCGGAGTAAGAAGTTGAAATTTGGCTAGGGTATTTTTTGAAGCGTTTTCTACTGAACAAACTTTGAATGGTAGGAATCCGTTTACTACGATAAAAGTTATAGGATAAAATACACAGAAACGTTGGTTTTTTTACCCTCTATTGTCACCCTGATCTAGTGCTTCTTATTTGACTCAAATCGGTGCAGGACAATTCGAAGTATAACGTCCAAAGTTGGCAAATTAAATCCTTGCAAATATTTTAAAATTGATGCGAATAGGCTTTTTGGCGCCCTGTAACACACTTACTGTAGTAAGGATCTTTTTCGTTGCGAAAGGAAATATTGTAGATAATGACACTGTTCAAAAATTTCAAATCAATCGAATTACAGATTTCGGAGATATTCAAATTTGAAAATGGATTTTTTTGACAAAAATGTCGTAAAATTGATTCGAGTGTAATATTATGACCGATAAACTAATCATTTCAGTCATATTTTCGTCTAAAAAAAATCTTGACTGTTTTAATTTTATTTTTATTCCTCTTTTCTCTATATTTACAAAATAAATTGCAAAAAAAAAAAAAATAACGCAGACCTTTTAAAATTTCTGTTATTCTTTTCTCTTTTTCGAATTTCACATAGGCTGTCTGTGTTTTTAGTGAAATATAAAAGTTCTGTCGTGAGTACAAAAAGAATAATTAATATTTAAGAATGTTTTTTTTTTTTATTTCATGACATTTTGCTTAGTTGGCACAAATGAACATACTTAGAAGAACTTTATCTGCTGTTATGATATATCTATACATAAAAAAATAAAATTCAATAAAAAAATATAAAAGATGTATCTGCAATTGTGTCATTTTACCACATCATCAACATCATCATCATCATGAGCATAACGACAACAGCAGCAGTATCATTTTATATGTAAAAAAGCTTTTCAATAGTATAGATATTACCTGAATTGATGCTATTTGGCTTTCAAACTCAAACAAAACAACAAAAAAAAATTTAATACAAAATAACAAAAGAATCTAATATACTTTGAGAAGACTTGCAAAGATCATGTAGGTTTTTGTTTTTTGTGGATGAAACATACAGATGTCTTGAAGATTAAATTAGGTTGGGTTTGGTTCAATTCGATTTTTTTCTTTTTTTATTGTTTTTTTTTCTGTATACGAGATGTACGAGACATATAAGAAAAAAGTCCAAGAATATTCATTAAAAAATTTGTTAGAGATACTATGATGCTGACAGTTTAAATAAAAATGATGATGATGACGATTGGTTTAGAGTGAAACTTGGATAATTTCCAGTTTTTGTTGTTGTTGTTTTGTTTTGTTTTAAACTGAAAATAATATATTTTCTTTTTCTTTTTATGTTTATTTTCAAAGTCATTTTTATTAATTTTTCATAGTTTTCTTCAATTTGGGTTATTTTATTTTGTTTTTCTTTCACGTTAGTCTTTTTTTTTTTTTTTTCAAATGAGAAAAAATTGGAAGAAAATATGAAAGGAATGCAGTTAGAATTTTAATAGAACAAGTAGGTATTTTTTTTAATTTTTTTTTTTCATTTGTTGTTTTTGGTAAATTAATTGAGTTATTTCATTCATGTTACGGAAAATTTGAATTTAATTTTTTTTTTTTGGTTGGAAAAAATTAACTATTTAAATTTTATTTCTGAATTTTTTTATATTTTTATTCTTGGCTATGAGAAATTGACTTGTGATATTAGAATGATCAGTGACGATTTAAAAAAAAATATATTGAAAAGCTGAAAATAAAAAAAAATAAAAAAAAATTAATAAAATTAATAATTTTTCAAAAATTCAAAAATCAATAAAAAGTTGTTAGCACAGGTGTTGGAAGGTCACTGCTCTTTTAGATAAGCAACTCCATCAAATTCAACTTGCACGTGTACTTTTTGAAGAAGCTTCTCCTCTACCATTATTTCCTTATAATTGCATGGACGATGTGTGTTTAAATAATGTGAAGGAAAGGTTTATCCCTACGTCTACGACGCACTACAAAAAAAGGAAAAAGCTTTTTGGCATTTTTTTCGTGGAACGCCTAATTTGAACATAAAATGTTTCTTCAAATATGCTCTCTTTTTAGGACATTGAGTTCTCAGCTTGGAAGAATATGTTTCAAAGTATATACCTACCATAAAATGGACATGTCGATCTTCGCTGTCTCTTGGAATATAAAAAGAATTAAATTGTTTTGGTTTTCCGCATAAAAACTTGGAAACAAAAGAAAGAAACAGGCTTTCTACTCGTAATTTTCTCAAAGAATTAAATGTATCTGATTTTAAATTATATTCCAAAGTATGTACCTTCCTAAAGAAGGAATAATAGGATGATCGATTATTCCATAAGTGGTGCACTTTGGAAAACATTGTACCTACATAAAAAAAGCCAATTTTTCAGTCATTGAACTTTATGTCCACATTATGACAAAAAATTCTTTTATAAAATTATGTTTTCTGCATTTAAGCAAATAATATTACCATGCATACAAAATGTATCTGCAATATTTGAAAAACATTATCTAGATTTATTTTATGTCATATTTGAATAATATATACACCATATTTTTAATTATTCGTATTTGTGTGAGCACATACATATGTACATGCACATTATGAACAACAAAATCTGGAAAAATTAAATTCCCATATACATATATATTTTTTTTTTGATTACCTAGTGAATGTGTGTTTTATTTTTATTTGGCATAGTATGGCATATTGATTAAAAAACAAACAACAAAAAATTGAGGTCTCATATTATGCTAAGCCTAAGATATTACTACACCTGAATGTTACCTTTCCCACATACTTTTTTGTTTTTTGTATTCATATTTTATGGGCGCTATATTTTGTTATATCCTTCAGCAGCAAAACTTAAACTACTAAAAATACATACAGTTTATAAAAATCTATAAATACATCCTTTATGAGAAAAAAAATAATTCTTGTATCCCGTGAAAATATGCAAAAAAAAAATATATATATATATATTGCAAAACAGGCAAATAAACAAGGTGTTATTTATTGCTCCAGACATTTTTGACAACATGCAAAACTACAAAACAAAAAATCAAAAGAATTTTATTTGTGAATTCTTATCCATTGAAATTTAATCTTGTCTGCTATGGTTATTTTGGGTTAGTGTGTGTGTGTGTGTAGTGGTTTTATAGTAAAAAAAAAATAATTATAAGATTTTTTTTTTATTTTGTTAAATGGAACATAAAAGATACACAAAACAAAGGTAATTTAAAAATATATTTTTTTTTAATAACCTCCTATCCATCTACTGTTAATCGATACAAGAATTTAATGTGAATTTTAATATCCTACCTTTTTATTTTGTGTACGACAGTAAAGTGGAATATAAATAAGTATCTTTTTTATTTTTTTTTTTTTTGAGTACCATTCCTTTCATCAATCTAACAACAACAATAACAAAAAAAAAAAAAAAAACACCAGATATTTATTGATTACGAAACCGCAAATTCCATTCAATGTCGCGATTGGTTTTTTTTTTTCTTTTCGAATAGAAGAAACTATGTTGTATGTGTTGAGAGTTCTTTAAGGTGCAATCAAACGGCATTTTGAGGGGATATATAAATTTTTTTTTTTTTTTAAATAAGCACTTTTGTTTTTGAATTGTAAATTGTTTGTACATATATCTATTAAGTTTGCAGTCACCATCTATGCCAGGTGGTTCTTATATTTAGCCATTTTGTAGGTTGTTGCACAAATGATAAATGAACATTTATTATAGATATTTGAAGTTTTTTTTTTTTTAAATTTTTTTTTCCATCGTACCAAATATTTAAATATTATTTATTATTGATTGATTGACTTGAGGCTATAAAAATGCGTAAATGTTTATCTATCTTTTTTTTATATTTTTAAATCGTAAAACAAAAATACGTACAGCTTGTATGTGGCTTGTATGTGATAATTTATTTAATGAATAACAAAAAATAAATAAATAAAATATCTAAGTTGTTACTTGAAAAAATAAAGTATGTAATGGAAGACAGAGATGTATTGAAAGAAAAAAAAAATTAATATGCCATGACAAAATAAAACGATTTTAAATTAGATTTTCTAAAGAGGTATGGGCTTTTTTTTATATAAGTATGTGAAAAAATATACTTAGTCCAAAAGTGAAAATTGCAGTTTTTTTTTTTTTTTTAATTTGAACAAGTTGACTACCTTGAATAGATTTATTAAGTGGAAGTTGATTTTGTTTTTATATGGAAGTAAAAAAAAAAATAAATAAATAAACAAAAATAAATAATAATATAATAAGTAAACGTACTTTTACGTATGTAAGTAAAGTATCTATATCTTTTATAAAAAAAAAGATCGAGTAAAAAATATCTAAATACCTACTAAATAAAATTTACGCATACTAATGTACTGTTGTGTTGTATGTACGTATAATATACATTTCATGTATTTGTGTTGGTGTAGAAAGTGGTCAGATGGAATATACATATAAGTAAGTACATAACATATAAAAAATTTCAGGAGGAATAAATTTTATTTTAAGATGAAAATGTGCATACCAAAATATCTAAAAAAATTTATATCTAAACTGAAAGTAGAGAAGATGGAACACATACGTAAAGTTATTTGATGTTTGAAAAAAAATCATTTTCGAAAATAAGGATTTTATTAATAAAATTTATAAATTGTAAGATAAATTTTCGATTCAAAATTTTTATCTTAATTTTTAAGTCAGTGGTATTTGTTTCGGAGCAAGATTTTTTGACAGTCAGAACGATTTGGCTGAGATTACACTAATAGACCTGAATAGATTTATTCAAAAATCGCAATGGTTTTTAAAAAGGCCATGTTTCTTTCCATAATCGCATATCGAAAGGATTTGACAATGAGCCAAGCTTTCTTATCTACATATATAGAGTTTCTTTTAGACAGCTTGGAAATTTAGTTTACCAATTAACTTCTATCGTTGGTAGAAACGTTTAAACACGTACCTACCTATTTCCATAAACCTTCTGTTCGGTTCATGTGAATCCTTTTTTTTTTTTTAAATTTTGTTAGCTTTTTTTTGCATAATTAAAAAAATTTTCAAAGTAAGTTAACTCTTAGCTGGGCCATCAAAAAGGTGTAAAGGTGTATGATGACTGTGAGATGTCTGACACAATAAAGTGTGGCTTGTTGTTTATTATCACAGATTGAACGTGCTAGAGAAAAAAAGAAATCATGAATGAAGCACCAATTGAAAATGGTTTTTCTGTTTTTGTTCAAACATGAAAAAAAACAAAATATATATGCAGAAAATTTTTTATTATTCACCTTTTTTTTTTTTGCAATATTTTCTATCGTTATGAAAAACTTTAAGATGCTAAAAGTGATCGTTAAAAGATTATTATGATGTGTGATGTTTGTTATTGTTTTTTTTTTTTTTCTTTTTTTACTAATTTGTTTTTGTGGAAACTTTGTATTAATCCGTGAGTGTTGAAAATCTTAGCAAATAAGAATAAAAATCTTGGTTTTTTTTCTCAATAAAATCAAAAAAAAAAAAAATTTATTTGGACGTTAAGAAGAAGAGGTGAGATTTGTTAAACATAAACAATAAACATTTTTTTTTTGTTTTTTTTTGTTGTAAAAAGTTCATATATGTACATATAGGAACAACATGTATCTATATTTAACATATTACTTAAGTCTTAAAGTAATGCAATACAAATACCCTACCTATATTTATCTTGTTAGCATATTTTTATTTTTTTTTATGTAGGTTTTTTTTTTTTTCATAAAATAGAAAAAAGAAAAAAAAAAAGCTAAAATATTTTGCATTGCTAAGGGGTTTTGTTTTTTTAAATTCATTTTGTTGGTTTTTTTTTTTTTTGAACTGTTCGATTTTTCATAATTTTGTATTAACCCAGAAACAGGTTGTTGGCATAGTTTTATGTCGGTTTTGCTTTTTATTTTTTTTTATTATCATTTTCTTTTTCTAATATCTTTTAGATACTTTTTTTTTTTTGTTTTACACATAAAAAAATATCAAAACAATTTTTATTTTTCAAATGTTTACAGATTGTAATCGAATGTATACTATAGTATATAAAATTATCATGTAGAAATTGTGTTAAAAACACATAAAGCATATTATACACCTGTATTCTAAAAGACAAAAAAAAAAAAACAACAACAGCATAAAATAATTCTTTGACTTAATGTGAAAATGTATGTAGATACTTACCTATGCAAAGGTTTTATAAGTACAGGTTTTCTACTAGAATTAAGACTTTTCTTTTCATATAGGTATATAGAAACTTTTTGAAGCAGAAAAATAAGCAAGGAAAATAATTACATACTCTTGTTTTTTTTTTTATTCTTTTGTCCTGAGTATTTAAAAAAAAAAAAGAAATTATTGCTGTTGTTGTGCATAGAAATTGAGAAAATCCAATTTAATTTGAATCGGTGTTTTGATTTTTAATATGTGTCAATGCATTTTTTCTAAGAACGCAAAAGAAAATCAAAAATAAGAACGGAAAAAATTATGCAAAATGAATAAAAAAGAATTTTTAAATAAATTTTTTTTTTAGTTAAGGAGAACAAAAAATAAAAAAAAATTAATTCCTCAAATTTGAAAAAAAAAAATGGATTTTTTTTTTCATATAAAAGGGTTAATGGGTACATTTACTTAAGGGTTGTAAGTACAGTTATTAAGTCAGTGGAAATATTGTTTTATAATTTGTTTATTTATTGTTGTTCTAGTTTTATATTTAATTTCAAAAAAATAAAAAATGAAAATTTAAAAAAAATATACATATGTATACAAAAGCTAATAAACCGAGTAGTAGATCGTGGAAGCCAACTTCAGACTTCAATTGAAGACAAGTTCTAAAGATGTAATTTAATTTTTAGAACTACAATCAATCAGGAAAATCCTAACTTAAAACTGATTTAGGATATTTTCCCTTATAGTTCCTAAAGCTTATAGTAACTTACTTACTCCATGGCACTACATCCCATTAATAGTCTTGGTCTCCTCAACTTTCCTCTTTTAAACTTTTCTGTCATTCAACTTGAAGATGATGTAAAAATCGAAACGCGTTTTATTAAAGAAAATTTGTGAGTCAAAAAAATCAAATGTATTTATTTGTTGTTCTTGGACGCCCTCTATTTTCTTTTCCTGTTTCTTTTTGAAGATCTTGCTCGTTCTTCATTAGCTCTGGTACAATGACCCAGTGTGCAATGTCATAGTCTTTATATAAATTCCATGCACTCATCATTTATACGAGGTCTGAAAGTTCCATCGTTCTCGCGGAGTCGTATGAGAGTCTCGTCTTAAAACTTTTGGAAAATGTAAACGTTCATCTTTAAGTTCCCTACTATATTGTTAGAAGTTAGAACTGCACTTCGATCTTTGAAGTTCTTTTATGTCTTAATTCACACTAAAAATGTTACAAAATTTTAAAAATTCATATTTTACTTTCATTTTTCGAACAATCCATTTATTTTTATTTTCAAAACGCTTGTTTATGAATCTAATTAAATTTCTCCACCAAACATTATTTCAACGAAAAATTTAGATTCCTCGAAACATATGTGAAAAATAGAAATCAAAACAAAAAATCATTAAAACACAGAGAAAACAAAACACATAAATAAAATTGTTTAATTGAAAACAACATAAACGCAAATGTTAAACGCACTTTAAAAAATTTTTCATTTAAAATCTCAAAAAAAAAATAATAAAACAAATAAAAAGTCAACGCGTGCAATTGTTCATAAAAATAATTTTTATGTGTTTTCTTTTTTTTTATAAAAAAAAAAAAATTAATAAACATTTATGAATATTTAAGAATGACGAGTGTTTTTTTTTTCTTCTTCTTCTTCTTCTTCGTAACATGTAAATAGCATGCAATATATGGTTTGTTAGCATATTTTGTTGTTTTTGTTTTTATTTGATCAACAAAAATTTTTAATACCCGCACTTAAAATAAAATGATAATAATGATGATGTTGATGAAAATATGATGATGATTAGATATGAAGTGGGGTAATATAAATAAAATGTGTTGGGTCTTCTTTTTTTTTAAAATGTTTCCAGAAGATCTTTTTAACCTTTTCCTCCCTATTTAATTTTATTGAAGAAACAAATGATGTTTATTAGAGTTGAAGAGCTAGTTAAATTTTATTTAGTACACATTTTTTGTATGTATGTGTTTGTGTATATACTATATGTGTACTAAACGTACATATACAACAATTAATAAAAGTAATTGCAATTGTGTACTGAAATCATTTATGTAAGTACATTTTTTTCCGAATAAAAAAGAAAGACTTTGGAACCCAGAAGGGAAATTTGTTGGTATAGTTGAACTGTATAATGATTTTTTTTTTCAAGTAAAATAACATCACATCGGATGAAATTATGACTATGAGCATGCGGACATTCTATTAAGTTGAATGCAACTTTTAACCCTTTATATTTCAGAGGTGTTCAGTTAAGGTGTCAGTTTTATTGAACAATTTTTCACTATGATCCGATTTCGCATGCGTAATCTAAATTTCTATGCGTAATTTTATAAACTTTTGCTTGGTGGGAATTTGTTCTTTAGTTTTGTCATGAATAATAATTTTCAATGATAATGATTGTCTTTCAATCAGATTGAGACAACTGGAAGAAAAAAATTCCTACTAAAAATCACTATGAATATTTTGGAGTCCGAAGTATAAGGATTTTTATAATTTTGTTTTGAGAAAATTTTCGAAAACTTGTTTTATAATTTTTACAGAAAAGCTTCATAGAAACTTCCAGAATCATAATTCAAAACTTGCAATTTTCCAGGTGTACAATGCAATATGGTCAAATTTTTGGAAATCAAAGGGTTAATTTTATTTGCATCCGATCTAATATCTAAATTATTTTGTATTGCATTATAATTTATAAAGAACGTGCTTATGTTCTGTTTCTTGAAGTATTTAAAATAAAGGAAAAATCAAATTTGTAACGCCAACAACGACAACATTGCAAAGGTTAGCATAGGAATATTACCAACATGCTCTTGATGATGATAATGATGATGATGACGATATGGTAGCCATAGTTACAATAAGCGCAGCACTCAACCATATAATAAGAACACTTGTTTGGGTGCACCGCTCTTATGTTTTTCCTGCATGATATATGATAAAACTGAATTTTCCGTATGAATATACTTACAGGGTCTTAGATATACATATTGTGATGGAGATACACCATTATCCATTCTTTTACACATTCTTTTCCTTCAATACCACATGAATTGCATCCATCATCTATGATATATCAAAAATGTTATAACTAAAACAACAACAATAACGATGATGAAAGTTTTATGTGGAAACTATAGGAGAAAAAAAAAAGGATACAATGTTAAGTGAATGTGAAATAATTGGTAGGAGTTTGCTATGGGGAGTGAAATTTTTACCATTTTTTTCTCTCTTTATTTTGCTTGTTTGTTTGTGTTCTTTTGCACCATCATCATATCATCCATCGTAAAGCACACTTTCAAGTTCAGACATGCATTCATGCACATAAGGTTAAAAAGTAAAGAAAAGGGGCTTACAGGCAAACAAATAAATGCCATGCATTTCATGGTGGATTTTTTTTTAAAGCATATTTATAAATATTTTGATCTTTAGAGACTCCGATTGGTCATAGTTCTTGGTAATTTTCTAGTGTCTGATGACACTGGCACATAAAAAATACTTCTTTTGAATGAAAAATTTATTGAAAAAAAAATTGCATTTATGTATTATCAAAGGAAATATCTTGGAGATTATTAAAACACTTGAATTTACTTGATATTGTTCTAGACTCTATAGCTCTAGAACACCATGCTACGTGTATCTTTTTAGATATGTTACTTTTCATATAACTTATGTTTTTGTGTGCTAATTAAAAAGATTTAAAAAAAATAAACAGCAAAAACAAAAGTAAAATACATAGAAACATTATGAGCATAATTTTCCTTAAGAAAAAAAAATGCACAAGGGGGAAGTTGGTGTTGATGAGATGAAACAGAAATTTTCTTATCAAGAATAAGTAACACATTGGTTTTCTATTGTAAGATACGTGCAAACAGGATAAATGAGTATTATTTAGTTTATAGTGAAAAATAGATTTTTTATCCTCAAAATGTTCACAATTTGTAATAATTTTCTGTAGATGAATTCTACGTGCACATCTGAAAAATGCATCAATTTTGTGGTGTTATTTTTTCTTCATTGTTGAAAAAATAAATTGTTTTTTTTTCTTTTATGCTTTTGCTTTACTAAACTGTTCTGGAATATGATTTATACAACGATGTTCATCAAGCGGAAATAATAGGATTTTATTTTTTTAAATTTTGCTTTCCGTACGAGGATCATAAATTGTAGAGACACTTCTCTATTTAAAAGAAAAAAAAAAAAAAAGGAAAAAATTACAAAGTATTAATTCACTCATGTGTTTCACATTTTTCTTAGACGAAATCGATTAAATGTTGAATGCTTTAAGTTAGATTTTTCATAGGAAAAAGCTGGAAAATAAACGATTTTTTCGAGGATAAGAAGACTTATTGTTTACTCATTTAAAGCGGAGTAAACTTAAGTGGATTTGAACCCAAAGTCTTCAGTTTCAGAAGCCAGTACTCTTCTAAGGCACCCAAAGTCTTCAGTTTCAGAAGCCAGCACTCGTCTAAGGCAACTGACCATTCTTGGAAAGAGTTAGTATTTTCTTCTTTATTACACAGAGCTCTTAAGGTCTTTTTCCTCTTTTTTAAAACATTTTCTACAATCTTCAAGTACATTTTCAGAAGTGTAACCAAACTTTCATTCGAAAAACTCACCACTTCTGTCTTTTATAATAATCTTAATGTGTCCACGCTTCACAAAATTGTAAATATGAATTACAATGTGTTACTACACAATTAAGATTACTACAAAAACAGAAGAAAAATAAAATTAAATTACTTTCGCATATAATTCTTTTGAAAATCCTATTTTTTTTTTTTTTCTAGAAAACATTTTTAGATAAGTAAATAAAGATAAAACTAATATTCAGATCATTTTGTACATAAAAATTGTACGACAAATGAATTTCATTAAGTTTTTATTTAATTTTTCTATTTGCCACTTACACATTCCTATACTTTGTTTTTTTTTTTATGTTCTTCAAAATACCAGATAAATGTTAATTTGGTTTTTTTCTTTTTTCTTTTCACAACTTTTGAATACAAAATTATTTTATGGCGTCTATTAGTTCTTGATAATAATAATCATGATGAAGATACTTTTGATATGAAATAAAAATGGTATTTTTTTTTTCTTTTTTCTGTTAAATATTAGCAGAAAATATTGAAATAACAACAACAACAAGAAAAAAACGACATTAAAATATAAAAAGATACTTATAGATACTTTGAATAGATACTCTCTTTTAATGTGTATAGTAGTTTCTGTCTTTAAGAGAAAAAAAAGTAAGTAAGTAGTGTTTTCAAAAAAAAAAAAAAAGGCCTTGACAGTTTTAATAAAAATGCAAATTAAATTTGTTTTATTATTATTTTTTTTTTTTATTTGCCTCATAATATCTTATTTAAATGTAGTAGATTTGTTTTTTTTTTTGCATGCGTAATCATAATTGAAAATATGTATAAATAAAATAATAATAAAAAGAAGTACGTTTAATTATTTCTATAAAAATGATTGTGTGTATGCATTTTAACCCTCCCGAGACAGCTCTTCGAATATACGTAAATCACAGTTGAAATTTGAAGCTTCTTTTAAAGATACCAATCGAAAATAAAATATACGTTTAGGCTAAAATCCCTAGTAACTACACAATGTATTTTCAAGTTCTTAGTGCTTATGTATTAAAATACAGTTGTACAAATTTGAACCAACTGTCTCTAGAGGGTTAAGGTACAAATACTGTGTTTTTTTTTTCTCTAAAAACTGAATTAATTTTCGTAATTATTGTTGAAATTTCTATAATTTTGTATCTGTATTCTATTCTTACTTTAAAATATACAATGAAATGTTCTGGTTGTATATAATTGAATGTTCTATAATAAAAATTCAATAATTTAAACAAGATATTACATAATGTGAATTTAATCAAATTAATTGAATAAAGTAGCGATTGTACAATAGAATAGGTTTTTTTTTTTGATGTCAGATATAAAAAAAGACAAAGAAAAGGAAATTTCAAATGATTGGTTGCTTAGTATTTTTCCTTTTTTTTTAATACATATGTATATGTATGTATATACATGGGTAATGAGTAAGTGGAGTGTTGTAAAAAAAAAATAAAATGCAGACTTTGTACTTTGCATGAATTTAAATATTCTGTAAAATTACAAGTGTTGTCAATTGCAGTTCTTTGAAGAATTAAATAAACAGAAGCTTTGGTTCTTGAGAAGCTTATAAAAAAAAAAGACACGTGTAGAATACTTTACATTACTAAATTGTATCAAAATTATCTGTAGCCTTCTGGTTTCAAAGGTATAAAGCTTAAAAAAACATGAATAATCAGAAAAATATTAAGCTTGGCGAAATAAGAGCTCTGCTAAAGACGTAAAATTGGAATATGTGATAAAAAAGAATTTTCAGTAGAAAAAGAGAGCAAGAAGATATTGTAGGGTTAAAAATCTTCATTTTCTAATAATTTCTGCTAATAGGAAACTATTTTCTGATTAATTTTATTTTTAATTGATCTTATCTTTTTTTTTTTTTGATAAAATTTTTAATCAGATATTTTTTCTATCCAAGCACATTCAAATCACTTTATTTGTTTTGTTTTAATTATTAATTAATTCAAATTAAATTCCGTTTATCTGTTTATCGAAAAAAATTTTTCTTTTTTTTGTGTGTCTAATTAAAACCACCCGCTATTGCTTTCTATTTAAAAATTTACCAATTATAACCTCCACGCACACGCACGGTAGCAAATTCCGTATATCATAATTTATGAAAATTTTTGGAAAATTGAAAAAAAATATCTGAAAAAAATTTCTTAATAAAGAATTTGACCTCTATCAAAAATTAATCAAAGTAAAAAAAAAAATAGTTTTGTCCTTCAATAAATATGTAAAAAAAAAAATATATTGGAAAAAAAAAAAATAAATAGAAATAAAAAGTCCATTCTTTTCATAATGATTTCAGATTTATCAATTTACCAGATACATTTTCATAGAAAATAATCGAAAAAAAAAATAAAACTTATATACAACACATATGATATTTAAATAACTGTAAAATTTATAGATTAATAATTTTAAAGTACAAGTTAAACAACATTTAAAAAACGATAGATATTTTTATTCAATAAAAAAAAAAATTTGAATAATTTAGTAATTCAATATTTGATTAGATTATAACGTCAAAAAATATTAAAATAGTTTTACTAAGAGAAAAAAAAAAAAAGTCAAGATACATAATATTTGTGGTTAGATATACTTTTAAAACAGATATGTATGTTGTTTTTTTCTTGTTTTAAAAAATTTAAATTTAAAAAAGATTCTCTTAAATATATTTTGTTTTTTTCTTCCAAGAAATGAATGAATTTAAAAAACAAATAAAAAAATTAGGAGAATGATAAAAGTATAGTAAGTATATATTGATTACATTAAAGAATGTGTACACGCATATTTCACATGTACATGTGATAAAAGAAAGAAAACAAAAAAAAAAACTTGTTAAAGAAGCAAAAAATTGAATTAATGAAGAACGAAAAAAAAAGTGTTTTAATCCAATTGAATAAAAACTACGAATAGGAGGTTTTTTTTTTTTTTTGAATAAAAAAAAACACACATCCACAAAAAAAGATGAATAATTAATTTATGTGTTATCTGTTTATGCAACGACTAACCTATAGTTATAGGTACATAATGTGAAAGAAAGGAATTTTTTGTTTATGATAAATGTGTGAATTTCAAACCATATAAACAAGATTTTTTTTTTTGTATCTTGTGTGTTATCTATTTTAAATAAGTATTATTGGGTTGGATTTTTATTGTTGTTGTTCTGTTTTGATATATAGAAAAACTTTTGTTACACCCCTTTGTTTTTTTTTTGTTGTTGTCAAGAAAAATAGCTTTTTAAGAAATTTATTTATTTCTACATATATATATATTTTTTTTTGTTTATCTACACCTTAATTCTATCTAATTAGAATATTTTGTTTTATGTTGCATAATTTTTTTTTTTCCATCTAACGTAACATTAATAAAATTAGATGCGTTCAATGTTGGATGATGTTGTATTGCTTGTATGGTTTTTTTTTACATATTAAACATACCTACTACAATCTGATGTCATATTCTAATTTTTTTTTTTAAATACATATTTAAAATGAGAGAATTTTTTGTTGTTGTTCCTTTTTATGTTAATATTGAAACACATGCATGAATATTTTATTTTTTTTTCATCGTTTTTGTACATCCTTTTTTATTTTTTTTTCTTCTTCTTTAAATTCCATCCTTGAATTACATCATAACACATATTGTCTGTCGTATAGTCATAAAGTTATAATCATCATCATCATCATCATCATCTGCTACTGCAAATATTAATTTAATTTAATTTTTTTTTTTTTTTTTAAATAGATTTAATTTATCTTTTTAGATATTCAATGTACGTACTACGAATGCACACATAGTTTTTTAGTTTTCATTTTTTGCACGCCTAACATACAAAACTATACTACGATATACTATTTGTGTTACATGTGAGGTGTAAAATGTAATTTAGATTATTTGAAAAATAGTTTTGAAAATTCCATTAAAATTTATACAGAAAAAAAAGGGTGTGTGATTGTGTGTCTTCTTCAAGGATGAAATTAATCGTTGAAATTGTTAAATACATTTTATGATTTATTTCAGACAAATAAAACATGTTTGTTTAGTTCTGAACGATATAGTTTGTTATGTGGAAATTTTTTCTTGATTTTTTAAATCTATGTCCTTGAATTATTGAGCTTGGCGAGCATTAAAAATCGTTCTTAAAAATTTTCCCCTCAACATAAATTGTGTGGCTTACATTCAAATATCAATGTAGGTGCCCTTATGACCTTATGACCTTATGAGGGTAATGAATACTCATTTTGAACAGAGTCCATTTGCATCTGCCATGCCAAAGAAGAAATAACTCTACTTCAAACATTTCGATTTTCCTACATTTTCCGATGAAATCTTCCTAAATTCTAAACAACAAAGTATTTCCTATTCGTATTTCATTTTATTGATTTCATTGTGGAATATCTTTCTGTTTCATGGAAGCCACACATCATTCATTCTTTCTCTAATTTAATCCAGAATTACTTTTCGCAGCTCGTAGGACACAGAATCAGCATGCAAGAAATAATTTTATCACTACTTTGTCGTATAAATATGTAAAAAAAAAATTATTTTATCATGTGCAAATATAATTTGTTTTTTCTTTCCTTTGAAAATAAACAAAAATATATTATTAATAATATTAAATTTCCCTAGTTGGCATTTTTCCAGAAAAATAAAATAAAAAAAATATAAATTTCATGTTTCACGTGAAAATTTAATTAAATATTACAAAAATGCCAAAAATAAAAAAAATAAAAAAACAATAAAAATGACATTAACAAGATTGCAGATGTAGGGTAACGATACCAATTCCGGGCCACCCTTAAAACTTTTTTTTTTTATTTAAGTGACATTCGATCTCAAAAACTTTAGCGCATGCGTCTAAGTTTCAAGTTGAAATTCTCATTGTTAAAGTATTCTTCAGATTCAATTCTGCATTTGAGAATATTCTTTAATTTTTGCATTTTTTTGAAGCCTTCTGATAAAAGGACTTCCTTTTAATTTTCACAAAGAGATATTTTCTGAAGTAAATTCGATTCTCCAGACATCAATAGAGAAAAATAAACCGAAAACTATGATTTATTAAACACAAAAGTTCAAGTGGGTCATTTTGACAAAAGACCACAGTGATGGTAATTTTGATAGAAATACAACAAAACTAGAAATCGAATTAAATTTTTATCCTAACACTAAACAAGCTCAAACAACAATAAAAATGTGAAAATTAAAGACTATTAGAATTTTTCATTTAAAAGAAGAAAAGAAAAAAAGAGAAAAAAGGAGAACAGAATAAAAAAGTTAATCATCATCGATCGTTGTATCTTTAAAACGAAAAAAAAAAAAAAACCGCCCTCGTATTAATTTCAAACAAATAATTCAATTATCATACATCATCCACCACCCCCATTCTGATTAGTACATTCACTTTTTTTTCTTTCTTCTTCTTCATTTGTAATTTCCATTTTGTATTTTCCAATCTAAAAATTTTTTATTATTTTATGATTTGAATAAAGCAAATTTATATCTATAACAATGCCAATTTTTTTTTTCTTCTCTCTTTATGTTGTGTACAGAGTTAATTTTAAAAAGAAAAAAAAAAGTGATTTGTAAAAAATAGAAAAAAAAAAAAAACAGATTAGTTTTCTGTATGTAAATTTTGCCTATAGAATAACGAAAATATCTATAGATATTCTATACAATTCCTACATATTCTCAAATCATTTAATTTAATATGTTTTTTTTTAATTCTCAATATATCGCATTGTACTTTGCTTATTTATGAAAAATCACATTCTAAAAGTTTTTAAACAAAAAAAAAAAAAAAAGAAATATCTATAGATATAAGTAGACAGGTAAAATACAGGTAAAGGTAGGTTGATTGGCTTAGAATAATATTGAATTTATTATTTGTATAATACATGAATCTAAGTTAATACTAATGGAAAAAAAAACATGAAAAAAAATGACACATAAATGTATATATGTATGTGTGTGGGGGGTTAAAAAATATTTAAAAAAAAAAATAGATACTTCAATATTTACGTTCGAACATTGATCATTTTTTTTTTCGCAATTTTTTCTTCACCCATCACACTCTGTTTGTATCTATAAATCGTTTTGTAAAAATTAATTCTCATCGCAAAAAAAAAAAAAAATTTTATACCTATTGAAAAATATTTCACATAACACCTGAGAGAACATACAAAACATACCCATATGTGCTTTTTTTTTTTTTTTGCTTTTTTCAAGCGATAAATGATTTATTAATTGGCTTCTTTACATACATTAACTAAATAATAAATAATGAGCATGTGATTTCAAAACAAATTTGGAAAACAATTTTTTTTTTTGCCTTTCCGTTTGTGCAACGTAAGAACAGGTGGGTGGGTGCAATATAAGAAGAATCACTTACAGCGTGCATCGAACAGATTGTTTATACTTATTTTTTTGTTTTTTCTAAAAAAGTGTTTCATCATTTATACGATTTTTATGAAATAAAGTTCTAATGGCTCAAATGATAGAAAGTATGACACTAATTCGAATAGAGAAAAATTGATGATAAAATTTGATTTTAGGCTCGAATTTTATTTTTTTTGGCAATTATTTACTTTTTAGTTACGTTTTCCGAATGGGAAAAATATACGAGTATATGCTGAGTGGGTGGTATGGGTGGTATGAATAATTTAATGAATTCACATCTTTTGTATTTGATTAATGATTTAAATATTTTTGATGTTGTTTTGATTTTTTCATAATAAAAACAGTCATCAGTCAATAACTTTTATTTGTTTTTGTTATTTTTCAAATTTTTTAAATTTGAGGAAAAATTCTTAAAAAGTGTTTGGCGTGTGATAAATTTTAGAAATACAAGAATTTTTTTTTTTAAAATAAGGGATAAAATACGTATGTACATATATACTGTAGGAGATTTGAGTATTCTTCATCAATGATTAGGTGGTAACTGAGAACAGCAAACGACATTCGACTCACGGACCTTTATCTTTCCGGGGTACTGCTCAAACCATTGAGCTATCGAATGCCATGTGTTAATTTCAATTCGCAAGCTAGACTGGTAGTTATTCTGATTATCCAGTGACGAGCTTTATGAAAAAAAAAAGATAAAAAATAAAAATAAAAATAAAAACACTTGGATGATTAAATTTTCTTCTTCTTATTCTTCTCATTCAATTTTCCAACCTTTGAAGGTTTTTCTTGTTATGTTTTGACTTCATTTATTCATTTTTTTGAAGTTTGGGAAACCTTTCATGTTAAATTGTTCTGAGATTCTATGTTCCAAATTTCATCGAAGTATAACAATAACAAAATAATTAAAAACAGAAAACTCAGAAGCCAATAAATACCTATGTATTTGAATTATGAATCTTGTTATCTGGTGTGAACCTTCTAATAGAAACTTAGAATTTATCAAAAGCCTAAGTCTATGAAAAGCAAGGGCGGCATAAAAGATCTTGTTAGGTCGAAGTGAACAAGAAGCCCAGATGATCTATCTATCTATCCATGAATCTTCTTTTATATCATTAATACAAAAATTTATGTACATTCGGGCTACATACCCACTACAATGCAAAAAAAAACTTATATGTATTTCAAAAATTTTTATTGGAATTTTATTCAAACTAAAAATTTTCACACGACCTTTAAAAAAAAAAAAGAAAAAGTAAATTATGTAGTATGTCCTCTCAATATACTCAATCCGAATCCATTTAGACATCACGCGATGATGAACCAAAACCAAAAAATAAAAAATAAAAAAATCAAAAATCGTATCTTATAATCAACTTTCAATGAAATTATATTATTGATCCTCCTTACAAAAATTTCACAGTGTGTTTTTTTTTTCTCGAAAATTGCATACATTTTCAATTTTGTTTTTTTTTTAATCTTTTATTCTTTTTTTTTTTTGCATCATCTTTTTTAAATATTTGCCTTTGCTTAAGGTCAACGAAAAGTATCAGTATGTAATTTTTTTTTTTTTTTTTTTTAGATATGTGTTCACATTCATTATATTTATTATTAGGTCTTTTTTTTTCTCTCGAAGGTTTGCTTTTTTTCGAATAAATTTTTTTTTTTGCAATATTTATTATCTATGGTCTTTATTGTAATTCCGACAATGACTGGACTTGTGGGGACAATCATTATCATCATATAAGCAACAACAACAACAACAGTTTTTATTTTTTCTGTTAAAACAAAATACAAAAAAAAAAAATAATAACAAGTTATTTCGCGTTAATAATGACCGCAATTTATTTGCTTTAAAGAAGAAAGAAGTGATTGTGTGTGTCCAATTTCAATATAATATAATTTCAAAAAAAAAAAAGAAGAAGAAGAAAAAAAAACATGCCAAGTAGAAAGAAATTTCACTTATTTTTCATTTTTTTTTTTTTAAATTTTATTTTCTTTAATTTTATTTTATTTCAATTTTTTTTTTTATCATTTTCCATTGAGGCTCAAAGTATCTTCATGTATTTTTTTTTTTTTTTTCAAATAAAATTTATTTGTATCTTTTTTTTGCTTTGCTTTTATAAATTTTGTCATTTCGCCAAATGGCACTGGCCTGCCTTAATATTATTAAATAAAATAACAAACAAAATGAGGCATTACACATAATGAAACAAATTTTTTTTTTTATATATATTTTAAAATATTTTACACATATTATCTGTGTTTGGTTTTTTTTTTTCTTCTCTTGTCTAGTAAAAGTATCTTTTTATAGAAAAAAAAAATACAACATAGTAAGATTTTTTTTTCCATACAAATTTTTGTATCTTTTTTGTTTTTTTTTTTATTTTATTTTAAATACCAAACAACTTTGAAAAAAAAAAAATAATAATAATAATAATAATGAAAAAAAAAGCCTTGTATGGTTATTTAATATTCAACAAATAGAAAATTTTTGTAATTTATATTCGTTTTTTTTTCTTTTCTTTTAAACTTGTTAGTACAAATGAGGCATTTCGTAAAAAAAAAAAAAAAAAATAATTGAATAATGGTGAAAATAAAAAAATAGATATACCAAATATATAAAATATTACAATTAACTAATAAGTATGCAAATAACGTACAATTTGTAAAACAACAACTGAGAAGAGTAATGTATGCCATTTGGTGGTTTATTGTTGTTTTTTTTTTTTTTTCTTTAAGGAAAATTTTTTTTTTTTCTTTTTAGAGAAAATCGAACATAAAAAAGACATGTTATAATTTAAATAATTCAATTCATTCAAATGTGTCGCGTATAAAATTATGTAAAACAAAAAAACAAAAAACAAAAAAAAACTTTTTAATTTAATTTATTTTATTTTTAATTTTTTTTTTTCAAATTCAAAAGATCCATTCAACCCGTAAGTGTATAAGGGCAGTAAGAAAATAAAAAGTAATGATGATTTAGTTATTGTCTATCTGTGACATAAAATTAATAATCGATGTTGTTTATTTTATTTTTTTTATTTTTTTTTGGAAAACTGATAATACAGAAGGCGCCATTAAAAATTCAATAAAATAACCAATTTTAGTTTGTGTGTATGAAATTTTGATTATTTGTTTTTATGTGGGATATTGTCATGTATGTATTTTTGTTGTTTTTGTAATGAATTTAACATGTGTAACTTACATGATGATGACAAAAGATCTTTGAAAAGTTTCTTTTATTTTTTTTTTATTTTTTATTTTTTTGTTATTTGTTTTGTGATTTTAATAAAAAGTTTTTTTTTTGTAGGTTAGATAAGATTTTGAATGAAAGGGTGAAACTAGAAAAGTTTTTAAATGGAAGAAAACCAGCAGTTATGTAATTACTTTTACTTTGTTCAAATTAATTTTTTTTATTATACGAAAAGTGATAGTTGATAGACTTCTCCTTGAATCTAAACACTAAAAACTTTTGGGCTCTATCCTTAGGCTATTTACAGAGTACAACACATGTAGTTAACCTCCATCATCATATGATGGTAATGAGAGTAATAGGAAGGTTCCTAAATGTGAGGGTTTTTTGGAGGACGTAGAAACCACATCCTGCTTTGTTTGACGCAATGAGAATAAAAGATATCTGTTTTCAACTCCTCAACAGGGTCCACTCGTTTATTAGGAATTCTATGAGAACT
Source organism: Bombylius discolor (assembly GCA_939192795.1). NCBI lineage: Eukaryota > Metazoa > Arthropoda > Insecta > Diptera > Bombyliidae > Bombylius > Bombylius discolor. Next base: position 3,167,104 of record OW584242.1, read on the forward strand.
TATTAACTGAAAGTTCTTTTTCTCAATTTCAACTTTCTCCTTAAAATTCCTAATTAGCCAAATTTTCCATAATTTCACCAATAAAGCAATTGAATTATATTTCTTGGCTATTTTAGATTTAAAATTGAATTTTATTTTTAAATTAATTTATTCTTTTCTTGTTATTTTCAGATTTTTTCTTGAACAACAAAAAACTACATATAAAGGGTTCATCTTGATATAAAAAAAATATCCAATAAAAATGTAATCAAATCAATTTAAAAATAACCAATTACATGATATCAGCCAATTATTAATTTAAAAAGACATTGATCATATTTATTTAAAAAATAAATAGGTACTTAAAACTGAAAGAAAAAAAACCGTATCCAAAATTATATTTAATCATTTTTATAATAAAAATGACCTCAGGAAAAGTAAATAATAAATCTCCATCCAAAGAGACTTGAAAAATTAACAAAATCTAACAGCAAATACACAAAAAAAAAAAAAAGATTATTCAATTTAAAATATTTTTTTTTTTTAAAAAAAAAAGAAGCGAAATATAAAGTAAATAGAATTTAAAAAAAAATATATAATTATATTTGTGTTTGTTGTACACGTACAGGAAAAAAACTTGTATTAAAACCTACATAAAAAACAAAAAAAAAATTTAAATGAAGAGAAGGTGGAAGAGGACTATCATCTATTAGTGGTGGATAATACCGACTCTACAACCCAACAAATCATTTAATCCATGCTAATTAAATTAACAACTTATTTCTTTTTTATTATTTTTTTTCTTCTCTCCTATTCTCTTTGAAATTTAAAATAAATTTTGCTGTTTATTTAGAATTTATAAAATAGGAACAAAAAAAAAAAACCAAACTTGTATAAATTACAGAAAAAAAAAATTACCAAATCAAATAAAGATTAAATTACATTTACACAAGCAAAAAGAAAAACGACAGCAAAAATAGACAACAAAAAAATAAAACATAAATTATGTCATTGCATCAACAACACAAAAAAAAAAAATATTGTGTCCAAATGATCTTATCCAATAGTGTTGAATTTGTTGGTGAATAGAAGGAAACAAAAAATAATAAGGTTGAAGAAGAAAAAGAAGAAAAAAGAATTAAAAAACCACTAACGACACAACATTAAAACACAAGGGGCCTAATTAATTAATTATAACACCAAATACAAAAACAAAAATTAAAAACAACCCCCTTTTTTTTTTAAAAAAAGTATACAACATCAATTCAATAATTGAATTGAATATTGAACGACTGAATCACTGTAACTTAATTACTTATGGCATATCAAATGTGATAAATTAATTAAAGAAATAATTAAAAGTGAAAAAAAAAAAATTTCAAAATAATTAAAATAAAATTTTAAAAAAATTTAAAAAAAAAATTAAGTAAAATTAAAGATAATTAATTATTTTTTTTTTTAATAAAATTAAGTAGAATAGTTTTTTTTCTAAAAATTTAAAAAGAAAAAACAAAAAATCTACAGCGAATTATTTGTAAAATTTGTTGATGAAAACGTTCAACAAAAAACAAAAAATTAAATGAAACAACAAAAAAACAAGGCTGTAAAATGTAATTAAAAAAAAAAAAAAAAAAAATGAATATTTTTTAAGAATAAAATTAAAAAATTTGAAAAATTATTTAATCTTTAATTTAAAAAGAAATTAAAAAAAAAAAAATTAAAAAAGAACGTGAATAAAATCGTTGGTGAATATTTAAGAAAACAAAAAGGAATTAAAATTTAGAAAGAAAATAACAAAAAAACAAACAAAAATGTCATTTATAACAAATGTTAAAAAACTTTTCCACCTTGTTGGTGGTGAAGCTAAAAAGAAACGTCTTTATAATAATATTAAAATGGATACAGATCCAAATGAATATTGGGATATGGTTGGTGAATTAGGTGATGGTGCATTTGGTAAAGTATATAAGGCACAACATAAAGAAACTAAAAATTATGCAGCTGCTAAAATGTGTACATTAGAAGATGAAGAAAATTTAAGTGATCATATGGTTGAAATTGATATATTATCAGAAATAAAACATCAAAATATTGTTGAATTATATGAAGCATTTTCAATTGATGATAAATTATGGGTAAAAAAAAAAAACATATTGTTGAAAAAAAAAAAATTTGTAAGAGAAATATTTAATCTTTTTTATATTTTTCAGATGTTAATTGAATATTGTGATGGAGGTGCCTTAGATAGTATTATGGTTGAATTAGAAAAACCATTAACTGAACAACAAATTGCATATGTTTGTAAACATATGACATGTGGTTTAAATTTTTTACATAAAAATAAAGTAATACATCGTGATTTAAAGGCTGGTAATGTATTATTAACAATGGAAGGTGGTGTAAAATTAGGTAAGTACAGAGAATACATAGTAATTTTAATTAATTTAAGGATTTGATCATTATTTTTTTATCATTGGTGTAGACAAACAAAGGGTTAGTGGGGGCACAGAATCTTAAATTTGTAAAATAAATGTTAGATTAAAAGTTAAACAGTTTGACTTATCTTTTGTACTCATTATAAGCACCCTACAAAAAAAATTTGAGTTTGACGTCAGTGATACCGATAAATTCAGTCTTTATCGATGAAGATATGTTTCATAATCCATGTAAAACTGTAGTTGCATGATCAATATCATGAAGAAAAAAAAGTATAAGAAACGCAAAGTTATTGCATGCATCTTTTAAAACATCCATCATAGAATTGAAGAAAAAAAAAATGATCAAAAATTCCTTAGTGTAAAATCCTTTTTAATTATTTAATTAATTAATTTTTCTGTTCTATTCTTTAAGCTGATTTTGGTGTTTCTGCAAAAAATAAACATACATTACAAAAGCATGATACATTTATTGGTACACCATATTGGATGGCACCAGAATTAGTATTATGTGAAACATTTCGTGATAATCCATATGATTTTAAAGTTGATATATGGTCATTGGGTATAACATTAATTGAATTAGCACAAATGGAACCACCAAATAGTGAAATGTCACCAATGCGTGTATTATTAAAAATACAAAAAAGTGATCCACCAAAATTAGATCATCCATCAAAATATTCAAAAGAATTTAATGATTTTTTAGCAAAATCATTAGTTAAGGTAAATTAATATATATTTTTTTTCTTGATTAAAATATTTGCAATTTAATTGAATTTTTTTTTTTTTTCAAAATTTTCTTAAAGGATCCACAACAAAGACCTACAACAGATTTTCTTATGCAACATCCATTCATTAATGTCAATTTAGATTCAAAACCAATTAAAGATTTATTATTAGAATATAAAGCTGAAGTTGTTGAAGAAGAAGTTGTCGATGAGGAAGCTGAGGTAAAATTTTTTTATTATTTGCTTTTACATTTTTTAATTTAATTTAATTTTCTTTGCTTTAAAAAAAAAAATAATATCCAAAAATGACTAAAAAAAAATTAACCAACTAACACATTTCTATTTTCTTAATCTTTTACACGCTGCTCTTTTAAATCATCACTAAAAATTTTAATTATAAAATAAATAAAAAAAAACACATCAAAAATTTTAATTTCAATGAAATTGAAAAATTCTTTAAAAAAAAAAAAACACAACGTACACGAATTTTAGAAAGCCAAAAGACAGGCGAAAAGAAGATCCTTATATCAGAGGGTTGGTAAGTCGTCAGACTGGCACTGATGAAAACAAAAAAAATTTTTGATTTTTTCTTGTTGTTGTTTATTTTTCAATTTTGAAATTTTTTCAGTCTAGTCTGACTGTAAATATATATGTGAATAAAATCGTTAATTTTGATAGATTTTTTCCCTCACTCTTTTTATTAAAATAACTGGAATTGATTTTCTAACAAAAATTACGTTTTTTTTGTAAATTAATTCCGATGTGAAATAATTATTTATTTAAACTTAAGACACGATCTTATTTTATAAAACTTCATGTAGTTTAGATTTTTGGCAATGCTTTAATTGCTAAATTTTATTACCGCAATGCACAGCTTTTTTTAAATTCCTTAGTTTAGATTTTTTTTTTTCTTTCCATTAAAAATTTCTATTTAATTTATCTTGTGTACTAAAAACCAATATTACTAATCAATCTTAAGGACTTTCATACATTTGAAAATATTTATGTAATTTATTCAGACGAATGTTGATAGATGTATGTAAGCTCTTAAGTATGACAAATAAAATTAAATAGTGATTCAAAGCTAATTTTAATCATTAATTTTTATTTTTACGAGTTCATTTGCTTACAAAATTTTTTTTTCCTAAATCAATTTATCTAGGAACCCCGCAATTCAGCTCTCCCACTCGACTTGGACGATGACTCTTCTTCACTACAAAGTCAAGAAACAGATAAACGTAAGTATATATTTTTTAAATATTTTTATAAATCTTTCAAAAAAGAAAAAAATAATTCAAATGAACTGTTTAATAGTCCCCGATACTCCAACATCATTGTCGAAAGTATCAAGGGATTCAAAAGAATCAACACCGATACCACCACCACCATCATCATCAATTATAAATCCGGTGGCGGCGGCGGCGACGGCGACATCGCTTGTTGTTGGTGAAGAAGAAAAAGAAAATATCGTTCCACCATCATCATCATCATCGTCAACGACACCGCTAACATCAACTCAGCAACCACCTCCCCCACCAGCAGTAGTATCAAAACAATCACACCAAGAACAACAAAGAAAATTATCATTATCATCATCAATTGCATCCTCACCAGTAACAAATCAACAAATCATAAATCATGACATTGTCACCGATAGTGCATTAGTAATAGATAATCAACAAAAGAAAGCTAAAGAAACGGAGTCAAATGTAGAAGTTGAAAAGAAGGTAAGAGGGAAAATATATTTTAATGAGAACAACAATAATTCAAATCGATTTTCAATGTAATTTTTTTTTCTCTTTCAGATAACTAAAAAAGAAAAAGGAAAAGCACCTCCGCCACCAACAAATGCAGTCATTCGTAAAGCAGAAAGTCAACACAAAGAAGCTCCAACCCCTCCAACATCATCACAAAAACAAAACAATGAACAGCAATCAGTATCATCATCAACAACAACACCGCCACCCCCACCACCACCACTTCCTTCCACAGTTCAAGTGATTTCATCTTCGATACCATTACCAGAGCACAAGGAACAAATGGATAAAACTGAAACTGATAATACTTCAACACCATTAAAGGATATCATTAAACCACCACCAGAATTTGAAGAAATACCATTAGATGGTAATAAATCAGCAACAATGACAGAAAATAATAATATTGCATTAATTAAGAATGCAGAAATTGTCGTGTCCAAAGATTATATAGAAGAATCTTTAGAAAATGTACATGAACATCATCACAAACAACGACAACGACAACAACAAAATGACAATGCCCTTTATGATGATGAAGAAATGGATAGAGATGAAGAAATTTCAAATAAAAATGATGAAATTAAAGTTGAATTTAAAAATCAAGAAGGTAAAAGTATTATACCGGTGCTTAGTCGAAGTAATTCTGGTGAAAAAGCAGGTGTTTCTGTAACATCATCGACTCCAACAAAATTATCATCGAATATTTCAAATAATAAATCAATGATTACAATTAATAGCGATAGTTGTATTGAACCAATTATTGGTGATATGTCAAATAGTCTTGCATCAAATGTTAGTCAAATCACAGTTGTAACAAGTACACATCCTCCAGTCATAATTGACAATTCAGTTCGTGTTGAATCACCTGTAACTGTATCGTCCTCGAAAAGTGGCGGTGGTAATGAAGTTGTGATAGTCTCAAATGAATTAAATAAGACAACACATGTTAATGAATCATCAACAGATGATGATTATCCATCATTAGATAGTTTAGAATGTTCACCACGTCTTAATAATACAAGTACTTCTAATAAACAATCAAATATGATTGTGATTAATGAACATCCAGCAAGAAAGCAACAACAACAGAAAGCTAGAAAATTAGATGAAAGCGAAGTATTGATTGTAAGTCCGAGTTTTGTTGATGATGATTCTGCATACACAACTGGTGGATCAATGACAACAACTGGAATGGGCGGTGGTGATTGTAAAGATAATTCTCGTCTTCTTGATACTAGTCATGTATCGGTAGTGACAGTAGGTGAAGAGATTCGTGTTAAAGATAGCAGTCATCATACAAATACAAATCGAGCAGAATCTAGTAGTGATTTATCATCAGTAGGTGGACCAAGTGAATCAGGAGATGATCTTCGAACAACAGATCAAATTTTAATTAAGAATCGTTTCAATGGTCAATTAACTAAGACTACAACACTTGAAACTAAAGATGATGTTAATATTATAGTAAATCGTAAAAAGACAAAACCATCAGAGAAACAACAACATCATCATCACCATCATCATCATCATCAACAACAACAACGAATATCTCCTGATAGTTCAGTAGGATCAATGGATGGATCAAGGACGCATAGTGAATGTGGGTCAGTCCGATCAAGTGGTACACCAATTGGTGTTGTAAAAATTGATCGTAGTGATGCTGAAAGCATTGCGACCACAGCTAGTCATGATAGCCGTGATCCAGATGAAGATGTTATAATACGACGTAAAACAGCACCTGAAAAAAATTCAGAACGCAGTAAAGAAGAAGTTGAATTACGAAATCTAAGAAAGAAAACACGAAAACGAACACGTAAATTTGAAATTGATGGTGTTCAAGTAACAACAACAACAAGTAAAGTTATTTATGGTGATGAAGAAAATGGAAGACTGTATGATGATCATATATTCCGTAAACAAGAATTACGTGAATTAAAAATGTTACAAAAACAAGAAAAGAAACAACAAACTGATTTACAAATAAAAGAACAAATTGCTAGAGATCAACAAGATCGTAGATTTGAACAGGAACGTATTGCATTAGAAAAAACATATGAAGCTGATATGGATACATTGGCTAGACAACAAAAACAATTAATTGAAAAAACAGAACAACAACAAGAAGCTGAATTACGTGCATCATCTAAACGAATACGTTCTGAACAAGAACAAGAATTAAAATTATTTAGAGATAATTTAAAACAAGAAATTCGTTTACTTAAACAAGAAATTGATTTATTACCAAAGGATAAACGAAAAGATGAATTTAAAAAAAGACGCGCTGCCATGGAACAAGATCATGAAGAAAAAGAACGTTTATTCCTTGATTCATTAAAAGAAAGGCATGAATTATTATTAAGACGTATTAGTGAAAAACATCGTGATCGTTTAGCAACAATTGATCGTAATTTCTTACAACAAAAACAGACTGCAATGCGTACAAGAGAAGCAATGTTATGGGAATTAGAAGAAAAACATTTACATGAAAGGCATCAATTATCTAAAAGACATGTTAAAGATATGTGCTTTATGCAAAGGCATCAAATGATAATACGTCATGAAAAAGAATTAGAACAAGTTAAACGTATGTTACAACGTAAAGAAGAAGAATTATTAAAAAGACAAGCAATAGAAAGAAGAAATTTACCAAAACGAATTAGAAATGAAAGAAAAGTACGTGATATGATGTTTAGAGAATCATTAAGAATATCAACTAATTTAGATCCAGAAGCTGAAAGAGAGAAATTAAAGAAAGTAAGTTTAGGAGATTTTTTTTTTTTTTTTTAAATGGTTTTTAAAGATTAATTAATTTTCTACTTTTAAAAAAAACAGTTTCAAGAACAAGAAAAGAAACGTTATATGCAAGAAGAGAAACGTTGTGAAACGAAACACATGAAACAATTAGAAGAATTGAGAGCGACACGTGAAGGAGCAATACGGTAAATTTATTTTTCTTTATTAAATTTTCAAATGAAACATTTTAATTAATTTTGTTTTTTTTTTTCGTATTTTTTTCAAATTTACAGTGAATTAGAACAATTACAAAATGAAAAAAGAAAGGCTCTTGTTGAACATGAAACAGCAAAATTAAAAGAAATTGATGAAAGATTACAACAAGAATTACGTGAATGGAAGGCACAATTAATTCCACGTAAACAGGTTAGTTAATTTATTGTTTTTTTAAATTTATTTTTTGTACAAAATAAAATTTAAAAAAAAGAAAAGCGCACAATTTCTATTTTTTTTAAAAAAAGTCAACAAAACAGAACAATAAATCAAGGACAATAAATTTTGGTAAAAGGGGTAAAAGAGAAAACAAATTGCATGCTTTCTTTTTAAAAACAAAAATTACTTTTTTTTTTTCACCTAAATTTTAATTAGAATTTAATTAATTTTATTTTCTTTTCAAATTAATTATAAAAGTGGAGGGAAATTGGTGAAATAATGCTTTCTTGAAATTTTTTTTGGTGATGTTATTGAATTTCGAAATTCTTAGAAACGTAAAAAATTTTCCCCATTAAAAAAAAATTGACTTAGTTCAAATTTTTACATAAATTTCACTAATTTTTCTCCATTATGGCAACTAAACTAGCATGTATAATGGCAAAAATTTAAAAACAAAAATTTTTTCTCTATTAATATTAAGAAATTTTTAAAATTCTAAAATAATAAAAATAAAACCCCTTTCTTTCCTTTAATCCAAAATTTAAAAAAAAAAACAATACTTAAAAAAATCCAAAAAATTAATTTACAGCATTTATTAGACGAATTATCCGAAATGGTGGACAGATATGAAAAAATCTATGGCAAAGTACCAGATCGTTCAATATTTGATGGTGAAATTTGCGTACCCGAACATCTTCGTAATACAAATTTATTAAATTCACGTACCGTTGGTAGCTTTTTAGGAAATTTAACTCGTTCACGTACATTCCTAACACTTCCAACAAATCATTCAAATTCCTTATCATTATCCTTATCAAATAATTCAAAACATAATCATAATAAACATAATAATAGTCGTTCACATTATAATGGTGGTAATTCAAATTGTTTTCATGGTTCAGCACCAGATTTAAGCCGTCATAGTATACCGAATACACCAAATTCGGTACGTCATTATCGTAAATTTACAAATCCAAATAAATATTCATCGGTTGAATCAGTTTTGGAAGAGTCTCCACAACATCAAATTGTTGCAATTAATACAAAATCATCTTCGATAGCATCATCATCATCATTATCTGGTGGTGTTGGTGTTAGTGGTGGTAGTGGCGATAGTTTAGTTACCGGTTGCATCAGTAAACAAAAAAATCGTTTAAATAATAAAGAAGATAGCGCAATTAAATATATATTTCCTCCAGCTGATGAAAATATCGTTGAATTACGACGAAAATCTCATGATTGTTTATTATTCAATCGTGGCCGACAATATGGTATGGTTAAAAGTTGTCTTGATCGTTCAACGAATACACCAACCACTTATTCAAGTCCATATTCGAGTCTATTTCAATCTTCTGTTCCAACTTTAAGTACATTCTCAAGTATTCCAGTTGCAGCTAAATCAATCAATAAACAATCATATAGTCATACACGTAATAAATCTGAATCATTTCTTGATAATAACCATAAAAATAATACATCTGCTATTGTTGGACCAGTACTTAAACCAGTACCAATACCACAACCACCATTACCTGCTGCTCCTCCTCCTCCTCCAATGCAAACATCTAAAATACCGTTATCATCATTTAATAAAAGTAATTCACTTTCAAAAAATGCTCATAATTTATTAACTTCATCTTCTTCGTTTGCAATTAAACGTCCATCTTTAATTAAACGACCATCAATTCGTACTCATTCAATTTCATTGCATAATATCAATGAAATTGCAACAAATGGTGATGATGATGATAATGGTGATGATGGTGATAATGCTAATAATATAGATTCTGGAACAAAAACTTTACAACGTTCTTCGAATGAATCAAAATGGGGTAAAGTTCGTGGTTCAAATAGTTTTGCTGCAAATTTAAGTGTTAATTCAATATCAACTTATCAAATTCCACGTGCTCAATTAAAACCAGCAGCTAATAATAATAATAATCATTCAAAATTAATTATAAAAACTGATTCTGATGATTCTGCGGCTTAAATCCTAAAAAACAAAAAAAGAACATATTTCATTATCAAAAAATTTTGTTTATGTGTTTATTCCTTTCATCATTCATATGTTATTAAAATTTTACCGTTATTCAATTTTTTTGTGTCTCATTTCCTATTGATTCCTATCTCACATATCTGTGCCATAGTTTATTTTTCTGTTTTTGTACAAAAATTTGTTTATTTCGTTTTTTTTTTTTTATTTCTCTTAAATTTTGTCACAGTTTATCACTTTGTTTTTGTTGTTATTTACTGTAATTACCGTTATTTTTGTTTTGTTGTTTTGCCTTATAAGATATAAACAGTTAAAAGTGTCAAAGTTTCTTATTTTTTCGTCATCGTAAGTTTGAATTTTTAAATAGTTTTTAAGTTTGAACTGATGATAGCCTAGTACTTTTGAACATAGTTATTTGTTTTGACGTTTATAAAAACGTGTTGAAAATCATAATCGATATAGCGCCGGCGTTTCAAGATATTCGAGGTTAAAAGGTCACTTAAAATAGTTTCAGAGAGTTTTGTTTTTTAAAGTGATTGAAATTTTTATTATAAGTCAATTTTTGAAAGATCGTTTTATGAGTTTTTTTAAAGCTTTAAAAATTCGAAAATGAATTACAGAGTTTCGAAATTTCGTTCTTTATTTATTAAGGCTGAAAGTTCAATCTTTTTAAATTCTCAATACTCAAAGATTTACTTCGATTCGAAAAATTTCGGAATACTATGTATGTTACAGTTACTCAATCGAATGAAATAGTTTAAATCTTTGGCGGACACTTGATTTTTCGAAGAGTTATTTAGGCGAAAAATCGTGCTTATATGTGTTATTAAAAAAATACTGAAACGTTGTTTGTGATATTAAGCAATTTTCTACAGGACAGTACTATAAAAAAAATTATAATGACACATCACTGTTTGTCAAAGATCCACATTAAGAGACTTTGGACACACTTATTCAATAACAGTTCCTTTTTTTTTTCAAACAGATCACATCATTCCACATTTTGTATTATTTTTTCTGTTACTACAAAATTTATACTTTTTGTACATAATTTATTTTGTAAAAATTTAATCAAAATAAAATTTAAAAAAAAAAACAACATACATAAATGCAATTTATTTCTTTTTCTTTCTTATTTTTATTTACCTTTTTTTTTTTTGTAGATAAATTGTTATTTAATTTTTTATATATTTTATTAATTTTAAGCTCTATGAATTAATTGCTTTTAAATTATATACATAATTTCTTTTAGTCATAACATTCTTCTCATTAAAAAAAAAAAACATATTTTGTGCAATAATCAAATTTACATATTTTTTGTTGTTGTTGTTTATTTTTTTTTCGTTAAATTTTTTTTTTTTATAATTAAATTAAATTAAATCAATCATCCAATCCTATCCTGCCAATGTAATTAATATCAGTTCTTAAGCAATAATCACATTCATTAACGCATTGTATTTTCAATTTAACAAAAAAAAAAAACAAGCAAACAAACAGAAAGAAAATAACCAAAAAAAAATACAAGAATTTGTTTTGTTTTTGCTACCTTGTAAAAAAATTTAAAAAAAAAAAAAAAAAAAAAAAAAACGTAGTACTAAAAAAATTTATTAAGAAAACGCAATTAAAAACAAAAAAATAGAATTGTATAAAAATGTAAAAAAAAAAAAAAAAACTACATGAACTTCTTCTTCTGATGGTGAATGGGGACTAAGATAGAAAATTTTTTATGCAGGTTGGTTCTAAAGAATAAGTATTTTTGTAAATTTTTATTTGCCTAATTTAGAAGTTTTCTTTTAAGCTTTAAATACTTTTCTATTTTGTAAATATTTTTATTTAATTTAATTTTTAATTTTTATTACTTTTTTAGTTTTAAATTATTCGAAAATTAGTGAAAAAATATTTTTTTTTTTTTTTTGTGGAAAAGAATAGAACGAAGAAAAAAATAGAAAAAGAATTGTTCCAAAAAGTCTTTTTTTTTTTAAATGTAATTTTTCTATGTGAGAAGACTTTTTCTATTTTCGAAGAAAATTTTTTTAGTAAAATTTCTGTTTTTGTCCCCGCTCATTTTCATTTTTTTTTTTGTTTTCAAAATTTTTAATTTTAATATAATTTTGAATTTCATTTTTATGCAAAAATTCAAGTCTTATTTTTCGTTCTTATTTTGATTGTCGTCCAGGTGATAAATGATTTTCAATGGAATTTTGAAAACTGGTAGATAAAAAATTTTTTCGATTGTGAATTCTGACGGATGAGAAAATATTCGAACGAATGTTGTTAGTACATTGGTAATTCAATGGCAAAATTCGTTCGAAAGGCTTTTCAAATGTTATCAACTTCCGTCTAAATTCAAGAATATTGAAGTTAATTTTTAATTGATCAATCTATTTCGTTCTTTTATTGAATAAATGCTTTGACGATTAGAAAAAAAACCCTAAAAACTTAGAAGTCATTTTTAAATTAAAAATTTCTAAACTTTTTTTTTCTGTCGAATTGCTTAATTTTTAACACTTTTGTAAATTAAAACAAACAAATTAGCATTTACATTTTATGTCGCATGTAACTTATAGCCTTTTATGTACATACTTTGTGTAAAACTTATAACATGTTTCGGAAAACAATAAAAACAAACAATGTAACACTTTATTAATCCTAAAAAACTACACACAGCCCTGTGCATGATAGAAGCGTAGTAATAAGTAATATATCTAAGTCGTGACTTATATCAGCTATCAATTAAAATGAAAAATATTAATTGTGGATTGAACGATACGTTACGATATTTTTCAATTATTTTCGAATTTTCGAAAAACGATTTCGAATTCCGTAAAAGTTAATTTTCTGATGATATTTCTTAATTTTTAGATTACAAAATGTTTTTTATGTTTTAGAATTTCGAAACTAAAAAAAAATAAATCTTTTTCGAAATATTTCGAACAAACAAATAGACAAAGACGAAGTGTTTAATATAGGTTTAGACAAGTTTGAATAGAAATGACTGTTTAATGACCTCAAAATTTAAATTTATCTAACAGAAAATCGTATCTTAAATTCGAAATTAAAGTAATTTCATAAATTTTTATGGGAAAATTCATTTGTTTTAATTTTCAAAAGTATGAAAACACGATAAGAATGAATTTTTAATTAATTTAAAGATTTTTTGGAACAATTATTCACACATATCGTTAATAAGAATTTAAAAAAACAAAACATAATTAAAATGTTCTATTTAACACGTTGACGCTCACGTTTTAATCAGTGATGGGAACAACAAGAGCATAATCCTTAAAAAATTTGATAGTTTTTGGTATTTTCGATAAAGATTTCATGTTTACACAATCAGATTCTGGGGTGGACGGCTATATCCGTCATTTGCGTCAACGAGTTAAAGTTAACGTGAAATTTCTATCAATCGGAATTTAAACCAAACTAAAAAATTTTTGACTGTGTAATTCGATTCCATCGAATGCTCGAAACTTTCTTAATCATTTTCGAAAACAAATTAACAAATTAGCTTTTCTTAGCGATATGTGTGATTTTATTATTTGAATTTTTATCCAAATAATTTTATTTTTTCTACTTTCTTTTAATTTTATTATGAATTAATTAATTTTTTTTTGCATGAATTGGCTTTAATTTCATTAGGCTTTTAAGAAAACCAAGCATTTTTTGCTATAAAAGAAAAAATATTCAATGAAAGAAATATATTTTATTTTTATTTATTATTTATTTTCTTAGAAAAGAATGAAAATTTTTTTAATATTTAAATTTAAAATTAAAAATAAATTATTTTCTTCATAAAAATTGTAATTTGTATAAAAACTTTTTATTTTGTTTTTGTCATTTTGTATAAAAAAAAAAATAAAAAAAAAAAATAAATATATAGCGTCTTGAAGAGACATTTGCTCAACAATTAGAAGAAATGGAAGCATTATATGGAGGCACTTTAATAGTTCCTATCCCATCGGATACATTACCACGTGAGTTGACTGGATCAACTCGTAGTAGTCAATCATCATATTCAGAAAGTTGAAATTAAATACAATAAAAAAAAATAAATAAATAAATAAAGTAAAATAAAAATTACATTAAATAAGAAAAATTTAGAAAAAAAAAAGTGAAAATTATAATAAAAATTATTAGAAAATAATAATTGAAAGTAAAAAATAGACAACAAAAAAAAAAAAAATAAAATAATTTAAAATACAGAAAATTTATAATCAATAAAATATTTTTATTAAAACATTATTAATTATTTACTATTATTATTATTATGTATGTATATGCGATTTATTTCTATTTCTTTCTTCATTTTTCGATTGATTTCTATTTTTATTTTTATTTTTTGTTATACACACTTTTTTTTATTATGAATTTTTATTTTTGATTTATAATTAAAAAAAAAAAAACAAATAAAGTTTTTTTCTATCTTTATTTTGTGTGTTTAATTTTTTGTTTTTTTTTTTTATGTAATTCATATTTTTTTTTTTCATTGTGTTTTTTTTCTTTTTTGTTTTTTAATCGTAAATACTTTTTTTTTTATGTACATATAAAGAAAGAAAGAAAAAAGAAAACAAAAATAAATAAATTAATAAATAAAATAGACTTGATTTATTAAAATAAAAGAAGAAAAAAAAACAGAAAAGTTGCCTGTAATAAAAAAAAATAAATTAATTATAATGAAAAAAATAGGTAAAATTTAAAAAAAAAAATCATTATATTTAAATTTAGAATGAAAAAAAAAATAATCACCATATAGAAAAAAATATATGGCATTTAAAAAAAAAGTAATTGAGAAAAATAAATTTAAATGTCTTCTTTAGAAAAAAAAATAAAAATAAAATAAATAAATAAACAAGTAAATAAAATAAAATTAGAAAAAAAAAAAATTAATTACAATACAAAAAAATTAATTTATTATAATTAATACAATTTTCATAATTCTTCCCTTTGTCTTCTATTTCTTGTTTTCTTACTTTATATACATATATGTATTTTTTTTTTTTACTGTTGTAATTATTAATTATTTTTTTATTTTAATTAATTAATAATAGTTTAAAAAGAAAAAAAAAACCTGAAGTTAAAAAAAAAAAAATAATATATGTAATTGAATAAAAAATAAAAAAGTAATTAATTATTTGAAATTAAAAATGAAAAAAAAATTGTACTAATATAAAATAATAATTAATTAAAGAAGAAAGAAATAAAGTAAAAAAAAATAAAAAAAATAATCAACAATTACACTAATTTGATAATTTACATAAATAAAAAATTAAATAAAAAAAATGCCAATACGCTTTTTTTTTTTTAAAAACAAATTTGATTATTTTTTTTTTTTGTTTAAATTAAAAAAAAAGTAATAATAAAGTGTATTTAAGTTTTCTATTTTTTTTTGTTCGTTATTATAAAAGTAAAAAAAAAAAACAATAGATTTTAAATTATATTATTATTAAATTACAATATTGAATAATTTTTAAGTAAAAAAAAAAAAAAATAAATAAATTAATTTAGAAGGAGAAAAAAAAAAACAATAAAGATAAAAGTTTTTGTTTGTTAACAAATTTATTATTTACAATTTTTTTTTTTTTTAATTATTATTATTAAATTTATCATTAATTAATTACAAAAAAAAAATAAATAAAAAAATAAAAATAATGGTAAAATTTAATTAATTATTAATTTTACAAAAATAAAAAAAAAACAATAAAAAAACAACAACAATTTATTATGTATAATTATTATAATAGAAAGAAAAAGAAATTTATATTACAGAATATTTAATTTTTTTTTAATTTTTTTTATTGGGTTTTTTTTTTTTAATTTCAGCATTTTGTTCGTTTTGTTTTGTTTTTGTTTCAAATCATTTTGGTTTTGAGCTTTTTTCAAAAAAAAAAAACATATTTTATTTAGAAATTATACCTTTTTCGCAAATTCTGGTGATATATTGTTAAGGTTCTTGAAAAGGAAACTTAATGTTTTACAGTATCATGCTTTAGGAAGTCCTGGTCCCTGGACATTGGAACTTGGAAGCAACAGTGGGTGAGACATCTAAATGATAAAAAAAAGTAACACTTTTACTTCCATGAAAATGCTTGTCCTATCAAAGTATATCTTCCTTTTTTTTCTTCTCTTTTTTTTTAAATGTTTAGTTTATCTTGAAACTGTATTTAGGTCTCTGTAATTTAGCATACATATGTTCAGGTGTGCTCTATACGAATATTCAAAATTTATTGTACTCAGACCATATTATTGCATTCGTTCGTTATATTGTAATCAGAAGCCTTTTTTATCAAGGCTTGTTCGGGTTTCTAAATTTTACAAAAAAATACTCATAATTCAAAAATTTCAAATAACTTTCGAAATTTGAAAACCATTTTTTTTTATTCTATTTAAAAATTAAATTATGATCATTGTTGCTGATGTTTTAATTTGCTCATAAAAATAAACAAGGGATTCAATTTAATTGCTCAAAAATTTGTGAAAAACAAAACGAAATTAGAAAAAATTGAAGAGTGTTTGTGGGAAATAAAAGCTTCCAAATATTTAACAATTTTTCGAAATTAAAGAAAAACTTCAGAATAAGTGTATTGCATTGTTGTCAGATTTTGTTGATAAAACACAAATTATATTAAAATGTTGCAACACAGCAATAGAAAACTGCAAGGTGATTTTCGAAAATAAAAAGTTCTTAATTTTTACTTTTTAAATTTTTTTTTATTAGTTGATTTGCTCTTTTTGTGTTATTTTCTTTTGAAATTTATTATTCGAAGTTTATATTTTTTTATTCTTTTTTAATTTCTAAACAATTTTTTTTTTCTTAAATTTTTTTAAGTCTGCATTGTCGAGTATTTTTAATTAAACAAATTTTAAAAATTATTCATTAAATTAAATTTTATATTTTTGATATCGAAATGTCTTCTTGGAAAATTTAATAAATTCCAAAATTAAGAAAAAAATAAAAATAATTATTTTATAATTCTTTCTTACAATTTAAAATAACGGTACATAATTTTTTTAGATATTTAATTAAATTTATAAAGAAATATAATCAAAATATTTAGGAGAAAAAAATAATGAAATTTAATCAAAATTATCAAAATAAGTAATTTAAATTGAAAAAGAAATGAAAAAAACGATAAAATGAATTATTTTTTAGACTCAAAATGGAAAAAACAATAAAAGGATATAAACAAACAATGAAAAATAAAAAAAGCCAAATAAATCTTATAAATAGCAAATAATTAAAAAATGCAAAAAAAAAAAATTGTAGTGTTATTTTTTTAAAATGAAACAACAAAAAAATATATATTTGAAAAATTAATAAATTTGTTAAAATAAAAAAAATAAAAAATTAAGAAATTGAACAGTAAAATTTAGAAAGAAAATAAAAAGTATTTGAAAACAAAAATCTTTCATCAGAAGAACAAATTTCAAATTTCTTAAATTAAGTTTCTAAAATTTCGTGTATGACTTGTCCTGTGTCGTCTTGAAACTATGAAAAAAGCCCTTAATTATCGTTAAAATAAAAAATCATATATTTTTACAGTAATTCTTATACACTAACACTTTTTAAAAATATTAGTTAACCTAGAATAAATCCTAGACTATACTCAGTTTAAATCCACTTTTACTTAGAACAATTTTCTCTTGAAAATTTTCTTTTTTTTTCCTTTTAAAAAAATGATTTAACTTTAGAAAATTCTCCTATTCTCCCAAAAATATCGATTCCTCGAACTTTATAGTATCCTAAAAAAAAAAAAAATCAAATAAAAAAATCGATTAATTTTTCAACACAAAAAACAAAAAAAAGTATAAGAAACATGATTGAACCTTGTGTTATTCCATCTGATGGTTGAAAATGATATGAAAGAAATGGTACATGATCATCATTTGATATTATTATCCAATTATTATCTTTATTAAATTTCGAATAATATACTTGATATGTCATTAAACATTTCTCATTACGATTAATATCATTCCATAATATCATTGTTTCACCAATTGTTATATTACGAATACGTAAATTATATGGTTTAAATGGTGGTGAAATTTTTAAATTACAAATTCTTAAAAAAATTATCCATGGTGATTTTAATGATGAATTTAAATTAATTTGAATTGTTTTATTATTTGAATTTAATTTAAATTCATTATGTTGTAGAATAATTGGTCCTTGTACTGATCTCATTGACATACGTATTGTTGAATTAGGATATGATGGTCTATCATAATAATTCCAAATTTTTACTGGATCTGTTATATCAGTTATAAGTCCTTCAATGATTACAGATAATCTGTTTTCTTTATTTGTTGTCGTTATTTCTAATGGTAAATTGATATTTAATGATTGTTTTTGATTTATTGTATCAGAATATAATAAAATAGCAATATATAACGGTAATTTATGATTTGATATCGTTGTTAAAATTGTAAAATTATTATTTGGTAAAATTTGAATATCTTTTGCATATTTTGCTAAATTACTTATCATTCCTAATGCAACATAAACTGGTTTCTGAATAAATTGACTATATTTTGGATAACTGTTATTCATTTGAAAACGTGCTAAAAGTGTACGTTGTTCAAATACATATGGCCAATAACTTAAAAATCCATTATCATGACTAATATATTCGAAATTTTTAAATTCTGAATTATTATTTATCATTCCATTCCAATGTTGTAAAATAATTTTTAAAATATCAACAGCATAACGAATATCAGATTGAAATGATCGTGGTGTTGACCAACCAGCTATGGGATCGGCTTCACTAGAAAAAAAATGTAAAAATTAAAATAATTTCAAAATAAAGTAAAAATATTGAATTTTCAATACTTATTTGCAAATTTCATTGTCTTCAACTTTGGATATTTTCCCGTAATTTCCTTAATTAACTGTTTTCCACCCAAGAAAACATCATCAGCTAATCCTTCACCTTTTCGATGAAAGGTGATGACATCCAAAGGACAAATCTGTTGATTATTATTACAAAATTCTAATATTGACCAACATAATGGATGTCTATTGATTTTTTTAAATAATCCTGCTGGTCCATAAAGTTTTAAATTTGTGCTATTTAAGATTTGACTTGCAGCGTTTATACCTTGTCTCAAGGATAATACGTAAGCTAAATAATCTGTAATTAGAAGGAAAAATTTAATTAGTGTGAATAGTTCACTTTTTCCTCGTTTCGGTGATTGATTCTGTTCAATGAAAAGCTTTGGATTTGTCAGAAGTAAAAGATTTAGTTTGTTGTGTTTAATGAAAACTCTCAAACTGTTTCAAACTTGAATAAATTAACTTAAAAAAATTGCATACCTGATTGATTAAACTTAAGAAGATTATAATTTTTTAAATCTGGTTCATTCCATGATTCAAATTTCCATTTTTTCACCGTATCATCTCCAAAAATTTCTTTTAAAAAAAAAAACAAAGTCTTAGTTATAAGAAAGCAGAGAAATACTTAAACTTACTCAAATATCTTTCCACAATTTGATAACTTAAATTTTCCCATAGAAATGATTTCGATACATTCTCATACAATGAAAATATATTTCCAGGATTTCCCATAAATTCAAAACCAATTGCTAGTTTTGCTTTATTTATCCGTTTTAAGAATTTATCTAATTTATCAAAATTATATTCTGGTTGGTTATTGTTAAATTTTTTAAAATCAATTAATTCCAATAACCAATGTATTCGTATTGTTTGAATACCGTTATTTGATAAAGCACCAATTAAATCAATATTCCTTTGTACATCCTTGGAAAGTAATGAATTTGTAATTTCTGTTGAATTTTGTACATTACCCCATGGACAAAATCCAGTATTTGTCCAAAAACGTGGTAATTTATGAAATTCTGAACGATTTATTGAATTTAACGTGAAATTAATGATTGATAAAGAATTGGAATTTTTTGAAAATAAAAACAGAAAAAGGATGATATTTAGCAAAGTAACAGACATTTTTTTATTATAAAAAAATATGAAAAAAGTAATGATCAATTCAAACAGCAAATTTTTAATTCAAAAACCGTTTCAACTTTTCAACGTACTTCCGTTTTCCGTTTTGTTTGTTTGTTTGACATTCGATTCTCGATTTAAAGTGTGGTGAAAAAAATATATTCTTTGTTATGTTGTTGTTGTGCGGTAAAACAGAATGACATTTCCCGATATGGCGGTAAGTTGAGATTTTTGTTTTTTTTTTTTGGTCTTCTTCAATGGCAACTTTATTCTGTACGTCAAATTTTTGTATTCACAATTCACATCACATCTAGATTTAGAATTTAATTTATTTGAATTATTTCTTTCTTAAATTTAAATAATGTTATCGTGTAAAAGTTTAATTAGTTTTGTGATAATTTTTGTAATTTGTTCGATAGATTTTAGAATAAATCATCAAGTTATCGGTAAGTTAAGAACATTCCACTAAGAAGAAAAGAAAAAAATAAAAACCGAGTACATAATTTAATTAAATTACTTATTTCCTGTTTTCACAAAATAAATTTTTTATTCAAGTACTTTCTAAATATAAATTATGAAAAAAAAAAAACAATTTTTCAATTTAGCAAATGATATACAACACATTCATCATCATCATAGTCCATTAACAATAACAACACAAGATTTAATTGGTAATGATGTATTTTTTGAAATAATTGAACCAGAAGAATTAGAATATACGTATAGAATGAGACCGGCTAAAAATTTTGGTACAACATTTAATTCTAGTTTTAAATTAGATAAAGTTGCATTAATACCAACAATACCATCAGAAGGTTGTTCAAATTTATTAAATGGTGAATCAATTAAAGGAAATGTTGCACTTATTGATCGTGGGTATGTAATATGATTATTTATTTATTATATTTTTTCTTCACTTTAAATTCACCTTGAATTATTTATTCTAGAAAATTTCGTGATTTGCGTTTTAATAAGATTTTAATTTTTTTTTTTAAATTTTGATAAACAATGCGTGATTTGCGAGAATTATTTACGATTTGTATGCTACTCGTCGGTGGATGAAACTTTATAGGGTGTAAGACAATGGCGACTGACGTTAGTTGTTGTTTTTTGAATTTGGTTCATGGTTTTAATATTTTCTTTAATGTTGAGATAGCGTTTAAGTTCCGATGTATTCGATTGAAACGTCTGCTTCGACTTGAATTTAATTTTGGTGGGGATTCGTTTTTCTCGAAGTTGATTTTTAAAATTTTGTTCATGGAAACGTTATTGTTAACTATTCTTTCGTTTGGTACTTTTTTGTTTTTCTTCTATCGATATCAGAGAGCGTTATAAGCTTTAGATCTGTCGTGTGTACTGTACTCTAACGATTTTTTGGTCTTTTGTTTTCATGGTCGCTGTGTAAGTTTCACGCAAATAAACGTAGATTTATTCGTTTGTTTTTTCCACGAGCGGTGGCGTTGAAGCGTGGATATATTACAATTCCGTCATGAGGAGTCGAAACTTAAAATCTTATGGTATACTCTCTATGAACTTAAGTTTGTGGTATACTCGTTACGATCTTACTGTCCGAATTCTTGTTTTGCTTTCTTCTCGAAATTTATTGGCGAAAAAAAAAATTTACATTTAAGTCTAAAAAAAAATCAATTAATTATTCTTGAATATTTTATACAGCGTTTGTTCATTTTTATCAAAAACAATAAATGCTGAAAAATATGGTGCAAAAGCAGTAATTATAACTGAATCAAATATTAATTCAAAAGAATTTGATTATTATATTGAAATGATTGATGATGATACTAAAAGAGAAACAAATATACCAGCTGGTTTTTTAATTGGTAAAAATGGTAAAATCATAAGAGAAACATTAAAAAAATTAAATAAAAAATATGCAATAATAAATATACCAGTAAATTTAACATTTACACCACCGCAACATATTAATCATCCACCATGGATGGGATGGTAAAAAAATAAAAAATAAATAAATAAACAAAGGAAATAGGATATCCTTTGAAAAAAAAATAAAAAATAAAACAATGTAAATAGTTTTTGTTACTCAATGTATGTATGTATATTCAAGGAGTTAATTATTTTTTTCTTTTAATGTATAAAAAGGACTTTTTTATTATTAATTTTTTTTTTTAAATAAATTTTATTGAATTTTTAAGGTTGAAGACGAAAATAAATGAAAGTAATTTTTCAATATTTTTTTTTTTTTAATTATTTCAAAATTAATTATTATTTTTACAACAATTTGTTCAAATTCAAATGAGATTTAAAAACTACTTTTTGTTTCTCCTGATTATCAGATAGAATTTGTTTAGAAGATGAAAAAATGCTGAATTTAAATTTAGTCATAAGGAGTTAGAAACAAAAAAATCGAAAAAAATTAGAAGCTTCCATTTCTGATTCACTGGAATTGTCAACGTTCATGGTTTATGGGAAAATCCATTTAAAAGAGTAATTGAATAAATTAAATTTAAATTTATTTTTCAGTGTTTTCATTGTCAACATACATACATCGAATCATATTTTTCACAAGACTGAAAAAAAAAGTGAAATATTAAATTTATTGTCACAGAAAGCAAAAAGGAAAATTGAAATCAGAGAAAATTGTTAATTGTTGTATGATCTGTCTTATTTTTTTTCCATATAATAGGTTTAATTTTTGCTGAAAAAAAAATTTTGGAAGATCAATCTTCATCTGAAATTTACTCTCATTTTTCCTAAAAGTGAATTTAGACCATTTTCAAAATAAATGGATTTTTCTTTAGTTTCCACTTGTCCTCTCAACATTTTTTTTTTTTGTAGACGAAATCATTCGGAATTACTGTATTAAATCTCATTTTAATTTGAGCTTTTGTTGTATATTTTATTGCAAAAAAATGAAATGAAATTAATATTTTGAAATTTAGAAATTAAAAAAAAATATATACAAAACGATCTTAAATAAGTACGTTATTTTTCTAAAAAAAAAAATTAAAAAAAAATAAGCATGTTATTCACGTATTAATTGCGACATAAATGAAATATTTACTTTAAGAAAAAAAAATAATAAAAAGACAATTTGTAGCTTAGTAATTTGTAAGCAATAATAAAATCGTCCAAATATGTATTAGGTGATTATTTTTCCTATGATGTATATTTAAAAAACAAAAAAAAAATGTTATACAGGCGTTTTTGTAATTAATATTTAATTTTACTTGTTTTTTTTTTGTCCTCTTGTTAAACAATTAACAAAGTGTAATAGGTATTGAAGTCTTTTTCTAGTCATTTTTTTTGTGTTTTTTTTTTTGTTCCAATTAATTATTTTTGTAAAACAGGGTTACTAGGAAAATATCATTAATTTTTGCTGTTTAAACAAATCTTTTTATGTTTTTTTTTTGTTTTTTTTGTTTTTTAATTTTTGACTTATTTTTATAAATAGAAAAAAGAAAAAAAAATGCCTTTATTAACCAACAAGAAACAAAAATACAATATTTATAAAACAAAAAAGTATTCAATTGAACTTTTTTTTTGTAATAAAAAAAAAAATAAATAAATAAACGATTTGTGATAGTAAGAAAAAAAAAATTCTGTGAAAAAAAAAATAAATTGACATTCCTTTTTTTAAAAACCAAAAAAAAAAAATTAAAAAATAAATGTTAGATTCGATAATTTAAAATTGTTGTTATTTTGTTTCTGTGATAATTTTTGAATCTTCAAAGAGGAAAAAAAAAGGCTTGTAAAGTGAAGCTGAATTGTTTTTTCGTTGAAGGATTTTAAATAAAATTTCGACATGGTTTTTCCGATTGATCTTCTTCGATGTGTTATAGGACTTTCACAGGAATGGCAATTAGATGATGCCGATCACATTTTACGTAAGTTTTCCTTTTAAAATCAACAATTGTGGGATTCCAAAAACCAATAACTCTCAAAATGGAAAAAAAAAGGACAGTAAGTGAAATGGTCCTAAGTTTCCTGCAAAATTACCATGAGAAATGCATGCTCAACATTATGGTGACTTTAGATGGAAAACGGCAACGCAATCTAGTTATTTTGGGCGAAAAGATTAAAACTTTTTCTTCCATGACATCTGCCGTAACTGTGGAGATGAAGAGGAAAAAGGATCTAGCATCTATCTTCTCTGGTTATGTCTGTCCCTTTGCAAGATTTGAAAAAACTGTTTTTCGGCTCATACTTTTTTGACAGTCCTGATGAGCTCAAAAATACTGATGTAGGAAATATACTTCGTCTTGGACGAAGTAATGTAATGGACCTAATTGACCTGATTGGTCTATTTTATTTCTACAAATTCCATTTTCAATGTTTGTAGTCTTGAGGAAAATAGGAAATGTTTTGATAATTTTTTGTGTGACTTGTTTAAACTGAATTAATTTTCAGTAATGAGAAATGAGTCATAACGGATATCTGCGTTTGTTGCACTTTAGATTGAAGATCGAAAAAAAAAATTAAAATGGTGGTAATTAAGGGGAAAAAGAAAGAAAGTGTTGATAGAATGTCTGATTTGAACTTTTTTAGATTATTAGAACGGAGGTTGGGGAAACACAATTGAACAATGCTTCACAATTTAAGAGTTCTTTCAATAAAAGATGGATCATATTTCAATTAGCGACCAGAGGGTGTCTTCAGTTTTTTTGTTTATAAAAGTGAATACAGCTGTTTTTTCTCAAAATTTAAGTAGAAATTAATTTTTTAATTAAATTTCACTTAAACAGACAATGAAAATAAATAAAACAAACTAAGTATAACGAATCTATTTTACAATTAAATTGTATATTATCACTCTAATTTTTTTTTTTCCTTTTTTTATTTTTTATTTCACAAAAATTTTAATAATTTATTAAAAAGAAAAACATCTTTTTTACAATTAATTAGTTTTTTTTTTTTTATCAATTACTATACAATCCTAATGAAATATTTAAACACATACCTAATGTTAAAATAATAAATGATATTATTAAAATTGAAAAACATAAATAATTTTTTTGTATTGGCATACGAAATAATTTAGCAGACATATTTAATGATGATGCAAATAATAATGTTGAATCTAAATCACTTGATGGTGTATTATGATAAACAAATGGTCTAACACGTATATAATGTCCACTATATTGTGTTGATTTACAACCATTTGTTACATTTGATGCATAAAAAAATGGTAATAAACCAATTATTAACCATAATATAACATTACCAAAATTTAATAAAAATATTTTTATTGGACAATTAAAATCATATTCTTTGAAAACATATATTAAACCAGCAAATGAATATAATAAATTCATAATTATTAAAAATGATACTGGTAATGCAACTTTTTTATTTAAATGATTTAAAAGTTTACGAAATTCAAGAATTTCCTAGAAAAACACAAAAAAAAAAAAAAACAATGAGAATTTATTTTTAATAAGAAGAGAAAAAAAAACAAGGTGTGAGTTCGTTTAAAGGTGATAAATGATTTTCAACAAACTTTCGAAGTTCTATACAACATAGAAATCTGATGAAAAATTTTCCGATTGAAAAGGAATTCTATGAAATATCTTTAAAATTCTGCTGACAATCATTTATCATCTTACTTCTGCTCACTCAAGGGGTGTGTTTGTCAAGAAGTGGTAGATGATTATTGCCGAATTTTCGAACTTCAATAGTAAAAGTTTCTAATTTGAAATTAATTCCAGATGACACTAAATATCTCCGAAAATTTCAATGTAATCCTATCTACCACCCCTCTACACACAAATCCCCCTTCCACTAAAAAAAAAAAAAAACGAAAGTTTTCATCTTACTCTCATCCAGTCGATTGTTTCAATTTTATGTTGCATTAATTTCTCTTTTAAATTGCGTAAATGCAATCTCAAAAGGTAGCATTCAATACAGTAGGCAGTTAAAATAGTCATTTGAATTGCATCCTGTGCAAATGTTGTCACAATTAATGCTATCTTTTATGCAAAAAAAAAAAGAAAAAATGGTTAAATAATTTTTCAATCAAAAATATTGAAAAAATAAAAAACTTACTCTTGATGCAGAATGTACATTAATTCCTGGTACAATGAACATTCCAAATTGTAAATCTTCTGTTTGTGAATAAACTAAAAGTACAACATATGCTGTAAAAATTGATAATACTATAAATCCTGATGCAACATGAATCCATAGAATAATACATAATCTTTTTGGACGATTTGATAATAAAAATACACGTTCAACTAAATTTTGTAATTGTTCATTATCAGCAACACGAAATACATAAACACCAAATATAAAACCTAATAAATGTAAACCACTTGGTATTATATGAACAAAAAGTATATCACCATAATCTAATGCCTGTTTATAATATGGGCTAAATTCAACTGTTGATATTAATATTGTTGAACTGTTTAAACTGAAACCACGATCACGTCTAGAAAATTTAAAAAAAAAAAAAAAAAAAGTATTAGATTTTAATTTTGTATGAAATTTAAAAAAAATTAGGGTTAATTAATTTTTGTGATTTGTTGAGTACATTTTTCGAATGAAATTAATATTCCTTTCCTTTTGCTCTAATGGATTTGGTAATTGGATTGAGAGTGATAGCAATAGAATTTCATTCGAGAATTTTTATTTGTCGAAATTTAGAATGGGACATTGGGGAAATTGGTGTGTGTATTCAATATTTTTGGATGATTCCATTTTTCTTTCACACATTCGACAGATGATTTGAAATTCTACGGGTTGTGAAAAATTGGGTCTTAATGAATTTAACAAAATATTTTTCAGAAAGGAAAAGCCATAATCCATAGTAGATATATAGGTTTAAAGTGTTATGTTTTCTATAGAACACCTTATAGCAAGTCAGGTCAGGTATGATTTGATAGTGATTTTTGTTTTTGGGTTGTGCTTGGGATAAGGCTATTATCGTGCCCAAGTTGGAATTTTGCAATATTTTATTCGAAATTTAAAATAAAAACTGTATTTTTTTTTAAAAATATAAAATTTTCCTTCCGAATTTTTTAAAACTAAAATTTTCATCTTTCTAAAGTTGATTAGAAAACTTAAAAAGAAAATATTCCCGAATTACGTAATTTCAAAAATAAATTTAAAAGAAAAAACAAAAATAAAAATAAAAATAATCAATCAATATTTTTTTTTTGCAATTCGTCATTCAGATTTTTCGAGAGTAAACAAAAAAAAAATAAATGAAAGCAAAAGTATCTTCCTCTAAACTTTGTAATCATCAAATTATGACCTTCATGTAATAAAAAGATTTATTTATTTATTTTTTTTTGAATAATTATTTCGAGTTAGTTATCTCTATCATGTTTTGTTTCTCCACAATTTCGAAAAAAAAAGAATAAAAATAAAAATAAAAGTTCGAAGAACTGCCTAAACAACTAACTAATTCCTATTAAGGTCGTGAACTTCACTTATTATCGTTGTTTTTCTCGCATTGAATATTTTTTGTATTTTGGGCAAATTCAAAATCAAGAAAAAATTTAATTAGAATTTTTGTTTTTTAATTCTAAAATCAAGTCTCATAAAAGGACAAAAATCAATTTTTGGCTACAAAATTTATTAAAATTCTTTCTTTTCGGTGAAATATCGTAGTTTATATGTAATTTAATTTAAGAAAAAAACATCTTCTAGAATCCACAGCTGAAGGGTTATAAAGAAGGTCTAAATATGTTTAATGGGTTGGATCACATTGAGGAAAGATTTTTAAGAAACCTAATGTACCCTTTTATGATCTAAGCAAGAGATTAGCACTGTAAAAATTATATATATTTTGTTCTTTGTGTTTTATTTAAAATGAAGTCCAATAAAATTTTCCGTAATTATCATTTTTTTATTTGATAATGGCTGCCATGTGTCATATCACGTGAGAGCAGGACAGCAAATCAATTTTTTCATTAGAATTTTGTTTGGAACATTCCTTGTGATTTTTTTGAAATAAAAAATAAACGTTTTTCCATATCGCGACACAAATCAAAATTATATAATAAATTAAGTAACAGTGACATGCCATAAAGTCATACTTTTCTTATCAATTTTGAAAGATCTGGATCAAATCTTTTTATTTGTTTTTCCTTTTTCAAATCAGAAAAACAAAACTATCATTAATTAACAACTTAAAAGAAAATTAATAACAGACCGCTTGTTATGACATTCGAAGTGATTATTTCAACTTCGAAAAGTTCTATTTTTAGGCTTTTTTTTAATTTACTAATATTTTTAAAATGATTAGGTTATCAAGGGTCTCTGTAGACACAACATAAATAACGTGTAGCTATTTAAGAAATAAAAAAAAAAAAACAAATCAAATGCCCTTTATTATTTTCAAACGGAGTTTTTTTTTCTATTAAATTCAAATTTTTGTAAGAAGTCTTTAACCGACCCTCACCTTATCTTGAATTACGATTCTAATTGCCCTTGTTAACGATCAAAACAAAATTCAAAAAAAAAAAAAACCTATTTATTTTCAGTTTAAAAATAATTTGAAAATTTTCCGCACATACATATTTTGACCAAGGTAAAATAAGATGGTCAAAAGCTACATTTTTCATGGTGCGTTATAATTTTAGACATTGAAGGTTCCAAGATGATTTACAGAGGAAAAAAATCAATGTTGTGATTGTAAGAAGAGTTTGCTTACTGATCAATCACAAAATCGACTCTTTTCATACAAAATTTGGTTAATTTCCTACTGGAAAACTTGTGGTTTGCACTTCAGGTGAAACTATAATGATAGTACGAATTTTTTCTGCAAAATTCAATTGAGCACCAGTTTGATTTGAGCTATTGTGGCGTTGAAGAATAAGTAGAATAGCAAGGGAAACTCAATATTTGAGGGATCTAGGTTTTGTTGTGGCTTTTTGCAATTTCGTAAATGGTTTTCTTTCTTGCTAGACAATTTTGTCCTATTTCTAAGCATTAAGAAGCCAATGGATATTTCAGATTAAAAAAAAATTTATTATAGGCTTGTCAAACTATTTAAAAGCAAAAATAAAAGAGAATTTCGATCTCGAAAAGATCTAACAGTTCTTCTAAATTTTAGGACATCAGAAGAAGAAGAAAAAATCGTTCAACTTACCTAAATGATGAACGCCATTGTAAAAAATATCCAAAACAAAGTATTGTTAATATAATCACAGTTTGTAAATAACTCAAAAATAATTTCGGACATGTTGTATCCGATGATGTTGGATAAATTCCAAATAAACCCAATAAATTTAAATATAATCGAAGAAACTGAAAACAACAAAGAAAACAAAATAATTATAGATTAATTAACAAATTATTTTAATTAAATTGATTAAAAAAAAAAAAAAAATTTACAGTGAAACAGTAAAATAAAAGTGGATATGTTGAGATAATTTTAACAAAGTACCGTTTTTTTTTAGAATTCAATTGATTCAGATACTTTGTGAAAAATTTAAAGAAAATAAAAAACGTGTGAAAGCACTCTTTTTGGATCAGGACCTTTTTCATTGAATTGAATTGTCTAAATTTCTCAGTAAAATTTTCAAATTACATACAAGTGCAAAGATTTATAGAACTCACTGTAATTTAATTATTTTTCAATATGTGATTACAAAATTCAAACGTGTAATTTTTTTTTCGTGTTAATTTTTCTTTAATTTTTCATGAATTCTAAACTTATCTTTTGTGTGTACACAATGTCACAGATGTTTGTTTGCTTTTTGTATATTATTTCAATGTTATAAAATAAAAAAAAAAAAACAATAATAATAAAAATTAAGATTTGATTGTAATTATTGCCAAAAAATTAGACTTTTAAATTTATTTATTTTTTTGTCATTGTTTTATCTGCGAAATTTTTTTTTTTTTTAATATTTTCGATTTTGGCTCACCTTTCTTTTACAAAAATCCAAAATAGCTGATGTCGGTTCAGTTTCATTAAGATCATCAATCTGTTGATTATTTGGAAAACAAATAAAAAAAAAAAAAAACCTGGTCATTTTAATTGCATTTTTATTTGTTTACGAAAAAATTAAATTTTTATTAAGTGTATTCATTTCAAAAAGTGATCGTATTTCTCTTATATAGCTTGTAAATTCCTTGGATGAAAAATGTTCTTCTGGAGATTTATGCTTTGAAAAAAATGGATAAATCCAAAAAAACAGAATTTTCATTCAAGAGCTTACGAATGAGAAGAATACGCATGTCTGAAATGAATATCCTTCTTACGGCGCAACTCGAACTATTCAAACTGTCTGAATAATTATAGTTACACTGTATTCAAAAATTATTTAAAAAAAAAAAAGAATGAAAAATTTACTAACGTACAACAACTTCAGTCATACTATCATAATCGATAGTATTTGTGGATGATAATAAATTATTTCGTGAAATATGATGTTCCCTATCATCTGTTTCACTATTACGATGATATCTTCCATCAGTTACATTATCATCATCTTCATCATTA
This sequence comes from Bombylius discolor, assembly GCA_939192795.1. Lineage (NCBI taxonomy): Eukaryota > Metazoa > Arthropoda > Insecta > Diptera > Bombyliidae > Bombylius > Bombylius discolor. The sequence continues at coordinate 3,197,569 of OW584242.1, forward strand.
TCATCCGCTTCACAAATACCATTTCCAGCAGTAGCAGCAGCAGCACCACCACCATCACTACGACCACTGGTACCACTGGCACCAGCTTCTTCCAATAAATTCGATTCATCATCATGATGTTCATCAATATAAATTTCATTGTTACTATTTTGTGTTGTTGATGATGTCGGTTGATCCTGTAAAGCTACAGAAGGATATATCGAACTATAATTATTATTAATTGATGTGTTTTCTGCTGTTGTTGTTGTTGCTGTTATTAATCTTGATGTTGATGGTAAAGGAGATGATGATGATGACAATAAACGTGAATAATTATTTTTATTTGAATTTTTTTTACCATCACCATTTCCATTGAACATTTTATAATTTTTTTTGTTATTGTTGTTGTGTTTGTTAATTGATAAAAAACAATTTGTTAATAAAGAAGCCTGAGGTGATATCAAGGAATAAGTAGATCCACTAATAACAGATATTGTTGAATTTGGACTAGTAGAAGATGTTGTTGTTGTTGAAGATGATGTTGATGACGATGATGTACAAGGAAATTTAAAACGGACTACAAAAACAAAAATACACAATCACAATCAAAAAACAAAAACAAAAAATGTATTTATTTAATTTTTTTTTTTTCAACCCTTGTGTTGCATTTCATTTTGGGACAATTTTGTGACCCATATTTTTTTTAGCTAAATTTCTTGATTTTTAATTACGATAAAAAAAAAAATTACATTCAACCGTTTTCGTACTTTAAAACACCGTTTTTTCTTGATAACTTCCCGAAAGAAAAAAAAATCATATGTGATTCACAATTTCGCACAAATAAGCACACAAGGGTTAAAATTATTAACAAATCATTAAAAAAAGAAAAAGAAAATTAATTAATTAAATTAAAATTAAAATTGATACCGTTAAATTAGAAAACACATTTGTAACATAATAGATACACGAACAAACACACAAACTTTCTATTTTTTTCTAGAAAAAAAAAAAAAAGTGAAAACAAATAAACATGCAAATTTCACTACAAAAAAGAAAATAAAGTTGGTTTTCTTTTAAAAAAAAAAAAATTTTTTTCTTGTTTTTTTTTTTTCTCTAAAACGCACCCGTCTTTCCCATTTCAATTTTAAATGAATTCTGGCTATTGGAAAAAATAAATTTCGCTGGGATGTTATTGGAGTAAAAATTGATTGATTCGTTCAGTAGTCTCCGTGTTGTAGAGAGAGGGATCTCCTTTTTTTTTTTATTATTATTTGTAAAATTTTGCTGAAATGAGATAATTTTATTGTAAAAAAAAAAAAAAATTACATTGTAGTAATTTTGAATTTTCTTTGTAAAGAAATAATAATAATAAAAACCTTTTTTATTATGATTATGATTTATTTTTATTTTTTTTTTTATTTCAAATAATTGAGGCCATCGGAATCTTCTTTTTGTTTTTCTAAAATTTTTTGAACAAATAATTTTATTATTTCGATGAAGATTATGGATGGTGATGAGATGAGAATCAACACATTCTGACTGAATTGAATGGTTCCGTTGATATGTTTCCGTAAAAAAAAAAAACATAATTTTATTTTTTTTTAATTAAAAAAAATGAAGACAATTACAGTTTTTTTTTTTTGTTTTTTGTTTTTGGTTCATTGAAAAACATAAAAATATACCGCGATTATCACAATAATCGTTGAAACATTAATTTTATTTTTTTTCTTCGTTTCTTCTCAATTGTTTCATTTATGTATGAGATTTTTTTTTGTGTTTTTTGATTTTGCAAAGTTATATACCTACATATGTATGCGTGTTGTTTTTTTTTTCTTCGATTAGAACATAACTGTGTGTAATCTTTTTGCTGATTGATAACCTTTTTTAAAATGTTTCATTTTTTTTTTCTCTCTGAGGTACAATTCATGTTATTTGACTGTTTTAATGGTGTTTTTTTTTTGAGCGCTTATAAAAAATTTCTGAACATTTTCTTTAGTAAATTACATACATTATTTGAATTATGTAAAAAATTTAAAATAGAAAAATAAAAATTGATTTTTTTGTTGTTTTGCTTGATTGATAAGAAAATTAAGTTTTGTTTCATATAGAACAGAAAATTTGTTTTCTTTAAATGTTTTGTTTCTGTGTCAAAACAAATTTAGATAAACCGATTATTTCTATTAAAATAAATCTTTTTTCTATTATTTTTGTTGTTGGATTATAGCCGAAAAACATTTACTACGATTATTCTAAACTAATTTCATCGGCAGAAAAATGACTTTTTAACGATTCATTTTGCATGGAAATGATCTTAAAATAAAGAACAGGATGTCTACTTTTTATCCTAGTATAATTAAGAAAAAAAAATGACATGGAATACTTTGTAGGATTAAAAAATATTGTCCATGATGTTCGAAAATATGAAATTGCGAAATCACCATTTTTGCAAACTTTGAAAATCTGTATCTTGAAAACTAAAAGTCGGACAGCGGAGTCCTTTGTAGATTTGAATTGAGGACATCCCAAATTATCATTTCCAATCGGAAATTCAAAAATCTAGACCACATCGATTTTTGTGAAAAATTCATAAGGGGTCAGCCTTGATTTTTCTCGATTTTTGGGTCAAAAATTTTTTTGCTCAGAAATGGGTTGAATGGGGATATCCGATATCCTTGTTATAGATTTGAATCTTGTGAATTCAGAACACGTATCCTTTTTTTGATACTCCAACTATTTCGTGAGCTATGAAGAAAAAAAAAATCTTTAACTCCAGTTTCAATTTTATATGAAAATTAAACATCCTGAAAAATTTATTCAGAAAGGACTTTCCAGGATTTCGTTTTGGATGGAAGTGGTCTTAAAATAAAATAAAAAAAAAAACAAACACAATTAATTAATTTTTTATTTATTTTTATTTTTCCCTTTTGTAAATTTTAAAATTTTTCAATTAGAATTTATTTAATTCGTCGACTTCACTATTAATTTATAATTAGGCTGTAATTTAATAATTACATACTTAGAAAAAAAGAACGAGAGGGAGAGGAAAAAAAAATGGAAACATTAAGATAAAGAGAGAAGAAATAAGAAATGAAAAAAGAAAAGAAAAGACAAAAGAAGATAGAAATTAACATTCATATAATTACACGTTATTTATCCTGAAGAAAATACATAGTTATTGTTTTTAAAGATATATACTATACCTAAGATTTTTTGTATACTTAATCTTCGTCCTTCTTTTCTATATTGATAGAATATTCAGAAAAAGAAGAAGAAAAAAAATTACATCTAATAAAATTTAGTTTTGTTTTCTTTAAAAATAAAAGCCATTCAAATTTGTGTATTCAATTTTACAATTACAATAAAGTAATTGTTTTGTTGTTGTTGTTGCTTTTGTAATTTTAACCAGATAAATCACCATGATCGAATAAAGCTTGATCATATAATTGTGCAACAACTCTTCGACCACCAAAGAAACGTCCATGTAATGCTTCACGTCCTCTTTCAGCTTCAATTGATGATGAAAATTGTACAAATATTTTAACAATAACATCAGCATCATCATCATCTTCATTTTCAGTTTGTTTCTCTTTATATATGATAACATTATCAACTCTACCAAATTTAGCACATTCATCTTGTATTTCTTCTTGTAATGTTTCATCAACATCTTCTGGACCAACCATATTTCGTAGAATTATTACTTTTGAATCTTGTGGTCTCATTAAACGTTGCATTACTAATTGTCTAGCACTTTGCCCTTTTATTGACATACTCTCTTGCTGTTGTAATGTTTGTGGTTCCCCTTCATCAAGTAATTTCTTTTGAAGTTCTTCTTGTTGCCGTTCATGTGCCTTCTTTAGAATATCCTCTGGCTTTGCTGGTTGAATAGCAGCAACAGCAGCCGCTGCAGCTTGTGCCGCTGCCGCTGCTGCTGCAAGATTTGCTGTAGTGACAACAGTTGGAGCTGCTGTAGTTACATTAATGGTTCCTTGTGGTCCAAGTAATGGAGTAACAATCGCTGGGCTCTGAAAGAACAGGTAAAAAAGGAGAATTCAAATAACAAAGGGAAATTGTAAAGTAAATAAATTATTTTACCGTTAAAGAAGCTCCTGCCGCCGCCGCAGCCGCTGCAGCTGGCAGAACAATACCAGGCGGTTGAAGAGCTGCTATTGTTGCTGCAGGTAAGGTAGGAACAACGGTTGTTCCGACTTTAGCCGGAAGTACTGTTGAAATTTGTGGAATTCCGAGTGTTGGAGCAGCAGCTGATAAACCAAGTACTGCATTACTGGCGACAGCATCCATTGCTTGAATTTTTGCCGTTGCAGCGGCTGCAGCGACAGCAGCAGCAGTTGGCATTGATGAATTTGTTGAGGGTCCCATTAAAGCGTTTGGTGGTGTTATTGCTCGTCCGACCCTTTAAAAAATAAAAAATATGTCACATTTCAGTTATATTTTAAAATTTAATTATGTTTTTATCAAAATTTACCTTAAAAGTTGTCCACCTAAATCAAAAAGATTCATGCTTGCGATTGCTTCATCCATTGCTTGTTTATTAGCATATTCAATGAATCCGTAACCCTTATGGGAATGTAAGGAGGTACCTTGTGCCAAACGACAGTACAAAATCGGTCCGAAAGCTTCAAATACACTTTTTATATCTTCTTCAGTCAAATCTGGATGAATTGATGACACATAAATTCTATTGTAATTCTTTGCTTCCTCTTGAATTTCATCGATCACTTGCTGTGCCTGTGGCATATTGCTTGGTCTACCAACCTAAAATAAAATAAATTCATTTTCGTTACATTTCTTAAAAAAAAAAAAAAACATGCTTTCCCCACCTTAATATTTCGTCCACCCATTAAAGCTCCATTCATTTGCTCTAAAGCAAGTTGAGCACCTTCTGGTATTTCATATTCAACAAATGCAAAACCTTTATGTTTTTGTGTTATCGGATCCCATGACATATTAATCGATTTAATTGGACCATATGGTAAAAATGCTGCACGTATTGTATCCTCTTTCAATTCAAATGATATACTTCCAACGTAGACTCTGTAAAAATGTTTGTGGAATGGGAAATTTATTAATTAAAAAACTTCAAGAAAATTTTATTCAAAAGGGGGTGAAATGGGAGTACAGATAGTAAAAATCAGATCTTATCAGCTAAAATTGCACATAGTTAAGTGTTTTGTAAATCATTTAAAACATTAGAAAAAGAAAAAAAAATTTCATTCATAACCCGAATTCATTTTCTTTCTTAATCTGATTAAACGTTTACAAATCACCTTGCTTCATTCACTTGAATTTTTTTTTTTTAAATTTTCATCATTTTTTTTTTCTTCTTACTTTTCGTGCAATTAATTTTTTTTAGTTTTTTTAAATAAAAATATTTATTACCTGCACATTAATGCCAATGCCTGTTGACGTTGTACTTGTGTACGTTGACTAGCCAATTGCTGAAATAAAATTAAAGTTTGCTTAAGAAATTTTTTATAAATTACAATAAATTAAAATTATGACAAAAAAAAAAAAAAAAAAAAAAATTCCATTTTTCCTTTCTTTAAATATTTTTTCTCACCTGTTGTTGATGTGCTAATGTTTGTTTCATTAAAACCATTTTTATACTCTGTTCCATTGCATATTTTTTAGCTTTTGTAACAGTATCATATTGTTCTGATGTTAATTTTGGTAATGCACCACCTAAAAGTCCTAATAATACAGAACGTGTACCAGGACCAAATTTAACATCTCCCGTTTGTTTTAAATCATATAATGGTGTTGATAAAAATGGTATTTTTGGTTCCCATTTTCCTAAAAATTTTAATATTACAATTTAATAAAATTTTGGTTTTTTTTTTTTTTTTTTTAAATCGAAAAGAACTTTTTTGTTCTTTGTTCCTTATTCTTTTTTTTTTTTTTTTTGTTTTTCGATAAAGAAAAATCATGATTTTTGGACTTTTGACTGCTATGAAAGTTAAAAATTTCTGTTTTATTTTTTTTTTTTGTTTGTGATGATGAGAGAAACTGTTTGTTTTTATTTTTTTTAAATGTTGCATTTTTTTAAACTGTTTCTGCTGTTGGAAAACTTTGTACTGTGCTTTCGTGTTTTGAATTGGTGAATTTAAAATTTTGTAAATAAAAGTCAACTGTAATTTTTAATCGAGGAATTTCGGTAAAAATCCTCGAAAAATTTTTTTTTTTTTTTTGGAAATAGAATTTTCTAACAAATCGTCATTTCAGTTTTATTTTGCCCTAACACATAATTTTTCTGTTTTTTTTTTACTCAATTTTTCCCACAGCTCACCATAAGTTTTTAAGTGACTCTTTTACAAATTTTTGTAAGAATTTCCGCAGTACATACTTAATTTCTTCTCCTATTTAAATTTTTTTAGTTGTGTTCAATGGAAATCAGTGAGTTTACGCTTTGTTAATTAAATTTCCCAAATGGCCATAAGCCAATTTCTTAGTTAAATTTTTAAATGAATTTTTCAATTGCGTTGAATTCTTTTCGTTATAAAAATTAAGGGTTAAAAGCATGTAAGTTGTTGAAGATGAATTGATTATTCATCAATCGATTTAAACAATTTACATGCTTCAACCTTACAAATTTTCGTTACGGTAAAATAAAATTGAAACGACAAAATTACCATTTAAATTTTCAAAATAAAATCAGAAACAGTTCTCAGTGGAAAAACAAAAAAGTATATGCATAATCAAAAAGCCCATCATCATTCATTCTGACTATATTTTTTTCTTCACAGAATATAAAAAATTTTTTTTTATTTAAATGCCTGATTGAGGAAAATTTAATCTACTAGGTATAAAAAATCCAGTATAATACAATAACATCCTGTAAGAAAGATAAAAAAAAAAAAAGAAAAAAACAAAAAGATATATTAATAAAAATTTTTAGTTTGTTTGTTTGTTTGTTCTAAATTATTTCACAAGAAACCACCTTTTTTTTTATTGGTATTTTTTTTTTCTTTTCGATTCAAAACAAAATACAGAAAACCCCTTTTTTTTAACACACACAATGTGATATGTAGTTTTATTTTTTTTTTTTGACGATAAAATGTGTTTTTCACTTTGCATCTTGCCCGTCTTGAATTAATGAAAAATAAAAAAAAAAAAAGAAAAAGAAAAAAAAAGAAAGAAATAATAAGTAGCATAATTTATACATATTTTTTGTTTGTTTTTGAAGATAATAAGAAAAATATTTAATGTATTTGTATACTCAACAAGTAAAGAAAAAAATTATTAATTATGATTGTAAATGTGGTGGTGATAATTGGTTGGTTGATTTTTATGTAGCTGCGCTCACTCTAGATACATTCATATTTTGTGAAGAAGTAGTAGAAGTTCGTGCAGAATATTCAAAACGAATTTTTCGTGTTTTAGTTTCGATTTTTCTACTTTTTTGTTTTTTTTTTTTTTTAGTCTTAAAACTCGCTGAAATAAAGAGCAAACAACAAAATATCGACGGAATTAAAAAAAATATATAGTATATATAAAATGTTGAATAATGAAAATTGATCCTAATAAAAATTTCCTATTAAAAGAAATTAATTGAAAATTGTATGTTGTGGTTTGACACTACAATATTACGAAATGGTCACAAAAGGTAATTTTCTATCGACTTTAAAATGTACAATATTTTATTGTAACCAATTGGTGTCCTCTGTTACCTCATTTCGTTTTATTTTTTGACATATTTTGTTTTGTTTTCAAAACTTCATTGTAACTAATTGGTAGTCAGTGTTACTTTTAAGTAAGTTATAAAACCGTAATGTAACTAAATGGTAATTTTTGTCACATACAATTATCAATTAATCTTCTAAATATGTACTAGCCCCCTAAATTAGCCTTCTGTCATCTTATTCATTTATTTTTTTTTATTTGCTAAAAAAAAAGAGAGAGAGAGAGAGAAAAAAAAAATACAATATGAAAAAAATTCTGTTAATCGTTGTTGTTTTGTACATCTGGCCTTTAAGAATATTTTCTTCTTTTCAAATAATTAATAATATTTTTTTTTTTTTTTAAATTTAGTTTTTCTGAAACGATATACAAAGAAATAAAGAAAAACATACTGAGTAAAATCATTAGTTTTGTTGTATATTCTTTTCGTATCCACTAAAAAAAAAATAATAAAAAAAAATTAAAAATGTATTTAAAAAAAAAAAAAAGAAAAAAAGAAAAAAAAAAAAAAATATTTTTATGGTAGAAATTGCTGATCAGGAGGCCACATAAGTTACAAAATACCACCTCATCGGCTATTAAAAAAGGTTGTTTTTATTATTTGACCGAGTCAGGATACATACACACAGAAGAACACAGAAGAAGAAGAACAAGAAGAATATTGTTATCTGTCCCCACACACATTATGTTCGCCCTTTGATCGATTGACTGATACAAGAAAACTTAAAAAAAAAAAATACACAAAAAAGAAAAAAAAAAAGAGATTTTTTTCAATTTTTGTTTGAAATTTTTTTTTATGAAAGAGAATATTTTGTAAATAACAAAAAAATGTTTTTATTATTATTATTATTTTTTTCAAACTTTTGAAGTATTTTCTGAAGTTGGAACGAAGAACTTGGTAGTGTGTTGTTGATAGAGGGTTTTGATTTATTTTTTCACCTTGTGAGATTTTATAAATATCTCATTCACGATTTGTACGCTTGGTTTTTTTTTTTGTTTTGTTTGCTTTTGAATCAATCATGATTTTTATTTTGTCTTAATGGTTTTTTGGTTTTTTTTTTAAAATATTTTATATAATATTTTAAATAAATTTATAATTTGATCAGTACCATACTGGCATCATTTTTGTGTATTTTCATCATCTTTGTGACTGACATCAATCACACACACATCATTATTTTTGTCTGCAAAACTTAAGCAGAATAAAAAAAAAAAGAAATCGCGAAATTAGTTAAAAATTTTTTGTTGCTGGTTGATTTTATAAATTATTGTTCAATCAGAAAATAAAATTTTTAATTGAATTTTTATGATTCTTTAAAATTTTCTTTTGATTTATGTTTTTTTTTTTTTTTACTCTTTTTAACTAAAATTTTTATAGAATTTATTTACCAAAGAAATAAAAAAAATTTGTGTTTATTTTAAAAAAGTTACGTGCAAAATATTTAAAATACTTAAAATTACATAAAAAATTTTGAAATATAAAAAACAATTTAATAGCTTAAATTCTATTGAAAACAATTACCTTTATCTGAACGATCTCTGCTTGATTTTTCTCTTTCCCTTTCGGATCTATCACGACTTGAACGCTCACGATCTCGATCACGGTCACGATCTCTATCCCTCTCCCTATCTCTTTCAGATCTATCTCGACTGGATCTTTCCCTTTCCCGTTCTGATCTATCTCTGCTTGATCGTTCTCTATCACGATCCCGATCTCTATCACGTTCAGTTCTTTCTGAACGATCTCGTTCTCTTTCCCGATCAGATCTATCTCTTTCCGATCTATCCCTATTGGATCGTTCTCGTTCAGGTCTTTCGCCACGATCCCTTTCAGAACGATCTCGGCTTTCTCTAGTTGGTCTTTCTCGATCGGTTCTATCTGATCTATCTCTATCAGAACGATCAGATCTCGATTTTTTTACTGGCGGTGGTGAATGTGGTTCTTCATTAGGTGGTTGTGGTTCATTCATTGCATCGTTTCCACCCTAAAAAAAGGAAAAAATTTTAACAATATTGAAAAAAAGATTTGAGCGACGTTAAATATAGAAATCAAGTCTTAAGGTTTTTTGGATCATGGATCCATATGTTAATTAACTTTCAAACTAGAAATATCGGAATATTTGGACTTAAAAATATATTGGTTTTGATGAGACCACAAGGCCAGTGCAATTTGGATAGGATAGAACGTTTGAAATTATTCAGTATAAAAAAATCGATTTTTCACAACATTTTTAAAAGCAAATTTGATATACAGAAAAATTTTTTCAATTGCGAAAAATCAATAAAACCGTAAATGAAATCCGTGATATGCATGAGTGCTCCACATTTTAATTAAGAATTAATTCTAATGAAACAATTATTTTTTTCTTTTTGCTGGTGATTTATGAATGCAGTGAAATATTTTACATTTTTCAATAATTCAAGTGGATTAGATAATTTTTGGAACACCCACAAGTGTTTAAAATCGTTTTGAAAATAATTTCCATTTTTTTTGAAAAATTTTATATTTTAATTTCCAACCAATAAATTTGCACTCGATCTTCATATTTTAACAATTTTCATTGGAAAAAAAAATTAATTCAATAATCATCATAAAAGCGGCCATTATGAATGTGAAGGAAAAAAATAATTTCGGCAATGCATGAACGCTTTTTAAATGGCTGGAAAAAATTTTATGTACAAAATTTTCTTTTCAAAAAAAAAATCATACCATTTGGGTCAATCCGTTCATAATATTCTACACCAAAAAGAAAATGAACTTTTTATTGCTTTTGCAATTATTTTTGTTTTTTTAGCAAATATATTATTTGCAATAAAATTTATTTTTTAATAAGAAATCAATGATAGCACTTCACTTCACAATTCACAAATCCACTTTTTCTACTTATTTTTCTGACGTCAGACAGAATAATGAGAATGACAAGCAACTAAGCAAAAGCAAGCTGCTGCGTTTTAGCCGGCTGAAGAAAAAAAAAACGTCAGGGTGAAAAAATATTCAACAATTTAAAATGTGAGGTGAATAGAAAGAAACGATTCTCGATTACGAAAAATAACGAATAATTGAAAACTTGAAAATGTTGAAAAATCAGTTATTTAACGGAAATAAAGGAAGATGATATTCGTATTACGTTCGAATGAAATTGAACGTTAAGTACCGGAAATTGAAAAGAGTTAGGACTTGGGAGGGAAAATTTAAAAATAATATGAAGGATATCAATTCTGTTTTTGTTTTTGTCTATCAAAAAAAATTAATTAGGAAAATTATTTGAAATATTTTTTTTCCGGCTTTGCTTTGATATTTTTTCAAGTAGACTCACAGAAAGTACTTGCTATATAATTCGCCTCTATGAGTCCTTTTTTCATAGTTTTAGTTTCCTTTTTTAAGCTTTTAGGGTCTAGAAAAGGCAGGGAGTGTATGAGATAGTATCTGATTTGAAATTTTAATTAAAATCAGTTAAATTCATTAGAAATCGGTTCGTTTTAAATTTATCTTGTCCTATTCCGGATGTTTGTAGTGTACTAGTACATACTTCTATTTTCAAGCAAAATTTAATATTTCACCCTTTGTAAGAAATACTAAGGACGAATAATTTTTAGTTTTTTTAATATTTTATTACAGGACTCCGTAAGGTTCAAAATATAAAAAGATTATCCTGAAGGGATAAGGAAAGCTGGTAGACCAAAGCTCAAACTTCTAGATTGTGTCTCAAAGAAAAACTTCAAGGAGAGTAAAGCATTGTACTGACTACTGGGTAAGTTTCGAAGGGGTGTGTGTTATCAAGGAGGTGGGTGAGTAGATATTTATTTTCTTTAAAAAAAAATTTAAAAAAAAAAATTACAATTAAGGGTTTCTAAGTTGGAAACTTCAACACTTTTTTAAAAAACTTGTTAACCCGTTGATTACGTTTTTTAGTCAGGTTTACCCGCCATGTATCCTTAAGTACAAAGTTTATGCAAATGTTTTTTTTTATTTATTTATTTTTCTTAGTAATAATAGAAATTTTAAGAAAATTTAAAAGATTTTCAAATTCGGTAGAAAGAAACTAAATCATAGTTTCACATGGAAATTTTTTTTTCAAATTAATTCAGTGTACAGAGGGTACTTGAAGGGTTAAGGATATAGATTCGAGATAAGGACATATACAATTCAGTGACTTTTGTGATTTTTTTTTTTTTTTTAAATAAATAATTTGGTACTTACTAATACAAATTTTTTTAATATCAAAATTAAAATAGTTTTGACTTGAAAATCAAAATTGAATAATAAACAAAAAAAAAATATATCTTTTTTCATCCATAAAATTTATATCTTCATATCAGGTAAACTTAAATATTTATGTTTAGTGTTTTTATTTCTTGTGTATTTATTTTTATTTTATTTTTTATATTTTTTTTGTCACCCCATAAAAGGACAAAAAATACTTACAACATATTGTACATTTATTTTATAACACAAATATGTCAATCATATTTAATAGATTTTTTGAATTTAATTTACAAAATCAAAAATTGTTACCGTTTAATAAACGAAATGTACATGTATGGAAAAATAAAAATACAATTCATATATGATGATATATAACATATGAGAATAAATGTGTATTTATATTGAAAAAAAAAAAAAAACTATGAATTTTGATAGGAAAAAAAAAAAAACAAATATTCACACGTCATTTTATGGTAATTTAACACCACCATCATTACCTTTGTATAGTTATAAAAAGATACATTTTATATGTTAGCAAAAACAAAAAGATTGTAATAATATCTCCTCCTATATTTCTTGGATGGATACCATATAAAAAATAAAAGATAGATTTTGTAAGTATGTATGTATATATCGAAATACATATACAGAAAATTTTGTCATATGTATAAATAAGTATACTACTGAAGATATATAAGAAGGTATTCATATTCTCATTAGATTCTACAATAGGTCGATCGACAGTGATATGCTAATGATATGTGAGAAGCATTATTGATAGGTGTCAAACTTACTGTTTTGCTGGTGATATGTGGATATTTATTTTTTTATTTTATGATTTTTGTATTCAAAGCCCTCTATCAAAATGAAAAAAAAAAAAAAAAAAACGACAAGATATAGCAACATTATAACGGTATTTTTGATTATACATTTACTATTAAAATTTTATGCGGTCATTTCTTCCTTATTATGTATTGATTGTTTTTTTTTTTTTTTTTTTTTTTTAATTTAATGATAAATGTACCGATAAATGGTAAAAGTATTTAAAAAAAAAAAAAAAGGTAAAAGAAAGGTACGTCAGGTGAAATGAAACGTAAAAAAAAAATATACATATATCTTAATACGGAAGTAAGGTTATTAAACTAATATGCAAAAATTCTACATGATAGGAAGTTGATTTAAAAACAAAAATAGGTACCCTTTGATTATATTAATTTGAAAAAAAAAAAAAAAAAAACAATGTGAATTGAATTAGGAATTAAAAATGGTGTTAGTACGTTCTTTGTCAATTTTTTTTTTTAATCATTATAAAAAGAATACAGGAAAAAAAAACAATCGTTAAAAATAATAAATAATTTCTTTTTGACTGTGTTTTTTTTTTTTCAATGTTTTTCCCTTCTAACCAAAAATAGTAAACTGTAAAACTGTACATATCCGGATATACAATTATTATTATTTTTTTTTCTAATTAATTTAAATTCCGTTTTTAAAATCATGTTATTAATTTTTGATTAGATTAACAAATAATTTAAATTCATAAATATGTTAGATGACAATATACGAGTATTAGAAGACATGAAAATTAATAGAAATCATTAAGGATGTACTAAATATCGTTATAGAGATTTTTTTTTTTATCTTAAACACTTTTTTGACATAATTTGAAGTAGAAAAGTCGTAATTCAGGCTTATAAAATTTTGAAAAATTGGAAAAAAAATTTTTCGGTTTCAAAATTTTATTAGACGATCCTATTACATCTGCTCTATGGCGCTGCAGTCTATCGAGTTTTGGTTTACTCAAGTTACCTTAAGAGTTCAAGAAGAATTCACAAATTTCCTAGAGTGGTAAAAATTTGCAAATTGGTTTCAAAAAAATAATATAAAGCAAACTAGGAATGAGATGATTGTTGTCGAATTTCGGAATCTCAAAGAATGATCTTCTCTTTTTTTGGTATTTACGGTCCAAATAGACATTTGGCTATTAAATTTTTAATTTTTAAGCTTTTCAGACCGTTTTTGTAGTGTCAAATATGCACCGAAATTTTTAAGTGGCTTATGAATTCGTGGGTAGAGGACGAGTATATTTGTATGACAGGGTTGGCATTGATATTAGTATGTAGATGGTTTGTGTACTTTCCAACTTTAGTACCGATTGCTTACACCGACTTTAAAATTGAATAGATTACAGAGAATCCGAATTCAAGATTTCCAATTCCAGAGGGACTGTATTCTACCATTTTGGCTACTAACTACCTCAATCCAAGTTCTAGTCTTTAAAAAGAATATAAAAAAAATCTTCAAAGACTCATGTCCTTGCTTAAAAATCAAAAACCCAATATGTAGACACCTACTTCTACAAATAGTCTTCTCACACTAACTACATTCTACAAGACAAATTTGATCTGAAGAAGCCTTATTTCCAGATAATTTTCTCCTTTTTTTTTTTTTCTTAATTTTTCATTTATTCACTCTCCACTTTAAATTTCAATTTTTTTTCCCATCAAAACGCCATTGTTAAGAAAAAAGAAAATATTCAATTTAAAAAAAATTCTTCCTGTTCTTTAATTTACATCGCAGCATAAAAATGTCATCCCATGTAACACATTTCCTCATTTCTTTGTTTTTTTTTTTTTTCTTTCTTTTTCTCTTTTTGTTTACCTACATTTGCATACATGGATAGTAATTCCTTTAATTATGTCAATCTTCACACCATTTCGAGACCATTTATCACTTACTCATCATCATCATGTGATTTTTTTATTTTTTATTTCTTTTTTTTTTTTTGTTGAAACGATCAATGCCAAGAACAAAACAGCAATTGGATCTTTTCTTTTAAAAAGATCCCATTATTTGCACGTGATCATCGCATCAATGTTATGCAAACAATGTTTCCTTCATCCAATAATAATGTTTCATATCCAATTTTTTGTATCTTTTTTTTTTTATTTTTTAATTTGATTTGTTTTTTAAACTAAAAGAATATCATTATCATTATCTTTTTTTTTTTGTATTCCAAAGTCTTAACCATAGGAAGATCTTAAATTATAAAAACTAAATAAACGCACACATACACACACAAACCATAAATTTTTCAAAGATTTCTTATTATGTTTCCTTTTTATCTTTTCAATAATTTGAAGTTAAAAACACAACAACAACAACAACAACAACAGAATGCAGAAATGCAATAATCATCATCATCAGTATCATTCGATAGAAAGAAGACCTTGATGCTAAAGAACTCGATCAAAAAAGAAAAACAGCAGAACAAAAAAAAAAAAAAATTTTGAAATGAAACTCCCAAGGGTGATACAATGTGTCTTTTTAGATTGCAAAACAAACACACACACACACAAACACATGCCTTGAAAATTTTCTTATATATGAATTCATGACAGACTTTCTGTCTCTTATGTTTTAAGATTCAAAACAAGAAGATAACACAAAAAAAAAAAAAATCAACAAAAGAAATATATTTCTTATTTTCATATGTGTTGATGGATGTTATAGATCATCCATGAGACTGATGGTACTTTCCAATCTAGACAATCCTCATCCAGCTCATCACTGTAACATTATGGAATATATATTTTTGTGTATTTTTTGTTTTTATTTTCCTGTTTCTTGATGGTGCGTGGAGTCTTAATATGCCATAGACCATATAGTATATGTTATCATATGTATGTGATTTTTCTTATTTTTATACATATTTTATTAAGATTGTTCACTGTATATCCTATACTTGATGTCTACTGATGTATCAGAATCTCAGAAATCCCTCCTATACATATTATTTTTCTTTTCTTTTAAAATCATCATCATCACCATCATCATCAATAGACGAGAATGCTACTGTCAGAAGACAACAGAAATCAAAAACTTCGCAGTCTTCATTCCTCAAAATCCTTATCCACATAAAGTTTCTTCAAAAGTATCTTTCATATATACATATGTACATATGTATGTAGTCATCGTCAAAGATTCAATTTTTATTTAGTTTGCTATTTATATTGTGTGTTTCTTTATACTTCATCTTCTCATCATTTTCTCATCACATTTCACATTTGGTCTGTCGATCAGAATAATGATGATGATGATGATGATGATCACAAGCAAAACGTTTAGTATATCAATAATGATGCTACCAGGTAAAAAAAAAAAAAAAAGAAAAAAAAAAAGAAGAAGACATATACAATAAGATAAAGTTAGATATGTGCTGCATATTCAACTATAACTAATAATGATGATGGCTACCCATTCTTTTTCAAATAAACGAAGTAATTGAAAAAATAATGTATAGTATATGTATGTACCAGTAAACAAACAGTATAAACATATATGTATGTACATATGTAATCCCCATTCCCCCATCCTTTATATCCCTTCTGATATTCCATATATACAATTTTAATCATCATTATCGCATCCTCACAAACTTTGATATTATGTTTGAGTTTTCTGATTTGCGAACAGAAAATTTTTTTGTTTTTTTTTTAGAGAAGGAAATTTTTAAAATTTATATAGAAAGAGGATTGGACTCTAAGTACATTTTATATACACCATCGCATAACATATGATTTCGATATGACAAACAAGAAAATGTTTCAAAAAAAAAATAAAATAAAGAAAAAGATATCAAAAAATTATACAAACCAAAGTTTATATATGAAGATGATGATGATGATGCTGTGATTACGAAATCTTCGTGCTCTGAATACCATAATATATGTGTTTATGATTATGCATTTACAATTGTTAGTACACTAGTAGATTGTTTTTTTCTTCTTTTTCTTTTTTTTCAATATTTACGATAAGATATCAAATAAGCAAAAGAATTTTATGTTGTGATTTTTAAAAAAAAATATTTTATTAAAAATTTTGTTGTTGTTGTTGTTGTAATTGGGTTCAAAATGTACCTGTTCCTTAAGCTTTAAGATACTTTTTTATAAAAAAAAAAAAAAAAAAAAAGAATGTTATGATATATTATAACTAATACACGTGGTGTACATACATATAAATTTGTACTACTGGTCTTAACAGGTTCCATGTTTTCTGTAATTTTTTTTTAGCTTTTTTTCAAGTTATTTTTTTTTCAATATTATTATAAATGCGTGGGATAGTTTTGTTCTAAAATTTTAAATTACAAAAAAAAAAAAAAAAAACAATGCAATGGTATGGTGGATATAATGTGAATGAGGACACATCATAGGCCTATATTGAAGGTATAGTTGAACATTTTATGCGAAAATTTGTATAATTTTTGGTTTTCTTTCGTATAATTAATTAGTAAATTTGTTTTTGTTGTGTTTTTTTGTGAATAATAATAAAGAACTAGAGATGTGAAAGCTTTTATAAAGTAGGGTCCAGAAGATGATTGAGTTTGAAAGTTTTTACAAATTGGTATACGAATTTCTTTATTTAGTCGAATGAATGAGAAGTGTTTCGTTAAAAATGGAAAAGATTTATTTTATTCAGACTTTCTTGAGCTGACTAGATTATTTGAGGACAAAAGTTTCAAAGTTTTGGTGAAATTCAAGCTCCTTGAAATACTGCATTTTCCTGTATAAATTAAAAGGACATTGAACGGAAAATTAAATTTGAAAAGCCGCTTAAAAATGGTGCATGGTGATTAGAGGGTTAATTAGAATTTTTTTACAGGGAATCCTTTTGTATGGAATCATGGAATAATCAAACTAATAAATTAACTAAGTTTGACGATTGTATTTTATTTATTTTATGTTTTCTTTTTTTTTTCTTTTTAAAAAGATTCTTATAAAATTAAAGGACTTTGTAATAATTTTGAAATTTTCAAATTCAAATCACATTTCATCTTTTAATGTAATCGTTACATTCAATCGAACGTTTAAATTAAAAAATTCTATTTTAAAATAAATCATACTATGTACATAATTTCCTGATAAAGTACAATTAACCACACCTAATTCATGTACGCAATCTGTCTAATATATGAAAAATTCAATTCTATAACATTTGTTTCAATAAAAAACAGAAAGGAAAAAATAAAAAAAAAAACCAACATTGAAGTAAAAATCCCAAAGAAATATCCAGGAATGGTAGAAATATGTCACCTGTAATTCTTCTTTTATAAAGATACTTTTTCTACACAATATATACTTCTGGTTTTCTAAATTCTTTTTTTTTTTTTTTTTGACATTATAAAAAAAATCATTATTATGAAGTACAAACTACCATTTAATCACACGTGCATAAAATTTCAAAGAACCTCTATTCTTCTGATAAATAAATTCTGATGATGATGATGATGATGATCATAATTGTTAAATCTATGATGTTACAATCAAAAGATTATCAACGAAACTTTGCTATAAAGATAGTCAGTCACATATGGTGACATACATATAGCAACATATAGCAATCCAATAGATATAGATAGGTACCTACATATTTGTTTTTAGTAACGATCTATGATATCAATCCAATCTCCCTTATAGTCCAACCAATATATCTACATATATGGTTTATCGGAACATTTTAAG
This sequence comes from Bombylius discolor, assembly GCA_939192795.1. Classification (NCBI taxonomy): domain Eukaryota; kingdom Metazoa; phylum Arthropoda; class Insecta; order Diptera; family Bombyliidae; genus Bombylius; species Bombylius discolor. Next base: position 3,215,971 of record OW584242.1, read on the forward strand.
ATGGTGTTAGAATGATAAAATGAAAATCAGAAAAAATTAAAGAAAGCAAAATGAAGAAGAAAATGATGATGAGGAAAAGTTATAAAGAGACATCTTGGCATTTCATAACAATGATATGTCGAATGATATAAAATTTCACAAAAAAAAAAAAATCATATTTGTGAAAAATCATTATTATTTTGATTTTATACTCTTTTAGTTACACAATACGAGTATATAATGATAATAATGCGTATCTTTATCTACTTTTCTATTTTTTTTTGAAATTTTTTGTAATATCACAAAATCATGAATATCTTTACAACAAATATGCATCACGATATGATAATCATAATTCTGCAAGTATCTACTTATGTGGTGTATATCTAAAATATAATGATACTTGAAAGGAAAGGGAGGGGAGGGGGGGGGGGTCGATATTGCAACATATTATCATAGAATAAATTGTAGATTCAATATATAAAATCGCTAATATAATACATATCACACTGCACATCATATGTGTACTTATACACAAAAAAAAAAAAAAAGTAAAATAAAACGGTCACCATCCAAACAGCACACTATATCCAATTATGGTAAATTTTCCAAATTTGGATAAAAATACGAAAAATGTCGCCGATACGTCTTCGATGGATCATTTGAAATGATGTGAAGATGAAGCATAAGTTATAAGATATGCTATAAGATTCTTTTTTACTATGTGGCAGCTGCATAAGATTATTAAAAAAAAAAAAGATGAAAATTAAAAAAAAAAAAAATAGAGATATGACTTTTTTGTTTTTGCTAGGAAAACTAGCATGTAACATTAACAGGAGTTAGAACTTATATGATTGCATGTGTTAAATGCATTAATAGTAAATGTTGCAAAAACAAAAAGATAGTAAAAGCTTTGGTACAGGGTAATTGTGTTTTCCAGATACAAATATCTTGTTTTTTTTTTGTGAAAGATTCTAAGGTCTGATTTTTCAGTTAAAACGAGTTTGGTCGTCTGGGTTTTTTTTTTTTATAAAGTGAAATTTATGATTTAAATGTGAAAATATTTTCGAAAAATATGATTTTCGAAAATGATAATAAGTGAACTGAAAAAATAACGTTACGCACAAAAAAGAATGCTTTGGAGTTCATTTTGAGACTTGAATGAAGAGGGAAAAAATTTATTGACAAGTTTTTAAAATTTTTTATTGCTGTATTTAGCTTAGATCAATTTTTGTTCAAATCATGTCAAAATTCCGGAATTTCTATAGGTTATTTCGGAGCAAATAATTAAAAAAAAAATATTTAAGTTTGAGAGAGGGCTGAAGGCATCCACGAACACATTAAAACAGAAGAATTCACTGTACTTAACACCCCATCTCTATAGTGAAATCTTCTCGTTTTCTTAATAAACGAGAGAGCTCTATCTAGGGGTTATTACAAACAAAAACTACCCTGTACAAAAATTACCTATAGTTTAAAAAACTTGTCACGTGCATTTTTATGCTACACACTACAAATATTGTTGTACTATACTGTTGTTTTTTTTTTTTCGTTCCTTTTTTTTTTCTTGCACAACGAAAACGCATTAAGGATGTTAGAATTATTTTTTTTCTTTTTTTCTAAGTATAAATTCAGTTCATTATTGTATCAGTAAATTATTTTTTTTTTTACTTTTTCCCCCTTCCCTTCTTAAATCAATGCAATATGTGATATGTTCTGAAGATTGTTAGAGATGATGATGATGATGTGCTGTTGGAACAATTACTAGTATGGCATGATAATAGGTACATTTTTAATTTATAAGAACAAAAAAAACAATCAGCAAACATCTATAGTAGATTTGAAAAAAAAAAAAAGATACAGATTCAAGATAAACGATATAAAATGAAAAAAAAATATTAATCTTTTTAGATATAGTTCGAAGATCTAACAAAATGAAAATAGAAAAAAAATTTTCTTTCATAAGAAAAAAGACAAAACAATGTTAGAATAAAAAGAATCTTGTCATGGTATTTTGACATGTGATTTTATGTGCATTTTTAATTTTTATATAATTTATTAGAAAAATAATTAGTTAAGTTAGAGGTTTGTTATTTCTTATTATTTATAACATAAAATATGTTTTTTTTTTTTTTTTTAAATAAAAAATTGATGATAAAGATGATGACAACCAATAATATTGACTTCCTATAGAGAGATTATTCGATGATAAAAAGAACAAAACAACAAGTAAATCATTTTAAAATGATTATGTATAGTATCCTATGTACAGGTATATCACTTATGTATATGTGTGAACAATGTATCTCTTGAGAACTGAAAAATTCTTATTCTCATAATATATATACAAATGTAGCTATATACCTATTATGTTGTGTGGCTAATTGATAATATGAGGATAAGATACACAATTATATTGTTTTATTATGGAATAACATGATATCTTTTTAATAATATTACTCGCGAATACATACAATAATATAATCTAGTGCGAAAAAAAGATACATCTATCCATTTTTTATTCAAAAAAAAAAAAAAAAAAAAAATTACACATCTGGTCAATGATAACCGTTTAATTCTAAGAAATAATAAAAAATAATTTCATATATGGTTTGGTAAAATCATTGTGAGAAGAATATTACTTAACATATAGATATAATCTATGTACATATGTAGATATTATAGATATAGAATGATATTCTATTAAGCTAAATAATTTTAAAGCTTAACTCACCTTTATTAGTGTTCAATAAATTCTGTTCTTTTGCCATATTTAAATCGTACTTAGCTTGAAACGTGTCATGTGTAAGATTAATTGGTTTTAAAATTGTTACAGTTTTTTTTTTACTTTGGTTGTATTATTTTTCCATTAGCGTAGAGTTATTCCTTCTCGTCCTTTTTTTTATTTCTCTTAGTAAGAACAGGGCTTAAGTGCTCGGTACTAAAGTAATTTGGTGGCTCTGCTTAAAGACCATAAGCTAGTCCACAAACCAATTACAAGAAAATATTAGTACCAACCCTGTCATACGAAAAAATTCGTTCTCTACCAACGAATTTAGTGGTTTGCATTCCACTTTAAAGTGTAGGTGCATGTATGACAGAAGGGGGCTCTGCAACCATCTGACTCGACAACAAACTGCGAGGTGTGTGGTATCAAAACGCGACACTCTCCGTGCTAATTGGGTTTTCGGAAGCTTCTGAGAACCGGCACTTCAACCAACCAACCAACCAAGAACAGTGCTGTTGGATGTAACAAGAAAAGGGGGAAGGTTAAAGGTTACGAGAAGAAAGAAAAAATGACAATGTTGAAAAATGATTTTCGTGAATGTTCGCAAATAATAAGAACGTGTACGAATCACTCATTATGGGCCAAAGTTCAACAGTACAAGAAATTTAGACTTTATTTCGAATTTGAAAATTGTTTTTTTTTTCGAAATTTTTTTAAATATTCTATCGAAAACGATTAAAACAAATAACCATTCCTTCTTCTTTTTATAAATTCACTTTTTACTTCTAATTGGAAAAAAATATATATAAAATTCAACTAATAAATTATACCTTGAAAAAAAAAAAAAAAATTAAATACAAAAATATTTTTCCTTTTTTTTTTTCAATCTCGAAATAATAACGATTTTAAATTCCACACATCAAACTGAATTTTATCCATATATCACAATCACCAACAAATGTCGTATTCGTTTTTTTGTTTGTTGTTTTTGTCCCTTATCTTAAGATTGCATCAATATAATAAAATTTATTTATAATTTTTTTATTTTTGTATTTATTATTATTATTTTTTTTTTGATTTTTGCTCTAATTAAAATCGTCAGTAGGGAATCCTATAGGTATATCCGAATCCATTAGACATTTTTAAAGTTTTATTGTTTATGGCTTGTATTCTATCATGATTCGAATTCATAATGAGAATTGAAGATATATCTTTTTTTTTTTTTTTTTTGTTTGTATATCGATCATTTTATTTATATACGTATATGTGAAGATTTTATTGTATCAAAACTTATATTTTTCGTTGTAAAATGTTAATACAATGTGAACAACAATATCACAGGACTTAGGAGCATACAATGTTTTATTACCTTTGTACAAAAAAAAAAAAAAAAAAAAAAAAAAAAAAATCCCATATTACGTTTTCAGAAAAAACAAACAAAACAAAAATATTTATAATAAATTTTTTTTTTTCGTATAATTTTTAAATAAAAAAGCGCAAAAATAAAATCTTTCAAATCAAACGATGTCATTTCACTTGCAATATTTAACATAAAAAAAAAAAACGATAATCAGTAAAAAAAAAAATGATATAAAAATACAAGACATAGGTGGTTATTTTATCATCCTGAAAATCGTATCCTATTAACAAAACTAATAAAAACAAAAAAAAAAAAACAAAGGATAGAAAACAAAAAAAAATTGAAAAAAATTATCATAATATTGTCATCTCATCATCATCAACATGTAACAAGGAGCTGCTACAAAATAAGTATATGTAGTGTACGAGTATATAATATATATGTATCTTTTATAGTTTTTAAAAAATATCTGAGTGAAATTATTATGCAGTATTTATAAAAGGTAATGCAAGGGCACGAGTCCAATATGTATATGTAGCTTTTATATAGTACTTGTAGTATACATATATGCCATACAGTTCACATATAGTGATCATTTTGTTGATATTTTGTAGGTGGTATATACTCGAGACATTATGATGAAGTACAATGTTGATTATTTTAAAATTCAACTAAAAATCATCATCATTTTTATCACAATATAACTTAATGTCATCTCTCATGCATATAGTGCATGTGTGATAAGTCTAAAAAAATAAAAATACCTGTATCTTTAAGACAAAAAAAAAGATACATCGTCCTTGTCTTTAGAAGGATCTTTTAATATTTAATTTTATTTAAAAAATCAAAGGCACAAAAAAAAAAAAAAGAAATAAGAGAAAAAAAAAAAAACAATTACGAGGACTACCTATGATGCATTAGAGTAAATTTTTCCATAAATGGTAGAAAATGCGTACGCGTACGACATACTTTTGTTTTTTAAAAAAAAAATTTTTTTTTTGCATTATCTAGAAGGACGGGAATAAGAAAATATATGTAATGTGTATACAAGAATCCTTGTCTTTTATTTTAATTTAAATTTAAATTTTTTATTTATTATTTTTTTTTTTTTAAATTTTACTTTTGTCGCATTTTCGCATCAATTCTGGTTTCTGATGACGATATGGTTATATAGATGCGAGCATAGAAAATTTTTCTGTAATAGAAATTCATCGATCGATCGATCATTATTACATATGCGATGTTATACATATACGGTCAATAAACTTTTATAAGTTCTACAAGTTATATTGGAAAAATAACGCACCGAAAATAAAACTAAAAGAAAAAAAAAAAGAAGAAGATGTTATAAAGAGATTCAGATACATCTCATAGTCTGTAGTGGTTTTTGTTTGTTTGTTTTATTTTCAATATTGTTAGATGTACAAACATGTATGTACACATTATATATGAGATGACAAAAGAATGCGTTGTCCACCTTCCAATTTTATATAGATACTCGTAGATATGTATATGTAGAAGGATATTAGTCTGGATGAATCTTATAAATGTGAAAAGTATCTACGCACGTATGTGTATATATATATATAGCATATTTTACTGCAAAAGATAAAATTAAAGAATGCTCTTTTTGTTTTCTTTTGATTTTTCCTTTCTTCCTTGAAGTTGAATTGATGATTTTTTTTTTCATATACTATTGATAGATAAGAATAACATACATATTGAATTTTCAGTTTTCAACAGTTTTGTAATGATGATGACCATTGGACATATAACACACACAGGACATATAATAATAATAATAATAACAACAACAACAAAAGTATCTTTCTGTTACTGGTTATATTATTCTTGTTGTTAGATTTACAAAAAAAAAAAAAAAAAAAAAAAAACAAAATAAAAATTACAATAAGAAATTTTTGCTGTATGATCTTTTTAAAAGCGAATTACTCATCCCAACAATTTTTTGTAAAAACAAAAAAAAAAAATCCAGTTTTTTAATATATAAAAAAAAAAAAACAAACTTTTACGTACGTTCTGCTTTATACGACGAGTAAACTTGATGATTATATATACATTGCATTTTGTCCTCATGAATAATACATTCAAATTGAAAATTGAAAAAAAATAAAAAAATAAAAATAATAATAAAATAATATAAAATTCAATGTTACAAAGGAATCATCATCATCATCATCATCATCATCAACAGTAGCTCTCTACTGTCCAGAAGTAAAAAAAACCACCAAAATAAAAATAAAAAAAGAAACCAGTAAAAAAAAAAAAGGATTACAAAATAAAAATCAATATAAGTTAAAAAAATACTACACGATTGCGATACACACAATTTTGATGACAGTTAAAAAAAAAAAAAAACAAATTCTTATATGTTTAGATACATGTGTGTAAAAAGTATCTACTATATAAAATTTGTATCTTATTGTAGTATATGAGTATATATATAAAAAAATATACCAATTCTATATAAAACTATCATGATTACGATAATAATGATGATGATGAGATGATGAGAAGAATTCATATCTTTACTCTGTGATGATGATCACAGGATTTGTTGTTAAAAATAAATAAATGTTTAAAAAGTATGTTACATGGAAAATATTGTAATATGTTGTATATATGCATCCTATATTGTATATGTACAGGTTGTGCGAAAAGAATTGGCGTAAATTTAAACAGGAAAATACACAAAATGCAAGATTTTTCTTGGCCATTTTTTTAATTTTCAAATTCTCAGTTATCAATGAGAGACTTCGAAAAATAGAGATCCCAAACAGATTAGATGATTATGAATGACCTTAGGAGGAGTGAAGAAGAGAGGGCGTGATAATCTATTCTATTTGCGCCGGCGTAACGCAACAACATTGTCAATTTTAGAGAACTAGGACACAAAGGGTTCAGTCGTATTACTAATAAAACTCTGTAACAGCACACACGGCCAGAGAAATTCAGAAATGGTTTAAGAATAATTTTTTGACCATGTTTCCACTGATATGTGGCCTCCAAACTCGCCTGACTCCTTTTGAATATTATGTGTGGTGCCAGGCATTTCAAAATTTATCTTCTGAGGTTTGTCATCGCTTCTAAGATCGTTTGGAAGCTGTGATTAACGTACACCATTTCTAATCGCGCACCCTGTACAATGGACCTCAATAAGGTGTTTTTTTTTGTTTAATACTTATTCTTGTGTTTGGTTTAGAATTTTTAACTTAAAATAATTCTGTTGATTTGTTTTGCTTTTTTTTTTTGCTCTTTTAATTTCAAGTACGAATACTATATACGTTCAAAAATTATTTTACGTTTAACATTTACGATACGCATTATGATTATTGTGGTGTACGTACTCTAAAAATGTTCATGCATAAAAATTAGGTTCTATAAAATTTTTCATACGAGAAGAAGATACATATATTGAATTTGCACAAAAATCATATAAAAAATTTTTGTAGTGCATTGCAAAAATTTCAGAAAAAAAAAGCAAAATATTTTTAAAATGCACAATGCGAATATGATGTGATGATGTCGAATGATGACGAGCGAGACTTATGTATGTCGCGATTTGTAACATTGCCTTTTTTTTTTGTTTTGGGAAATTTTTAAAAAAATTTTATTTGTGTGTGTGTGTGTTATTGTTGCATTTTTAAAAAACATTTTCCCAAGACATTACTCTTGTCAAAGATTGCAGACAGTAATTTTAATTAGGCATTATTTGTGTGAATTTTTATTAATTTTTTGTTATCTTTTTTTTTTTTTTTTTGAAATCGAGAAAAAAAAAATACGAGAAAATCAAAAAGAAAGGAAAAAAAATTAAAGATACATCGTTTGTTTTTAAATTGTAATAAAAGAGAGAAAAACAAGTAAGCATCAGGTATTAAAGAATTTTTGTTATTTATGCAAACATTGTGATACAAAAATTTTGAAATTTTTTACAAGTTTTTTTTTTGTCATGTTTGTCATACAAATGATTTTTAAAATTTTTCCTTGTTGTTGTCATAGTAGAAAATTCTTTTTTTTTTCGTAAAGCTATGCAATATGACGAAAAAAACAACAAAAAGATACTATATGAAGATAATTTTCCAAGAACCTTGACATACAAATACCGTGTTGAGATTAAGAAAAATATTCTTCATATTTATAGGATTGAAAAATATCCTTTTGAAAATACTTTTTTAATTATTGGAATTTTTTTTTTCTATTTTTAAGAAATCCTTATTCAGATACACTCACGGTTTTAGGTGTCTACAAATAAAATAAAAATACAACATTGTAAAGTATTTAGGTATTTTAAAAAAATTCAGTATAGATTCACAATTAATCATCTGTTCTATAGCTGAAATTCTTGTATTTTAAGGACATGTACTGAATATTAAAAAAATAGTTTTGAAAGCAATTTTAAATTTTGCTTTTTTCAACTTTTATCGAAAAATATCGCAAAATTTTGACTGTAAAAATTCAAAACTGAAATTTCAGTTAAATTTTGAGTATCCTTTAACCATTCAACTTCGTTTTCTATGCTATATCAGTCTAGATCTAGATTCAGATCCTATTCCAGATTAGTTCACAGTAAAATAGATCCTTTACTTTGGTCTATGGTATAAAACAAGTATCTTGCAGCTATTATCTTTAATTTTCTAATTTAATTTTTTTTTCTCATACATTGTATCTTAAATATAAATACATACACAAATGAATAATATATGGATTTTTTTTTTTTTGAAATAGTATATTTTATTTATAATACGCCAATATATTAAATTTTATTTATTTATATATTTTTTTATCTTTTTTTTTATTTTGTCATTTTTTTTTGTTTTTAATTTTATTTTTTCTCAGATAAAATATAATAAGAAGATATTTAGTCAATATGTTCTGAATACAATAGAATAATGAAACGTTGAAAAAAAAAAAAAATCCACTATAAAGAGGCGCCATCCTAAAGATGCCTTTGTTCTTCGTAAAAATTCAATATTTTTTCTTGCTGTTTTTTTTTTAAATTTCTGATTATGCTTTATTGCGCGTATAATACTTTTCTTAAATTTTCTTCATATTTTTTTTTTTTGGCTTTTTTCTTCCTTTTTGTGGTTCATTTTATAAATCTTTTTAAAATTTTTAATACTGTGCAATGTTTCAGAAATCAATTGATTTAAAAAAAAAACAACCAAAATTATACGTTTACAAATATTGACAAAATTATGTTAGTGTGGCCTGCGGAGTTTCTCTTTTCTTTAATAACTTAGACTTAATTCACACTAGAAGCTTAATATCGTGCGCTAAGTATGTGACGTATACAATAACGCCTCCTAAATTTGTTATGTAGTAAGTAGCTAGATGCTGATAAAAGTTGTATATATCGTCATTCGTTTTGTTGTATTCCATCATGTGAATATTTGAACTGAAAATTTCTAGTGTCTTGCGTCATTTACTTGCTTATATGACCGGGTTTATACGGTCACTTTTTTACCCTTTGTAGAACGTAAAAAACCGGTGTTATAAGGAAAATAAGCAGGAAGTATGTGATGGGAAGTTTGCTTTTTTCCAAGTAAAACCGGTTTTTTTACGTTCTACAAAGGGTAAAAAAGTGACCGTATAAACCCGGTGTATGAGTTTTAAGTAGAAATTTATATAGTGTAAAGCGTCATTTACTCGTTGACATGAATTTAACCTCAAAAATTTTTATTGCCATGCGTCAATTACTCGTTTATGTGAATCTAGCCTAAAAAATGTTTTTTTTTTCAAAGTACAAATAACCAAGGATCAATGAAGAAGGAAGAAAAAAAAAAAAGTAAAACAGTAGTCAATTTTTATATATACGAAGTTTATATAAAGTTTATAATCTCTGTGGAATTTATTGCGCCACCACAAAATGTTCACCTATCTCTCAATATAAAAATACCTTTGAACATATCTTCAACATTGTCCTGATCAAGCTTGCTTTTTTTTTTTTTTTTTTTTTTTTGATTATCATCATATTATTATTATGTGTATAATACGACCTTTTATTGAATTTTTTATTTTCTTTCTTTCATTTTTCTTTTATGTGAAATTTTTATTTTCCGATTTATTTTTTTTTTTGTCCATTTTTTCTCGTATTTTACTGATTTCTTATCGATCATGAACGTAAAAATTCAGTAGATGCATTTTATATTATTTTACATTAATTTTTCTATTTTTTTGTTTGTTTTTGAATTCCTCTTTTTTATTTTTTTGTTTTTTTTTTTGTTTTTTTAACATCCTCGTGTGGTATATACTAACCAACCATTAATTTCACATGTATGTATGTGGTGACGTTATATGATAATAAAAGTATCACATCATATTATTCTTTATGATCAGATCATTCAGTTGATGGATAAAAAAAAAAACAATCATTTTCGAATCAACAGAAACCTACTCCTTTTCTTTAATATTAATATTTTGTCCTTCCACTCATGAATCCTCATTTCAATTTCCAATATAAATTCATTTATTTAAACGTACCTATATCTCGAATATGATGAAGAATTGAAAAGATTTTCTGATGATCAGATATGAAATTTTTTTCTGTTTTTACTTTTAGGACATTTTTTTCTTTTTTTTTTTTTTAAATTCAGCTTGCAATATATTTTTTTATTTATTTTTGCTTTTCCTGCTTTCGATTAGATGATATGAAAAATTTTTAAAATATTCGCATAAAAATTGGTGTCTGATTTTTGTTTTTTGTTTTTTTTTTTTTCGCTTTTATTTTTGTCATCTTGCATAAAGTTCTTGCACAAAGATTTTTAAATTTGATAAGAAATTGAGATACATACTTCTTATTTTGATGATGATGATGGTATGTTGTTGCATATCGATATGCGATATAATATAACGATTATTATGATGATGTGGTAGAGTGTTGATGTGTACTTTTTTTTATTTATTTTTTTAAAAATTTAAAAGAATAACTTACAACGACAACGAATGATGATTAAAATAAAGATTTTTATATTATACTCTTCAACAAGATATCTTTTCTTATAATAATAATATATATGTATATGTATATGGAATTTTGATATGTGAAAGGCGTAAGAAAAGGGTTTCAAAAAGTCCATAAGACAACTGAGGTGGTTTTATATCACGCGTATAAATATTTAAGAATTTTCATTTATAAGGCGTATTTTTTTTTTTTTTTTTGTTCGGCTATTTTTTTAATTCTAGATATTTAGATTTGTGTAAATTGATTTTTTCTTTTTTTGCATAAAAAGATACATTTGATTGACAGTTTGAGGATTTTTTTCCTGGACGATTAAATGTCATTTTAAAGTTTGAAAAATTTTTGGAATAATTGCAAGTTTTTGTATGGATGATTTTCATAAAAGATACGAATTTTTTTTTTCTTTGAGTAAAAATAAAAAAAAAATTGAATTCTAATTTGTCTAAATATGGATTGTATTAATTTGTAAGATATTGGATAATGGAATTTATTTGAAAAAGAAGATTTTTATTATAGGAAAAGGGTTCATTGATCCTATTAAAATGTTTTGTGTGTTAATTTAGTTGTTGTTTTTTCTTTTATATTTTTATTAATGAGCGATTAATGTTTAAATTTTAATTTTTTGTTAAAATGAATTTCTCTTTTTTATAATGGGTGAAGACTTAAGGATATTGAGGAGATAGTTAAAGTGGAAAAAAGAAATAGTGTTCAAGGATACCTACCTTATTTGAATTTCTGTAAATTATAAAATTTATAAAAAATGAGAAAATATAAAAAAATATAAAAAGAATTCGATTATGACCGAGACTTTTTGAACTAAAATTTTACTTCAAAGGACCTCTAATCATTTAATCGATAAAACTTAACTAGTTCACTAGGGATTTGAAAAAAACCAGAAATTAGTAATAAAAATTTGAAATAAACAAAAATATGTATTTTAAAATTCAAAAAACCACAAAATTCTATGTTGCAGTAGAAAATTTTATCACATATATAGAAAATTGCGATTATTTTTACTATACCCACGTTGAACTAGCAAAATTTGATGTGTGTATATGTAAAGATTGATTTTTATTTTTCATGCATTTCAAAACTTTCAAAATTTATATCAAAAATTTTCTAAATACACCTGTTTACAGTATATCTAACATAAAATAGCATGTTTTTAATCAGTTCACCCGAAACCAAAAATTACACATTTAAAAAAAAGATTTTTCTTTTTTTTTACATTTTCTTTAAAAAAAAAAAAAAAAAAATAATTGCAAAATACACATTATCACTCTGTGTGGTGACATTTTTTTTTTTCATTCTTCTTTCATCACCTAAATTCGTTCTGAAAATTTATGTTAATTCTTAAATTTTTATTTTCTAAATTTTCTTACCAAAAAATTTTTCAATCGCAACAAAAATTACACAAAAAAAAAAAACAATTAGAAGAAAAATGGACAAGAAAAAAAAAACCAAAACCAAAACGACACCGAAAAAACATTCTTATTTATAGAAAATTTATTTCAAAAGTAAAAAATGTTTGCTGTTCATGTTGTTGTTGTTGTTACTTTTATCTGCGATCATGTTCATCTTGATGATAACAAAAATAACAATTTTTACGACAAAATTGGAACAATGACTCATATTAGGAAGATTTCTAAATTGTATAAAAAAAAACGTGCTATCAGTAACATGATGGAAAAAAAAAACAAATTTCAGAATAAATGCCTTAAAATTTCCAAGGAGAAAAATTCTTGAAAGAAAAATACATATTTTTTTTTTCAAAAATTTGAAAATTGCACTGCGCGCGGAAGAGAATTTCCAAAATGAATAATTTTTTTTTCCGGTAAAACAAGGAAAAAAAAAACATGCAAAAAAAAACGTATCTATTGAAAAATATACGATTAGTTTTGTTTTTTACGTCATTTTTCTTGATAATTATTTCGTATAGATATTAAATTTTTGTTCCAAAAATAGAATTAAACAAAAAATTTTTCACATCACAATGTGTATGTGGATGTGTGTGTGTATGTAAAGGTGTATATATATACATCAAATATATATATTAAGTGTAATTATTCATGTATTTTTAGATATCTGTTTCACACTGAAACAGATGGTTCCTTATATTTTTTGACACATAAATTTTCGTACAATTTGTTTTTTCTTCTTTTAAATTTTTTTTTTTTTTTTTTTGAACCAAATATGGTACATGTAGAAAAAAAACCATATTTGGCCCGGGAAAATTTATTTCTAATTATGGACCCAAAAAATAAAAATTAGTTAGTCGTGATAAAAATAGATTAATGAACGACAAAAAAAAAAAAAAAAAAAAACGTTTAATTTAATGGATCATACATTTTTTTTTTTATATACATATATACTGTTTTTTCTGCCCCTCTCGATGACCAGTCTTGTTTCATCATCGTCATTATAAAATTTTTCTATTTTCTGCATCAAAATGATCCAAGAATATAAATTTTTTTTTTTTCGGATGATATGACGTGTATGATATTTGTCTGGAACACCAGGAAAAAATATTCAAATTTAAACACAAAAAAAAAAAAAAAAAAAAAAAAAAAAAAATTCGTTATAGATTTTTTTTTTATGTATAAAAATTTAATAGATCATTTCCAAGAAATTTTCTCGATTAAAATGCATAAATTTGCAAATATTTTCCTTATAGCTAAATTTTTATTCAATAAAAATCTGTATTTGTTTTTTTTTTTTTTTTTGTTAAAAATGTATTTTAACACAATTTATCAAGGATTTTTTTTTTTTTTTTCTTTTTTTTTTTTTTTGTCGAAATTTTGTACATGTGAGAGCATATTTTCTACGCTTCATTCTAGTGTGGCTGTGGCCTCAAAAAAAATACCAAAAAAATCAAACAAAATTTGTGTTTTTTTTTTTTTTTTTTAAATGTGAATTTAGAATTTATTCTAAAATTAGTATCATTTGCATTCGCACAATAAATAAAACGGTTTTATATACATATGTGATAGATACAAATAATATCTGAGAAAATGATATCGTTCAAGATAATAAAAATACAAATTTTTTTAAACTATCACGCAATAAATAATTTTTTTTTGTTTATTTTGTTTTTTTTTTGTTTTTCTTGAAATGTTTTCTTTTTTTGTAGTGCGGTGTATCTTTAAAAAAAAAAAATTGATCACATTGAACAACAAAATTTCTATTTCAGTGGGGTTGTAGGATGGTATTTTTTTTTGCTCGAATTTGTTTTGAAGCATGAAGATGAGAATTAATTCAAAAATTTTCGAGATGAAAAATTTGGGATTTTTTTTTTTTGACATAAAATAGAAACGATACTGAAATCCGGACTCAGTTTTCTTTAAAAAAAAAGATTCGGTTTTCAATCATCTAGGTTTACTTTCAAAGTTCAAACCCCTAAAATCTGTTTTTTATTGTTTAAAAATTTTTCGTAAAAGAAAAAAATTTAATCCTAAAAAAAATTCAAATTTAAACCAAAAATAATTCAATTTAAAACCCAAAGGAATTAAATTTAAATCCAACTTAGAAAAAAAAACTGTTCTTTTCTGTTTTCCAAAATGAAAATTCATTTAAAAAATAATAATTGAATGTGTTGTTCAGTGTCCCATCACCCACTAATAAAATTATCAATAGACCGCATTTAATACAGAAATATACAACACACGTTCATACATATGTAAATATGTATAAAATTATTCTATGTGCGCGGGAGATGTATTTGATCTGTCGGAAAATTCTGGCTGCAGATGATTTTTTTTATTTTTTTTTATTTTTAAAAACACACATTATTTTCTATTCTTGTACATAAAATGTTGTATTAATTGTATGTGCATACACGATGTAATATCTATATTATTGCAAAATAAGTAGGACTATAAAATCTAATAAAAAATAACATCAAAAACAAAAAAAAAAAACAACAAATTAAAAAAAACATTTTTTTTTTTTCCACTTTTATCTCAATACTTTGAAATTTCGAAAATTTCATTTGGCGTACGCTTTTTTCGAAGTTTTTTTTTTTTTCATTTTGGTGTTTTTCATTTTTGTTTTTGTAAGTGTTGGTGGAGATTTTTCATCGTTTATGTTCTTATTTTGTTTTTTTTATTTTTTTTATTTTTGTTATTTTAAATGTTGTGTTATTTTCAGAAAAAGTAAAAACGTTCTTGTAAAAGATACAAAAAAAAAAAAAAAAAGAAATACATAGAAAATTTTTGCGCCAAATAGCATTCAATTTCACAAGCCAAAGAAGCAAAAAAAAAAAGAAAAAAACGGAAAATATAGTCCGCATTTGTACTAGATTCATTATCAACATCATCATCTTAATCATCATCGCATGAATATCTCTATAGTTTTGTTAAATCTATACCAACATTTTTGATGTAATGATTGCTACTTGTATATATTTTTTTCCTATACACACAACTATAAAAACTGTCTATAGATACTTTACAAAAAACAGAAAACATCTAAGTAAGTTCGAATTTCAACCGTAATTGCGTGAATTTTTGTATAAAGTTTAAATTTAGCACCAAAAAGTGTTTCGTTACAAATTTTCTTCGATTAACTTTTTTTTTTTTGTTTTCTTCTTCTTGTATTAGTTTTTCTGGTTATTTTAAGTTTAAATTTAGAAAAGCCAAAAAAAAAAAAACTTTCATATATACATTTTTGATGAGTAGATTTTATGTATATTTATGTACATACCATGTTGCGTACAAAGTATCTTTTATCTAACAGAAAAAGTAGAATAATTATGTAGTATCTGCAATGTTTTTTTTTTTGTTTTTATTTGTTCAGATACAACTTGTATTACTATAATGATGACGATAATTTTATATACATATATATAATATGTGATATTATGATATGTGTGCGGTCTTATATGTTTTTAAATTTTACTCTATATTTTTTCTTATGTTGATTTGATTTTCTTTAGAAAAAATACTTAAGAAAATGTGATGTACTGAAATTTTCATAAATTTTCGTTATTTTTTTCTTTTAATGTATTGATTTTGAGTAGGAGGATGATGATGAAGAGGTATCTATCTCCCCATACAGAATTAACGGAAAAATTTTCCTATAAAAATTAATTCCAATGAAATATATAACGACTGACAAAAAATTTGAAAAAAAAAAAAAAAACGAAACAAAACAAAAAGAATATAATTGTGTATGGATACATCAATTTTGTTTAAAAAAAAATTTGTTTTTTAGGAAGAGAAATTCAAGATTGTGTTATTTGTTTTTTTTTTTTTTTTTGGCAAAATTTAAAGAAATGAGGAAGGAAAATATTGTGTATAGAAAATTTATATAGAGCGGAAAATAGAATGTTTGTGTGAATTAAATTGAAAACAAAAAAAAAAAAAAAAATGAGAACATAATTTTCATTTAGAAATATGGTGTATAAATACCATGCGGTTTTATTTGAATGTGTATCTTTTACATATAAGTATATAATATTAATTTGTATGAATGACACATTAAATATTTATAAAATATTTAAGTATAATGTTTTTTTGTTTTGTTTTTGTATTTTAACAAAAGATAATTATATGAAAAAAAAAAAATAAAAACAAAAGAAAATCGAAAAAATAAAAAAAAAAAAAAAGTTTTTAACAAAAATTATTTTTGACGATGAATTTAGGACATCAGAAAATATATTATTAAAAAAGATAAATTATTCTTTTTGAAATATATGTATATTTGATGAAATTAGGTTTATGCGAATGCAATATTGTATTTATTTGAAGATTTTAGAGTTTCTTTTATTTGTTAAGGGTGGTTCAAAAATGGAAAATACAATTAACATGTTTTTTTTTGTAGAAGGACTTTCAAATGCAAATACTTATTTTCTACTGTAAAAAATACGTGACTTATAAATAAAGTACCTCTTATAATGTCGAACCCCTTCTAAGAAAAAAAAGGAAATAAATGGCCCATGGTTTAATTAAATGCCTGAAAATTTAGTGGATCAAGCTATTTTTAACTTTTTTTCGTTGTTGGAAAAGTAGCCCTATTGTTTATACTTTGGCTTCTAGAAGACACGATGAATCTCTTCCTAGAAAAGAATCATTGTAAAAATTTGGAATACTTCTTCGTGAATTTATAAGCTCTAGAGATTCTTTTATTGCACCTTAATTAGGCACAGCGATTGCGTAAACAGATTAAAAAGTAAATCGATTCTTCTATTAGAAAGTAAAAATTCTACTCAAGACCATTGATCTAAGTTGAAAAAAAAAATTTCAAGAAAATGTTTTAGGCAGATAACATTGCATCTAAACACATACAAAAACACACATAAATGGAAATTCATCTTAATGATATAAAAAAATTTAAAATAATTCTCAACAAAATAAAAAAAATAATTTTGAAATAAGAAATTGATGACAAAATCTCTAAAAATAGGCAAGAAAAAAAAAAAAGCAAAACTTCAAACTGGAAAAGTGTGACAAAATTTATTTTAAGATCGAAATAAAAATCCGATTCCATATCGTTCGTCGTTTAACAACTTTGATTAAATTGAAAATAAAAAAATTAAAAAAAAAAAAAAAGAAACACAAAATATGGGGAGGAGCATAATATATCAGATTTAAAATTACAAACAATTACACCTGTCATAAAGGTAAGACAATGAGAAGCGATCATCAATACGCTATCGCTGGATCGGGTGACAAATCGATTGTTTGTTTTTTTTTTTAAATTTTTAATTTTATTTCTTTAAATCACGTTGATACATATGTAGATACGGTACAAATTCCGTTCAGGTGAACAAAATATATTAAAAAATTGGTATTTTTTTTTTCCAATCAATTTTATCAATTGATTTATGAAAACTTCAAGCTGGAAAATTATTTTTTGTTTTTATTACAAAAAAAAAAATTACTGAACATGGTTAAATTACTTGAAGGCGTCATATTAAAAGGAATATGTACTTTTTTTAAATAGGCCCCATGTTTTTTTAATATCTGCTTGGTGGTCTTGATGAAACAGAAGATAAAAATAATTTTTTGATGAAAAAATCTTCACTTTTTTAAATTTTAAACGCCTCTGTGTCCTTGCAAGGACATGGTCACTATAAGTAAAATCAACAAGCCTTTGAAAATAAAAAGAAAAATTAAGCGGCAGGGTACCAAATTATCCTTTTCTTTCATTTTTTTCATGCAATTTAAAATAGGACTTTTAAAAAGTCTTCGCTATTTTTAAGCATTTTCAATTTTTATCAATTTTTTCTAATTTAGTTTGCAATGTGGTCCGATGTGACAATTCTACAAGGTGAAAAATCAAAAAACTAAAGAAAAAAATAACTAAGAGACCCGAAACTTATTAAAGAGAAAGAAAATATAGTTGAGTTAAATTTTCCGTGAATCTAAACATTTTTTTCTTTCATTTTCTAAAAAATAACAACAAATCTGTAGAAAATACATACAACGTAACGTAACGTGTTTATTTAAATTAAATTGCGCAGAGAAGAGAAAGAGAGTAATTTACAATTTATTTTATTGATGAAAATTGAAAATGGTGGAGAGAAAAAGTTTAAGAGTTGAAATAATGAAAAGAGAAAACGAAACAACCAGTCAGTTTGAAAATTGGAAAAAATACAAATACAATACAGCGTGTATATATAATTTAAAAAACCACTGAGATCGCTTTTCTAAATAAAAATGTGTTTTTTTTATGTTTTCTCCTTTTTTTTCTGAAAATAGTAATTTATTACTATCTTACTCAACTGCTCTAAAAATTCAAGAAAAGAAAGAGAAGAAAAAATATGAAAAAATAGTCTTTTTCAAACAAAAAAAAAAAAATCGAATATCAGCAAAATTGGATTGTTTTCAGAGAAGATTACAAACGATTTGCTCCATTCATTCAGTTCAGTGTGTGTGCGCGCGTGTTTTAGTTAACAAAGTTTATTAAACGACAAAAATTTTATTAAAAATTTTTTAATTGAAATTGAAAAAAAAATAGCTAATTTTTTGCATTAAAATTTAAAAAAAAAAAAAGGCATTCAAATCAATATAAAATTTTTATTTGTTTAATTGATTCCCTTGCTTTAATCGAATCGATGACAGAATTCGTGTAATCATTTAGTTTAACTTTTGTTGTTTTTTTTTTTTTCTTGTTAAATGATATTCTGTTGTTTTTGTTGTTGTTTAACACATATTTTTATTTATTTTGCCTTGTAACTTGTAACTATAAAAAAGGCAAAGCAAAACAATTCTTGTAGTACCACACCACCATAAAAAAAAAAAAAAAGAAATTTTTGATGTAATTTCTGCGATAAAAATAAAGTGAATGAATTAATCGAATAGTTGCAATTAAATGGTGAATGTGTGACGACGACGACAATTAATCAATGATAAAAAGAAAAAATTATCAATCGGTTTATTTAGCAAATTTTCCAAAAAAGAAATTTTCCAAATAAGAATTTCCATTCAATAAATTTTTGTTTGTGTATTCGGTAAAGTAGTTAGCGCATATTAAAAACAATTTTGGTATTGTTTTTAGGATACAAAAAAGGAATTTCAAGTTTCCGTACAAAAAACATAATCAAAAAAAAAAAATTTTTTTTTAAAGGCATAACACGACCCCAAAAAGCCAAATTTGTTAAACGAAAAAAAAATTATTTTTTCTGTTTTTATAACCTAGAAGGAGAATTTTTAAATTCTTGTAAGATATTTTTTTTTTTTCAAAAAATTTCCAATTGCCGGGTCTTAAGAATTACAAAAACAACGATTATTTTTTTAAAAGTGTGAAAGGAGAAAAAAAGGAGAAAAGTGCATTTTTTTTTTTATTACGAAGAAATTTTGTTTACATTTTTTGTTGATGTGCTTTCTTTTAGAAAAAAAAAATTTACTTAATGACACCCTGTTAAAATTTAAATAAAAAATTTTTTTTGTAATATGTACATATTTTTTATGCGTGATTGATTTTTTACAACTTCCGTCGGTCGTTGAAAATTGAATTGAAAATTTGTTAAAATTGATCGATTTTGAAGGTGTGTTTGGAAAATAAAATAAAAACAAAAGAATAACAATTAAAAATAAAATTGTGATTGTGTTTTAAAGAAAAATTTCTACTGGAATATTGTATCAACACTCAACAGTTCAACAGCATCGTCCTTTTGATTCATTTGTTCTTTTTCGTTCACATTGAAAGCAGAAAATTATTGGAAAAACAAAAAGAAAAGCATTTGTAAAGGAAAAAACAAAACATAAAAAAACCAAACATCCTTTTTTCTTTTCTACACGTGTTTTTTTTAAACATTCAAAATTTTTTACGGCCAAGACGTGGAGAACTTTTACCTAAGGATGGATCCTTCGCGCGGCGGAGATTCGCGCTACAATTTAAATTATGGCATGAGCGGTATAGGCTTAAGCCTTGCCGATCAGGCTGATTTGTACGGGAATCCTGCTGGTGGCCTAGGTACTGGTGGTGGTGGTGGTCGACCTCCAAGTGGTGGTTTAATCCAGACGATGGGTCGTTCACCAGGATTAATGTCGCATGGTGGAGGAGGTGGTGGATCTGGTACGGGTGGAGGAGGAACACAAACAGGAAATAATGGTGGCGGCGGCGCAGGACAATGTCAATCGATGGGTGGACAGTCTCGTGGTATAAAACGTAGCAGTTCTGATTGTTATGACGATCATCATCGCGGCGGTAGTGGCGGCAGTATGACTTCACAAACATTACAAGGTTTAGAAAGTTGTGGTCCTGGAAATGGTAGTGGCGGTAGTGGACAAACAAGTGGAAATGTACCAGATGTTGTTGATGATAGTTATTCATTACAAAATAAAAAATCACCTCCGGCAAATGGTAAGAAGACAAAAGGACGTGTCAAAATTAAAATGGAATATATTGACAACAAATTACGAAGGTATACAACATTTTCAAAAAGGAAAACTGGAATTATGAAAAAAGTAAGTAGAATTTTTGCAATCAATTGTGTTTTTAAGTGATTTTTTAATGAAAATTTAGATAATTTTCGGTCATAACCTATAAAAAAATGCATTTAGACTTTAGTGGTGAAAAATATGTGTCAATTTTTTCCCCTTTATGTTTATACTTGCGCAATGAAGAGTGAACTGTCAAAATTGTATAAAAAATGTAAAAAAAAAATAGAATGTAAAATGTAATTTCTGGAGAATGAGTGTATGAGGTGTGGTGAGAAAAATATGTATAAAATATAAGGAAAGAAGAGTGGGTTGAGTTGGGATTCGTTTATGAGAATTGAGAAGATTTATGAATTGTGTAATGTGTTGTATATGTGTGCGGTGTATTTCTGATTTCTGTAAGTAAGAGAACGATAACAGCTGAGAAATGTCAAAATAAATTGTGGGTATTGCCAGACGGAAAAAAAATTATCTGAGGGAAAATTTTAAATTTATGGAGTAAAATTTATCAGTTTGAAAATTTGAAAATTTACTTTCAAAGATTTTTTTTGTAAATGAAAAATTTAATTGAATTATGTTCTTATTGGAAGTTTTTTTTTTTTCATTCCACAAAAAATTGTAGAAAAAAATGTTCAATGTCCTCTCGTTGTCCTTAAAAACCATTTTACAGTTTTCTTCATTCTATATTAAAACTTTTTTAAAAAAAATTGTACGTATAAATAAAATTGAATATTTCCAAAGAATATTTCATTTTTTTTTTTTAATGTTAAAAGGAAAAAATTCAATTATAGAAAACAACTCGATCAATCAATCAATCATTATTCGTGTTTTTTTTTCTTTAATTTTTTTTTTTCTTCATAACATTAAGTGTGTGTGAATATGAATATGAATATAAATTATTTGTCTTCAATCATGTTTTATATTTTTCTTCATCGGTTCTTTTATATCAAAAATATGTAGTGAATGTGTGTATGTGTAGTAGGTAGGGGGACGGGGGGTGAATGGAACATAAAATTTTAGAATGTCTATCATGTTAACAATTCCCAAATTGAAATAATTAACAAAATCAAAAGGTGTATCCCGAATTACACCTAGAAAATAGGTATGTTGTGTCGAACATAATAAACGCTAAAAAAAAAAAACAAAGGGAGAAAGGTGAGATTTATTAAGTAAATATGATTGAAAATTTAATGTTATTTGTTCAAAGAAGAAGAAGAAAAAAGAAACAATCATTATTATTAACAACATTTTGTAATTATTTCAATAACAGAAGCTATTATAGTTTATTAGTTTTAACTGTTAACTGAGATACTTAAAAAGATGATCAAGCAAAAAAT
This sequence comes from Bombylius discolor, assembly GCA_939192795.1. Classification (NCBI taxonomy): domain Eukaryota; kingdom Metazoa; phylum Arthropoda; class Insecta; order Diptera; family Bombyliidae; genus Bombylius; species Bombylius discolor. The sequence continues at coordinate 3,238,235 of OW584242.1, forward strand.
AAGTATCTTTCACTTTGTTATGTTTCATAAAGGTCTTAATTATTGATTAGATCTAGGTTTTTGTTTTTTTTTTGTTTTAAGATGTTCAAAGACAAAGTAATAATTTTCACTTATAACAAATTTTTTCAATGAGGAATCTTCATATCTTGATATCGACACAAAAATTGAATAAAGGATACTAGTACACTTCTTCTTTTTTCTTCAGCGCTACAGCAGTCCTGTATGGACCATGATTTGCTCAAGTTAATTTGGGATTTCTAAAACATTTTTTCTAAACTAATTTAATCTAGCTTCATATTGAAAACAACCTTCTGGAATATATTTTATATTTAATTTTTTTTTATGTTTACTTTTTTCGATATATCATAAAATCTCAAATTCGAATTTATTTTCGATTTTTTTTTTAAAAGAACAATTGACGTCATCACGTGATAACACACGCTTTAATCGATTACATTTTTCTTTTTTTAAAAGCTTCTAGGAATAAAACTAAATTATTGGCTAGAGTATTTTTTTTTTTCAAACTAAAAGTTATTGCATTTGAAAGCTAATTTTATTTTTAATTTAAAAAAATGCCATGAACAATTTTTCTAAAATCTATATATCCCTATATTTATTTTTTCCATATTTTCCTCTTTTACTAACGGCATTTTACAAAAATAGGATTTTTTTTTTCATTCTAAAAATTGCCTCTAAAAAAAGTCATTATGAAAATTCAATTTTTATTTTCAATTAAAATTTTTCAATATATTTTGTTTTTCAATGAGAATATTTTTTTTTTTTTATTGAAAAATCATAAAATGAAAAATTTGAATGCTTTTGACCTTTTATAAAAAATTCAATCATAATTTAATTAAAAAAAAAAATAAAATAACTGAAAGATGAACTAGAAAAACTGTTACTTAAAAATTTGACTATGGTCATTTAGTGGGCGATACATGAACCAAAAAAAAAAAAAAAAAGGTGTGTGTGATTGCAGTATATCATCATTTAAAAGATTGAATTTCGCTATAGAAAATAAACTAATGCATTCATGCATAACTAATTCACTTTTTTTTTATCATGATCATCATCATCATCATCATCATCATTATCATTATCACCTTTATAGAAAATAAAAAATACACTTTTTTTTATAGAAAAAAATAAAATAGAAAATATAAAAGAGAAATTAGCTTAATAAACAAACTGCTTACTTTAAAAGTTAATTTTCCATATTTGCAAAAATTATTGCACACCAGAGTAGAAAAAAAAAAAAAAAAAGTTAATAATGAAACTGTGACTTTTATCAAATTTATGGATTATTTTAGAAAGTTTAACATTAATAATAAAAAAATGAAGAGTAGGATGATTAATTTGCAATTTTAGAAAAAATAAAAATCGCGAAAAAAAATATTATGGAATTAAAATCAATTATTAGTTGTTTTTGTTTTTCTAGTAAGATTAAAATGTCAACGGCCATTAGAAGAGGCGTTAACTTTGTTCATTCATAATTCTAATTTAAATTAAAATTTAGAAAAAAAAAAAAATATTCACATTGCAAAATGTCTGAAAAAATGTTTCATATTTTTTTTTTTTTGAAACTCTGGTGAAAGCAAATTCATAGTTGAAATAATGAAATTTCTAGCTAATACGTAGGTATTTCAAAAATTTCCGATATGGGTGCCTTAATAACTAACAATACGACTCATTTGTTTTTATTTAAAAAAAACACCAGAACATTGCAAAATCAGGCCTATGTTAATAATGTAAAATTCTTATTTCGGCATATACGGGAACATTTGGCAAAATTCTTTGGCTCTTAAAGAAAGAGTTTTAACAGTTAAAAAGTTATGAACTACTGAAGCCTGAAATAAAGAAAAATAACGTCTTAGAAAATTACATCGAAAAATGATTTTTTATTTATTTTATTGTACACAATTTCCTAGTCAATTTCAAGGAAATTTCTATAGAAATTGTCAATTTGATCTGGAGCTCGATTTTGTCTCATTTTCAATTTTCATTCCTCAAACAGAAGCTAAATAAGTACCAAGGGGAAATCGTAACAATGTTTGAAAGAAGCCAAAATAGTCATTATTACATTTTGGTTTGAAGCTCAGTCTTCATATTATTTTATTTTTAATTTGATGGGCCCTGTCATATGCATATCCTTTAATTTGCACTTTTATTGAATAAAGCGTTGGCACATATAGTATAGATTGAAAAGTTGGTTATAGGAAGGCTGTGATGGATAAGGTAAAGAAATGGACAAAAGTGATATTCGTGGACTATAAAGAAAGTCGAAAAAATCAACCTTTTTGGAGTTTATTTCAATTTTCTTTGGGAATTTTTCAAAGCACCTACGTATTTCAACATACAAAAAAACCGTCCAACTTTTACGAATATTAGATTCTATTTCTGAACAATTATGATAAATCCCTAAAATACCAAAGATATTTTTTTTTAATACTTATGTTATGATGTTGTTAAATTCCGTCATTCTAGTACCCTTAAGGGTATTATTTAAGCATAAAGTAAGAATATTTCCATAGTCGTGAGAAAAAAAAAAAAAAAAGAAGATGAAATCATTAAAAATGACATTAAACATTAAAAACAATATTTTCAATGTATTTAAGTTTTCCTACCTAATTTTTCTGTTTTTTTTTTTTTTTTTTTTGTGTAATAAATAATTCGCATAAGTAATTTACCTGATGGTACATTTCGTATCATATTATATGTTAAATGCGGATTTTTGTGACTAAAAGGGCATACCACAATAATAATAATCTAATATTTAATATAAGAGATAATCCAGCAGTAATGATATTATGATGATAATGATAATGATGATGATTATGTGCTTATATGCATGAAGATTATGATAAAATGGAACCAAATAAAAAGGATGTTGAATTAGATTTTTTTTTTTCTTCCTTTGTTTTTTCCTTTTTTTTTTTTTTTGTTTTCTCTTTTCTTATTTCATTATTAAGTAATGATATTTTATTCATACAGATACTCGTATACTTACCTATGTAAGTTGTATATATGTAAGTAAGAATGTTTGTTAACTTTGGGCCTCTCATGATTATGATGAGGATGATGATAAAGATTCGCGATCCTCGTGTTTATGTTGTTATAACAATAATGATGCTATGGCTCTTTTTTTTTCTTGTTTTCTTCCTTTATTATTTTTTTTTTTTTGTTATTTTTGTCTCGTGTTTTTGTCGTGAGTATCTACAAACATTCTTATTTTTTGTTTTTTTTTGTTTTGCTTGTTTCTAGTGCAACTGTTAACCGTATTACCATTATTATCACAATATTATCATCATCATTTATTATCGTCATAAGGAAAGTTATAGTAGGTACTTATTGTGCCTACAAAAGAAGTGCCTTCTAAAGTAGATTGTACACATAGGAATTATATGATATTTTGAATTATTCAAGTACTTGTAAATATTTTATCCTTATGGTAATTTAATGAGAGACAATACCATACTCATTTTATTTAATATTCAATTTGATTGTATGTTGTTTTTTTTTATCTTTAGATTCTTTTTTTTTTCTTCTGGAATGGTTTTTTGATTTTTTTTTTGTTCGATTCATCCTGGCGCTTAAAAATGTTTTTGATTTTTGTTCTTTTTTTGTGTTTGTATTTTTCATGTGTATTTGTTTTTTTTTGTTTTTAGTGGTAAAGGATAGACGAAAAAAGCTCACTAGAATCATTTTTTTTTTTTCAATGTTTTTAAGGATCAAAGATGAAAAAAAAATATGAAAGATAACATGATAAAAATGTGTCTTTTATTTCAATTTTTTTAAAGGATTAAAATTTGTTAATAGAAATTTAGTATTTTTCCTTAGGATCTTTTTTGATATCTTCGTTGAAATTAATAAACTGTTTCTGTCGTGTCATTTCAACTACCTAGTAACTTTTTTAACTTGTTTTTTTTTTTTTCGTAATTTTTATCCTTTAGAAGTGCTTTAAAGGATATTGTTTTCATTTTTTTTTCTTTGGAAAAAGCATCACCACAGATTAAAAGAAGTGAAACATTTTTTTTTTTTAAATATTTTTCACATGAAGGACGTACATGATAATACAATTTTTCCATTTTCCCATTTCTATTGTTTTTCCACAAAAAAAAAAAAAAAAAATTTTTTTTGTTTTTGTGTTCCAAATTTTTAATATGATTTGTCAGCGTGTAAATGCGTTTTATTGATATGATGACTGTCTGAAAAAACAAAATTTTTTTTTCTTCCACAGAAAAATTTTTGTACAAAAGAACAAAAAAAAAAAAAAGGCAAAAAAACTTTAATTTTTGTTGCTTCGTATTTTTTTTTTTATCATCAAATTACCACCCCCAAACTAACTAACGATTTTTACGTTTATTTTAGTTTTTTTTTGTTTTTTATAATTTTTTTTTTTTTTTTTTTTTTGTTAAAAAACTGTTGCGGTTAGCGTGGGGTTACTGAAAAGAAGAAAGAAAAAAATCTAATTATATGCTTCACTAATATTCTTCTTGCTCGTTTTAATTTTCATTCGTTTAAGGGTCAATTTTTTTGTTGTTGTTGATTTTTTTTTGTTTGTTTTAATTTTATTAAAGATTTCTAATAAAATACACACCGTCATCTTCGTCATTTTCACAAGGATTTTTTTTTTCCATCTCTTTTTCAATGAAAAAAAAAATAAATTTAGGATTTGTCTTAAATGAAGAATAAAAAAAAAAGTGAAACTTCATACAGTATCTAAGTCAGTGTGAAAGTAAAACAAAAAGTAAAAAAATAAATAATTTCAAGGATGAGCAAAAATAAGCACATAACAAAGTTTCGTAATGGCTTTTTTTTTTTTTTTTTGTGTGGTGTGGGATTTTCTTCTTTTTTCCTATTTTTTTTGTTGTTGTGGGATTTTTATTTCATTTCTTTCTTGTTGATGAAAGTTTGATTAAGAAGCATAATAAGAAAGTAACTAAATATTGTACTGCTTTAAAAAATGGCATCTTTTTTTTTCTTTTTTCGTCTTAAAATAATGACAGCACAAAAATGATACGAAACATAAGCTTTTTATATTTTTAATGTTGTTGTTGTTTTTCTGTTGTTAAAATTTTAAATATAATTTAAAAGGATGTAACAAAAAACACAAGTGTATTATGATAATGATGACAAGCGTGATAGAGTATATTCATATGATGCTTCTGAATTATTATTTATTTCTATGATCCTTTAAGTAAGAAGGATTCCCAATACATACTATAAATAATGTGTTAAAGTTTTTTGTTGTTGTTGTATGTTTTTCGTTAAAGTAAAAGAATTTATAAATTTTTTTGGAAAAAAAAACAGAAACAGAAAAAATAATAAAAACAGAATGACAGAAAATTTCCTTCTTTTTTATGAATCCTTTGAGAACGTTTTTTTTTTTTCTTTCAAATATCGTTTATCATCTGCTCCCAAATTCTCATATGTTTTTTTTTCCATTAATATTTTGATGATTTTTTCCTTTTTTTTTGTTTTTGTAGTGAAAATTTTCTAATTTAAAAATTTTTTTCGAATTTTTATTTTCACTTTGCGATTTAAAAAAAAAAAAAAGGATTCTCTTTGTCACAATTTTGTTCTCGTTTAAAAAACACATACAAAAACAAAAAAAATGTTTTTTTTTTTAGCTTCCAAAGTTAAAATGAAAAGTTGGTCGTAATTATTTTTACACTTGTCATGGGGTTGTTTAAATAAAATAAGAACAAAAAAAAAAAATTAAAAATTAAAAGGAAATTTGAATCCTTTTTTTTTTCTTCTTTTTTTTGTGTGTGTAAATAATGAGAAAGAATTGAAATGTAAAACCGGAAGGTATAGAGGGAGAATATTTTTGATTATAATTAAAAAAGAAAAGTCAGAAATAGAAGAGAAAAAAAAAAACAATAAACGGATAACTGAAAAAAGGAAAGAAAGAAGAAGAAGAAAAAACAAAAAAAAAAAAAAGGTTAGAAAAAGTTTATTTGAGTTTAATTTGATTTTATAATTGCGAATACTTTTTTTTTTTGTTTTTATTTGTTTTTTTTTTTTCCTTTTGTCGTCATTTTCACTTTTTTAAAGTTTTTTTTTTCTTTCTTTTCCATTTTTTGGAAAATTATTATTTTTTGATTAGAAAATTATGATTAACTTTTGAAAAGTTTTGAATACAAAGTTAAGATAATAAAAAAGAATAAAATAATGTAAATGTCAATACGACAAGGATAATTAAAAAATGTCAAAAATTAATTTAAAATAATTTGCGTTTCATTTTTTTCTAGGAAAAAAAAAAAAAAGTTACACGTAACTATGTGAGGGGTTTTATGATTTCTGGTTCATCTTTTTGAACACACTTTCATCATATTTTAATGACTTTATTTGAAAAACAATAGCTTTGTGATCTGAACAGGAAAAGTTTAAAAAAAGTGGGGAGTGGGGGAGGTGTGGTGGTAATATATGTACATTGAACATTTTTGAAGTTTAGTTTTGAAATTAGGAGAAAAAAAAACAACGATACAAGTTATTTAGAGGATCTTTTAAAGGATATATTTTTTTTAATCTTTATGTTTGTTCTTAGAGGTGAGGTGTTAAGGTTAATTTCTTCGAAGATGTTATCGTCAAGATTTCTGTACAAAAGAAAGTATGTAAAATATATGTTGAAAAAATTTGAATGTGGTCAGAAATTAGTTTTTCTTTCATCTGAAAGCTTACCTTGTGACTCACAACTGCTAAAAAAATAACATAAAAAAACTGAACAGATTTTTTTTTAATGAATCTGGTGTAGGTTTTGAGATTCAAAATAATTTTTTTTTTTTTGAGTGGGCATGACCATATGACAGTTCAAATTCAAGACGGAATCTCCTTTGAGTGGGTTCTTTAACTGCATTTAAATGGATCTCTTAAAAGTCGTTTACGTATTTGGTAGGTCATGTTTTCCAATATATTTATACAATTTCAAAAGATATCAAATTTCCATGATGGTAAATTTTTTTTTTATTTAAATTAATTTCAATCGCAATACAGCGCACAAATCCCAAAATTTTTTTATTTCTTTCTAAAAGTGAAAAAAAAAGAAAAATTTAAAACAAGGGTCATTTATTTATTTTTAAAAAGATTTTTTTTTTTCTACAAAGAGGTCATCATTTAAAACACAAATGATTCCGTTAGATATTCCAAAAAGATATTGTTGTTGTATCTTAAAGAATAAAAGCATTTTTACCAAATTTTTAATTTCTTACATATTCTGAATTCCTTAAAAATTCAACATTTTGACAGATCGATCATGTTTTTAATATTTTTTCATTCTTTTTTTTTTTTTTTTTGATAAAATAATGATCTGTATTTTTGTGGTATATTTAAGATGTAGTATCTTCCATACAAAAAAAAAAAATATATATATATATCCAATTCCAATGATGATTTGGCAAAAACTAGAAACATTTTTTTTTTGTGGGTTCTGTAAAACAAAAAATTAAATAAAAAAATGTATGATATATTTTTTTTTTCTCATTGTGTGTAATTGTAATCGATAATATGTTTCACCAAGTACAAAAAAAAAAAATCCAAGTTAAAAAAATGTTTATTATTTTTGTTTTTTTTTTCTTGTTTCTTTTCATTCTTTTCATTCAAACTGCCATCAGGCACATCATCCACAAAAAAAAAATGATATGATGATGACGGTTTATTAGAGATTCGATGACGAGAGATGGACCGTATCTCGTCATTATCATCATCATCATCAACAACAGGAATCTATCATTAAAAGCTTTTGTTTTTTACCGAAAAAAAAAAAAAAACAGATACAAGGAATGAAAAAATTTGTAGATACATACATACTTTTTTTTTTTCCTTTTCGACAAAAATAAAAAAAAAAAAAAAAACTTTTTGACATTTGATCAAGACAAGCTAAAAGGAGTTGTGTTTTTTTTTTTCTGTTCTTCTCTTGGTACGAAAATTTTAATTTTTAATGTGCGCTCGTAATGCTTTTTTTTCATATTTCATTTGAATTTCTGTTTTTTTTTTCTGCTGAAATCTTAACTTGATATTTTGTTGTTGTTGTTGTTGTTGTTTTTGTTTCATTTGTAATATGTTTAACCAATTTTCTGATAACAGATCGATAAATCGATTTTCATTTTAAGTATCAGATATTTATATTGAAACATTTTATTTGATCTTAAGATCTTTATGCTTTTTTTTTTTTTTGTTTTTTTTTGTTTTTACAATTTAATCGAATGAAAACGATGCGATCAAATAAAAAATAAAAATAAAACGTTTATACCTTTGCACCGAAAGTATCTATAATACATTCGATTTGATGTTTAGTTTTATATGATTGTATTTTTTTGTTTTTTTTGTTTAAGAAAAGTTTAAAATGTCAAGAATTATAAGTTAAAGTCGCGGTATTTTATTTGATCGTGACGTTAAATATGCGAGCACAAACCAATATTTCAGATATTTAGATACTTTGAAGAACGAAGAAAAAAAAAAAAAAGAAAAACAGATTTTTATTTTAAATGAAAAAAAAAAATAAATAAATAAATAAATTGTAATGATCTGAGAGAGTGTGCATAAGAGTATCTAATAAAATTTTATGTAAAAGTTATATTTCATATTTAAAATAGTTGTGGCGGTTTTTTTTTTTTTTTTAAAGTATGAATTTTGTGAAAATAAAAATTTTAAGATGAAAGGTCAATAAGAAGAAAATTATGATGATGATAATGATGATTATTATGGGAAATTTTTACTGAATATGAGAATTTATTTTGTATTTTTTTTTTCGTTTTTATTTTTCTGTGATGGAAGGTAGAATTTTTCTTGATGATGAACTGTCTGTGGTCATTGATCATGGAATGATTTTGAAAATTGAGCAACTGTCAAATTGTTATTTTGATTGATTTTGAAATTAAATTTGTTAAAGGGGGAGGGGGGGGGGGGGGTGTGTGTTGGTATGAAAAATGAGCAATATGATGATAATATTAAACAATGGATTGATAATGAAAGTTTTTTTTTTCAGATGTAATCTTTAAATTGAATTCATGTCTGCTCTAGTTTTTGTTTATTTGGCATTTCATTTCTTCAAATCATGTACTGAGAGAATATTCAATTGAGAAAGTGAAAGATAATTTGAATTCAAAGTTAAGTTGAAATTCGCGATATACGTTCAGAAGGGTTTGACCCGAACAAAGCACTATAGCAACAAAGAAATTTGTGCACTAATTTCACATTTGAATCTTTCAAGTACATATATCTTATATTTTTTTCTTTTTCCTGTTATTATTTATCTTAAAGAAACATTGTAAAGGTAAATTATTTGTTTATCAATCTCTCTTTTTTTTTTTTTTTTTTAATTTACAGTTAACGCCAACACTAATTTAGTAATAAAGCTGAAAAACAAAAAACATACACAAACTCAAAAAACTAAAAAAAAATATAAAAAAAGACCAAAAAAATCTTAATGTGTCATCATAATTCGCATTCATCTTTCTTATGTCCTTGCGGTACCATGTAAATCATAAATTTACCAGTATTTTACTCGTAAAAGATATTTTATCTGAACCGCGAATCATCTTCATCATCATCATAGTACGTTTTTTTTTTTAACGTTCACTTAGAAAAAAAAAAAAGAAGTGAGTAGCGTCGGTGGCGGCATTCGATTAAGTATATGACGTTTTTTTTTTTTTTTTGGTTTTGTTTTTAATGTGTAGCACGAGGGCATAGTGCATCCATCCTCCTCCATTGGAGTCCCCATAATATTGCATATCGTATATTTACAATCTTTTTTTTTTTTTTTTTTTCATAATATAAATGCTGGTCTTTAACATACAAATGTATCTTAACATACGTGTGTTATATATATAAAAAAAAAAATATCTATAAATATTGATAATAAAATTTTTCTTTCTTAGCTATTTCAACGATTTTATTCAATTTTATAATTTACGTACGTGCATCATGAAGAGGATTTTCTTACCTTTGGTTTAATAATACTTTATGGATTTTTGCTGTTGTTGTTGTCGTAGATACTTTAAACTACACATGATTATTCTATATAGTTTTTTTTTTGCTTTTTTTTTTTTCCTCCTAAAGTATATTTTGCATGCATCTTTTTATGTGCAATTTTCCACGCTTTCATCATGATCTGTGTTCCATTGTTAGACTAAGGTTCTGTTGTTGTTGTTGCTATTGTTGCAGCAGCATATGATGATGATGATGATGATGCTGATTTTTCTTTTATAGTACAATATAGATATACAGTTATAGCAATGTAACATTAGTATCTTTTTGTGTGCATTATTATTTTATGATGGCGTTTATATGAGATGACCTTTTGAGCTAACTGAGCCAGTAGTTGCGGCTTATCAAATTGTCATCAGGCGTAATAAAATGTGCGTAATATGGATTATTATTATTATTATTACAATTGTATACAATCGAGTATTTTATATATCTATGTATGTTCATATATAATACAAAAGAAAGGTGATATATGAATGAATGAATAAAGAAAAAAACAAAGTATCTATTGAAGTCATGTACATGAATTTATATTTATTTAGTTAATTTTTTTTTTTTTTTGACATGAATTTGAAAATTTTAATTGAAGGCTTGTTAGGTGAGAATTTAAAATGTGTTTTTTTTTTTTTTTCTTAATTCATGAAAAATGTGAAATTTAAAGGTATAGAAAAAAAAAAAACAAAAATTAAAGTGTGAAAAAAGGTTTCATGATCTGAATTTTATTTCATTGTTAATTATTGTGGTTTTTGTTTTGCTTCCTTTTTTAAAAATTTTTTTTTTTTAAAATTGACACACAAAAAGAATTCCTATTTTATTTTTTAAATATTTTGTTGTTGTTGTTTTTGTTGTCCTTTCTAAGATAAAATAACATACATAATTCCAATCATACCATCAATAAAATTGTATCTTTTATTATTCTGAAATAAAATCGCTCAATCCAAAATATTATTTGAGATACATCATACACTAACTTCAAAAGGATATGTGCACTGTTGAAGATTGGCTATACGATGATGATGATGACGATGATGCCATTTTTGAAAATTGATGCAATTGATGAAAAATTCAATGTACCATGTACTGTCATACCATACATCACCGTTTTTTATTTTTTTATTTAGTCGTATATTTAATTTATGTAACAGAAAAATGTTACCAGTAATTCTTTCTTCACAGAGAGGTGCAATTATGTGATATCCCAAAAAAAAAAAAGTGAAGTGAAGCGAAAAAAAAAAAAATAAAATAAAATTGAACGTTTAGCACTTTTCTGTAATATAGCAGAAAAATTATAAGAAAGCTTAAAAATTCTCTTGAATATGTTCATGTTTCTTATTTTTTTGTTCTCCAGAAATCCAGAAATAAAAATTGACATCATCTAAAGAAGATTATTATTATTATTATTTTTTATTTATTTATTTATTTTTTGTTTGTTGAAATAACGACGATAGATAGAAGATGGATGGATGGAATGGATTGGAATTTGTATGCAATCACTTGCGCGCCAATAATCTCACACCTCAAAAATACCAATGCGTGTGCAATGTATCCTAAAAAAATAAAAAAGAAAAATAAAAACGGTGTTATTTTATTTTTTTTTTTGTTTTCTGAAATTCTTTTAAATCATCATCAAAAGTATAAACAGGAACAATATCAATCTAGTAGCATAGCAGTTTAGTATAAACATTTTGCTCATCAGATATCGAAAAAAAAATCCTTATAATTCAGAAATGTTTTACTTTTAGTTTGATATGTATTTTGTTGCATCCTTATATATTCTTTTCCTCTATCTTGGGAGTTTTTTTTTTTTTTTTCTTTTTTCTTTTGATATTTTTATTTTACATAATTCGTACCGCCAAATCGTATCATCATCACACCTTTTTCATATACTTAATAATACTCACTTGTTATTCTGGTCATTTATTCAGTTCTTCACACAAAATTGTGAACATTGTGTGTTTATTCTTTTTGACTTTTTTTGTTTTTTTTTTTTACCTTATGGTTGATTTTTGTGTCATCAAAAAGGTAAAATAGGTGTGAGGTTGAGATCAGAAAAAATTAAAAAAAAAAAAATATATAGAACACATATGAACGCATGATAAAGATGATGATGATCATTGTGATGATGATGATCACAGGACCAGAAGCAAAGTATAACGGGCAACAAAACAGTAAAGTCGGAAAATAACAAAAGTTTTGCATTTTTGTTTGTTTTTTGTTTTATTAAATTGACCACAGGTCGTTTTAATATATGTATAACACAAAACTGGTGTTACTGATTGCAAAAAAAAAAAAAATAAAATAAAAAAAAAAATTCAATGCACAAAATTCTTTTGTTACTGTTAACGCGAAATTTATAAAAGAGGTGTCGGTGGTGGTGGTGGTGGTGGTAGATTGGTGTTGGCGGCCCGCGTGCCATTTAACAAAAGTTCTATCATATAGATACTGTTGATTATTATTTGTTTAACAAAAAAAAAAATGAGAAAAAGGAAAATTTACAATAAAACTTATCTACATAATACGAAAAAAGCACACCTTTTTGTAAGTAAAATCATCTTGTACAGTTACACTGTTTTAATGTTATTTACCTGGATGCTAGACGACAGAAGCTACAAGAACTTATGGTTGAAAGGTGATAACAACTAAACACCATCAGAATGCTGAGGCTAAAAGTGATGATGGGGCCCTCTATATACAATTATATTATATATAGGATGTGTGCATACGGTGTATATATTTTTTTTTTTTGTAGTTAAAAATAAGTAGCAATTTTGTGTCTTATTTGTGCTTGATTTTCAATGTCTATTTTTTCTTTGTATTTTTGTATCTATATACGCAAAAAGATAAATTTCTTAAGGTACTGCTGATGCTGTTGCTGCTATACTATTGATTGTTGTTGTTGTTGTTGTTGTTTTTGTTCTTTAACCTATTGCTTGTGTCTGTTTGACACTTTGGAATTTTTAAAATAAAACAACAAAATGCAATGACAACTGCATGTTATGTATATTTGTAGAGATGTTTTCTATATTATAATGCTATTGCCGCACTTATATCGTCCTTTTACAGATTATTATAAAAGGAAAAAAGGAAGAAAAACTTAATCGAAAAAAAACAATATTTGTTTTTTTTTTTTCAACTAAAAAGCCGGCTATATTGAATGGTATCATCACATTATTAACCAAACACAAATAAAAATAAGACAAAAATTAAAGATATGTATATACTTTTGTTTTACATTTTTCTTCTTCTTCTTTTTTTATTTTTTTTTTAATTTTTCTTTGAAAAGGTGCAAAAGGTACCACAGTAACATCACACATAAGAAATTCAACGCGATTTTAAAATACTTTGAATGGTGTGAAAACAATAAGTTTTTAATGGAAATATCTTCACGTGTGTAATATGTTATTTTATTGAATGGAATTATTTTTTGTTGTTGTTGTTTTTTTTCAAAAAGACACCATTAAGATACATAGCAATAATATAGCAAAATATTCTTAAAATAAAACACTAAAGAAAATTTTTAGTTTAAAAAAAAAAAAATACATAGATAGAAAAAGTGGTAACGAACAATTTTAGGTCGAATATTTTTGTATGAATTGCATAAAATGTATACAAGATCAAATTTTTTTTTGTTTTTTTTTCTTCTTCTTTTTTTTTTACCTATTTGTGTGCACACAAGATTTTAAACGTATATAAAACAATAATAATCTAGCAAATAAGCTTTATGTACCACATTGAAAAAAAAAATTGAATTAAGGTAAAATAACAGCTTAGCTTAAAGTTACAATAACAAAAACATTATTTCTTATGATGATGCACATGCACATTACACATTTTGCGCACATACATATATTTTTTCATCATTGATATTCAGGGCGGCAAAATTATTTTGCATGTATGTAAGAATATAAGTGTACATATAAAAAAAGACTAAAAGGATTAAAAGGCGAATAACAAGAACGAGAGAAGAAAAAAGAAAAATGTATATTGACAGGATCTATTGAAATTGATCCAAAAAGAAGAAAAAAAAAAGTGAATTGCATAACAATTGATAAAAATCTACATTTTAGAATTCGTGTTAAATTTAAATTTGCATTTATTGTTTGTATCTATACAATGCATATATACAATATATTATACAAAAAGGATAATTATGTATGTACACAGGTGTATATATTGTTTGCAAGTTACTTATGAGCAAATGATACTACACTATAAGTAAGTATATACATAACTACACTCTACCAATCAATTATATATTGCTTTTTCCTTTCTTATTTCCGTTTTTTTTTTTCATTTTATTTCTCATTTTCTCTCCCTTCCCATTTTCCACCACCCTCACATTCTTGTTTTTGTTGTTGTTGTTGTTGTTGTTGTTGTTGTTGTTGTTTTAAGAACAATCATTTTCGCATTCTGTTGTTTTTTTTTTCTTTTTTTTACATAGTGAAAAATAATATACTTTGTGCTGAATTGAAATTGAAATTGTATAAATTGCATTTAAATAAATTTGAAAAAAAAAAAAAAAAAAAAAAAAGTGTATGCATCCATAAATCGTATGTCATCTAGATTATATGTATGTATGAATATTTAATAAATGCTTACATGAAATTGAACAGAGAACAAAAACAAAACGAACAAAAAAAAAAAAAAAAAACATAGACGTTCGCACAAATGGTCTGAATATCCTTTTGTTATATGAAAATACATATCTTGGAAAATTTGTTTTTTTTTTTCTTTTGTTTTTTTGTTTTGTATTTAAAATAAAAATGGTGTGAATTCATGTTTGAACATATGTTCAACATAAAACATATTCATTCCTTATAAATATTAAAAAAGTAAAGTTTGTTATTGAATCAAAAAGTACACACATTTTTATTGGATTTTATTTTTATTTATTATTTTTTTTTTTTGTAACAAAATCGGATTTCGGCATCAGTTTTCGAAATACAAGAGAGAAAAAAAAAATTAAACAGTGTAAACGAGATTGTGCATATTACACTACAATTTCAATTCAATGTAATCCAATCCAAAAGATACAATATAGATTCTAAAAAAAAAAAAAATAAATAAAAATAAAGATGAAATAAGATGCGAATGCGTTTTTAAAGAACTCTCTAGTCATCGATTTATATAAAATTTCTTTGATTTTTTTACAAACTTTATATTGTTCACACCAAGGTATTTTTTTTTTTTTATTATACAAAAATTTAAAATAAATAAATGCAATGTACTGCATCGGCACAATAACCACAATTCTATATATATATTTAACCCTTTTTCTTTATTTTTATTTTATTTTTTTTATTTATTTATTTATTTTTTTTTTTTTTGGTTTGTGAATGATATTTATTCTGAAATGCCGCATTTGTTGCTATTTCAAGTAGCATCTTTTTTTTTTTTACGAATTATAAAACAGTAGCAACTACAACATTCTCTACAACGAACATATTATTGTTTTTTTTTTTCTCTCCATTAAACAACAAAAAAGAAAGCTAGCCGCATTCGAATAGAATATCTATACAGTGTGTATGCGTGTGTATCAGAATTTATACAACACCTCTATCCTGTCATCATCAATATTGAACGATAGACATTATTATATTGTGTACCTGTGAATATATATACTTATCGATATCGACCCAACAAGCAAAAAAAAAAAAATCCTTACCAATTGACACCACGAAAACAATGGAATCACACCTCGTATCTTAGCATGTTTTCCAATTTTTATTATTTTTTTTTTATAAATGAAAAAAAAAAAAAAAAATAAAGCTTACAATCGACACAGAATCAAATTGTCGTACCCCAAATAACATTATTCTGGTTGCATTTAATAAAATGTTATTATGTTCTTGTGTTGTTCTTATTAAAAAAAAATAAAAAAAAAATACAACAAAAAAGATACAAATAACGAACAGTATCAGTAAAAAAGTTCAAAGAAAAAAAAAACATTAATATAAAAGGCATATAACAAACAAATCGTATAATTTTGATATAAAAAAGATATACCCCAAAAAAGATGCTCCAGAAATCAAATAACAACAACAAAAACAATCTAAAAAAGCACACACACAGTAAAAAAAAAAAAAAAATAAGAATTTTTAATGGAATGATGTTTAACGTACCTAAAAATTGTAAGAAATTTAAATGGAATCTTTTTTTTTCTTTTTGTTTTTTGTTTTTTTTTTTTTTGAAAATGAGAATAAGAGACACAAATTATTTTAAATACTTTTTCAATGAGTTCAAGACCTTAGTTAGAAAAAATACTTTAAATTTCGACAACTTTAACAAAAAAAAGAAAAATGAAAGAAAAAAAAAATCAGAAAGACACGAAAATAAAACCAGGAGAAAAAAAGTATTTTTTAATTAAGTAATTTCAGATAAAGTACATAATTTGAGAAATTTTTGTCTTGAATTGGATTGAAATTTGGTGATTTTCGATAAAATGTGATTATTTGTGTGTGTGTGTGTGTTTACTCAATTTTGTAAAGGTGGTCTAAAAATTCTTAGTATTCTTGTGTGCTTACAATGTATTCCTTTGGGGAAATTTAAAAAGAAATGTAAGGAATTTAAGTCCTCTAACTAAATGAATGTTTTCTGGTGGGAACCACATGAATTTTATTGTCTTCTGGAATTAATTTTTATGTGTATTACAATTGGGTTTTTTCAATTGAAAGCAAAGTAAGAAGAAATCGTTTTTATTGATACTTCTCAACCTTTCCAAAAGGATTGTGTGGGACCTAAGCTACAGGTTACCAAAGCAAACATGATAGAAACGCGTGGAATGATGTCCACAGAAGGTAATTACAAATCCTGTCATAGCTACAGCGGCAACATCGGCTTTGCAGTTGGCAACATCATTTAGGGGATCACATTTACTCAGTAAATTAAAAAAATCCCAAGAAAGGGTCGGAAAATCTACGCAAACTGCAGGGTAAAGGTACTTGAGTAGATGATGAAATTTTGTACTTTGAAGATCTAATTTTTTTATATTTGTCCAAAACATCTCTTCATTGAAAATACATAGAAGAAAAAACAAAAAGAAGGGTGGGATATTCAAAAATTCCTAAAACCAACATTTTCCTTAAGAAAACATCAATCAGTAATAGAAAAAGCCAATAAAATTTTAGATTACATAAAACAGACACAAAACATCCTTGATAATCGTCTGTCTGTATGTCCTTTTTTCTGATTCAAATTCCAATTTTATGAAATTACGTCTTTCAAAAAAAAAAAAAACAAATAACTACATTGAAAGAAAAATTGTTACCTAATGACGAACATATTCAAAATTCTTATATCCTGAATCACTTTTCAAATGAACATTTTCGATAGAAAATTGGTTTTTATAAGAAAAGAAAAAAAGGACATGCAAATGTACAATAAAAATATACTGAAAATGTTTATTTTACGATTTTTTTTTTGTATAAAAATCATACAAGGAAAATTGTGAAAAAAAAGTTTTTATTTTTTGAGTTTTTTTTCTTTTTCTTGTGATAACAAACAGGACATGTGTCACATATAAAAAATCAAATGCATGCATGAGTATTAGTATTTTGAATTTAAGAAAAAAAAAAGAAAGAAAAAAAAAAACAAAATAATTCGTTTTAGCCTGGAAAATTTATTTTATTCTACGTCAAGAACGTGATGAGATTCACGTACAGAAAAAAAAACTCCTGTTCCAAAAGTTTTATTTTTATTTTGATTATCAGAAAATTTAGACCACGTGCAGACCGTTATGAAATAAAAAAAAAAAAAAAGGATAACTGTATAACAAATAAATTAAAGAAGAGAAAAAGAAATGAAAATGTGATAGGAAATTCGAAAATATTGTGTGATGAAAATGCAACATAAAAGATAAGAAAAAAGGATACAGAAAAAAAAAGAACAGTAGAAAAATATTACGCTTTACGATACATAGTATACATCCTGCAGGATATATTTATGTGTACATGTATGAATATTAGAATATAAACTTTACGTGTGAGATTAAGCTTTTGATTATCTAAAATCAAATATAAATATTTGTTGTTGTTGATTCAATAACAGTCTAGTGGATTTGCATAGTATTTATTTACGCAATTTCTTATCCTTTTAAAATAGGCTTATTCGATGAACATGAAAAATAAGAAGAGAAGTGAAAAAAAAAAGATGATACATCTATGAAGTAAAAAAGTTCAAAAGATGAAATCATTGAACTCAAATAAAGGCAGAAAGAAATTTAAGGATTTTGTGCTTGGAATAAAATTTAAAGAAATTCGAAAGTACAATATTTCAATTGAGGATTTAGAAAAAAAAATGTAGAGTGAAAGTACAATGAACCTTTTTTTAAAATGTTTAGATACTTTTAAAGGGTTATGTTTCGGTTATCCTTATCATGTGATTCAGAAGCTATTACAACGCAAAGAAAATAAAAAAATCAAAAATCATTGCATATTTGTAGCATACTTTTAGGAGATAACATAATTTTATTTTTGCGAATTTTTAAGTGAATTTGGCCTGTTTTGTTTTAAATACAGAATCGATGTCTTCCTTAGCAATATTTAAATGTTTGTGTTCTTAGGACATTAATACTTTTTAAACTTCTGCTTTATTTCTTTCTACAAATTTGTTTATTCTCTTGGGTAAGTTTGTTACTTTTCAAACATTTAAATTTAATTATGTCTGGGAATTAGACTCAACTTTGCGTGGGAAATTTCTAATCTTCAACTTTAACAAAAAAAAAAAAAAACAAATGAAAGTAAAAATGAATTTTTCATTTGACGATCATTAAATTTAAACAGACTAACTAATTGCTTTACATTTCACCTGTATTTTATGTTTTAATAATTTTTAAATATTCCCAGACCACAAAATGGCATATATTTTGAAAGAAAAAAAAAATATATTAAAGGTTTGTAAATTGATTATCATCACGTATGTACTCTTTGTATTTTGTTTTTTGTTTCGTTTTATTTTTTTTTTTTTCGATCATTGAACAAACGTACGTTATTTTAGAGTGTATAGAGTCATTTTAAGTTTTGGTTTGCCTGTAACTTATTTAAGCGCCTGTTCTCTATCCTTGTGAAAGTAAAAAAAAAATAATAAAAAGCAATTTTTCGATTTGAAAAAAAAAAAAATATCAATCACGACATTTTTCATATTGCACAAAGTTTATGAATGATATTGTGGTTTTTTGTTGTTGTTTTTTTTTTTTATTTGTGAATTATAATATGAATGTCAAAATTTTAAATTCAAATTTGGCGCCATATCAGTTATAAAAACTGGAAATTAAAAAAAAAAAAAAATTAAATTTACATTTACGCTGATAAAAATTTTTCATACATAAAATTTTAATAGAAAATACAAAAGATATTCTTCTAAAAAAAAAAATCTTTTTTGTTTCTGTGAAAATCAAATTCATCACGATTTAAATATCTCTGATATATCAGTAAAAAAAAAACAAAAAAAAAAATCTCATCACACTTTATTTAAAATAATTTTCAGTATTCATTTTAAAACTTGATATGTATATACCTAAATCCTTTACAGTTATTAAATACAATAATGCATTCATGGATGTGTGTAAGTATATACAAGATATTATGTCTCAATGGAATAAAATATATCTGTTATTCTATAGTAATGGATGTAATACACTTTAGATAGATTAATGTCATCAAAATGATAGCCAATTTGTAATTCTCTTATTTTATTCAACAAAAATGAAAAAAATAAAAAAAGATATGAATTGAAAGTGTGTGTGTAGTATCTATGATGCTTTATATTTTAATATCATTTAGTTAAGTGTATTATATTTGATTTTGATATGATGATGATGTTGATGGATTCAAAATGGATAAAATTTTTAAAATAGTATCTATGTATTTATATAAATAGATACGACTATTATTATTATCCATAAAGCACTGAAAGTATCCACTTTATATATGTTTTTATATAATTGTGCATTATTGGATTTTATGTTATATTGCTTATGCATGCATGTAAATTATATATGTATATACTTAATTTCATTTAAATCTTATTTTATAATAAAATTGCAATTTATAATGTTACATAGTTGAACAGAGGATGTTCAGTAAAATAAAGAGATTAAGTGATCTTTTAAAAAAGATCAGCAACAGCTCAAATTCAAGGGTTCGATGAATTTAGTGCGATCTAGTGTAATGATCTCGTACGAATAGAGCCTTAGTTCTGTAAAAAATTTCTTTGTTGTTCCTCCACTAACAAGAACAGTTGAAAATTTTGCTAAGGTCTCATTCTCATCTAAACGTTCTATGTTCAAAGTTTCCAAATTCATTTGTTTGTTCTGCATGTTTGTCACAAGATGTAGGATATTTGTATATTATTTCTTTCAAAAATATTTTATTTTCTGATGTTAAACCGGTAAAAGATAGGTGGGTTACTTACTACTGGCCTTACACTAATCTTTTTTTCCGAAATTTTTATAGCCGAAATTGAGCCAGGTACTCAAGTTAGTAGAGCACGAATTTACGAATTATGATTTTGTTTTTTTCTTCTAAAATTCTGTAGTAAACGTATCTTATTCGAGTTAAATTTTTCATTATCCTTTTCATAAAATTCATACCCTGTATTTAAAAATTTATATACATATCTGTCTATACATATAATTAAATTACCTATTATACATATATTCTGACATTTTCATTCAAAAATGTGAATTAAATTTTCAGCACTACCACAAAATATTCAATAGTTGAAAATCTAAAATCTAAAAAAAGTGATTTTTTGAATCTCTTAATATTTGCCATTTTGAATGGATACTAACTATAAATACTTTATATTACAAGTGCATAAATTACACATACGTGTATACTATTGCAATTATATCCAATCCATCAGCATCTGTTGCTGCATTTAAATAAACAAACAAAAAAAAATCTCTATAGATTTTTGAATACACATATTATTAAATTGGTATCCATCAGATGAGACCTATGTAAAAGTTATATGTCATCTGTAAATGAATGTCATGTCATTTCATCATCATTGTCAGATTGTTCATGCCAGATGATGATGGTACAGTTTGTTTTTTTAAAATATCTGTTATGTATAATATATACTTTGAATATGTACATATGTATGTATTATATATGGCAGATATTTCATTTTCTATTGTTGTAATTGTTGAATAATTAAGATATAAATATTACCAATATCTATTGAAGTGTGTGAACTACTTATGTGATAATATGTACAGTATATATACCTTTTGATTTAATTTCAGTTGTTACTTATTAATCCTCTGTGGTTTAATTGTAAATTTGTATCTTTTTTTTTTGTCTTAAATTTCCAAACAATCTTCTAAATAATTTTAGATACTTACTCTTGTTCTTTTTGTTTTTAAAAATATTTAAAATAGTTAACATAATCATCATGAATTGTAATTGTTGTCGTCTTGAAGTAATCATCATCATCATCATTATCATGATCATCGTCTTCAATTGTTAATGATATGATAAATCAGAGATATTTTAAATGAGTTAAAATAAATAAAAATTACATAATTTTCTCTTCAAAATGAAGTTTTATTTTTTTTTAACCATCATTTAAATGAATATAAATATCATTGTAGGATTTTTGTTGCACTTTTTTTTTTCCCTACATATTGTATAGATATACATATGTGTACACATACTTAATTATGTACATATGAAAATGAACATCAAGGCATATATAGTTAAATGTAAAAATGTATCTATCCAATAAAAAATGATATTTTTCATATACACATTCGAGTTTACATGTTATGATGATATTTTGTGATGAAGAGGATTATTCATTCGCGATGTAAAATTTTTTTTTTGATATACTTTGTAGTTATAGATATATTTGCTAGTACATGTGTGTGTAAATTTGTATATGTGTGAATAGAAGAAAAATGTAATTAATCCTCGCGCAATCAAAATAATATATTGCATGTGTTTTATAAATGCTGCTGTTATAATGTAGGTAGTTTTCGTATAAAAAATATCTTTTCATACGTACATAGATATATAATTATGTACTTACATATATGCATATACATACATACATAGACTCAAAGATACTTATATGCAGAATTTATTAACTATATTAAATACAATAATTATAATATATATGATAAAAGATACTCGAATACTATAAAACCGTTAAAGAGGCGCCGTGTTTATGTTTAAAAAGACCTTATAAACAACAACAACACAACAACAAAAAAGTATCTAGAAACAAAAAAAAACAAAAAAAGTTATCTGTATGACAGTGACACACGTTCACTTTAATTCGCCAATAAATTACGTAAAAATAGTTTCAAAAAAAAAAAAAAACGGACGAGTTTATGTTGTATATGATATAAGTATCTAAATAGTTTGTAACAATATTTTCAGCCAGTTTAAAATATATCTAAAAATTTCTGTGTATCTTTTTGGTTTATTTCTATTTATTTACTTACTTACTTAGTTTTTATTAGTTAGTTTGTAAAATAGATACTATATACTATTTAAAATATAGTTATATAGATACTTTTTGTATTTGTATATGTGTAACTATACTATATATACTATTTATCTATATTATGCGCTTGCATATATGCAAATACAAGAAAAAACAAACCATAGAGTGATCAATGAATTTGTTGTTAAATATATGGTCAGTATTTTGTATTAATTTCGTAATGTGACACCTTTTTGGCCATTAATTATCATGATGTCGGTCTTTAATGTACAATGTATCTCTATATAATATACTCTCTATATAATTATGTATTATACAAAACAAAACAAAAAACAGTATCTAAAATCCATATATGTATGTATGTACTCATACAATAAATGTTAGTTTATAATGATTAAAGGCTGAGTGTGTAACTAGATAATGAATGAACCTTTATATTATAAATACAATACTTTACTCATTCTCAATTATTAACTATATTTGTAAAGATACATGTTCACTTCTTGTATATTTTGAATTTGAAAACAATGACCAAACTTAATACTTTATAAGATCTTATATTATGTGTTACTTATTAAAATCATATAATAATCGCAGTAAAACAATACACGATAGAATAAATAATCGATTTGTTTACAAGAACAGTCAATTAGACAATAATAATAATAATAATTGATAATTGAGAAATTTAAAAATTAAAATATAATTGAAAATTTAATTTTATTTGATGAAGCAGGAAAAAAAAAAAAAAAAAAAACTAAAGTGTCATAATGCGGTGACTAAAGAGGTGATAGATAATTGTTTGTATTCTTCATATCAAATCAAATTATATTGATGATGTTGACAGTCATTAAAAATTAAAAGTAAAAAGCCTTATGATTTATAAATGAAGGATACAAAGTGTTTGATGTTTGTAATTATCATCAATATTTTAGTTTTAATTGATAAAAGTTTTTAAAGTATAGGGTGGTAATAATGAGACGATTAGAAGTTACGGGAATGATACTTGTGAAAAAAGGCAGACATTTTACTAATTTTGTCTCTGGAAAATTGAAAAAAAAAATGGATTTGAAAAACAATAAAAAAACAATGAACAAATTTAGTTAATAAAAAATTAAAGTACAGGATAACTCAATAAATCTTATTACTTTACTTGCAGTAAGGAAAAAAATAGAATTTCTTCCTTTTTCTTATTCCTAGTCACAACATTACGACATGAGCTTGGGCTTTTCCGCAAGTTAAATTTGCGTTCCAAGATCATTTTTTTTTTTCATATAGAATTTAAATTTTAAAAATAAGCCCAGAAGGTCATAAAGGAGACCAAAGAAAGAGAAATTAAAATCGTTTTTATGTCCTTTCTTTTTTGCCACAGAGCTAAAGTCTACATGATTTTTTATTTTTTATTTTTTTTTTAGATTTTCATACTACTTACTTACATACGTACAATGACCTTATTTCTCAATTCTATTTCGTGTCTACAAAGTTTATTTTTCAAATCCGAAAAAAAAAGTAATTCAATTTACCTTTGTTTTGTTTTTCAATTATCCATTTCTCATTATTTGCTGATGAATCAGAATGATCTATTATATTGCCTTCAAGAAAAAACACACCTCCTCCTCCTTCTATAACAAAAAAAAAGCACTCTTTCACGTATCTTATCATCATAAGTTTTCGCTTTTTCGAAACAAAACAGCAAAAAAACAAAAAAACATGAATTCTTGATTGATTTTATAGAATTACTCCTGCAAAACAATCTTTTACTTAATTTAATTGCTAGCTTTTAGGTATATATGTATACTTTATGATCTGCGGAAAGACAAAACAAAAAAAAAAAATAGTATCTATGATAATTTAGATGTTTTTACATAATAATGTAATAAACAGAGCTCTAATATTAATTTTCAGCACTTTTATAGAGAAAAATAAAAAAAAAAAAACTTATAACACTTTTTACGTTTTATGTATGGCCGATAGCAATGTTACGTTTACGTTATTTCATATATATTTTTTTTCTCCTTTAATCGCGCTTAAGTACTTACCTACTGCTTAACTATTAATTTTAGCAATCATTTGATGATAATGTCCAACAGTTGTATCTGTACTTTATTGTGTGTTATATCTATTTTCTGCAGGAACGAAAAAAAAAAAATCAGCTTTAAGAAAAATTTTTTTCCTTTAAATTTTTATTGAATAAATAATAGCTAAGCGCACAATAAAGAACGAAAGCAAAAAAAAAAATAATAATAATAAAATAAAGAAAAATAGGAATTTTAATTTTCTAAGTTAAATTAGATTGTACTGTGTGCACAGTATGTGTGCAATATGCATTCAAGACTCAAATGCGATGAAAGATATGAGAAAATATACTTTGACAGCTAAAAAAACCAATAAATAAGTAAAATAGATGTTGTTTAGTGGTTTTTTTTTCAAAGGGGGAAAAAACAACAGAACGTTGAATAAGTAAGTAGCAGCTTAAGCGTTTATTGTAAAGCACAAACTGCACAATAGCTGAAGAAAGATATTTAAAATAGTCACAGTGTGGTGTATCGATTATTATACCACTTTTATACGAACTTAGATATATCCTTTGAGATGTTAAATCTGCCTATGGCAGCAACAGTAAATATAGTAAGTAGCCAACAGCTGAGAGGAAAAAAAAAACGCTTCATATAAAATTATTCTTTGTGATGGACGATGTAATATACTTACCACAAAAACTGGGGGAAAAATTGCAAAAAAAAAAAAAAAATCTTGGAAATTTTTGTAATACTAACAGAAGTTGTTTTTTTTTTTGTATGTTAAAACCGCTCTTGATCCAGTTGATGATGGTACAAAAAAAAAAAAACGAAAAAAAAAATTTTTTTTCTTGTGTATTTTTTTTTTTTTCAAAATTATATCGCCGTCATGCCACCTTGACTACTTAAATCGCTGCTACAGTGAGCTGTTAAATTTATGGGAAGCGCACCTTTAACAAGATTTGCATCGATAACAATTAAATACACTTTGAAAATTTATTTATTCATTTATTTATTAGAAGAGTGTGTTTGTGTGTGTATGTGTGTTTTAATAAAAGGTACTTTACGTTTGTGGATAATTGCAATGGGGTATTTAAGATACACGAGGCGCAGTCAATTAAATTAAAAGTTCGCGTATTAAATAAGAGGGAATCGTGTTAAAAACCTTGAGGATAAATTTATTTGTTTATTTTCTGATTGAATATCTGTTTTTTTTTATTTGTGTGTATTTTGACCAATAAACAAAAACAAGAAAAATTGTTGTAAAAATTGTAAGGATTAAAAAATCAATTTACTTGGAAAGATAAGAAAATTGTGGGAGAAAAAAAGACAATTAAAAATCAACGGTGTTGTAATTCTTTTGTTGCTTTCAAATTATGTAGGTACATATAAGAAATGGCGTAACATGAAGGGTTTTTTTAAGTATTTGTTATCAGACTAAATTAATCTTAGTTGTAGGAAACGAAAACAAAACAAAAACTTGAAAAAAATATTTAATATACCATAAAAGGATTTTTTTTTTTTTTGCATTAATAAAAGCTTTCACTTTCGACTGAAACATTTTTTTTTTGCTATTCTTTCATTTAAATTTTCAATTTTTTCATGTATGAAAACCGAAGAAAAAAAAAAACCGCCCCGTGCTAGGACTCATATGTTATCATTAAAATGTTATAAAAAACTTCCGGATTTGTGTCTGTGTGTAAAATTAAAGGGAAATAAATTTTTTTTTTCTTGAATGAGTAAAAACAAAAAAGCTTTTTTTTTTTTTTTGGTAATAACACATAAAAGAATATTGTTTTTCATACAAATGACACATTAAAATTTGACACAAAAAACTGACAAAAAATGAAAGGACGATGATGATGATGAAAGGACTTAAAATGCGTTTAACAATCAAATGAATGTGAATGAGTGATAACATGTTATCAAAATTTTCATCATATATAGCTAAAAGAAGATATGTATGTGTGTTGTACAAGTTTCTCAGTAGCATTTTAACAGATTTTATTGAGTTTTAAATGTTTTAAAATTTGTTGTAAAATCCACATTAATCCACTACACACACATACATATACTCACATACACAATATATATGATATCTGATGATATATCCCACCCAGATGGGATACCTTTTTTAATTTGATTGTATCCTTTTTTTTTTATACTTTTTTAGAGTTCCTTTTTTAGAGTTCCCTTTTTTTTTTTCTCTTGTATAATAAAAAGCTAGCTTTTATAAGTTGTCACCACGAACAGCGTCATATCTTAAATGAATTTTGAAATGTTAGTTAAATTTTCAAACTAAAAAGGACTCTAAAAACCATCCATTTAAAATGACATTATATCATGGGATTTTAGTCAAGTATGTATGTATCTTTGTACATATATACTCTAGTTTAAGTACTTGTATTTAAGTGTATGTGAACTATGTATATAGATACATACATACATACATGTGTACGTACGTGTACACTACTTTTATAGTTGAAAGTTTATGACATTGATGAGTTTTATGATGATATAAAATATGTGGGTGGTTAAATATTCTTGTTGTTGCGGTACTTTGTTGTTTTTTGTTTTTTCTTCTTCAACAATTTAAATTTATCTTGCTTTAACTATGAAAATTTTAAAATGGAAAATCTATTTAAAACATAGTGTAAATTCATGAACAAGTTTGAAGTAAGTAAGAAGATGTAAAAGGGAATTTTAGAAAAAAAAAAAAAAAATACGAAAAACAAAAATTTAAATTACAAATAAAATGTTTTTCAGTGGTAAAATTGTTGTGTGTGTGTGTGTGTGTGTGTTTGTATTTTAAAGATGCATTTACATAAGAGTATATTATATTTAGCAGATATTAGATATAATATAGATTTTATATACATTTTACATGAAAGGGGTGTTTTTTTTTTTTTTTTTTGCATCTTTTATATTGCATGTAAAGAGAAAGAGTTTAAGTACACACATACATACAGCAGATAACTATTATCATCAAGAAAGTTTTATTGTACTTAAATATTTATTTTATTTAATTTTTCATTAGTTTTTTGCTGTTTGTTTTACCCCTTCTTCTTCTTGTACTGAAGGAGCTAAATAAACATAGAGATACTTAATATACTTTTTTATTTTTTATTTTTTTTTTTGTTAAATAAAAAAAGTAGCTTTTTAGTGTAAATTTAATGATATCATGGTAAAATTTTCGATAAGAGAAGATATAAAATTAAAGATAATGATAAAATGGTGAATGTGTGGTATATATTTAGTTTTATATTTTCATTTTGGTTTTTGTATTTTTATGCTATTTCAAATATTTATCATTTAAAATTGAATCATTATTACTGAATTTACTTAACTATTTAAGTAGTAGATATTTCTTAATTATGGTATCTTTTCTTATATATATATAAATGTTCATAGTTACCATAATTTCATTTTTTGTTTTATTTTCGTAATTTCAATTTAAAATTTATAATCATAAATTGTGGAAAAAAAAAAATTAGTTGAGATATTGTAATTGAACTGATATATTTTTTTAAGTTAAAGATACTTTTTTTTTTTTTTGTTTATACATAGATTGATGTCATTAAACAGTTTCTTCTGATATTAGTTTGACTGATGGTAAACTTATTTTTTAAACTTTTTTTTTTCTCATTACTTTCTATTGTTTCACATAAGTTTTCATGTTACAAAATTTTTCTACATTATCACACAATTGAATCTTTTTCATGTGTACAAAAAAAAAAAAAAGATACGATTATCTTTTTTCTGTTATTGTTTTTTTTTTTTCCTTAATTTAACGTTTTTATGATCATTTTTGTGACTAATGTTATGTCCATTTATTTGAAAAAACAAAACAAAAAAAAAAAACAACAAAAAATGGAACTGAACTAATCGATCACTTGGAGTTGTCATTGTTTTTGAAGAATGAGAAAAAAAAAATCTATAATAAAAAATCCTTTATTTGTAAAAAAAAGAAACAAAAAAAAAGTATATATCATCTTTCTGTAAGTTGTATCTGTCCTTTGTTTGTGTATCTTTTTTAACTTTTTTTTTTTGATACGTATGTATATTTTTAACTAAAAACTCGTGTATCTCTCAGGTGATATTTGTATATGTATATAATACATCAAAGTTCATAGATTTTACTTTATTATAGGGAGGAGGACTATGAATTAAAACAGAAAAAAATAAAAATAAAATAAAATGAAAAATCAATCTTTTTTTTTTTGTGTATTTTATGATAGTTTTGTTGTTAAATCGAAACAACATACTTTTGTTTTTTTTAATATGTATTATAAACTTAAAATCCACATACGGAAATTAAATTATACATACATATATACATATATGTTGTTCATATAAAGTTTTATCAAACCTACATTGTTTTTAAATGGTTTATTTTTTTTTTTTTAAATATATTGTTTTTATTTTGTTTGCCGTTAGTTAAATCCCTATTGCAATCAATTTTTCGTTTTATTGCAATAATACGTATAAAAACCAACACATATTTCACAAATCATGTGAAAATAATACGCGCCTTCATGTAATATACCTTATATAATTCTTTTGAGAAAATAAAATAACGAATATGAAACAATTTTTTTTTTTTTTTTGATTTAAAAATAATATAAGGTGATTCAAAAAAACAAAAAGTATTACTTGTGAATCCTTAAGGATTTCAAAAGTAGAAAGTTTATACTTGAAAATTTAGTCCTTTTTGAATCTATACTGGAGACTTATATAGATTGACTGCATAATGTTGTGAAAGAGCACTTATTTATTGATTAGTTCTCTAAATCTACTGAAATTCACAGACCCAGTATACCATTTCTGTAGAACTCATTTTTTTTTTTTTAAATGTCAAAGTAATTCACAAACTATTCTCGACTGATATTGTATTTTATTTCACCCTGTTCTATACCTGTTGAATGATCCCTATAAATTTAAAACAAAACAAAAAAACAATAAAAAAAAAAAAAGTCAATATTATACTTATATGAATCAAAAAATATATTATTTTTCTTATTTTTTATATGATCTCTCCTCTATTCCATCATAATGTTGATCTTATTTTTCTTAGCATAAACTCTTAACTCATGTTTTAATATTAGACAAACATATCAAGAGGTCACATAAATTAAGACATGTTTATTTGTTGATTTTTATTTATATGATTTTAGATATAAAATATCATTAAAATGAAAAATAAAATTCACCCAATACCGCCTTTATCATAATCATTAGAATATTATTTTGCCTTTTTTGTTCTTTTTTGTCGATTAAAATGAAACAAAAAAAAAAAAAACAAATGATTTAAATCTCAGATATACCTATATATTTTTTTGAAATAAGATACTTTAATAAGTGATGTATAAGTTTGAAGACGGTTGAGGTGGTGGTGGGTGAAAAAATGAACTGAACACAAATGCAAAACACTTTATGATATTAAATTGATTTTAAAATAAATACAAAAAAAAAAAAAATTATCTTACAATTGATTTGAAAAAAAAAATAAAAAAATAAAAAAAGATAGCAGAGTTCTAATAAAATTCAAATAAAAAAAAAAATCAATCCAATTCTAAAATGAATTACTTTTTGCCAACAATATTTTCTCATTGTATAGAGTATTTTTTGAGTATGAAATTTTAGTTTGAAAAAAAAAAAATAAATAAAAATTTCAAAAGATGAATTTATAGCTCACATGTATGTATCTATTCATAACATAACTGTTCTGTTACTTATAGAAATTGTGTATAAGATTTTTTCTTTTTAAAATAAATATCAAGAAAATTCAAGATATTATATTAGTTAAGCAAAAAAAAAGCGGTCAAAATATACGATAATATTGAAAATATTATACACAGAAAACATAACAAAATAATGTCATCGGTCATAGGTGAAAAATTTTATTGCAAAAAAAAAAAAAAAAAATCAAATAAAAGAGAAAACAAAAATATTATAAAAATAAAAAAAATTCATGCAAATAAAAATAATTTTGTGATTCATTGAAATTGTTTGTAAATATATTTTATATCATAAATGTACACATGTATAGTATGTATGTATGTTCGTATGTTGTCTTGACATATGAAAAATAATTTTTTTTTATTTTTTTTTTGTGTTGAAACGATAAAAAATTTTATTGAAAAATAAAATATACATGGAATCAAATGCATTTTTTCATAATGTTTTTTCTGTTCAAGCATTGAATAATAAAAAATAATGTTTTTTTCAATTTTTATGACGTGTATTATCATATTGAATGCTTTTGGAAAATTTATTTAATTTTGAAAATTTTGAAAAATTATGAACAAATTTTGAAAATTCAACAATTGTAAGAACTATTTATTGTGGGTGGGTTGATTCCTATATCAAATTCAAAAATACAATGTTGTAATCATGTTTTAAAATTCAGTTGTTCAAATATTAAAATTTAATCTTTTTTGTAGTTTTAGAATTTATTTTTCAGTTAAGAATCTTTTTTTTTTTTTTTCAAAAATTTTGCATCGTTTTATTTTTGCAAAGCACATCCATTCAAACAGTGTGTGAAAATACACGTATTTATGTATGATTGAAAAGAAAGTAAATAAGAAATTACAAAAAAAAAAAAAAAAGGAATGGAAACAAGTTATTTATCCTTATTCTTCATTAAATATTCGTGTACAAAAAAAAAAAAAACAAAGTATCTGTAAATGCTTACAAAATATACATTAAATTTGAATATTCATTCGATTTATTCATACAAATAATGCAATGGATAATGGAATGATAAATTGCAATTCACAAATACATTTATCCGATTCCTTGCTTTTTTTCGATTTTTGGGTCAAACAATTTTTTGCTTAGAAATGAGTTGACTGGGTATCCTTTCTTTTTTTAAATTCTGAAAACGCTTACACTTTCAAAAAAAAAAAAACCAATGATTTTTCACAAATAATTGAAAAATGTCACATAATTTTCCAATTTTCAATTTCAGTCTCAGTCGTTTTTTTTTTTTTTTCATTTTTTTTTTATTTTTATTTTTCCACATTGAAACAAATTTCATTATTATTTAGTTAGTTTTCTTCTTTTGTTTGAGTACGTGTATTGAATTTATTCGAAAAGTGTTAGTAAGGAGAAAAAATTAAAGAAAAAAGTTGCTGAACGATGTTGAAAAAAACAAAAAATTGTATTTAATCGAACATTGGAAAAATTTATCTTTTATGCAATAGAGAAATTAGCAAAAAAAAAAAAAAAAAGGATAAAGATGCATCAAGATATTGAAAATCCATCCGTAATAAAGAAATTTCGTCATTCTCATCAATTTTGTTGTCACTTGTTTCGTTTTTTTTTATTCAGGTGAAAAGGCTCAACATTCTTTTTTGTTTTTGTTCAGATACAAATTTTTTCTCTAAGATACAAGATTTTTTTTTTTTTTTTTTTTTTTTTTTTGGAAAATTTGTTTAAATAGACGCATCCTCTTTTAACAGGTTGTGTTTTGTTGCCGTATTATTTATCATCATAAGGAAGTTTCAAATTTATACATACATTAAAAAAATGTATCTGAAAATGTATCTAATATGTATAAAAGAAAATTTTTACATACGTTTTACGTTTTTTCAATTTAATCAAAAAAAAAAAAAAACATTATTATTTAATATGATACAACGTATATCCTTTTGGCAAATTTATCTATACTGTATTCCTTCTGAATTGATTGAATTTACAGTATATAATCGAATTCTATATATAAACGAATTTTATTTTTGCTTCCTTTATCAAAGTAGTGTTTTATATGTGTTTGTGTGTGTGTTTGCACTGCTGTAAAGCATATAAAAGTATGATGTTTGATATCTATCACTTTTTGTTTTTTTTTGTTTATTCAAAATGTGTATTATTGATATAATATGTACGTATGTATATTTATGTACGCTATGTAGTGTGTTTTGTGTGATATTATGGAACATAGTATCCTGTTTCGATGAAAAATATGTAATATGTTGTTTGTTGTTGGGGATGTAGGATACAAAATGAATGTGAAATTTTGGCTTTATTCTTGCAGATTCTATGTAGTTCAAAGAATGTGTGCCAAAAAAAAAAAGTATTAAAAATCGATTTATCGGTAAAAAAAAAAAAAGGACATGTTTAATGGAAAATTATATAAGTAAATACAAGGTGTCATTAGTCCTGTTGTTGTACTTAACTGAAAAAAAGTTTTGGTAATTTAAATTTTGTTTTTAATTTCGAATTCTCAAGAAATTCTTCAGCGCCATAGCTCACTGTGAAGCATCGTTTCGTCAATCATTCGTTTCCATGCCATTCTACCAGTCTGCCTTAAGCCATTTACTCGTGTAATTTCAAATTTGCATCTTCTTTAGATCCTCACTCAGTCATCTTTCTTTTAGTCTGAATTCAAGGAAATTATTTTGAATTTGAGAATTTACAGACATCATTTTTTGTTGTTCTTGTGAAAATAAAGTAAAATCCTTTATTTTATTTTTTTTGTTGTTGTTTAAAATCTAATTAATAAAATTAAACGGTATTCATTTTAATTATTTTTTTGTGCTTCTTAAAAGAATTTATTTACACAATAAATTTATACATGCATGTGTGCTTTTCGTATGTGTGTGATTATTTTATGAAGTACACATATTTGTTTTTTTCTTTTTCTTATTATTTTCTGAATTCTTTTCTGCTCATTATTTTCTTCTTTTCTTTGATTCAATTATTTACTTGAAGAAACAGACAAAACCCCCCCCCCCCCTCTTATAGTACACACATTGTTTAACGATGATATTGTGTCAATGGATCTTAATTCAAAGTAAATTAATGTAAACATTTATTAAAATTCAGAAAATGTGCTTATGAACGTGTAAAAAAAAAAACAATCTAATTTTTGTTTTTCTGCCTCTTTAGATACTTGAAAGGAAAGTAAAAAAAAAAAAAATAGGGATGATATTATTTATTAAATTTTTATCCTTAAAAAAAAAAAAAAAATTACCAAGAATCCTGTGATATGGGAAAGAAGGTTGTGTCAGATTTAATTACACAATTTGTTTTTTTTCTTGTGTTCAAAAGGTTAAAAGCATTTTTTAAAATTTTATTTTGAAAAATTTACGAAAATTTTCTTTGACAATGAAAATGCTCACATACATACATATGTACATACAACTGAATTATATTCTCGAAGGATAATTATAAAGACTTTTAATTGATTTCATGGTAACAATGATTGAATTAAAATTAAATTTGTTTGTTAATTAAAAAAAAAATATTTTACTTGAAAAATGAAATTTTAGTCCTTCAGAGTTTTAATGAATGATTTTTTTTTTTTGTCATTTAATTTTTTTTTTCTAATTTGTTTTTTTTTTTATTGTCTATTTACAGGCCTATGAATTATCAACATTAACTGGTACACAAGTGATGTTATTAGTTGCATCTGAAACTGGTCATGTTTATACATTTGCAACACGTAAATTACAACCAATGATAACATCTGAAGCTGGTAAACAATTAATACAAACATGTTTAAATTCACCAGATCCACCAACTGGTGGTGGTAGTGCTGGTGGTGGTGATCAACGTATGTCAGCAACTGGATTTGAAGAAACTGAATTAAGTTATAATATTGCTGATGAGGATTCAAAAGTAAGACAATTAATTTATAGTCATGGTCATCATGGGCATGCTCATTTAGGTCATCCACAAGCTACCGGTCATTATGGTTTAGAACAAAGTTTAATACAATCACCATATACTGGTGGTCAAGCATCACCATTATCACAAGCTGCATATGCAACTGGACCACCACATGGTGGACATACACATCATACACATGTTCCCCATCCACATTCAACACATATGAGTCATGCGCATGCGCAACGGTAGCTTTTCATTTAAAAAATAAATTTTATTATCGAAAAATTTTTCATTTGATTTTTCTTTGTGTTTTCTTTTTTTTTTTTTTTCTTTCCAAATTTCTTTTTTTTTTTTCTAGCTTTTTGGAAGCTAAAAAAAAAATAAGAAATTATGACGAGAAAAAAAAAAAATTGTGGATTTTCTTTTACGTATTTTTTTCTTTCATTTTTCCACAAAAAATACATAATACTTTTTACATACTTTGAGCTTGTCACATTCAAAATTAAGTTAAAGCTTGTGGATGGCGTTATATATAATAGATTTTTCTTCTCTCTCTCTTTTTTTTTTTTTTTTTGATTTTGAATTTCTACGAGAAATTGTATATCGAAAAAAAAACTTTTTTAAATCAATTTTAATTTTACTTAATTTTTTCCTTAATTTTAAAAAAGCAAGTTTCAGTAAAATCTCAGCTGTACGTTTTTTCTTTTGTATTTTTTGTTCATTTTAATTTTTTTTTTTTTATATAAAGACTATAAAACTAGTCAATTGAAATGTGCCATAAACGAATTAAAACAAACAAAAATGATTTAATTTATTCAAAAAAAAAAAAATCATTTTTTTAAGTACTCAAATGTTGATTTTTTTTTTTTTTGATTTTTTCGAAATCATTTTTAAGTGAGCGAAATCATAAAATTTGAATTAAATCTAATTGAATTTTTTTTTCCCATTATGAATCAATGCAATTGAATCCTTTTTTCTTTATTCAAAATTTAATTTTTCAATGCATCGTTTTTTTTTGTTTTTTGTTTTCAATGAACAATGAATTTAAAAAATAATAAATCAATTTTTCTGTTGAATGATCATCTCACATTTTTTATTCTATTTTTTTTTTTTTTTTTTTTGTAAAAATTTTATATTATTCTCCAATTATTTATCTACAAAAACAAAAATCAAATGAATAATTGAAAAAAAAAGTAACAACATTTATAAATAATATTCGGCGATTAAATACAGAAAATCCTTTTTTTTTTTAAATTCAATTTTCAATTTAAAATAGATTATCCTGGATTTTATTTTTTGAAAAAAAAAAAAAATCATTTTTTTTATTTGTTTGTAGAGAATTTTTCATGTTCGTCGATAGAAAAAAAAAACGAATTTATGAAATGATTTTGTTTGTTTTTTGAAATGTTCGCTAAAAAAAAAATGATAGTTTTCCCGTAAACAAAAAAAAAAAAAGAGGAGAAAGAAGAGATAACAAAAAACAATAATTAAATATTTGAACTGAGGATTTTCGAAGACGTTTTTTTTTTTAAAAAGAAATTAAAATTCAACTTAAATTTTGGCTTCTGTTTTTATTCAGAAAAATGTAGAACAATCGATTAATGCGAAAAAAAAAAAAATTAAATTAAAAAGTGTTATCCTTTTGATTGCTTGAGACTATTAACAGATTTGATGGAGATCTTAAGTACCAAAAGTCTTAAGTATGTACTTTCTTTTTTTTTATTTGTTTTTTTTTGTATTCTTTTCTCTCAAACTTTTTCGGTAATTTCCCAATAAATATATCTTTCTCCGAAAAATTTTACTGAAACTTGATTGATTAGAAAAAAAATTTGGAAAAAAAAAAACGAATTTCGAAAAAAAAAATTAAATGAGCGTGTCCTGTTTGTTTGTGGGATTTTTTTTTTTTTTTGTTTTAAATATATCATAAAATTTATTTTATACTATTTTTGTTTGTTTTGTTGTTTTTTTTTTGTGTGTGTTCTTAGTTTTTAGTAAAAGTAGTTTTGTCTTTTGTAGTTTGTAGTTAAAAAAAAAAAAACAGAAAATAGAAAAAAAAAATACACATATAATATGACAAAAAAAAAAAAAAAATTCAAGATTTTCTTAAGTAGTATCATTTTTTTTAATTATTATTATTTTTTTTTTTTTCTGTATCACATAGCATACATTTATATATATATATATAAAAATGAAAATATATTTTGTAGAATACATAAAATAATATATTTACACGAAAAAAATAAAAATAAAATAGAATTTCTTGTTTATCTCATTTTTTTGTGATTTTGTGTTATATGTTTTTTTTTTTTAAAAATTTTTTTTAAATTATTTTTTACAATTTTTAGAAAAAGAAAATATGATTTTCTGTTTATAGTTTTGTTTTTAATTTTATTTTAAAGATATTTTAAATTTCAATTTCAAAATTTTGTATTTTTTTTAAATGTGTGTGTACAGTTAATAAATATAGCTTTTATTTTTTAGAAGAAAAAAATTGAATTTTTGTTAAAAGAAAGTTTTTAAAGTAATAAAAATAAAATAAGTAGCGTTTTTAAAAACTCAAGAATGCAATTATGATGCGAGAGGCAGTATAAATGATTTTGAAAGTCTTTATGTGCTAAATTTTGTATCATGATTGCATCACTGCATTTTTGAAAATACCCAGACTTAAATAAATCGAGTGCCAAATCGATCTTTTCAAAATGCAAAGCGGTATATAAACCCAATGCATGTGATTTTCAAGTCATTAAGATGACATAAAGTGTTCAGTCATTATCTATCTTCACTTCTACTTTTTACACAAATTAAAAATCGACACGTAAAGTAAAAAAAAGAAAGAACTAGTCAAAAGGAATAAAGCATAAAAAGAATAGGAAGTGAATCAATCGTCTGTTTCAAAAATTTTTTACTGAAAAACTTCATTAATTTTGAAATTGCTTCAGTAAGTAACAAAATAACAGTATAAATTAAAACTTGGAAAAAATCGGTCAATGTGGTACTTTAAGAAAAAATTTTGGGTTGATTTGAACGAAAAAATGTCGTTCCTTTTGAAGGTCCTTTGCCTGTTTTAAACGTTTAATGAACATAATAAAATCAAGGAAAAAATACACAACACAATTCTTGTGTTTAGAATCAGTCAATTCAGTGATTGAAGTTTTTTTTTTTTCATTTCTTGACTGTTTCGTGAATTTTTTGCTTATAATAGTAAAACTCGGTGCTCTTCAATGAAAAGTTTGATTTGGCACATGAAGTTAACTAAAAATTATTTTAGTAACACAGAAACTTTAAGAATTAATATTTTTCTAAAATCTAAATTTTGTACACAGTTTTGTGTTTTTTACAAATTTTCTTAAATTCAATTTTTTTTTTTTAATATAAAAAAATAAGTGATTTTTACGTTTTTTTTTTTCTGTTAAACAGAAAATCATTTTCTTTCTTTCATTAAAAAAAAAAAGAAAAAGTAATTTATAAATTGAATTTTTTATTTAATATTTTTTAGTTGTAAAAGTTTTATTTTTTTTTAATCTCGAAAAAAAAAAACAAAAAATTTTAGTGTATAAAATAAAGCACACAAGGATGTATACAAAAGGATATATAAATATATAAATATATAAATATAAAAATTTTTTTTTAAAAAATAAAAAAAATAAAAAAAATAAGTGATTTTGTTGCAATATTAAAAGAAGGCTCAAAAGCATATTAAGTTAAGTAAAAAAAAAAAAATAATATTTAAAAACAAAAAAAAATTAAATTTAATTTAAATAAAAAAAAAAATTAAAAAAAATTAATTTAAAAATAAATTTAAAACAAAGAGATTTTTTATAAAAAAATGACGGTAGGAAAAATTATATTTAATATATTTTAATTTTTTATTTAAACAGAAAAATTTCAAAAATACAAAAAAAAAAAAAAAAAAGACATTATTATTAAAAAGACATTTATTTTTTAAGGATTAGAAAATATGATAATAGGCTAGAAATCATAATTAAAAAAAAAAAAAAAAAAAAATAAGTAAATAAAAAAACACAATATTTTTTTTTTCTTGTTAACAACATTTTTAATATATAATGCATGAAAGATAAAATTGTAAAATTTATATATCATCGTTTTTTTTTTCATTTTTTATTATTTTAAAAAAAAAAAAAATTATTTTCTTAGATTTAAGAATTTAGTTTAAAAATTTTTTTTAATTTTTCAATATTTTCATATTGAAAAAAATTTTCTTCTTTTGCAATATTCTTTTACTTTTTTCGCATTTTTTGATTTTCAATTTCACAGAATTTTAATTGAAAATCAATCGAAAATTATATGTTATCTTTTTTGTTCTTTATTCTAAAGCAATATAAGAATGAGAAAGAGAGCATGAGATTTTCGAGTGATACATAAACTTGAAACTTATGGAAAAATTTCGTTTGATTGAGAACTTTTTGGGTTTGTTCTTGAGTTTTTCGAAGAGGTTTTCTTTTTTTTTTTGTTGAATTAAGTGATTTTTTTGATTGTTTCCAATTTTTTTTTAGGGTGATAAAGAGAATTTGTATCTCATGTATTAAGGTCTTTGATGGTTTATTCGAGTATTCTGAAAAATGGCTTTTTTTTTGTGTGGTGAGTTTAATTGTCAAAATTTCATTTATGCATGTGAAACAAAAATGAAACAAAATTTTCTTTTTCCAAAAAATTTTTTCTTTGGGGTCCATTATATTTTGGCCTACCAAAGTATAAATATTCGTTCATATCGAGAAATAATATTCAGGTTGGAATTTCAAAAAAATTTTGAAAAATTTGCAATTAATAAATAGAAATTTGGTGAAATCGCCTACATTTCATTTGAAGTTTTTAGGCTATGCAAAATATTTTAAAGTGTCATCTTTATAGATAAAGTACCGTTTTATTGTGTAGGTTGATCTACTTCCTTTTCCTTTCTATAAAAAAAAATAATAATAAAAATAAGAAACACCTATATTATTGTTGATTAATTTTTATTTATAATCTTGTCTTTGTTTAAAAAAATTACTTTTTACCATTTATGAAATTATGAAATTGAGGCATTGAACTTTTACCGTGCATTTTATGGAAATTGCAAAAAATAATGATGAGTCATTTGTTGTTGCAATTCTGTTTTAATTTCGCAACAGAAAACAAAAATTTCTTTTTTTTAAACTTTTTAGATAAAGTGTATTTTTTTTTAAAAAAAACTAATATTTGAGGGGGTGGTTAAGCTACTTATTTTTTCTATTTTTGCAAAATCGATGTGGATTTTGTAAAAAAAAAAAAAGAAAAAAAGAAATTAATAAATTGATCCGTTTTAATGTTGTCTAACTAAAAATGGTCATTATTTAGGTATTAAATTTAAAGAAAAGAAAAAAAAAAAACTTGAAGAAAAAAGAAATGAAGATGAATAGAACAAAAATGATGATACAATAAAATCTGAACCAGAAAAAAATAAAAAACAATTTTTGTTGTTTTGTATACACTCACCCACCTCTTAATCGATAGTTCACAGTTGATGATGATAATGATGACTTCATGGTCACTTAAATTAACATTTTTTCAAATTTTTTCATAATAAATAATTTATAAAAAATTTTAATAATGCACAAAAAAGGACGACAACAAAACAAAAAATTTTATTTTTTTTTTTTGATAATTTCCTTCTTCCTTCCGATAATAATAATGATGATTTAATTATATATTCTTCACCCTGGGATATTCAAAGGCCCCGACAGTTTATTTATACGTCGTCACCTTAAATATCCCCTGGCTATGAATTTTTTTTTGTTTGTTTGTTCAATTGTCTGCTTGCTTGTTTGTTTGTTTTTCTTTAAATATATTTTTTTTTGTGCATTTAATTCACTTTTTTTTTTTTTTTTAGAAATTTGATTAAAAAAATAACGAAATAAATTTAATATCCTTTAAATTTCCTCTTATATTTCAATTTTTTTTTGTGCTCATAAATAAAAACAAAATATATTATGTATTTGTTTTTGTTGTTGTTTACTTGTGTTCTACATTTTGTTTTTTTTGTTTTTTTTTTTTTGTTTTTTTGTTTAACGTATTGATTTTTCTTCCATATTTTTTTTTTTATTTAATTTAAAATTTTAATTAAATTCACTTAAAATATATTAAATTTAAATAAATTTTCACATATTTCTCATTTACATTATGTGTATTTTTTTTTTCTCTTTTCCCATACATAAACACATGAACGTAACGTTTTTCATATACATATGTATGTACACAAATAAAATTTATAATTACTTTTGTGATGTATGGTAAAAAAAAATATATACATGTGTATATGCACATAAAAATTTAATCTAGTAGGTTTTACTTGTATGAAATTTAAAATTAAATTACATTCAAAACAAAAAAAAAAAAGGATATTTTGTAAAATTCTGAATAAATTTTATTTTAACTCTATCATCTCATACACATTTTGTTTTTCGAACTTTTTCATATTATTTTCCATTCGATAATGGTTTTTGTGGTTTGTCGTTGATTCTATGTTAAATAAGGTACTCTATTCAGTGTGTAACCTTTGAATTACACGAGGTCCCTAATGTGATTATTTTGAAGAAAATCAATGTGTAGAACATTATGTCGACACGTTTTGTATAAATTATTGCTGAAAAATTCATTTCAAGAGAATGGATATTTGCCAGGATAATGAATTCTTCTCCTAAGTGATAAAGTTTTCTTCTATAAATCGAATACTGAATAATTTGAGTTTGAAATTTCGATTTAATTTTCATAAATTCATAACTCTGTTATATTTACTTTTCCTGTTAGATCCTTGTAATACTAAGGTTATGATATGTATTACATGTTAAATGTATTTAAAATGATATTAAACCTTTTTGTATACAACAATTACATGTTTAATGTTCAAGATTACAAATGTGAAATATTGTGGTATACATATGTGTACTTACCCATTTGTGTAATTGATATTTTTTCTACATCAGATGATATTTTAGTTGAAAATATTTGCATTATATGTAAACAGTAGATTATGTTTAAAAAAAAAAAAAAAAAAAAACGAGAGTAAAATAACAAAAAGGAAAAAGTTTTTTTTTTAAAAAAAAAACAATATTTGTTGTTTTTTCAATGATTTGTTAAATTTTTAACCTGTCATGTTCCATATTTTTCACATATGAAAGATAAATTTTCGTGTATGTTTACATAAAAATAATATAAAATTTAATTTACATTGAATGAGAGAAAATAATAGAAAGATAAAAGTAGAAGATAAAGTAGAAGAAGAAGAAGAAAAAACCATGATAATAATGATTAAATGAATTTTCCTTTTATTATTAATCCACATAAATTAAATTATAGTCCTTTTTTTTTTTTCTTATCTTTTTTTGTTTGAATTTTGTGAAATACATAATTGAATTTAGTGATGTGTTCATTTGTGAAAATGTAGGTTGTTTTTCTTTTTGTTTTTGAAAATTTAATAAAATTCTAAGAGGAACGTGGAAATAATGAAAAAGTTGTTAATTTAGGATTTGCATTAAAGAACTTTAGATTCGTGGAAAATTTCAATTTTCACATGGAAACTTAATTTTTTCTTCTTTTATGGGTGTTGCACCCTTTTTTCTCTCTCTAAACAATTAGATGTTCGACTGTTTTCTTCGTTTTTTTTTTTGGTTAATTTTTGATTGGGTTGTCAATATTTCGAATTTTATTTTCGAAATTAGTTTCAGTACAATGAAAGTGTTTCTGTTGTCATATTGAGAAAAGAGATAAAATTATCTCGCATTGATTTTTTGAAAACTGTTGTTTTTTAAATTTCGAAATTAGGTCGAAAAAAGGTTTTCCAGAATAATGCAGTGTGTTTTTTTTTAAATCACAATTTTTCGAAATATATGTCATGAACTATTTTATTTTTTTAACTATGCAACAATAATCGACATAAAAAATTGCCATTTTCGAAAAAAGGATTTGCCCTTATATAACAACAAGATTTTTTTTATCTGTCTCCTGTAAGAAGTGGGGTGCTGAAAAAAACCTAAGAATTGGTCGTTTGTGGTCAAATAGTAGTTAATAGATGATTTTGAAAATTTTCGAAAATTCGAAAATTGTACAGCCAATTTTTCTACAGCTATTTCATGAAAAGTATGTTATCAATTTTTCATTTTTACTTGTTTTTTTATTTTTTTCTTTGACTATTGTGAATGTAAATTTTTTGGAAAGGATTCTTGTCTTCTTCTTCTTCAATTAAGTGATTTGCTTTATCGATTAAAATTTATCAGTCTTGTAATTCAAATTTCAAATTAAAATTTTTTACTTACTTTGTTTTGTTTATTTTCTCCTTGATCGTGATCCTCTTTTTCCTTATTTAAAATTACGGTCAAAAAATTTTCTACAAAATTTTTTTTTTATTTCCGTTATTCTACACGATATTCACCTCATATAAATTACATACCTGTTTTGTTTTTTTCTTTATTTTTATGTACATATTGTATTTCTCAGAAAATTACCTAAATTTAGAAAGTTGTACGGTATTCCATTCATCAATTTTTATACTTAACTTTTAGACTTGTTTGCATTCAGTATTTTTTTTTATTTAATCATTTTTCTTATTTAAATTTACGAAACAACGAGAAAAAGATAAATGTGGTGGTGAAACGTAATAATAATCGAAATATCAAAAACAAAAAACGGCGCCCGCCTACTCTTTATTTTTAATTTTTTAAATAAACCTCAATTTTTTCAAGCTTAATATATATTTTTTTTTTAAATGTTTTTAATTGCAAACAATTCAACTGAACATTTTGACTGTACTATTTTGCCACGCTTACGTCACTTACGCGTGCTGCTGCTGCTGCTTTATTCATTTACCATAAAAGTCCAATTTATATATTCTTATTAGTATATTATTTAAAAATACACCGGTATATTACAGGTAGATAAATGCAAATATAGAGTTAATTTTAAAATGTGCTTTTAATGAATAAAAAAAAAAGTTGACGACATAACAACAACAACAACAACAAAAAGAATGATTAAGATCGCGTAAATTGAAGTTTTTTTTTTCTTCTTAATAAATTACTGCAGCATTCGTTTTAAAGTTTAACTATTATTAAGTTGAGTCAGTAAAGATACTTTAAATGTATCTTTTCATTTGAAATTTTCAACATTCAGACCAGTTTACTTCTAAAGAAAAAAAAAATTACCATTTTAAAAATAAAAAAAATTCAAACTTTTTTTTTTGTTTATCTGATTTCATGCAAAAGCTCAAAAACAATTTTTGTTTGTTTGCTTTTTATTTTTATTTTTTTTTGGTTGCTGTTATTTTCTGAACAATCTCCTCCATCACCAGCAGCAATAATTCACTTTCAAGACATCATGTACCGCATCTTTGTACACTGTTGAAAAAAAAAAAAATGTAAAAGTTCAAGTGCGTAGGTGCCAGAAACCACAAATTATGATGTAGGACCGGAAGCAAGAAAAATACATTTATGTAGCATATACGATGGTCGATGATGATGATGATGATGATGAACTGATGTAAGCCATCGGGTATATCTTTTTTATGTTCTCTCTGTTACATGTGTGCTGTTTTAAATTTTATCGAAA
Organism: Bombylius discolor; assembly: GCA_939192795.1. Lineage (NCBI taxonomy): Eukaryota > Metazoa > Arthropoda > Insecta > Diptera > Bombyliidae > Bombylius > Bombylius discolor. Next base: position 3,281,878 of record OW584242.1, read on the forward strand.
GATACTTACCTACGAAAAAAACAGAAAATTGTTTTTGCTTTCTGTTTTTCTACATTATATGAATGAACAGATGATGATGACGATGCTATGGATACAGCATAATGATGATGATGATGACGATGATGCAATATATGTAATGCAATTTCCATTTCAGTAAATTATTTTACAATTTACATGTATCATTTCTCTCCACATTCATTGTACCTGGCTGTAAACTAAAAAAAAACACAAACAAACAAAAAAATTACACAAAAACAGTAAAACAGTAACAAAAAAACAAAAAAAAAGCAAAATTGGTATTTAAATTTTGAGGTTATGTTATTTTAGTTTGAGAAGGCGGCCAATATATATTTTTTTTACGTTTGTTACGTGTTTTAACGTGGTACATACCAACAACAATATCAACGGATGAGATTGATCATTCATGAAATTCGAAACCTTGCTCTTGACAGAAAGACGCCGTGTTTTTTTTTTTAATCTATGAATTTGAAAAGTTGTTATTTGGAAACTGTTTTTTTTTTTCTTTCAAAAATTTAAAATCACTACTTCACAAAAAAAAAAAAAATGTTAAATAAAATGTTAACTTTTAAAAGCTTGACCACCTTGTCCTATGTTATAATATTTTCTATTTAAATTGTTTGCCAATTGAAAAGATACTGTTTTTGTTTTTTTCAACAACAACAACAACAACAAAATGTTTTATATTGGGAAGTGTTCCACTTTATAGAGATTTCGTGGCCTGATATCTTTTAGTATTTTTTGAATATACATATATATATTTTTTTTTTAGTTTTTGTCTTTCTTTTGATGTTTTGTATATAAATTTTTTTGCACGTGGGCGAATTAAATCTTGCGCAAAAAAAAAAAAAATTTATATGTGTACGTACATACATCTCGCACCACAACATTTAAAGAAATCACACAGCAACAAAAAAAAAAATGATTAAATTTTTAACACAAACACATAAGTACCACAAATTTTAAAAGTTGCAGCACTACCACCACCCAACAACAACAGTAACAGTAGAACATATTAGTAAGATTTTTTTTTTAACAGTGAACATACATGTTACTTTACCTTACCTTACATTTTTTTATGTCATTTTGTTGTTCACAATTTTTTTGTTTTTGTTTTTCTGTGACAAACACATTTTTTTTTTGTCGTCTACTTTAGCTTTTTTTTATTTTGTTGTTATTTTATTTCACTGGTATAAGCGTTTGCTATTTTGTTACACATTTTACCTGTACAGGTACAAACAGTGATTGAAAAAAAAGAAAATCTTACAAGAAAAAAATTGAAAGAAATGTTTTTTTGTCACCTGCATTTTGTGTCGGCGTCTTATGTCAAGCAAGGTCGAAATTGAAATAAAAAAAAACAAAAAAACAAAACAAACAAGAAATCAATATAAACGCTAACTTTTTTTTTTCTTACTTACAACTTACAACTACAAAGCACACGTTATCTATGCTTATAATGCACACATAATTGTTTATAATGTCAAAAACTTAAGATAAATTTAAAAAAAAAAAACTTAAAAAAACTCCATATTATTTTATGGCCCACTTAAGACAAAAATTTTTTTTTTTTGGGGTTATTTTCGATGTACTAAAGTTCGAGTATATCATTGATTTTTATTTGAAGGAGCTGCCATTTTTTTTTGTTTGTTTTTTTGTTGTAAATTTCAATATCAGTTTTGTTAAATGTTTTTTTTTGGTTGACAACATAAAGTTCAAATTAAATAATTTTTCTCAATTTTTTAATTCTTAAATAGAATCGAACAAAACAAAGACGAAAAAAAAAATAGTAGTTTGTGTAGTAAATGATTTAACAAAATGTATCTTTGTATAATTTTCTAAATAAGAGGTGGTTGATTTTAAATTCTATGTTGTTTTTTTTTTCTGAATAGATACAATACAACAGATATTAGATACTCTAGATTACTAGATCATTGTAATGTCGTAGGTTGTTATACTTCTGGTCTTACAAGCTTTTATAAACACGATTGATCTATTCAACTTTTGAGGTGGTTGTTTTTGGTTTGTTTTTGCTTTTTTACTTTTTGAAATAAAAAAGATTGTTTTATTCAAAACGTCGTTTTTGAGTATCCCATTCAAGATAATAAAAAATTGTTGTTGCAATGCTAGTTGTGAATGAGTTAGAAAAAAAAAAAACAAGTTTTAAGAGTAATTTTGTTAGTTTTTCGTTTTTTTTTTTTACTGTCAAACAGACAATTCGATATTTCATTTAATGTGGTGGATACATGTAGGATGTAAATGATTTACAATGTGACGAAATATAAAAATTGGCACCACAATGATATAATCTTTGAAATAGTTTGTAAAATGATGAGATGAACATAATCTCATAGAGCGGTTAATATTATGAAAATGAATGATAACATCATTTATCATTGAATTTAGATATACTCATAAAAAATTCCTAGTAAATTGTGAGATTGTTTAAAAAGCTAAAAAACAAAAAAACAAAAAAACGAAAAACACCTTGTTTTTTTTTTTCTGTTGCTTTATTTCACTTTTTCTTCTTTTATTGTTGTTTAATGACGACATACTCTTATGACGTTTTCATGAACTTACCTTTCCATCAACCACCTACACAATTTTTATTTAGTTACTTTTAATTTTTGTTTTTTTTTTTTTGTTTTTTTAAGGAGAAAGTTTTTATTTCAAACAAGTACACAAAAAATTGTTACCATATAATTTTTGGTTGAGTGAATGTTTATTATGTAAAACATAAAACAAAACAACAATAACAAAAAATTCGGACTGAAGTAGCATGATTGTTGGGGTGGTTTTTTTTTAATGTAACAAACAGTAACTTGTTTTATTGTAGGTGGTTTTTTGTATGTTTTTTGTGTTTTCGCTTGATTTGTGTGCTTTTACTTTTTCTTCTTTTTTAATTTACATTTTTTTGTAAATTTTTCCAAAGTGTTGTATGACTGTGGTAATAATTCTGATTGAAAATTCAAAAATATTTCGTTTGGTTTTTTTTTTTTTTGTGGTCCTGTTTTTCTCCTCTTAGTTATGTTGTTAGTAAATTCAGAAATTTTTCGTCCTTCTACTTGAATTTTTTTTAGAATAATTTTGAATTTTGTTGATGAAGTAGGTTCCTAGGAAAAAGAGAAAAAGTAAATGATAACTAAATAATTTATTTCTATTGAAGAAAGAAAAAACAGTCATAAAACCTTTCGGAAGAAGCTAAAATTTATAAAGAATTGTAGTGCTAAGAATGTAAGAAGTAAGCTTTAAAGCAACATCATTTTCTGAGTTTATGATGAAATCTCCAATACTTTATTAATCAAACTCTTAAATTGTGGAACACTCTATTTCTTGTATTCCTCCCTTCTTATAATATACGGAAGAATTTCCGACAGAGAATTTATTTTCTTTTTGCCCATGACCTCCCCTTTTTTTTTTTCGTTTGATTATAAGCAAAGTTAACCATCGATATTGAATTACATCAAATATTTGTCGTTTTTCAGCAACAATTAGTGATTCGCAACCCACGTAAAACTTTAAAAAAAAAATTTGAATTAATAAAAAGCCTTGAATTTTCAATTAATTTTGAGTAGGCTCAAACTGCTTTTCTAAAATCTTGCAAGTATATAGCTTTAATTTTAGTCTTTTTATAAAAATTAATTTTTTGTGTGTGTTCAAAGTGTATTTAATAACTTCAAAAGATTTCACCAATGGGTCGGGTTTCGTATATGATTTTTTTCTATAATAATTTTTCGAAAAGAAATATTTGAAAGTTAAGCTTAAATAAAAATTCTTCACGTTCTTTCTTTTTTTTTCTTTTTTTTTCATTATTTTCATTGTCTTAAAACATTTCACCAACATCATTTTGATGGTCACAATTTCAATTTCAATTTCAATTAAATAATGCACATACCAAAACGTGAATGAATGTCAATTTATGTACAATAAATATTGTGCAGGAAATTAAAAATCCATCACATATGAACACATACTTATAATATACTATACAGTACATTCGAATAATGAACGATATATCAAAACGAAAAGATAAATACGAGAAAAAAAAAATAATAATAATAAATTGAACCTTACATACCACATATCATATTATCAATGAAAATGTGATGTGATTATTATTTCATTATTTTGAACATGTTCCATTTTATTAAATATTCTCTCTTTTTTTTCTTCCAATATTTAAAATATCTATAAAAGATACAAATACACACACACACACACACACATCATGATTATCAATAAATAATGGAAAATTGATATCTTTATTTTTTTCTTCTTTTTAAATCATTCAATTGAAGGTCATTAAAGTTTAAGTAGGTTGATGAATTTTGTGTGTGTGTGTGTGTTGTATTTTTGTTAATTCAATTTTTTTTCGTCGTCTTTTATGTGCCTCATGTGATACACAATTCTATTTTTTCTTTAAACGAAAATGAAAAATAATAGAGAAAAAAAAAAGGCCAGTTAAACGTAACATATGTAGTTCCAGGACATCTTTAATTTAATTAAATTAAAAAATTCATATATGTATATCATTTTGTTTGTGATTACATTTTAAGAACATCCTTTACCCCCCCCCCCCCCCCTCCCAATTTTACAAAATCAAACAAAAAAGGAAAAAAAACACCCACTCAATTATTTATTCAATGAAAAATTTCATATCAATTTCTATGTGTAATTACATTTTTATATAAATTCAAAATTAATTTATCTTGATTTTTCATGTTAAAATATGCGAAAATTGATTAAATTAAAATTGTGTAGGTGGTTCACAAAAAAAAAAAAAAAGGACTAGTAAATATACATTTTTTTTTTTTGTGTTTGTAATTGTTGTTAATTTAATGATGAAATTTAATTATGTTGCAATTTTGCAAAGTAATTTTAAATGTTGATATAGGGTGAGGAAAAGCTTTTAAACTTTCGTAATTTAATTCATTTTTGTTAGAGGATGATATGCAACTTTTTTTTTTTTTTTTTTTTGAAAAAGAAAGAGAAATATCGATAATAGATTAAATGGGTTTTTAATTTTTGAAACAAAAACTAAGTGATAGAGAGAGAGGGATTGACCAGTTTTCGAGTATATTGAAGTAAAGTTCTGATGAAAAAATGAAATGCAGGGTAGATTTTTTAATGTTCTGTGAAGGCGATGCTGTTGAAATCTTGCTTTTATGAGGTCTTACAGTTTAAAGTGTGAAAAACTCGAAAGCAAAATATAATCACAAACAATTTCATTTTAATCCTTCCGGTACTGAATACTTTTGACAATTACACCAAGCTTGTGCAAAGTAATCTTCTAACTTTGGCACGCCTTAGCGATGAATACATACATATTTTAATGAATGTGTTAGAACTTTTTCTTTATACACAGAAAGTTTGTAAAAAATCACTGGAAGCGTTTACGTGTTCATAGCATCGAAAAGATCAAACAAAAAGTAACAATAATTGAAAACTTTGAAGATTAAACTTTTGATATTCTGCATTTTGTTCTTGTTTCTACAAAATTCTCTTTATTTCACAGATAATATATAATTTCCATCCACACTTAAATGGATTAATTTTTACAATGTGTAAAATTTAAAATGAAAAATATCATAAAAACTTTTCACATTCTTTATAATTTTCTATCATTTTCCTAATGTAATTTTTAAAATTTCTTTTGATAGTTAATTGAGTTAGTTTTTCTTTCGTTTCTTTGTTATCAGCACTTTTTAAATGTAATGAAATTGCAAGCAAAGAAAAATATAAAAAATGCAACTTATCATTTAAAAAGCAAAAAATGCAAAAAAAAAAAAAACAAAAAAAAAGAGAGTGTAAAATGTTCTATACAGAATCACTATTATCGCACATACTTTTTCATTATTTTCATGTAATTGAACATAAAATTTCTTGTCTTTTTTGCAAAAGTAAAATATTCTACAACAAAAAAAAAAATAATAATAAAAAAAACCAATAAAAGAGAAATTTTACTTTTTCTTTTGCTGTACAACATCAGTATACAGTAATCATCATTAAATTCCCTAACGAACAATATTCTTTTTTTTTTGTAATTTTGCTCAAAAAAAAAAAATAAAAAAAAAAATCTTTTTACAATAATATTGTCCTATTTTTCTTCTCTTTTTCATTTTTTTTCGTACATATTATCTTTTTCGTTGTTTCCACTATATCTTCGTTTGTTAAATTGTGTATTCTGAAAAAAAAAAAAAAAATCCTGACCCATCAATTTCTTTTTTATCAGGTTTTTTTCTTTTTTCTTTTGCTGCTTGTGTGAAACTTTTACTTCTTAAAAGAAAAAAAAAATCAAAAGAAAAAAGTCTTATGTACATATATTCTCATATATAATAAATATTAGAGGAATTTTTCCAGGAAAATGATGTCTATTTTCTTTATCGACAGGATACACATTTAAAGAAGTTTTTTTTTCTTTTTTTTTCCGTTCAGATACAAGAATTCGATTTAAAAAAAAAAATTAAAATTATACTAAGTTTCTTTAAGGGAAATTTTTTATTGTGTACTTTAATTTGTGTAATTTAAGATTTTCTTTGAGTTTTCCAAGTAAAGCAAAAAATGCCATTTAATCCTTAATCTTTTATGCAAAAGTTTTCTATATACTTTTTTTTTTTTTGTTAACAATTCCGAACAACAACAAAATTTTTTCCAATCAATAAAATGAATTTTCCACAAAGAAGAACTCTTTTCAAAAATTTTTGTTATTTTTTCTTGTTAAATTTTCTGCAAAAAAGTTTTCTGTTATTTTTATCGTGTATTTTGACAGACTGAAAGATGCGTAAACATCATAAAACAGAAAAAAAAAAAAACAAACAAACAATATTATCATATTTTGTAAATGTGTATTTAAGATTTTTTGATTGAAGCAAAAAAAAAAATATATATATCAAATTGTCTGTTTATTTGTTTGATTCTTCTTTTTTGAATGTTGAGAATTTTTCATTTTATAAACTTTTATTCCACTCCCATTACCATCACCCGTTTAGTAAGGATTTTTTTTCTTCTGAAAAAGTGAAAATTAATTTTATTCGCTTTTTTATTTATTTTTTTTTTTGTCGCTTCATTTCATTTATTTGAGTGAAAATTTGACGTGAAGAACATGAAAAAAGTTTCAAACTGAAAAAATTGATTTTTGTTTTTTTTTTTTGTTTTTCCTTTTTTTCGTATTTTGTAATTGTACAAATGATATTAATGGCACGAGACATTTTTCAAATAATACATATACATATAACAAAAAAAACAAAAAAACCCGTCTACGAAAAAAAAAAATTAGAAGAAAGTTTTAAATTAAAATTAAAGAAGCGCAACGTATAAGTGTCATTTAAGAATTATGTGTTTTTGGAAGAATACATACTTCAGGGTGGAGAGGCATTGATAATATAAAAACAAAAAAAAATTTATATTCAAGAAAAAATTAATAGAATGGGTTAATTTAAAATCATTTCTAAACTGATAAAATTTCAATTATCCTTCTTTTGTTTTTAAAATTATGAAGCATTTAAAAACAACGGTTAACATTCATCTGTTGGCATTTTCTATAGAAATAATTTCATGTTACGTCTGTTGGTCATTAAATAATCAAGTAGGCCTTTTGAAATTTGTTATTGTTGTTGTTGTTGTATAAAATTAAACTCATATGAAAATTAATTTTTGAAATTTTTAGTGTTCTGATTTATTTTTTCAAGTGCGCGATATCAAAGTGAAAAAAAAAAAACGAAATGTTCTTTTCTTGTTTTCTGTTTTTTTAAAGTAAGCAATTAGTTAAATGTTCAATTTTTTTTTTTTACTTCTCATATAAGATGTCATTGTAGATAAAAAAAGAATAAGAGAAGAAAAAAAAAATACATGACATAATAAATAATTTATTATTATTATTTTGTTGTTGTTGTAATAATTCAATTCAATAAAACATCCCACTAACCTTCTAGTTTTTTTTGTTTGTTTTTTGTTGTTGATATCTAAAATTTATTCTGTGTCTATTTGTTTGTTCATTTGAATTATATATGTATGTACATATATATTTTTTCTTCAAGTATTCTTTCATTCATATTTTTTATCTTACTTGGATTATTTTTCATTCATAATTATTTTTAAAATTCATTGACAATTTCATTAATAAAAAATGTTGTGCTTTTTGTTGTTGTTGTTGACTTTAATGATGATGGGTTATAATGATGATGTTCATCAAGTTAAAAAAAACCATAGAAAAAAAATTCGCAATTCTTCTTCATAATATTTTCGTATTTATTTGCTTAAGATCTTTAAAAAAAAAAAAAGAGAATTGAAAAAAAAAACAAATTTAAATTACACACACTTCTTTTTTTTTTTTCCTATTTAATTATATAAATTTAAAATTCAAATAAAATGTTAATTGAAACAATAAAATCTTGTTAACATAATACAAGAGCTCCATTATGAATAAATAACACTTTTTTTTTTCTCTTCTATATTTGTTGAAAAATAAAATATGTATTTTTTCTAATTAAAAAATCAATTAATAGAAAGAAGAAAAAAAACGTAAAAGGAAAAAAAAAAAAATTATGAAAATAATCATAAATTATTATTATGAAAAAAAAAAAAACATTGAATTAAGAAAAAAAAATAAAAGGAAAAAGAAAAAAGTAAATAAAATTTTTCAGTAGGCAAAAAAAAAAATTATTAATAATTAGACACGTGATATTTATAAATTTTTTAACACTTTTTTTTATTATTTTTTTTTTTTTTTGAGATAAATGTTGACAATTTATTTACATGAAGTGCAACAGATTTCAATTAAAATAATTTTTTTTTTGTTGTTGTTGTAAAATAAAATTTATGTAAATGGGATGCAAAGAAATTAAAAAAAAATTTAATTATTTTTATTCGATAAATTTTATTTCCTTTTTTTATTTTTTGTTTTTTTTTTTCATGTATGTATCTCGTTTTTTAAATCTTTTTTTTTTTTTTTTTGAAGAAAAAAAAATTTAAAACAAAGGAAAATTTATTATTTTTTTTTTTTTAATTTTTTTTTATCCAACCTCACAATCTTGATTTATTTTTTTTTTTAATGACATTGTCATAATTATGCTAAAATGCAATTAATTTCATTTAAACGGGTGATAAAAATATACTTCAATAAAAAAAATATATGTATATAGGTACACATATTATGTATGTTTTATGTGCATTTATCTGTATAGATACTGTTACACAAGAAAAAATAATAATAAAAAGAACACGTTAAGGTAGAAAAAAATAAAAAATAATAAAAATTGGATTGTTGTTTTTTAATTGTTTGTTGGTGTAACATTGTTGGTTTTTTTTTTTTTTTTTTTTTTTAATTTTTTTATTGTTACTTTTTAGCATAAAGCGCGTGGATTATCTGCAATCTTATTATTATTACATATTCACATAGGTAGATTTTATATAAATATTAATAATAATAATAATGTATGAAACCTCCAATAAATTAGCCACCAAAAGATAAATTACTAAACTCTCAAAGATACTTGACATTTAAAATCACCCACGTGCCATCATACGTGTTTTTTTTTTTTTTTTTCAAATAAAAAAATTTAAAAAAAAAAAATTGGTATAACAGAAAGAGAGAAGCCGACGTGCGCGTCGAAATTAAAATTAAAAAAATAAAATAAATTAATGAAAAAAAAAAAAAAAAAAATTGGTAATAATAACAAAATAAAAATTATGTAAATAAAAAAAAACCTAAGAAATAAGAATTACAGATTTTTATTTAATTTATTGTATACTTTTTTTTTTTTATTATTTTTTCTTAAAATTTTTTGTGTTGGTGTTTGCATGCAAAGTAGTTTTTTTTTTTATTATTATTTTCAAAAATCTTTTTGTTAAACAAAAAAAAATTTTTTTTTCTTTTTTAAATTTTCAACATACATATGACGTACCTATTCAAAAAGTACTCTGATGATGATGTATTATGAAAAATACGCACTCAAAGAGATAATTATGAACAACAACAAAATTCAAAAAAAATTCAAAAAAAAAAAAAAAAAATACCATCTTGATTTTGAAAAAATATTAAATAATGAAGAAAACAATCTAGATTGAATTTTTACAACGTAAAACTTATTAATAATAATCCAAGTAATATTTAAATAACGTGGGAGGGAATTAATTTTTAGTATCCGCAAATTAAAAGCGTTTTTTTTTTTTTTTTAAATTCGTCTTTCTTTGTGTTAATTTTTTTTTTTTTAAATAAGATTTTATTGTATAGGGTGTTTTTTTTTCTTAATAAGTTGGTTTTAACTAGTTTTTACATTATCGAGATTGATTTCGATATGATTTACTTATTGGCTCAGATGACTTAAGTCGATGATACACAGTAAGTTTCGAAACCTGACTGTGTTAATCGCATAGCAACTTAAAAAAAAAAGCATGGTTGCGTAGAATTCTTCAAAAGAGAAATTAGTAAAGTTTTACGGACATAGCTCAAAAGTAACATGTTGAAAATGAGGCTTAAAGTTGAAATGCGCAATAGGTTCTTTTTAAGGGTACTAAAGTAGTACTGCTGAGAAGAAGTTTAATTTGGAAGAAATTTTTGGTTTGATTTGCAAAAGTTTCAGGTAGGAAAGGGTTCTGTTGAAGTTTGGGTCTGTGAAAAAGAAATTAGGGATTTTATGCTATTTTCAACATATTTTTGTTTGTTCATTACCTCGTGTTTAGAACTTTTGAAAAAAATTGTTTTACAGTTATTTCAGTCCCGTAGGCGAGTCTTAATTTTTTTAGAAATCTTTAGAAAGTTATTATGAATTCAAAATTTGAAAAATTTCTTGATTTCCAACTCTTTCTGTCGCCAATTATTTATTCCCATTTGTTGTAAAGTCTTCTGTTCTTCACTTTCGTCTTCTTTTAATCGTTTTTTTTTTTAGGTTTTTTCAGTCTTTTGACACTACCACTATTCTCCTTCACTTTTACCCCAATTTTTTAAAATTTCTTACATGCAATCAATTTTTCAGAAAACTTTTAAAAAAGTCCTGAACTTTACAAAATTTTTATAAATCGAAATTTTACTCTTGTTTTTTATTTTTTAAATATTGGTCTGCACTTGTTGTAACAGAGAAAAAATAAAACGATTACAATAAAATTACATATTAGAATATTGATCATTTAAATGTCATTTTTTTTTTAAAAAAAAAATTTATAATAAATTGTAAATTGTCAATAAATATGCATAAATAATAACAACAATAACAAGAATATAAACAACATTTTGCCAATGCATTTATTATAAATTCGTGTATGATTCATAAAAGATAATTTATACTTTAGATACATTTGTCCTGTACCTTTATATCTATAGATACATTTATTCTTTTTTCTATATAAAATTTTCATCTTCAATAAAATATTCAATTCATATACATACAATTTATCTATCTAAAAGCTATATAATTTGAAAATTTCATATTATTATAATATTTATGATTTTTTATGATTTTTTTTTTTTGCATCTGATCAATTTTTTTGTTATATTGTTGAAATTGTTGTTATGTTGTTTTTCATTGTTGAGATTTTTGAAAATTCAAATTTTTTTCATTCTTTTTATTTTTTTTTAAATTTTTTTTTTTGCTCAATTTAAAATTTTGCAAATCATATACAATGAAAATTATATTTAATGATCAATTTATTCACGCAACAATACAAGATGATAAAAAAAAAATTATTAATAAAATGGAAATAACATCAACAACACAAATATAAGATACACCTTTTTGTATTGACATGAATAAGAAAAAAAAAAAAATAAATAAATATTTGAACAAATAAAAATTGTATCTATCTGCAGGTTTTTCAATACAAAAAAAAAAAAATGTTTTTTTTTTTCTTTTAAAACAAATTCTGTTCATATTCAAAATACTGGTAATGTACTTGCAGCATTATACAATATTAAATTACTTAAATATTAAATAATAAACATTTGAATTTTGAAAGGTGATGAAAAATTAAATGAAATGAACAAGTAAAGTTTCATTATGAAATTATACAGTCAAGGATTGAAATGAAGTACACTTTAGATTTGAAATTATCTTTAAAAATAATCTTGTCGGTGCTAGTTAAATTTTATTGAAAAGCAAATCTAAGGATGAAGAAAAAAATTAATCTTCTAAGAAATTCCCTATTTCAATGTTTTCTTAAATGAGATTCAATTTTTTCAAAAAATCCGTATCAAAATATGGAAAGAGTCTTGAAGGCTTTTTGTGTAATTTTTTCTTCCTTCTTTTTCTTGACAAAATAAAAGTTATCACATAGCAAAATTTCCAAATATTTGGATCTTATCATTTCAAGTGACACTTTTTCTATCCTTCACTGTATTTTTTTTCTTTCTTCATTAATTCACAGACAAGATACACGCAGATTATATAGGCAAATTGATGATGCATGCATTCAATAAAATGCAAGTGTTTAAATTTTTTTTTTTATTATTGTTTAAAGATAGTATATTTAAAACATATTAAGATCTTAAATTGTTGATCATTTTTTTTTTATTATTATTAATTTATCGTATCATAGACTTAATAAATGGAATTGAATTGATAAGTATCAAAATTGTGAATTAATTTTCGATTGATTTGATTGAAAGTAGAGTAATGATGTAGATTGATTAATGAATTTATTTTTTAACAAAAAAAAAAAAAAGAGAACATACATATATTAAGATCGATAATTTGATTAAAGAAAAAATAAGGAGTTTATAATATAAAATAATGAATGTAAGATAATTGATGCCGTTCAATGTAGATTATTTTATTTATTTGTATGTAATTTTTTTTTTGTTTTTTGTTTTTATAAAAAAAAATAATTGATTTAGATTTCTCTGCAATTCCTTTTCTTCTGAAAGATAAATTTTGACCTCAATTGAATGAAATTTTGAACAATTAGGATGAAAAGTATTTCGAAAGAGACAATCGATACATTTTTTTTTGTTGTTGTTTTTTTTTTTGTTTTTTAAATTTTCTTCTTCTGTTCAAAGATATTTATTTTTTAATTTGTATTTCATAATAAACCCGTTGATATTGAGTTCATTAAAAAGCAAAAGAGAAAAAAAAATATATATATTCAAGAAATATCAGAATTTAATCACGCGCCCGCTTAATGTATATTCTATATTGTGTTTTCTTATATGCTTAGGAAATTTTGTTTTTTTCTTCAATTTTTCCTTTCTTAATTTTTTTTTTTATTTTTTTCTTTGAAGTAAAGGAAAAGAACTTGCGAAGAACCGTGCGTATCTTATTTTTTATGCCGCAATTCATGTAATAATCGATATTGTTTTTTTTTTGTTGTTGTTATTGTGTTTTTTTTGCCGCCACTGCGCAATACAACAATAAGCTGCTACTGCAACTGCAATGAATTTTCAGAGTATCTATCGTTTATTTTTGGTTTTTTTTTTTGTGAATACGCAAAAATTTTTCTTCTTGTATCTTTATGGGTCTTTTATTATAATATTTGCAAATTTTTTTTGTTTTTGTGTGTTTTTCTTTGGTGAATTTATTTTGTGCAATATAACGACGATGACAACAACAAGGAAACTAACTATCTGTGAGCTAAGCCTAACTATAAGTTGAATCTTTTTCATGTTTTACTTGCTTGTTTTTTGGTTTTTGTTTTTAAATATATAAAAATATACCGTTTTGTTGTTTGCATCAAGAGTAATGGATGCAATCTGCATAGATGTGCGGTTGTATTATTTGCAGTAAGGTAACCAAAAAAACATTGTTTTTTTCTTCTTTGATTTTTTGTACTTTGTTTTTTCGAAAAAAAAAAAAAATCTCTTGGTTTTTTTCATCTTTTACTGTTCCGCAAGAAATTTAAAATCAATGGTACATTGCTGGGATGCTGTGGTTCAAGAATGATGCTTGTGCTTAAGCACACATACACATATACTTATTTTATATAAAGGGAGCAGCATCAGCAAAACAGCATTATGTATCCACCAACTCATGTATATTTAAGTAAAGTTAACTAGAAAAAGTATATATTACCTCCAGACATAAGAAAATTGTTAGGAATTGTATGCTAGTTTTGAAGAAGGAGTAGCAGCATAAGCAGCAGCGGTAGTATAATGTCGTCGCCGTTGTTTAAAAAAAAAAAAATCTTAGAACTCTTCGTCAAGAAAACCAAAAAAAAAAGTTTGATTTAGTGAATGCGAATCACCTCCACACACGATCTTGTTAAATATCTTTTTCTTCGTTATTGTTGTTGTTGTTTTATTAAAATTTCAATTGCCTCAGGTAAATTGTGTTCGATTTTGTTTTTAACTTTTTTTTTTTTTATTAGATTTGTCGTTATCTTTTTTGTTTTCGAATTTTTTTTTATATATTTTCGTAAAGTGAGATCTTTCACATTATGCATACAAGTTACTAGTACATTTCGCGTTTTATTGTCGTCATACAAACCAAAAAAAAACAAACATTTATATGCTGTTGTTTTTGCTGCTTGTTGCTTTGCAACATAAAAAATAAAAATAAAATAAAATAAAATAAAGTAACACGATCATATTGCAATTTTATGATCGAATTTGACACAAATTCAAACACTATAGATTTTACAATAAAAATAGAATCCTTCTGGTTACACCATCGCATCATAATAATTATCATGGGTCGCGTATAATGTTCAGTATGAACAAAATATATTATAGAATGATAGAAAGGAAGATTCGTTATGAGTCAACAGAAAGTTAATTTACCTGTTGTGAAGATTGTTAAAGATTCGCGAATTAGCTTGTGTTCTTGATCGACATTAGTACATCATCAGGTAAATTGATGACGTAGTAAAGGAAAAAGCATAAATAGTATTATGTATATGCAATTCAACCCTTATTTGGAAAGTTGCTACTATGTAGACAGAAATAAAATGGTGTAGACTGTAGAGTAGAGACATAGAAAAATGTAAGAGAGATGATAAGGAAGTGCAACAGAAATGCTATAAAGGTTGTATTGTGAAAAGAAAAATCACGTAACAGTGTAAGAAACATGGTAATATCACGCAATTGAATTTCTTTTGGGTTTCATCAATAGACCATTTATTTGTACTTTTTTTTTTTTTTTTTAAGAATTAGTAAAGGTAATATAGTGAAGGTGTTATATGGGAATCCTGTATCATGTCGTTTTATATAGCTGCTGTTTCTGTAGTTGTTGTTGTTGTTGTTGTTGTTGTTGCTGTAAAACTGCGTGTGATTAAAAGCGTTTTTCACTCGCTTAAATTACATGTATTACGTGTTAAGTGCCCGGTTTAATGGCAGTTTTTTTTCTCACTTTTTTTCTATTGATTGCATAGTTAAATTTTTTTTCTTTTTCACTAAAACAATTTGAAGGATGTTCTTTAAGATCAAATACAGACCGCATTTATGTTTGTTGTTGTTGTTGTTGTTGTTGTAGATAATATATTAAATTTCAAGATCTTCTAAAAGAACACGGTTTTTATGGGATTCTAAATGAATTGTATTAGCTATAGAAAAGTAAATTTGAACTTTAGTGAAATATGAGAAACTGAAGTATCTAAAAAATAAAAAAATGTTAGATTATAGGATTATACTGGGGGAAAATAAATTTAAAAAAATTGTATTTTCCGTTATGTTTGAAGATTCTTGAGAAATTGAATTTTGTACTAAAGATACTGTAAAAGGCTCTTGACTTTTGGACACAGTGTGTTTTAGAAGAAGAAAAAAAATGTAGTTATAATTAAGAAAAACATAGTGTGCTAGACGACTAAGTATGTGAGAAAGGTGATAAGGTCAGCCGATGTCAATTCGATTTGTAGAAAAACTTGAAAACGGAAGGACTTTCTATTGAATGTGTTCCTATAGTTGAAGTGCTTTGTAGTTTAAAAAAAAAAAACTACAAAAATTTTTTAAAAATTACCGAAAGGTGAATTAAACTGAATTTTTGAGCCTTATGCCTTTTTTGTTTTGACTTCTGATGCATTTTTTTTTTAGGAAATGTCCTTAATTTTATTTATATTTCTAGTCTTTAATGATTTCAAGGTCTTTGTACTTTCGAAAAATAAAATCAATTTTCATCAGAAATTTCCTCATATACTTAGATTAATTGATAAGTACGATGACTCATTTTTACAGTCATTAATCATTACTTCAGGTCTCAGGATCAATAAAACTAATAAAAAAAAAAAAATTCCATTCGATTTATATTGGAACACCAGAATAATTTGTTCATTTAACATTTGAATTACAAATTAAAAACGAAAAAAAAAAATAAAACGAAATACTCAAATATTATTTTTTCTTTATATTAATTTTCTGATGAAACTAATTTTTATGTTGTTGTTTCTCTTGTTTTCTTTATTTATTTTTTTTTTCTTCTTATAAAATATCTGTTCAAATTTTAATTAAATCACTCACATATGAAATTTATTTGAAGTATGTATCTCATAAATGTTTTAAACATGACAAACCTACACAAATAGGTACCTTAAAAAAAAAAAAAACAAAAGTGGAGAGAAGAAGATAGAATATAAAATTGTATATTGAACGTAAATCTTACCTTACAAAATACGCTATACGAGTATATACTGTTTGACTAAATGTCTTTTAGATTGAAAAACAAAACAACAACAACATTAAATTATTAATGACATTCTATCGTTATTCGACAAATTGCTGCTAAATTCATAGAAATCGATTTAAGATTCATTTGAACATTATATCGAATTTGATGAGGGTGGACATATGATATCATCCCTCTTTTAAGTACAAATACATGATTTTTGTATAATAAATTTCTTATAAAAAATCTTAAAGTTTTGTGTAAGAAATAAAAGATATACTTTTTCTATTTACACGGAAAAACAGTAATAAAAAATGCGTATAAAGGATAAGAAGAAGATAAAGAGGGAAAAAAAAATTAAATAAGAAAACAAAAAAAAAAAAAAGGAAACGTAAAAGATAAATAGTAGTTAGATGGATGGATGGATGGATGGATAGATGTTGGTTATAAGGGCAATAACCAATAAGTACTCATCATCATCAAAAGACATCAGACGACGTCCATAAACAATAGTTGTACAACACAGAGCAAGTAGCAGAATCAGCAGTAGTAGGAATATAAAACATTTATTATAAACACATACATCACATCAATTTATATATTATATATGTATGTATGTGCTTGTATATCTATACTTATACATATATTTAACATACATACATATATCAACGAACTATCTTCTCCTTTCACCCAATGATTGCCTAACTACCATGTCAATCAGATTGTCTCGGGTTTTGATCAAACGAAGATTTATGGGTTCAGTATCAATACAGAAAAAGAAAAGTTAAACATACTTGTATTTTTTCTTTCGATTTTTTTTTTTTTTTTTTTAAATAAAATTCACAATCGGTAAGGTAGTCAGAGGAGACCATGAGGAAAATATACACAAAAATATCTAGAAACAACCTTAAAAGATACATGTAACAATACAAAATTGCGTCCTGGATGATGATGATGATGATGATGATATTGAACAACGTATGAAATCTTAACAAAAATATAGATACTCTTTTTACACACAACAATGACAAGATCTTCTTGTGGTGAAACTTTAAATTGAAAAGCAGAATTACAAATGAAAAAAAAAAATAAAAATAAAGTAAAAGAAGACAGGAAAAAAAATATAAAAAAAACTTGCCCTTCAAGACTGCCCAACAGAGACCATAGAACACGGCGGTAATTAATTTCGCAGAAATTCCACAATCATCTTGAACTCGAATTTATGTGGAATCTTCTCTTTATTTTTCTTTGATTTTTTTTCTTCTTCTGTTTTCTATCTTTATAAAGGGTCAAGATAGTATTGACGTGTAGCTCCTGTTTCTGCTACTTGTAAGTTATTGCTGGACCTCTGTTAAATATTGATACATTTCAAATTTACAACAACAATATATGCCCTTCACAGATTTAGGTGATCGATTGTATTTCAATAATAATAATGATGATTTAGTATATATAGAACATTATCTAGAATTAAAACTAGAATTTATATCTTTTTTTTTTTTAAAGAAAAGTAAGGATTTTTATACAAGAATTTGCAATTATATATTACTCGTATGTATGAGAAATGAAGTAAGAAACTTTGCCAGTTTGTAGTAGCTGACAGTAATAATAATCAATAGTTAAATTGTTATTGGAGTTTTGAAAGAAAAAAAAAAACGGAATCTTATCATATGTGAGATACGTATACTCGTAGATACAAACAGGATAAGATTTTTAGTTGATATAATAAGATGAAAGGTAGAAGATCAGAAAATGAAAAGTAAGTTGTACACGTTGAAATTCTAATGATTGTAATACTAATGATGATGACAATCTGGATTATTATCTTTTTGATTTTTCGATAATGATTCTTGTAAGCAATTTTCATTTTTTTCTTCTTCTTCTTCTTGTGTGCTATTCTTGACAGTGATTTGTTCAGGTTTTTGTTTGTTTGTGAAAAACAAGAACGAGATTTACAGAATAATTTTTGTTTTTTTTTTTTGTATTTGGATGTGCATTACTGTTGTAGAAGAATTTTTTCTCTGTTTATTTTCACGACTTGGATTATTAGGAAAGTATGCAGAAAATTTCGAAAATTGTTGACAAGAACTAGATGAAGTTTAAACAAAAAGAGAAGGGTTAACTTTGTACCAAAAATTTGTTTTATTGGGTATACGTGTGCCAAATTGAACAATAGCAAGAGAAAAATTAGAAAAAAATTGAAAAATTGGGTTTTTTTTTTACCATAGTTCAGAAAAATATCGTTTGTCTTTCGAAAACTTCACATTCTTTTTCAATTTTTTGTTTACTCTGCGAGAATTAGGTCTTTATTAGTTTAAATATTTTTCCACTATTTCTTGTTTTCTCTAATTCACTAAGATGCCAGTTTTTTTACCAATTCCTCTATTGTCAGTTTCTTTTTATTTCGAAAATACATTGATCAAATTCGAATTTCGAATGATACGAAAATATTTCATATCCTTTTGCTTGGAAAAATATAGAATCCGTAGTTTTTAGCTAACATAAAATGCAGAAAATGAAAACACATGTCTTTTTTTTTTTCTGTCGAAGAAAGTTAATTAAAAAATCAACAGTTCTTTTTTTTTCTTTCGAAATAATAACATATGGCCACCAACATTAAAAACTGTGATGAAAAATTTCTACTAACTAATCTTTTTCTAATGATTTTTCTACACTTGACATTCTTCAAAATCCATTGTTTTTTTTTTTCGTTTTTATCATTTTCACTTTTAAAAATTACTGTAAAATAATCAATTCATAACATCCATCAGAATCTATCATATTAACAAAGACATCTCGCATACACACGGTATAATCTGCAAGCCACTCCATGGTAACATTAATAAATAATTTTTCAACATAACAAATAATCAAGTAGCAAATCAATAATAATTTTTTAATTTTTTGTTTTTTTTTTTTTCTCTTAAATACGAAGAGAGAAAGATAGAAAAAAAAATGGACATGGACAACAACATAATTTTTGCATCTTTTTGCAATCATAATGTGTGTTGTTTATAGTTTTTTTTTTTCTTTAAAAATATTAAAAACATTTTTCACAACATTTTTATATAAATATATTATAAAACTGTACAATCTGTTTTTATTTTTTTTTTATTTTATTTTTCAAGTTCCACAAATAAACAAGCGAACAATATCATATAATAAAAATTTTCTTAAAGGAAAAATTTTTCCCACATTTCATTAAGATCAATGCCAATTGAATCTTATTTTTTTTTTTTTACTATAAACACATATGTGAATCTCAATTTAACAATATAATATATTTTCTGTAAGTTTTATTTAACTTATCTTTGATAGGTTTTATGGCTGTACACACCCATTTCAAATAACATGTTCTATGAACAGAATTGAAAATTCGAAAACACTTATTTAATTTAATTTCGAATTTTTGAATACACTAATTTGATCATAAATTACTTTCGAAATTCTATAAAAAATAACACGATCAGCATTTAAGACATCTTAAGGCTGAATTTCATTTTCGAACTAAAATAATGTCCATATAAATAATTTATTTTCGAATTTTAATATATACCAATTTGATCTTCATTTTTTTCGACATCATATGATCATTCTTTGGCAGTTACGGACTGTTATTGATCAGATAATCTTTTTTTTTTTTGAACTTAAGTTGCCGAATTATATGGATTAATTTTTAAGTTAGAACCGTAAGTTCAATTTAATGTAAAGCATTGTGATCGAAATAACGCTTAATCAGAATGATGAATACGGCTTTTCAACGTATAAATAGATTCAATAAGTTTTAGTCCTTCGCAATATCAGTATATATTCAATTCAGTACAGTAGTTATGTTATTTTATGCTTTAAAAACATTTTTAAATTGAAGTACTTTGTCATTAAAAATTTTCCAATGAATTTATACTGAACAAACTATAACAAGTTGACGAGATGATCTTCTCTGTCTGATTTTCTGACTAAATTTTAAATTGAACATTCTAGAGAATGTAGAATACACAACAATAATAAAAAATAATAATAATTGTAAAAGAAGTTTGTATCTTATTGATGAAAATACGATTCTTAAGAGATTACTTTTGGGTTTTAGTAGACAAACAGAATAATTGTGATTGTATAATTCTAATAACAACTATAACAACAATAACAACAACAACAACAACAACAACAAAACTGATGATCGACAAGTGATCATCATCAATTTATGATGTGTGTACAGTATTTTGTTTTTGATTAGTTTTATTCGATTTTAATTAATAAACGTACTTGAAGTATTTATGTTGCACATAAATTTTATATAATATACTATTTGTACAAGATACATAAGTATATATATGATAGATAAATTTTATATATTTTCATATGTATGTTCACAATGAAATATGATCATACCAATTGATTTTCTTTGAACATCATCATCATCATCATCATCATCAAGCAGGATCTTTTTAAATACTGTTAAATTATTTAAAAGACTTGTTTTAAGAGATTTATTTATTTATTTATTTTTTGAAAATAAAAAAAAAATCTTTTTACAAATTCTAAAAAAATATGTTGATTAGAATATTTTGTTGAATATTTTTGTTGATCATTTTTCGTTTTGATGATCTACCATAGTGATGATCAACATCATTAGTTCGTTAAAATCTAATCGATTGATTTTGATACTTAGTACGCAAAATACTATGCATAAAAAAATCTTTTTTTAACATTGTTCATGCTTAAGAAATGGTAAATTCTTGATGATTATTTTTAAAGATGATCACATCATGATCAAAATGTATGTAGTGTATGTTTGGTATCTGTGATCATGTGAATACCGAAATGAATTTAAAAAATTTTAGATGCAAAAAAAAACAAAAGCAATATCAAAAGGAATTTTTGAAGTGCGTTTAAATTTTGCATTGTTCGTTTTTTTTTTATTTTTTGGTCCTCCTTCGAATGTGGTCTGGCATTTTCTTCCTGAATATTTTCATTGAAAAAAATTTTTTTTTTTTTTTCAATAGATTCATGCACATAAGTTGCATAATTGCGTGTGTATACCATATTACAATAATCATTTTGTAAAGGAGAGAAAAAAAATATTTACAAATCGTTAAAAAATCTTTATATTGTCGTTCAACGTTGCCGTTGTCGTCATTATGTCGTTATTTTGTGAATTTTTGTTTTTTTTTATCGACTATACGCTTACTATTTAGCTACTGTTTTTACTCTTACAAAAAAATTATTTAAAAAAAAAACAAAAATATATACAAAAATCTAACCCAACAAAACGTAAAGAATATATATTTTTTTTCTTTTCAACTTCTTGAATTTCTTGTGATATGTCTTTTGCTATTTTGAATCTTATGATCTTATGTTATGCTGCTAGTTTTTCATTCTTTGAATATTTTTTCAAAGATTTTTATTTAAGATTGAAAAATTCATCGAATATATTGATTCAAATGATATGGAGAATGAGAATTGAGGTCCTCACAGAGGAGCATATAGTAGATGGTACGCGCGCCATATTAAAGATCTCATTTTCATTCAAAGAACATGTAATGTAATTTTTGTGATATAAAAGACAACGAAAAAGATGATGATGATGATGATGATGATGAAGAAAGTGCATCTTCATCTTTTTGGAATCATAATCATTTTGAAAAAGATTGTTATTTATTTTACAAGTTGTTGTTGCTATTATTGTTATTTTAATGTTTGGTGGTACTTGGCTGTTCCTTCAGTACACGGCATCCTCTTCAGGTTACCCATCTTATTTATTGATTTGTGTTTTTTTTTTTGTTCTTAAATTTTTTGGTTTTATTTTATTGCCATCCTTCTCTTATTATTACCATCATCGTCAGGAAGATTACAACCCATCATCATATTGCGGCAAACCATAATACACTTGTTTCTCTGATGATGCTGATGATGATGATTCGATCCGCGTACCAATAATTTTGCTACTGTTTTGCTACTAGAATTCTTTCCTTATGTTATTATTGTAATTTTGTTATGTTGTTATTATGTTATGTTTTTTATCTTCTGATGATGATGATGCACTGTTATATCGTGTATTAATGAACATCATTCGAATATATAATAATATATTGAAAAATTTTATAGTAAATACGGCGACACAACAAGTTTAGTTCACACGGTATTCGTTATGAATTTCTGTCACGAAATTTTCAAGTTTCTTGAATACCTTCACCTTTCCTTTTAATATGCAGACTTGCGTGGTGTATGCGTGGTATTTTGCGTGAAAGATATAATATGTAGAATTTTTTTTTTTTTTTTTTTTTTTTGTAATTGTTTTTGTGTTAGTTTTTGTTCTTGTAAATACATTGTTGTATTGTATCTCATTTACAATATTGTTAACTTATTGATTGTAATTTATTTTTTAATTTTTTTTTTTTGTGCTGCTTTCTTTTGAAATTTTACTAATGAATTTTAATTATTTTAATAATTACATGATCTTGAAACTGTAAGGAATCTATTTGATCATTATAGTATATGTTTTATGGTGAAAAAAAAAAAATGAAAGATAAAAGAACAGCGAGAAATAGATTAAAAAAAAATGATAAAAATGCTTATTGTTTTATGTGATTAGTAATTAAATATTGAATTTGTGTGTTTTTTTTAATTTCATAAGAATATGCGGAAATTCTTTCTACGAATTCGATAGCGACTCTATTTAGTTGTTTTCAAGATTTCATATGTAAACTTCACTAATGCTTGAATCCTTTTTTCATCCGTAAGTCTACTATCAAAAAGTTTACGTGGTTAAAGAATGATCCAAAAGGATTAAATGCACCAAGAATCCTAAAAATTAACAAGTGATTCGGCTGTTGCCAATGATGGAATTTAAAATATCTCTGAAATTTTTAAAACTCCTTGAAAACGGTTCCAGATAGAATAATTCTCAAAAAAGAATGAATAAAGCTAAAATGATTTTTTATTAATTTATAAACCGAATTCTCTTGATAATTTTAAATTAAGAAAATCTGCCAATAAAATTTTGTCAAGCTTTCAAGGATACCTTCTTATAAAAAACGAACAACTTTACGACTTTAAAAAAAAAAAAACAAACTCCGAATCATGCTTAAAAAAAAAACTTTTGGAAATATTTTTTTTCCTAATAAAATTACATAACCCTCAACTCGAAATATTTTCATTCAGGATTAAAATTTTCAATTACATATATACTCGTATACACCTTTTTTTCTTTCTTCATTTTTTTCAAATAACAAAAAATCCAGTTTTTATTGTGGCTTGAGGAATCATCAATACATTTTTTTTTTATACATATAAGTATTTTATCTAATCACATGTGCTGTCGTGACTAACAAATTTAAATTTTTGTTGTAACTATTTTGCAATTATATGAAAAAAAAAAAAACAACTCAAAATATCAAAAATATAATAATTTATAATGCGCGATAGAAAGAAAATAAAAAAAGTGTTAATCACGCATTTTATCGCATATCTGATTTTTTTTTTTTCGATTACATTAAAACATTATTGAGAAAATTTAAAAAAAAAAATATAAAAAAAAGAACATACATAATCAAAATAAAAATTATAATGTAGATACTCTTTGAAAGCTAACATCTGTGTGTTTTTTTTTTTTTTTTTTTTTTTTTGTGTGTGTGATATTGTGATGAAGGATATGTGAAGATGTGAAATGATGATAAAATCTATGAAGATTATAAATACTATTAGAGAGAGTATGTATAAGTTATTTTGCATAATATATAAAATCTAATAATAATAATATTTTTTTTTTTCTTATCTAATAGATATTTTAAAAATGTTGTAGATATTTTTATTTGATTTTTATTTCATTTTGAATGCGTGTTATATGTGCCAAGATTATTATTTTATGAGTTTAAAAAAAAAAGAAGCTTGAACTAAAATACAATTTTTTTGTTTGTTTGTTTTGTGGATAATATTCATGCTTGGAGAAGAAATTCTTTTTCTTAAAAAAAAAAAAAATGTATCTAGATATATTTAGATATATACATAGATAAATTACTGTTTATATACATACATATAGTGTGACTCCACATGTGGTGTAACATTATCACATAAAGGTTAAGATTAACTTAGTTTTTATTATTATTTATTTTTTATTTTTATTTTTTTTTCATTTTTTAAAATCGCGTTTCACATATTTAAATTATTATACTATAATAATAAAGTGATTGTAGGATATATTTTACAAGATACATGCTTGTCAATATTTAGATACATATAGATAGAAAAAAAATTTATTTTATTTTTTTTTTGTTTTTTGTAAAATTACATACTCTAAGAATTAAATAGATGTTGTGTTCCTGTTTTTTGTTTTTTTTTTTTTTTTTTTGTCTTAAATTTTATTATTTTATTTTTTATTTTTTTTTTTATTTTTCTGATTTCAATTTTATTATCCAAGGAACTTGTTGTGTGTGAACGACTTCATGCGCGATATCTATTTAACATATCAACAAATATTGGCACCAAAGTCATGTTGTTTTTGGTTTTTTTTTGTTTTTTTTTGCTCTTGTTAGTAACATTTTTAACACCCTCTACTTCGTCCCTATATACATACAACTACTTCTATAATATGAATTTTTATAGTTCAATTCGTTTGTGTTTATTTTGTTTACATATTATTCGCCCTCACATGATTATTTTTCTGTTTTTTTTTTTTTTTTTTTTTTTTTTTTTTTTTGATTTTTTGTTCTTATTGTTGAGTTTTAGCCCCTACAATGTATGCCAATATTTATTGAACACGGTTTTTAGGTTAGGAATTTTATTTAACATACATATTATGTTTGTCGGTTACTAGTTATATTTTTCATGTTATTTTCTGTATTTTTGTTGTTGTTGTTATTGTTGTTGTATTAAAATAATATTAAAAACAATCAAATACCAAAAGAATTTAAAAAAAAGATATCAAATGTATGTTGAAAATTACGGTGAAACCAAAATGTAAAAAAACAGATACCGTATTATAAATTTCTTACATTTCTAAGTACATATCTATTTCAATTGATTTTTGAATATTTATGTGTTTTGTAGGTGGAAAAATTGTGAAAAAAAAAAATGGTACAAATGTAACGGTGGCATAAATATATAAAATGTCAGGATTTCTATTTTTTTAATTTATATTTTTTGAAATACTTTTTTTTTTTTTTAAAATTGGTCTTCTATTCGTTTTTGTAGCTAACTGTGTTACCAATTTAAGAAAAAATTTCCTGAGAACAGGTTGTTTTTACTCTGTAAAAGGCAAACTTTAAGTAGCGAAGTTAAAGGTCAAAGTTCATAAGAATTTGAATGAAACGTAAAGTACTTATGAGACCTTAGATGGGTAAATTCGAAATGATCTTAATAAAAAAAAATCCTTTAGAAATTTTCTAATATTAGCAGACATTCATTTTTGCTACTGTTTCAAGGAAAATATGTTTTGGCAACCTTGATAGTCACAAAATATCTATTGGTGTTTATAGTTGAAGGTTGTTTTTTTGTTTTTTTCTAAATGTTAATAGTATTTGTATTTTTTTTTCTTTTCTTGTGAAAAATCTATGTTCTATCGAAATTATAAGCAAAAAAAAAAAAGTGTCAACCAAATAATGATCACATATTGAAAAGTTCACGTTATTTTTGTTATTATGCCGCACCAATAAATTCATTTATTTCAAAAGATACATAAACGTAATTTTAAATTGAATGTTAAATAATAGACTTGTTTTAGAATTTTATTACATTCTTTGAAGAAAAAAAAAATGAAAGCCATATAAGATGCCGATTGATATAAGGAAAAATGTAAAATCACATTATAATCGCGATCATGAAAAAAAAAAAAATAAAAAAATAATCTAAAAGGCAAAACCTTGGTTCATTCTAAAATGTATCTTTTCATTCTTGAATTACATTCATCAATTGCATAGTACAGATTGAATTGTTCTAAAGATGACCATCATAAGATTTTGTGTTATGCATTACATCTTGTTGTGTTGATGATAATAATGATGATGGTGATGACGATAGATTAGGTACTTAGATAGATTGTTCACCTTCTCTTATTTCTTAGCTTATTTCAATCGAAACACAAATCCCAAATATGTTGACCAATTTCATTTTATTGTTATGGGATGTTATTTGTTGTGTTACCTTTCCGATATATGTACATATATGACTATGTAATATGTTTATATTGTTTTTTGAACTCCTTTTTGTTTTTGGTTGACAATATTCACGCGGTCACAATTCTTGGTTACTATCATCATTGACATCAAACATCATTTCACTATTTTTCCTTTTGGCCTTTTTTTTTCTTCTTGTAAATGTGTTTTGTAGTACTGTATTGGGATTTTGTAATAAAATAATGAAAAAAAAAAAAGAGGAAAAAGAAGAAAAGAAAACATATGTATGTGTGTTTTTACACTGAATGATGCTATTTTATTGAAAATTTATGACATTTTTAGTGATTAGAAGTAACTGATAAAGCGATTGTCGTGGACACCGACAGCGTGATTTTACGATTTGCAATTATTTTCTTTTTACAAACAACATTTAGCACAACATATACATATACATATATGTGGTTATATGATATACAAAAAACCTATATGAAAATATATTATCGTGGTCAAAGAATCTGTATCTGTATCTAAAATGAAACCACATTGGGACTCTCTTGAGAAAGATTTTTTGCTTAGTTAGCAAATTTTTTTTTTGTGTTTTATAGATTTTTATAATTTCACAAAAAAATGTTTGATCGAAAACAAGAAATTTCTGAAAATTTCTTTGAACTTTCAATTGATAAAAATTTTTTTTTAAAAATTTACTTTCCAAATTGTTTTCATTTAAACGCCACACCTATTGTACCTTTAAAGAGGTCACATATCCAACATTATTAGAATTCATAACATACAGTTGCCCTTTATTATTTAAAAAAAAAAAAAAATTGAAAAACAAAAAAAATTTTTTTTTGTACGTGTCTTACAAGCAAAATTAACTTCTTCCTTAGCACGTATTAACATCCGTAACATACATATACGATATGTATGTAACATATTTTATATTATTTCATTTTAAATTATCAATCAAATTTATACAATATAACGATATTATGATGATATTGACCATTATTTCTAACGCAACATTAAACATAAAAAAAAATTTAAAAAAAAAAAATAATAAAATAAAATAAACAAAAACAAAATAATAAAATATAATTTATATTTCGATTACAAATTACTTGACACCGATCATAAATATGTTTTTTTCATTTTTTTTTTCATTTTATTTAAAAATAAAAAAAACAAAACGAAAAAAAAAAACATTTCATAATCATTTTGATTATAGATACTTTTTTTTTTGTTTTCTTCTTCTTCTGTCATTGTTATTGTTGTTTTGTTTTTGTTATTTGTACTTTACCTACTTTATTAAAATTCAAATCACAAATATCTTGATAAAATAATAAATTGTTCATAAAGTATCTATATAACCAGTTACCGCCACCGCATTTATAAAAAATGAAATCATCATCAACAACATCATCGAAAATGCGCGTATTCAAATTAAGAAAATTTTTTTTGTTTTTTTTACAACAACTTTACTTTGTCAAAAATTAACAATTACAAAAACATTTTTTTTTTTATTTAGAGAGGAAAAAAAATGCAAGCAAACAGAAATTATTTAAGAAAAAAAAAAAAACAATAAAATAATAATGAAAAATAGTAAATATGTGCGTGCGTTGGCCGAATATCACGATTTTGAATTAAAATTAATCATAGAAGTGTGATAATTAAAATGGTGTGTGTGTGTGTGTGTGTGTACATGTGTGTAGGGAAATAGAACCCGGAAATATTACAACGGCAAACTTCCGAAGTTTAAAAGAAAAACAACACAATCAAAAGTACTAAACTGGTGACATGATTGTGTCATTAGAATGCAAAAAAAAAAAAAAAATAAATAAAAAATAAAATAAACGTGATGATTGTCAACTAGAAGTCCTGTAGAATTTTTTTTTTCTAGGCCTACATACATAAGAAATTGTCGTCATTGTTTTGAATGTTAATTTGATTTTGAGGTTAAAATATTCATAAAAATTACAGGTTCTGATAACTTCCGAATCGATTGGAAAAAAAATAAAATAAAATTGATAAAAATTACGTGAGACAAAGACCCAATTGTGTAGAATTTGTCTGCAAAAGAGGAAGTAGAGAAATTTGACAAAACAAAAATTAAAATCTTTTGATTTCTAGGGTCAAAGACTTCAGGAAATTTAAAGTTCAAAAAAAAGTTTTTTTTTTTTAGGAAGTCAATGAACGAATTTTTAAGAATTGGAAAGTGTGATATCGGAGGTGTATGGGTTCTGTGTAGAGTTCATAGAATTCTTTTTTTTTTTTTGTTTCTTGACTTCAAGGAATTAGAAAATAAAAAAAAAAAGATGTTTTAAGTGAACTCCCTAAAACTGAAGTCAAAAAGCTTTCAATAAATGACAGTAGTTTTTTGTTTTTACCTTTTTTGGAAAAAAAAACAGAAAAAATGAAGAACTCAAAAGAATATTCCTTAAATGGATTGGGCAAAAAAAAAAGAAACACTTAAAACTTTTTCATAAAATCAAAGTTCAATTGAAGTGTCATTTTGAACAAGAAAGTGGAAGATGACAACCTGTATCAAAATTCTCAAAGGAATTATATCTTTCTTTTATGAAATTATTTTTTTTTTGTATCTAAACAAAAATCTGACAGTTAAACAACTGTCCCCATCACTAAAATTTAACTTTGTCAATCAAAAGATTTAGAACAGTAGCCCACCACTAAAGAATAATGAAACATTTTTATGATATGTATGTATGTAAGACAGGATATGTCATCTTTTGTTGTGTACTTTCATTTAGATATCATTTATAAGGTATCGTATTTTTTTTTTTTTTTATTTAATGAAAAGCGGAAAAACGGTAAATATCCAGAAGTAATAACAACAACAAAAATGTTCACAATATTGATTTTTGAGTACATATATCTACATACATATATCGTACTCTCATGTAAACAATATGTATAAGTAAAAAATACATTTTTATAATAAATAATAATTAATAATTCATGTAACGCACACGCATATAAACCCATCATATGTATGATAAACCAAATAAAATGCACATATGTATTATAAAAGTTCATAAACATTTTCCCGACAAAAGATATGATGTGGATGATGATGATGATGATGATGATTTTAATTCTATGTCCCTTGCTGTGTTGTATATAGTTCCTGTCGCATTGTGAATATCTTTTTCACTGTGATGTACTGGCACATACAGTATGTATGTATGTACATACATATGTTGCAATTGCATTTAATGCAAAAAAAAAAAAAAAAAAGAAGAGACAACTTTGTACTTACAAAGAAAGTTAAATAGCATAACTTAGCATAACCTTTAATGCAACAGATATAATAGGTAGCTATAGTAAGTAGTTGCGGGCTGTTCAGATAGATTTTCATTTATTGAAGATTCCTAGATATTTTTATTTTTTTATTTTATATTTTCAAATAACTTTTGGTCTTCTAATACCCAACATATATTGAATATGAGAGTATCTATCTATACATACATATATACTTTTTCAATTTGATGGTGATGATTTTCTTTTGGTATTTAGTAATTTTCATTCTAGAAATTTTTTCAATTTTCTCCCTTGGCGGCGATAAAGTGAAATAAACATGAATGTATCTATATATGTACATATCTGATAATGTATTTTGTATACATACATATGTATATTGTGAAGTTGGAGACACTTGGACTAGTATGACAGAGCAATTGAAAACCACCATTATGACTTGTTCAACTGTTTTTATTTTTTATTTTCATTTTTCTGGAAAAGATAATGGTTTTTTTTTATTTTTTTTTTTGTATCTGCTTGATACTTGATGAAGTGTTGCTGATGTATCATTATACCGTATAGTACACATCGATGATGTAGAAAAGATGTAATATAGGAGGAGAAAAATATCTAAGTAGGTATCTATAGGGCATAACTATATGGTGGTATATTATATTTGCAATAACTTTAAAGAATTTTCTACAAATTTTTCCTTTAAAATGACATTCGATTATATTGCATAAAATGTGTAGTTTTTAAAATAGAAGATATTTCACATATCTTGTATCTTGTATATTCTTTTGAATATTATATATAGTATATATGAGTAATAAATATACAGTAACGTGCTCTACCACATCGCATTTTATTATCTCATAGACCATTATCATCATCATCATCAGTATCGTATCAGCTTTTTAAATATTTTCAATAAAATACTATGGGATGTCTATCATACCAATCGAGATGATGTTATGTTATACACACACACATATGGTACATTTATGTGTATATTATATATATATTTCTTGAAAACAATAGTAATTCCGGGAAAAAATGTGTATTTTATGTATTTTCTAATATAGATATAAAAAAATGATAATATCCTCAATAACTATATGGATGAATGATGCACTTTTAAAAATGTCAATAAAACGTGGGAAATAGCTCAACTTCTTGTTTGATAAGCGGACTAGGAAACTGTTTACTTTACTTTAAAAAAAAAATAAATAAAAAAAACCAACAAATACAATAAAATCTTGTAATATATCGATTTAAGTGCTGTACTATACAGAAAATACATTCAATAGAGATAATAATTCTCTAAATGACCTTGTTGGGACTTTTAACTACTAAATGGTCACATATTTTCTTCTCTTTAAATTTAAATAGAAACATTTTTGAATTTTGTTGTTGAAATTAAATTTTGAAATTCACGTTTTGTAGATTGTTCCAAAATTTTCTGATTTCTTTTTTTTTTTTTTTTTGTTTTTAATCTGAACACAATATCGGAACTTAGAGTTAAAGAAGATTTGGTTATTCGAGGTTAGGAAGTCAGAGAATTATGAAAGGTGAAAGGATATGTTCCGAAATTTGAAAGTTCAGTTGAAAAATTTAATAGAAATTCGGAAATTTATCAGAGTCCTTTTTATGGAACGCTAAAAGATGTAGTTGATAAGCGTGATTGGTTTTCTTCGATTTTCTCGAAATAAAGACCAAAACTTTGGAATTTTTTTTTTTTTAATAATCAGATTTCATGGGAAAGAGTTTTGATTGGGAAATTCTAAATGAGGAAAGTATGTTTAGAAAGCAATTAATGAAATTATTACTGAAAAAAATTGTTCTTAAGGTCCTTTACGTATGCTCAATTACTCTCTAATAGATTCATTGTTTATTTTTTTTTTATCAAACTTAAAATATCTTACATTTCCTCTTCTATTGAAAATTCAAGCATTAGAATCCAAATTTAGCTTTGATAAAACTTTGAGATTAAATTTCACTAAAAAAAACTGTCAATTTTAAAAATCTTGTTATTTTTTTAAATCCCGTAGAAACGAAAAAATAATAATGTTATTTCTCATCACATTTTAACCACAATTTCATATTCAATTCTCATCATTTAAAATTCCTTTTCAAAGAAAAAAAAAAACAAAAGGAAAGAAAAATTTCATATTCATCCTACTGCTCTGCATTTTACAAGATATCCACTTTCTTTATTTGTTTTTTTTTCTTTTTCTTTTCTTCCTAAATATCTCAGTAACTTTCCGGTAATGTAATAGTTATTATCACCTCTTTTTTTTTTGTGAATAATTTTAAAATTTCTGCATACAATTGAAAAAAAAAAAAGAAGAAAAAACAATCTTTTATGTTTTTTATTCATGAATTTGTGATGATCGATAGAAATCTTTGAAAAATGATGGGCAATCATAGATAAAATTTTGACAGCAAAAAGCATATCTTGATAATCGTTTTTTTTTGTCTTCTTCTATAATAATAATATGCGCGAAGTCATCAAAAAAAAAAACGTCAAAATAGAAAAAGAAGGAAAAAGAAAACGTATATATGTATTTTTCTTGACATGTCCTCATCATCATCATCATCATCCGTTGAATTTTTATATTCACAAAATGATAAAAAAAAAAATCAAAAATAGTTTTTTTTTTCTCAGTTCGAAAAATATCTTTTTACTGCCACTTACAATGTATTATTATTATTTAGTCAATTGTTGAAAATCTGTTGCAAGTATAAATTGATATTGGAACATTTAAAATATATGTCTTTTCCAATTGGAAAAAAAAAAAAATTATTTCAATATTCTCTGTATTCAATGATATGATGGCACAAAAAGAGTTATCATCAAAATATAATCGAATTGAACATAAAGTTTTCTTTTTATATATCACTCAACAGTTTCTTGTATAATATATTTTTAGTTTTTGTTTGTGTGTGTGCAAAGATGATGGTACAACATCACTGTTGCTCCATCATAACATTGTATCATTCATATCATCATCAACATCATTAATATCATCATGAATGGTCAGGAGGTCGAATATAATCATATTTTATGTGTTTATCAGTTTTACAATATTTAAAAGAGTAGAAGGACAAAAAAAAAATAAAAATAAAAAACAACAACTAAAAATGTAAAATCAATGAAAAATGAATTCATTCTGTTGTCACTTCTTAACAGAAAAGAAAATAAAAAAATTACATAGAAGAATCTTATTTTGACTGTAGGGATTTCCTTACTAGAAATTTATGCATTTAAAAGAGATACTTTTTTATATTTCATCAGAAAAAAAAAAATTATCAAGAAGATATTTTTGCATGAACCTTTATACACCACATCAGGATTGAAAATTTATTATTTGAATATCATATTCACTTTTTTTTTTTCCTTTTTTTTATGTGAAGAACATTTTGTTAATATTTTTTTAAATATTTTACAAAGTGAAAAGCTTCTTCAATATAAATAAGACCCATCATAAAGTTTTCAATTTGAAAAAATAGCTAACATAAATAGGAGGAAAAAAAAAAAATCTGAAAAAGTAAAAAAAAAAATAAAAAATAACGTACTTGTCATCCATGAATGAATAAAAATATGCTTTAAAAGGATATTGTGTAGTGGAGTTATTTTTATTTTTTTTAATTTTTTTAAAATAAAAACATTTAAAATCGAAATATTCAATACAGGAGTTTGTTTTTGTTTGTTTGTAGTTTTTCTAAAAATGGTCTTTTTTTGAAAGATCAATCATTTGATGAAGATGAAGATGATGATGATGATGATGATAGGGTCTAAATGTGACTACTAGACCAAAAGATTTTCATATATACAAAAATTATTTATGCATTTATGCAAAAAAAAAAAAAAAACTATATATGAAAATTTTATTTTTATTTTTGATATTTTAATAAAGTTAAAATAATGCAACAGTTGTTGTTGTTGCTGTTGTTATATTTAATAAAAAAAAATAAAAAACAGTAGAGAGAAAAATAAATTGATAGATAGAATTTATGAACTCTTCTTTAAACAATTTGAAAGACAATATGATTTTATTGATATATATGACAATATGATGACTAGTTTATGAATAGGTTAGTTTATTTGATAGTCAAATTGAATGGCAGAAATAATTTACATTTATCAAAAAGCAAAAAAAAAAAAAAAGATACATCTTCAAGAAAAAAGAAGATTTATTGTTATTAACTCTGAAGAAAAGATAAAAAAAAATATGATCATGATTGTGACAATGATAAAATTGTTGTTGGTCACACAGAAAAAAAAAAAAAGATAAAATTATACAATAAAGTTTTTTTTTTTGGACTAAATACAGGATTTTTTTCAAAAAGGAGTAAATTATAGGTTTTTTCAATTTTCTTTTTCAAAGATAAAAAAAAAATCAGTTGTTTTCTTCAAAAAATTAAGAATTCTTAATCCAAAATCAGTTCAATCTTTCATTTTAAAATTTATCAAAGAAAAAAAAAATCAATCTAATTACGCATGAAAAAAAAAAATTTTAAAATGAACGCATAATAAAGTAATTTTCTTTAATATTCTTCATTTCTTTTTTATCATTTCATTCTGTTACTTATTCCTTTTTTTTTTTGTTTTTTTTTTTTATCATTTAAATGACATGATGTATAAAAGAATTCAAGAAAAAATAAAAAAAGAATAAGAAAATAAAATTCAACAAAATCACAAAAATATCTTATGTTATGTTCCATTATATACACATTACACATATTTATTTTATTTAAAGAATGATAATCATGTAAGTTTTATTTTGTACCAGTTCCTTTTTTTTTCTTCTTATTCTTGCTGTCTGATGATTTTAAAGCACAACATCATCAAATTCATCAGTTTTTTTTTTCTTTTTCAAAGTTTATATTCATTTTA
This sequence comes from Bombylius discolor, assembly GCA_939192795.1. Taxonomy (NCBI): domain Eukaryota; kingdom Metazoa; phylum Arthropoda; class Insecta; order Diptera; family Bombyliidae; genus Bombylius; species Bombylius discolor. The sequence continues at coordinate 3,316,677 of OW584242.1, forward strand.
AAACCATTCACATTTCTTCCTCTTCAGAAGTCATCATTATCATTGTTATGTTGTCGTCGCGACATAGAAAATTGTGCCTACTGGCTAACTATTTCTACTCTCTGATGGTATATCATCATCATCATCATCATCATCATCATAATGTAACATAACAACCAAATAAACATCAACAACAAACAGAAACTGATTTCAACTAATTCTTATTCATATTCTTTAAGAAAAAAAAAAAAATATCTAAAGTATAAGCAAGTTTTTGAACATTTGAGCATTAGATTTGATGATTATTTCATTACTTTTTTTTTTTGTTTTTTTTTTGAAAAATCAAAAGAATAAAAAAAAAAAAAATGCTAACTAACGTAAATATCTGTGTGTTACCTTTGCTGATGATGTTGCTAAATCTTTTTCTGGTGATGTATCACACACAAAAAAAAAAAAAAAAATAAAAATAAAAGCAGTTCATTCTATCATTATCTAGTTATTCCAACAGTCAACTCTATACAATATCTTTTTTTTTTTCTTCTTTCATTTTTTTTTTAACCTGTATAGGTATCACTTAGAAAAGAGAGTCATTATCGCTTTGGTATTCAAGAAAAGCTCGCTTTCAATGCAGATAATAGACACTTAGTACACATATTTTGTATTTTATTTGTTGCATATAAACACATAATAAAAAAAAAATAAAAAAAAAAAAAATAAAAGTACCCAGATATCTTCTATCAGCATTGGGTGCTATACATAGTATGTATAGAGTATTTGATAGATAGAAATGAATATCATGTTGTATGTGCAAATTGTCGACAGCAATTTATCTACTACTTCATTACGTTGCAATTTTATTTCAACAGCTTCCAGCATCAGCAATAAAACCGTAAAAGATATTTTTTTCTTTTTTTAATATGATTTATTTTTAAAGAAAGATATAAGTTGAATTTCGAAATGAATGTAATCAAATGGAAAATTGTCCACATACTTTGGGTGCTTATCTTTCTTCTGGTAGAGTTATTTTTCGAGAAAGAAAAAAAAAAAAATCTAACAAAAAAAAAAATGATAATGATGCGTAAATGCTATGCAAGTTATGTGATCTTTATATTATATATACTCATTATGCACGTCATCATCATCATCATCATCATGAAACCTCATCAAACTCGATTGATTATCCTTCATTTTTTTTTTCTTCTTCTTCTCAAAAACACAAGATTTTTGTTACATGTGGATCCTTAAAACTTATATAATTTTGTTCTTGTGGTATATATGCATTTTTATTAATTACACAACATTTTTTCAATTTTTTAACAAGAAAATGATGATCAATTTACCAATTTGTCTCCCATTGTTGTTTTTTTTTTTTTTTTGCGTGTAAATAAAAAAGATATCTTCTATTTTCTTGAAAATATATTCTTCTTGTTGTGGTATTTTACAATGTATGTACAATATCGGAATGAAAAACCATTATTTTAATTTTTTAATTGAATAATTTTTTTTTTTTTTTTAACGAATCACCGTCATCATCTTTTGTTGATTAAATTTTCGATACCATTTTTATCTTTTCAAAATAAATGAGAGTTCGAAAAATTAAAAAAAATAAAAAAAAACAACACAATAACCGCACACATTGCAACCGATTAAAGTTTTTAAAGTACATTTTAACAAGAAGAAGAAGAATAAGTAAAAGAAGAAAAAAAAGAAATACATTGTAATGAAATTAAGTGGAAACCACCAATGAAGTTATATTGCATTCGAATTTTCAAATTTTCAAATTTTCTATATACAAGATTATGTGTAGTAGGAAAATTTAAGTTTGTTGGTGTTGGTGAATTTTTTGTTTTGAAAAGATACTGAAAGGAATTTGTCTTTTTGTTTTTTTTTGTTGTTGTTATTTTTCTTGTTTTGGCTTCTGTTTCCATGAACTTTGTACATATGATAAAGAAATTCTGTTCTGGTACAAATTAACAAGAATAAAATATTTCATGTGAAGATACTGTATAGAAAACAGGTGATATATTGCCTGACATAATCAAAATCTCAAAAGTACTTTGTTATGTTTAATTTGGTTTTTTTTTTTTTTTTTTTTTTTTTGGATTTGATTAAAATGTCATTAGTTTTTATTTAGTATCGGAATTTTAAGAATTAATTTGTGCAAACGACACATGTGGTTCATGACCGATAAAAAAAAAAAAATAAAAAAAAGATATTCTAATTTTGTATTTATGGAAAATAATTGTTATTGATTTGCATTATGGGAAAGATAAAAGGAATTTGTTTTTGTATTTATGTATGTAAATACATACATGTGTTTGTTCTCTAAAGCCGTACATTACGTATTTAATTTTTTCATTCTCATTCTGCTTGAATTGTTATCTAATAGAAGAGGTTGAATGTGAACATTATATCATGCATGCATTTTCTCTTAATAAATATGTGTAAAATTACATGAATATAATAGTTGTGGGTGGATATGAAAGGAATTTCATGAATACAGAAAATTTATTAATAATAAGTCGACCATCATATTCTATAGTAATCGTGAATTCATGATGACATTTCTAATAAAAAAAATTCATTTTTTTTTTTTTTACATAGTTTGATTGAATGTCTATTGAAATTGTTTGAGATATAAGGACTTTTACGTGTATATGTATGTATTGAGGAAAAACTTTACAGAATTTTTTAAGGAATTTTCTAGATTACTTTAATAAATTTTCAAGAGATGTGACATTCAATCTTATTAAATTTTTTTTTCTTCCTAATATTGTTCATTAATCCTTTTATTCAATTTCTAGTCTATCTTGATATTTGTGTGTTTTATTAAAAAGGATTTTTTGTTTTATTATATCAAATATTGACAAAGTATATTACATAACAGAAGGCTTCAGATTAAGTATAAAGCTAAATCATTTATCATATACACTCCGGGACAAAATGATAGCACACCCCTAATTTTTTTCCGTTTAGAAAAACCCATTTAACAGATGGTGTTTATATATACCTCATTAGAAAGAACAATCAAAAGGAAACGTATTACCTTCAATTGAGTAAAATAAACCGTATATATCTCCTTTTATGTTAAAAAAATGTAAAATTAGGTGGGACAAAAAGATAGCACATTTTGTCATATTGTATAAAATATTTGTTGAGTGCACATCAAAATTAAAAAATTCTTAAGTTTTGTAATAGTGAAAAATTAAATCCTTATTTATAATCATTTTAAGACAATTTCAAGTATATTTAGTTGTAAAATAATTAAAATTTTTAATTTGCAAAAAAAAATATGGGACGAAGAAAGAAACTTAGTGAAAATGAAATAAAAATAATTTCAATTTTAAAGAAAGAAAACTGGAGTGTTAAAAAAATTGCTGAAAAGTTAAACAGAAGTCGAAAAGTAGTGTAAAATTATCTTAATGATCCTGAAAATTATGGAAAGAAGAAGAGTAAAGGACGACCGCGTGCGATTTCTGATAGAGATAGACGTAGAATTTTGAGAATTGCTTCAAATTCTACGTTAACTGCTAGGCAAATTGCAGCTCGAGCTGGTGTGGAAACAAATATAAAGAATGTGCGTCGAGTTTTACAACAGTGTGAAAATATTCAAAGGCGCAAACTTCGAAGAAAACCACCTTTAACTGGAACGCACAAGCAAAACCGTTTAAAATTTGCTTGCGACCATGTAACATGGATGAAAAAATGGAAAAAGGTGATATTTAGCGATGAGAAAAAGTTTAATTTGGATGGTCCAGACGGATGGGAATTCTATTTTCATGATTTGAGAAAAGAAGAAAAAGTTCTTAGTCGTCGGCAAATGGGAGGAGGATCCTTAATGGTATGGGAGGAGGATCCTTGATGGTATGGGCCGCAGTTGGTTACTATGGAAAAACACAAATTCAATTTATTTCCGGACGAATGAATAGTGCTGACTATATTGAACTTATCGATGACCAAATAAGAACGTACGCCACAGATATAGCCACAGCAAATTTTATTTTCCAGCAAGACAACGCTGCAATTCATACATCTCGCTTGGTAAAAAATTACTTTAAAGACAATAATTTAACAGTTTTGGATTGGCCAGCGAGATCACCAGACCTCAATATTATTGAAAATGTATGGGGATACTTATCCCGCGCGGTTTATGCAGGAAGAACCCAATATAATACTGTAGAAGATTTAAAAATAGCGATTTTGGAAGAATGGTCTAAGATACCACAACAATATATAAAAAATCTATATGACTCATTGAATAGAAGAATGATTGAGGTAATAGAAAATAGAGGTGGTTCAACACATTACTAAATATAAAAATAAAAATAAATTTTCATTGTACAAAAAAATTATATTACAAATTTTTTTCATTTTTTTTTACATGTGCTATCTTTTTGTCCCACCTAATTTTACATTTTTTTAACATAAAAGGAGATATATACGGTTTATTTTACTCAATTGAAGGTAATACGTTTCCTTTTGATTGTTCTTTCTAATGAGGTATATATAAACACCATCTGTTAAATGGGTTTTTCTAAACGGAAAAAAATTAGGGGTGTGCTATCATTTTGTCCCGGAGTGTATGTTTTGAAAGATTACAGATGATAATGATATTAGATATTGCTGACAATGACAATAACAAGAATCTTAGAAGTATGAGATAAAAACAAATATATGAAAGACATAATAAAAAAAAACAAAAAGAACAACAACAAAATTCAAATTCAAAATAATGTAGAATTAAAATAAATTTAATATAAAATAAGAATCACAAATATTCTAACATATTTTATCAGACATGATGGCAACCTTTAACACTTCATTGAGTTCTGTTGAAAAGGAAAAATAATATTTTTCCATTATTATTATATCGACCTTCATTTCATGTTTTATCCTTCTCATGAAGTTAACGATTTTTTTTTTCGTTTTAGAAAGAAAAAAAAAATGTTAGATAAAATATTTTTTGAAGATGATAAGGAAAAGTCTGAGAGTAGATAAAAATAAAGGGGAAAAAAAAAAATCATGAGAGGAAAAACAGAAGGCGTTTAATATAAAAATAATGTACAATTGACTTTTTTTTTGTTTTTTTAAATCATTTTTCTTCAAAGTTAAATTTTCATGAATTTTAGAAATTAAAAAAAATAATTTTGAAAACAAAAAAAAAAGAGAAATTGAAGAATGATTTTTAAGCTATTCAAATGAAAAAGTGAAACCCTTAAGTAAAAAGTTCATTTCTGGATTAGAAGTAGGTTTTATAACATTTTTGAATTTAAGTCGCGACTACATGTATTTTTTTCAAGGATACCCCTTCTTAAATGTACCCTTTAACAATAAATTCTTCCTTATTTCAATTTTATAACAAACAAGCTCAATACAACTTGTTTTTTTTTGTTTGTTTGTTTTATTTTCACAAGCTCATCATCGTTGATGTTTTACAAAAAAAAAAACAGCGCGTGCTATTCAAAACATGCTATAATTTATTTTCCTCTTCTACTTTATAAATCTTTTTATCTTTGTTTTTCTCTTTTCTTAAAAAAGCATTCGAGCAAAACACAAAAAAAAAAAAAACATAGAACGATATTATCATTTTACGTTATTCTGTTCACTACAACACCATGTACTTTACGTGGTGTCATCATTAATCTACATGTAATCTGTTAGATGCGTTAATTACGTTCTTCTTCTTCTGTAATCGCAATCGTAAACATTGGTAGCAACAAACAACAACAACAACAAAAACAACAATTTATATAATACAAGTGACATTTTTATAAGGTCGTCACCGTTTACAATTTGATATAAGATTTTTGTTTTTTATATGTGTTACACTCTACACTATACACTTCTAAGTTAGAGTGGAGCTCTTAATTCAAAATGAAATTAACGATTAAATTTCTACTTTGACATTACATTTTGAAATTTTTTTTTTTGTTTTGCACCTTAACACTTTTTCTTCTTCTTTATTATTTTTCTCCCTTTTTTTTTGTTTTTTTTTGAAAAAAATTTCTTGTTATTATTCATTTTCTTAACTCCTTTTTTTTTTGTATCTTTTTTTTAAATTTTATATCTTGTTGATTTGCAAAAATATAAACTGCAATTAGCATATCGCTATTGGCTTAGTATGTATATCATTTCAAGCATCACATTTTATTTAAGTGCTTTAAACGGTCATTTATTTACGCTTTTATGCACATACATACATGTGATGATACATGTGATAAAATAAGGAACATATTTATATAATACATATGTGAATATTTTATAGTAAGAAAGTAACAGAATCTTCTCATATAACATAATTAAATTGAGAGTGTATCATTTAGAGTTTTTTTGTTGTTTTTGGAGTTTAGAATATAAAAAAAAAAACGGAAAAAAAATAAACAAATAAGGTGAAGTAGAATTTTTGTACAACAAAATTAAAGTAAAACTAGTGGAATGTATATACACAACACACACCACATGAATATAATATAAAATTTGTTTTTTTTTTTTCGTTTTTATCATCTGTCGCGCAGATATGTTTTTTTTTTTTTTTTTGTTCTTCAGTTTTTGTGTTAGCATAAAACATGAATCCATGTTACCAGGTACCAACTTCTTGTAAAGTTAAAGTTTTAATCGTTAATGATTGACTGGGGAGCCTTAGAGAGATTTTTTTTAGAAGGAGGAAGTATTCTTAGTTGGATGATGATGCGCAGTATAATGATAATGGTATATTTTATTTTAAAAGAAAAAGAAAAAGAAAAAGAAGCACAGAAAGATTTAGAGCATTTTAAGATGCACCTTTAAGTATATCTCAGTAGTTAGAAGTAGTGTTTGTGTAGCAAAAATAAGTTAATGATTGTTATTCATTTAATTCGTCACCTCATTTACACACCATGGATAAAAATGATAGATCCATGTATCATCATCATCATTCCTGTCATTATCTTTTTTTTTTTATTATTATTATTAATATTTTGTTTTTGTATACCATTTGTCTGCCATGTTTGTAGTGTGGCTCCAAATTGCCTTATATTTTTTTTTCTTGTTCGTTGAAAAGAACTTATGTCCTCCATGATAAAAAAAAACACATTTTCATAGTTGTATTTTTTTTTTTTTTTTTTTTTTTTGTAAATTTATTATGTTATACTGTTGATCCGTTAATTATTATAATACAAGAACTACTTGAGTAGCATGATTATTTTAACATTTTTTTTTTTTTTAAAGCTAAAAGTATTAAATTAATTGAGCGTATAAAACGCGAAACGATTAAATGAGGTGAAATTAAGTAATTGGGTGAATTAGTTGCGCCATTTGATCTTTTGTATATTATATATGAACATATGAATATGTATGTACCTATATAAAAAAAGATACACATATAATTCATTGATACAAGATACAAGTAAAAAAATTAAAAAAAAATACACACACAAGAAAATTTTGTCTTATTCTTGTTTTGAAGTTTTATTAGTAGTATATTTTTCACTATGTTTGTTCGTGTATGATCCTTTACTTTAAAAGCGGAGGGAACACAAAACAAAAAAAACAAATAACAAGCAAGGAAAAATTAAAAAAATTAAAAAACAAATCTAGATTGATCGCGTGAATTGGTTGCACTCGATTAAGAATTATTTTTATTCATGGAAAAGATAAATGGAACAAAAAAAATATGAAAAAAAAAACAAAAAAACAAAAAAAAAAAACAATAAACGTTCGCGGAATTTAACGATTAAAATACACAAAGTATATACACGTTTTATTCTGTAAAGTTTATTGAATTGAGATAAATGTTGTGTATACGTATTTAAAAAATTTTTTTTCTCTTAGTTTTTATAGTTCAAGCACCCACTAAGCTAGGATGTAAATATACATATTTTCGTATACAATAGAAAAATTTTTACACTCATGTTTTTTTCCCTTGATTGATTGTTATTTTTTTTTTTTTTCAATTGAAAATTGATCACTTGATTAAATATTTTGACTTAATGGCATGTTATTGATGACTGATCAATAGCTGATGTAACTTTCTGTTTCTTCTAAAAATTTACTATTTTGATAATTTCGATTTTTCATTTCTATATTTTTTTGGTTTCTTTTTTTTCTTTGGAAAAAAATTCAGATATGGTGTTTTGTTGTATTAAAAGAATTTTGAACAGAGATTATTGAGAAAAAAGAAAAAAAAAATGCACACGCAAGGCAAAAAAAAAAAAAAAAAAGTAAATAAATTAATTAAATAGAATAGAAATAATATTCTTAGTTAAGACAAGTATAAATTTAATTAGGTTATATTAGAAGTTTATTGAAATGCCTGTCATCGTTTAAATTGGTAGTTTATTTGTAAAAAAAAAAATGATCGATTCAATTTTAATCGGATTAATTCGATCGAAAAAAAAAAAAAACAAAAAAAATTGTTGAGTCTCAAGTTTTTAAATTGAACGTTTTTTGTTTTTTTTTTTTTTTGTTCTTGAGAGCTTTTCATTGTCATTAATTTTGCTCGATTTAATTTTGAATTACGAACTCGCAATTGTTCAAACGATAAAGTTGAAAATTTTTTTTCGATTCTACAAACCTTCTTTTTTCTAAGTGATTTTATAATTGAATTTGACAAGTTATTAAATAAATAATTGAAAGACAGTCTACGTAAGGCCGTAGACGTAGACTTGATGGTCATTGATCTATTATGGACAAATTGTCTTTAAAAAAGGGGTGATTTCTTTCATGTTTAATGAGGAGTATACGCCTCGATATCGGTAGAGAATATATGTACATATGTACATATGTGCAAATTTCGCAGTATTTTCAAGATGTAGTTTACAGGCCATATCCTGTAATCAAAATTCTATTCCATCTTAAGGATTTTCGTGTTATATTGAAAATTTTATAAATTCTGCCAAGTTCAATAATAATGTTTGTTTTTTGTTCTGCTTTCGCAGCTATACAACGTTTCATTTTTATTTTAAATTTCTAGAACATGCGCACAATTTAAAATAAAAATAACCTTTAAGTGTTAATTATAATTTTTTTTTTTCCCTCATATATGTTTTTTTTTTCTTCGATTTTCAATATTCAATTTTTTAATTAATAAAGTGTACCAACGAGACTTGTATGTTTCAATATTTTTTTTTCCTTTGTGCATAATTGTTTCGCACCTTGTAATTTTATATTAAAAACAACAAGCGCTTTATTTCAAAGGTTCGTTTTTTTTTTTTCATCTACCATCTTTTTATGAATTTTTTTTTTGTTTTTTTTTTTGTGCATATTATTGGCGACAAATAAACAGCAGGGTGCGTGCAATGCATTTAATTATTCACAATGTGGTTTATATGTTTAATGTGAAAATGATCACCGTAAATTCATCACGGTTACAAAAAAAAAAAAAAATTTTAAAAAGAAAAACAAGTAAGAAAAAAGAAAAAACGAAAAAAACCATTTCGCTTTTAATGTTTAATTTTTATACATAAACCTTACAAATCTGTCAACAAGTCTGTAATCAGTTGCAATTACCACACTATCAATATTTGTTGCGTTAATTACGTTCATAATACATCAACTTTTAAAAAAAAATTTAAAAAAATAAAAATATTATACAAGATTTAAAAATTGTATTAAAAAAAAAAAAATGTATGTAGGTACAATTCACGTTAAGAACAGTTTATAACCGATTAGCCTACAGCAGCAGTAGAGAGTATTAACACCAATTTTAAATTTTTTTATTTTTATTTTAATTTTTTTTTTTTTTTTTTTTGATACACCTGTGTGTGTTACATATTAAATAAGAAGTGCAGTATATAATATGCAATGATGTTGTTGAGAATGATGATGATGTACGTGCAAAATGATTGAAAAAAAAAAAAAAAGAAAAATATCTCATCAACCTCACCAGTATGTCTAGATTCTTTCTAAATATACAATTTTTTTTAAAGGTGTAATGACTTTACACACCTGAGATACCTGAGATAATTTACTTAATTTTTTTTTTTTTTTTTTTAAATAATTTTTACACTGTTATGTGTGCTTTAAGAAAATGCGCAAAAATAAAAACAAATTATATTGAAAAATAAATTTTTATTACTGGAATATGTTTTTTTTTTTTCTTCCTCCTTTTTGACATTTTTGTCACTATTGTACTTCAAAATTACTAACGTGTTAATAATAAAATGATGCATTGAAATTTTATTTTCAAAATTTTTTATTTTTATTATTTTTACAACACATTCCAAAATTAAAATTACGAAATAGTTAATTCAAATAATCAGAATTTGTATACAAAACGAAAAACTTGTCATAAAAAAAAAATATCTAGAAAAATAAACTTTATTTTTTTTTTTTAAATTTTTTTTAATTATTTTTTTTTTTTTCTGGTTTGTTAATTTTTGTTGTTTTTAAATTTCAATAGGGCATTTACCTACACGTATTGAGAATATTAAATATTATGAATTTGTACAACAGTTTTTTTGCAAATATTGATGTGGGCAAGGTAAAAAAAATAATTTTAAAAAAAACTTAAACAAAACGCAGATAAAAAATAAAATAAACAAAACAAAAAAAAAAAACTGTTTAATTTTTGATATGCAAATAATGTTGTCCAGATCCAGGTGGTTTTTGTTTTTTTTTCTTCTGAAATTCTTTAAAATGTTTTTCGAGTTTGTTTCATATTATAAGGCACGTGCGTTTCGTAATTGTTCATTGAAAATTAAAAGAATTGCACGGAAAAATTTTTAATTAAAATATTGTAAGTTTTTTTTTTTTTTATCTAATTTGTTTTTTTATTTTAAGATGTGACGGAGATTGTGTGATGATAAATTGCGTTTTTTGTCTTAAGAAAATTTAATGAAAAATGATTCAAAACCAAAAATGCTAAACAATGGCTAAGTTTTAAAAATATTAGCGTATTTGGAATTTATTCAGTTGTATATAGTCTCTTATTGATTTTATTTAAAAATTTCAAAAAAAATTTCTTAATACTAAAAATGAAAAGCTTTCATTTGAGTTTTTTTTTTTTCTTCCAAGAATGTTTAATTCTCAGAATTTTTGGCGACAGAAAGTAAAATCAAGCTTTTGTGTACATATGTACCTACATATTCGTTTTATTGAAACACAGAATCTTGCATTTTTCAAATTATGAAAAATAAACAAATACGAAGAAAAAAGTCATGTGATCATTTCTAGAAAAAAATGGAAAATTTTTAAATTCGTCGAATATTCGAAATGTGTTGAAAAAAATTTTTAATAAATGCCAAAACTTTCTAATATTTTTATTTTAAATAATATCAGAAATAAAAGCTTTATTTAAATTTTCTACAATAAGTACCAAAATATTTGGTGTATTGCATATTTTCGAAAATGACACATCACACAAAACACGGCTCAAAAATCGAAAAAAAAAGTGAAATTGAAACTAAAATTGTTTCCGGTTTTTTTTTTTTAAAGAATATTGTCAAAATAAATAAATAATATAATTCTTTCCATAAACACGCTCACAAAAATTATCTCTTGCAAAATTATTTACTTAATTTTCCAATATTACAATAATTTTATTAATTAAATTTTTTTTTTTTATTTATTTCAATTAAAATCAATTTTACACATTCATTGCAAAATTTATAATATCAATTATCATTAAAAAAAATTTCTTTATAATCATCACATGAATTTTTCGATTTAAACAAGAATAAAAATTAAAAATAAAAAAACCAGAAAAAAATAGCCTAAAAAAAGGATAAATAAAAAATCCCATTAAATTGTAAAAAAAAAATATTTGTCAATAAAAAATTTCCTATAAATTTTTTAAAAATTTTTTTATCAGATCATTTTATCAACAACAAAAAAAAAAAAAAAAACAATAATTTAAAATGCTCGAATATCCTCTAAATCAATAAAATTTTAAAATGCAAATGCAAAAAAAAAAAGGATAATAAAAATAATTGACATTGCAATTTTCATAATTTTTAATTATCCTTTAAAGCAATGCGACAATAATGTACGTAACACATTCATAATACACAAAACAGTCATAAAAAAATATAATTAAAGTCACACATAAAACATAAAAACAAAACTAAAAAAACAAAAAAGGATAAATGGTTAATTAAGTGGCATTTATGACACATAAATTATAAATTTTCAAAAATTTTCATATAAATAATTTCGTGTTTGTGATGGTAATGAGATAAAATATATATTTTTTTTATTTATTTTGTAATTATTAGATTATATTTTATATATTTTATGAATTAAAAACGATTACTGTAAATTTTTATTGGAAATTATATAAAAAAAAATCATTTATTATCCACAAAAAATAAGCAAAATTTTAGCAAAAAAAAACTAAAAAAAAAAAAATTAAAAATATAAAAATAATTAAAATGAAACTTACCTGTAATTTAAATTTTTAAATTGTTGCAACAAAAATCACAATTTAAAAAAATATTAACAAATAATTTAACAAAAAAAAAAAAAAATTTTAACACAAAATCACAAAAAAACGTTCGAGATAAAATTTTAAAATTACAAAAAAAAAAAATAAATTTATTTGAAAATTTTTTAAAAAAATTAAGAAAAATTAAAAACAACAACAAAAATTTTTCTAATAATTTATTGTACGTCTATTTTAAAATTTTTGTTTTTTTTTTTTTTTTTTAAATTTTTTCATTAATTTAAATTAATGATTTAAATTTAAAATCACAATTATTTTTTTTTTTTTATTACAATATTATTATTATTGTAATTAAATTATAATGCGTACACTCAAACGTCTTAGAGATCCAAAAACTGACTGAGAAAAATATAGATGACTCATTTATTGAGGTGAAAACGACGTACAGGTGAAAATCTTTTTTTTTTTATTATTATGTTTATTTTTTCTTTCTTTAATTTTTGTGTAAGCTGAAAGCATGAAAAAAAAAAAGTGAAAAAAGAAGAAAGAATCGAAAAACAGATACTTTAACGTAGAGGAGTAATTTTATAGCTTTGTGAAAAAAAAAAAATTATCTTAAGCTAGAATTGTGAAAAAGTATCTTTTCTTTTCATTTTTCAATTTGTTGGTTTGTCTTTTTTTTTTTTGATTGTTAAATCCAAAAAAAAAAGTCTTGAATATTGTACTCTTTTACACTTTTTAAGCGTAATGAATTTATATGTGTTGGTATTTAAGATATTTTTTGAGACTCTCAATTTTAAGAGAGTTTTTAAGACAAAGATAGAACGAATAACATGATTTTTGTTGAGATTTTCCAAACTCATACTTACAATACAACAGTAGATACTTTTTCTTGAAAATGTGTATCTTTAAAGTCTTGCTCAAAATTCAAGAAATACAAAGTATAACTTTATACATATGTATTTTTATTTTTTAATAATGATGATCATTAAATGTGGGGGCGTGTTTTATCAATTTTGAAAAAAAAAAAAAAAAAAAAAAAAAAAAAAAAAAAAAAAAAAAATTTAGCTTAGATACGAATTGATTTTATTTCATCAGATATCTATCTCTTTTGTTTTTTTTTATATTCTTTAACAATTTAATCTTAATGTGAATTTATTTTTTGAAAAAAGAAAATTAACTTTATTTTAAGGTCATAACTTCATGATTGACCGATCGATGATTGGGCAACCATTTTGTTTAGAGTATATTTTATTTGATTTGAAAAAAAGGCGGGGGCTTAAATTGTTTTTTTTTTTTATCATACGATATTTTTTTTTTCCAGTTGAGTTCAGGGTTTTCTTTGCGTTTAATTTTTATTTTATAATTTTTTTTTTCTATTTTAGTGGTTTTTTTTTTTTCTCAATTACCACCTTCATTTTTGCGGGTTTCTTCCACACAATCAACAAATAAAAAATAATGAGGAGCCTTGAAGGTAAATTTTCTGCATTGTAAATGATTTTTTTGAATAGAATAGAAGATTTTCATTTTTTAAAAAATATATTTTTTTTTTTTTTTTGTATTTTTGCATTGACAATATGCGGAAAATTAATGATGATTACAATTATGATGGTTAAATGTGGTACAATACGGTTTTTCTTTTTTTTTTAAATAAAATTACCACAGATACTGATTATGATGACAGAGTTAAAACAGAGTTTGTTCAAAAAGATAAACTGGGTGATGATGATACTAATATTGCTCTCATGATGATAATGATCATGATGAGTCGGTGGCGATGTTGAATTAAATGCAGTGGGCGTTTTTTATGTGTCAGTTTTTTAACAAAAAAAAAAAAATAAAAAAAAATAAAATCAACTTTTTGTTGGTTTTTTTTCAAAAATTTTTTTTTAAAAAAAATATCCAACAAAAGCAAAACAATGGTCTGTGTTTTTTTTACGTAACAATTTTTACAAATTACTTGTATTTTTATAGAGTAACATTATAAAAATGATTTTTTTTAAAAAAAAATATAAATATCCTCCGCTGGCTGTATTTTTTTTTTTCATTTATTTTTTAATTGCTTTAAATACATGAAAATTAATTGACTTTGCTCATCATTGTTGTAATTAAAAGATTTTAATTAATTTTTTTTTCTGGTATAAATGATTTTTTTTCCTGCTGTTGTTTTTTTTTTTTCTACAAACAATATTTATAGTTTGTCAAATTAATTTTGAATAAAATAACAAAACAAACAAAATTTAAAAAAAATAAAAAATAAAAATAAATAGTACGTGTGTAGGATGTCTATGATGGGCTTTGTTGATTTGTATTTTATAATTTCAACCTTGAAAATGAGCCCACAAAAAAACAATTTTTTTTTTTTGAAAATAAATAAAAAATTAGCAATCAAAAAACAACAAAAAAATTATGATTTTAATAAAGGTGAAGGTTTTATTTAGTAGGTAAATCAAACAATAGTTGATTACATAATTTTTTATATTTTTATTTTCGACAAAAAAAAAAAAAAAACGAAACAAAGAAGTCCCACAGACATTTTTGCGATAATCAAAAATTTTGTGCTTGTAAAATCAAATTTGAAAAAAAAAAAATATTTTCAATTATGAAAAAATTTGCTTAAATGTTTTTTTTTTATATTCAACGGATTTTTTTTCGTAACAATTCTTTTTTTTAAAACCTTATTTCTTTGAAATTTAAAAGAATAAAATAATAAGGAAAATATATCTGAAGATTTTGTATCTGTCATTCTGCCTTGTAAATAACATATTTCTGGAAAGCTTGTCATAGAGAAGTCCTGTTCTGAAAAATTGTAAAATTATTCAGTGTTTTTGTTTCTGATTAAAAAAGTCAGTAAATTCTTTTTATTATTTCATTTGAAAAAAAAAACCATTTGCTGGGTGAAACAAAAAAAAAAATCCTTAATTTTCAAATTTTGTAAGCATAATAATTATCTTATAGAATAAGCTTTTGAAAAATGCACCATAACATCACAAAATTGTATATCGTCAATTAAGACACGCTAAAACTTCAGTGGTGGATTTAAGTACAGGCGATGTAGGTGGCTCCTTGAAAATTCAATCCATCACCATACAAATTGTATCCTTTAAAAGTTTTTGCAAACGATTAAAAAATAAATTTTCTATGACATTTGTAAGATTCCTATAGAAACGACAAATTTCTATCTGATTTTTTTTTTCAGAATTTTTATTTACCTAGAAGAAGAAAAAAATTAAAAGTGTCCTAATTACGATTTTAATTTTAATTTCCAAAGATTCACTAAACGAAATCATACTTTTTAAGCGACAAAAAAATCACTTAAATTATTATTTGTCTTGAATTCCTTTAGATCCTAAATGTAATTATGAAATATTTTTTTCTAGGAAATTATCATTATTTTTTCTACGACAGAAAAATTTTTATACATTCAAAAAATTCCTACATTATAAATTCGATAAAACAAAAGAAAAAAATTATAATTACGTTTTATTTTTTTTTATTTCAAAAATAGCAATCACAATGAAGTTTTACCAATTTTAGTATACCATAATATTTAAATTTAAAAAAAAAAACAAAAAATATATATTTTATTCAAAATTCATTTATAGAAAAATTCATCAAGAAATCAAAATACGTATGTTAAATAATTATAATTAAATTTTTTATTTGATTTGCTTATGATGCAGGAGTATCATACATAAAGAGCTTTCTTTTATGCATATTAATTAAAAATGCAAATAAAAACTACGTAAGAGACATAATGACGACGTGATAACAAAAATAGAATAGTGCAATATATACAACACACACACACATACACTACAATCATTTTATACATCTATAGAAAATTCGCAAAAATAAGAAGAAGAAAAAGTTAAAAATTTTTTTTTAATACTATGTTGTACTAGACACACACTTATCTTTTATCTACCCATCCATTTTCCATTTTTTTTTTCATTTGTCAATTTTTTTGTTTTTTTCAAATTTAATTTTTTTTAGTTTTTTTGTTGTTTCTTTTAAAACAACAAAAATTTTTTAATTTATACTTAGAATAATTGTAGAGTGGAAATTTTCATTATATACATTGATTTTTTTTTTTTTTTTGCTTCTTTTATCGATCAACAATATTCTTCAATAATCAAGTTACTCGCTTTTAAATTGCGCATTGAAATCTTTTGTTTTTTATTTTTATTTTTATTTTTTTCTAAATAAAAGCGTGAATTGAAATGTGGTGCGCGCACGTCAGTCAACCATATGAGGTAATCATTACCATTTATGGTGATATGATTGGAAAAATACAAATACATTTAAAAAATAAAAATAAAATAAAATAGAATTTATAAGATAAAAAATAAAAAAATAAATAAAAAATAATACTAATAATTTACGATTAACTCTCTGGTACAATTTTTTTTTGCTAAAGTATATAATATTCTCTATCTCATAATTTGTTATATTTTATTCAAGTAGATATTGGTTTTTTTTATTTTATATTTGTAAGATTTTGAAAGCTTTACGATTTTTTTTTCTTCATCTTTTTATTAATTTTAATTTTATATCTAGATTTTACGATTTATAAATAAATATATATAATTTATGAACATTCACACAAATACAGACAGATTGGTGCCTTTTGAATAAATCCACACATGATAAAGCTATCTATATATATGGCTAAAGAAAAAAGCTATATATTTACATGTATTTTTGTTATTTTATAAAATTTTCATATGAGTGACGAAATATTTGTTTATTCGTGGTGGTCAATACATGATGTTTTTACCATATATGGTCATTGCGGGATGGTATCAGATTAAATTTATATATACAACTTTTATATTTTTATTCGCTATTTTTTTTTGTTCGTATGTTTTTATATTATTGTTTTTTTTTTATTTTTTTGTAATATCACCGATGAATACTGATTGAAAAGCGACAAACACAACTAAAACGACAAAATACAGTGATGATATCAGGCACATTGATCGGATGCTATCATTAAAAAAGAAAATTGATTTTTTTTTTTTTTGCTGTTGTTCAGATATTTTGCAAATTTTTTATTTTTTTTTTATTTTATGAAAGAGGGAGATAACATTTTATTATCACTTTTATTTTTTTATCTTTCATTTTTTTTTTTTTTGCAAAGAAAAAAAAAAGGTTTTCAAAAGATTCAAAGTATATGATTAACGTCAAAAATGATATGTTTTTGCCTATAATTGGTTAAAATGAAGAGGAGGAGGAACTTAATATAATTATAAAAAAAAAATGGGAATAAAAAAAACGATCTTATATATGAAAGTTATTTTAGTTTTTAGTGTTTGCAGTTTTTTTTTCTCTTGTTCTTATTTTAAATTAAAATCAATTTGGAATAACATGAAAATATCATTAGGGAGATAGGTTGTTATATGGTTTTTGTGTATCCTTTATTGTAGAAATTTTTTTTCAAATGTGAGAAAATGTTGAATGAAGTACTTGTGATGTATTTTCTTAAATTGAAAAAAAAAAGACAAATAAAAAACTACGTCAGCGATTTTAAAAAAATCTATTTTATTTTTTAGAAATTAAAAGAAAAACTAGACTTCGTGATTGAGGTGGAGTCCAAAATTTTTGGGATGAAATAGAAAATGCAGAAACTCAATTGGAAATTACATTTTCTAAAAGACTTAGTCTTACAAAAAACACTGCATATATGTATTTAAAAGAAAATTACTTTTAGGATGCCTATAAAAATTCGTCCTGTTTTTCAAGGTTGAAAAAAAAACCAGTAAATTAAGAATCTATTCGATAATTGTTTCATACGCTTTTTACGCAACAACAAAAAAATCCTTTTGAAATTGACTATTATCATTTTTGTCTCAATAGAAAAATAACTTCCATTTCAAAATTTTCAATTTAAATTTCCACAAGAAAAAAGTTTCCAGAAAATTGATTAAACGATTTTCAGTTCATCAATTGTGATCCATACTCAATTGGTATTACCAGTAAGGTAAAGCCCATGGCGAAGGATACCTAACAGTGATAACAAGTGATATTTTCCAAAATAATATAAAATCTTAGACAGAATACTAAATAGTTGTGTGTTATTAGAATACAAACAGACATAAAATAGACTTCAATTGAACGATTTTTATTACATTTTAAATGTAATACGATTATTTTAAGATCTCATTAAATTTACATTTATCTTTTTCAGTCTCTATTAAAATTTCTTCCTTTCTGTTTTTTTTTTTAAATTTTTTATTTTTTATTTTTTTATATTTAAATTCATTTATTTGATTATTTTTTATTATTTTTATTATATTTATACTAAAATTATCATAAAGAAGCACAACAGATTTATATCTCTTTTGAATAACCCACCCAACGGTAGAGATACTATACACATATCTTCTCTAACTAAAAATACACATAATTTTTCTTCGTTTTTTTTTTTTTTTTATAAGACTTTAAAAATAATTGTTTTGATATTATAAGCATGTTGCATTTATTTTATATAAAACATTGAAAGAAAAAAAAAAAAAAGAAGAAGAAACAATAATGATTATCATTGCGTGTGTTCAAAACGAAAAACAAAAAAAAAAAAAAATAAAAATAAACGTGAATTTTCAAAGAAAGATACGCAAAAAAAAAAAATGCAAAAAGAAAATTTTTTATACAAAATATACTAAAACCGGCAAAATAATATACAAATGTTTGCGCATTCATCAAGTATGTTTTTTTTCGTTTTGTTTTTCCATGAATACTATTTGAAAACAAACGAAAAAAAAAAACAAATATTACATTGATGCTGGAATAGAGTTTGAATTTTACTGTTTAAAAAAAAAATTTTTTTTGTAAGTAATACACATTGAAAACAAGAAAAAAAAAATAAAATAAAAACCACCCAACAATTGAGTGGATACATATTATATATGCACTATCAGGCTGCTGGCAGATAGGTAAAGGTATACAAATACATACATACATAATCTCAATTTAAAATTTACAATTGGATTGAATTTTATATTTAAATTTAAACGAGTGTCCTTTTTCAATATAATAATAATTCGATTATCGTTGTTGGTTTTATTTTCATGGCATTGACATTGGTAGTTTATTTTAAAAAAATAAAAAATAAAAAATAAAATAAAATAAATAAACAGCACAGTAACAACTGGCTGTATGTATTGCATAAAACGTATTTTAGAAAGTGCAACAACAGTAATAGATACTCAAAAGAATTTGCATTTACAAAAAGAAAAGTAAAATTAAAAAAATAAAAAACAAAATGTTTTTATGCTCAATAGACCATACAATCGTTCTAATACTTTTACCTGTGTGTGCAATTAAATTGAAACTAAATTTTTCCAACTATGAAATCATAAATTATCCAATTGAAGAACAGTTTGTCCTTTATTGTTTTTTTTTTTTTTTTTTTTGTTTTTCTTTGTACTGTATAGAGGATCGATTTGTTTAGTTAAAAGTTAGCCATGTAATTGAGAATCCTGAATTGTCGAAGAGAAATTATTATTGAATTCAATAATTCAAATTCAATTTAAATTTTTAACGAACTCTTATTAACATGAATCCGGGTGTATTTAATTTTGTTATCTTATGAAATTTTCAACATTTGTTCTGTTCTGTATTTTTTTTTTAAATTTTCATCTAGAAAAGTCTTCTGCCTATTTTTTTTTGCCATTTATTCAATTTGATCGACTATTTTTTTTGAAACTTTATATTTCAAATTCAATTTTTTTTTCTTCTGCTAACTCTTGATCTCCACTATAGACAAAATTAGGTACTGTCTTGTATGATATGTTGTGTAGGAGTTATCATAAGAGAACCAGTGCAGTGTGACGATAATAGGTACAGTAAAGGGATATCACTACTTTGTGGTTAACTTTTTCAACACACACGACAATGGAGTGGTCAGTAATTTAAAATTTCAAATTAGTATGGGAAAAAATTAAGAAAAATAAAAATAACGGTATTGTAAGAATTTCAAGAATGAAGATTATTTTATGAAAAAGTTCTGAAACGCGCAACTTCTCTTTCTTGACGATATTTCTTAAATGATTTGTCTTTCTGTTCTCTTAACATGACAGCATTGCAATTGTCACAATTTTGAAAATACAGCCGTCCAGGAGACCAATATTATTGTCTGAAGAAGTTTCAGGGTAAAATTTTCTTTAAAAAATAAAAAAAAATAAGACTCTCAATAACATCTGCCCTACTGGAATGTGTATCTTATAACTATTTCTATAAGTATCTTATTTTTTTTTCTCTCCACATATTAAAATCCTTTTGTTTTTTTTTTCTTAAATTAAAATAAAACATAAAAGAAAGAAAAAAAAAATTCATATGTAATTTGATAACAATGATTACTACTTTGAATACAATTGAATACTATTAAACACAACAGCAAAAGAATAAAATAAAAAAAAATAAAAAAAAAAACATAAAATATTCGAAGTACTTCGATTCGAATTAAAATTGATCCCGCATATCATTTTATATGAGCAACGTTTAAATTTCAATACAAAATATATACAGATATGTCCCCATACATATAGGCTTTTTTTTTTTTTTTTAAGATTTACCAATTTACGTATTCTGAGGTTTTCCTTTTGTAGATTTTTTTTTAAAAAAAATCTTTTAGTGCTTTTTTTTCCCTAAGACGTACTACAACGTTTAAAAGTAAGTTTCTCTATTCTTCTTTTTCTTTTTTAGTTTTTTCTTTTCTTTTTCAATTAATTAAAGATTAAAACACAAAAATAAATACATATTATTCTTTGAATAGAAAATAAATGAAAGGTAAAAAAAAAAAAAAAAATGAAAACTGCAAAAGAAACAGAAACAGAAATGCGATAAACTTGTGCTGCAGAACGCATCTTTAACTTCTCTTTCATAATGATAAACAATTATTTCGATTTTTGTTTTGTTTTATTTCTTTAATTTTTTTTTTTTTTTTGTTTTTGTTTTAAACGCATTAGCATTAAAATCCTCTTTTGACTGTACACAATGTGAAAATGTGCATTTAATATTAGTAACTTGTAATAAATTGAGGACCCTATGGAAAATTGTCAATAAAAAAATAAAAAAAAAGAAGAAAATGAAAAAAAATAAAATAATTGTAAATATTCAAGAAGAACCGACAGAAGAGAAAAGGAAAGAAAATGTAAAGAGTTAGGGGTGGTATGCATACGCATAACTATTACAATCTGTTTTTTTGCATTTATTGCATTTTATGTATGTATATAAAAATAAAACTGAATTTCAAATAATTTTCAATTTAAACTTGAAAAATATTTATATACTTCGGGTATCATCATTATCATCATCAGATTACTAGCAAGCGCAATGTATCTATCTGAATTAAATATCTATAAAAGTAGAGAAATAATGTATAAGTTACTTTTTTTTTATATTTGTCGGTCTATTTTAATGTCGTATATTCGATCGTCTTTATTTTAAAGGTTTTTGTTTTTTGTTTTTTTTTCTTTTTTTGTAATCGAAGATTTTAATTTTTTAATTTTTTTTTTTCCACTTTTTTTCCATTTAATTTGTTATTTTCTGGATACTCCGATACTTCTTCTTTTTTTTTTTTGAATTTGTATTTGTTTCGTAATTATTTCTATTTTTCGAAAATTCATTTTATTTGTTTTACAAAGAAATTAAAGTAAAATATCTGCTTTACAGTGCGCATTACATATACTTACAAAATGTATATCACAAAGAGAAAAATACATAAAACAAAAGATTTAAGCAAGAAACTTGCAATTTTTTTTCAGCATTGATTGTTGAATTTATTTTTGTTTTTTTTGCATATAAAGTAAAAATTTTAAATGCAAGAAAAAAAAAACAAAAAAAGAAAATTCTCAATGGTTATAGGTTGAATATATTATTTTATTTGTTTGTCTAGAAAAAAAAAAGAAAGATGAGCTTGTTTAAAATTGTATTTGTTCATTGGGCTTGTTAAATTGTTTCTGTCATTATTATAACATTTAATGATAATATCGATTGTTGTTGTTGTTGTTGCTGTTGTTTTGTCTTTTTAAATAACTAGAACATAAGAAAATTGTATACTTACATGTGAATTAAATGTGATGCCTTTTGTTTGTTCTTTTTTTTTTTTGTTTTTTTTTTTTGTTTTTTTGTAAAATTGAATAAAATGAATGAATTTCAAACATGATTTGATGATAATTTTCTGACAGTTTCCTTGATTTTATGTTTTACGTTGAATTTACTGTGTCACATTGTATTGAAAATTGAATGTTTGTTGTTATATGTGTATTTGTAAAAAAGAAAAAAAAAAATAACTTAAGTTTCATGAAAACAATGAGAATGTAATGTTACATAACTTTTGACAAGGATGTTCTTATTAACATATGTGGCATATATAGATTTTTTTTTTTGTATTAATTGTTAATGGAAGGTAGAAAGAGAGATTGTTGAAAAGAAGAAAAAAAAATAAGAGAAAAGGTGAATCAGGTAAAAAGGGTATGATCTGAAGGACTAATAGTTTCTCTTTAGGTCGCCTATAACAATTAAAAATTTTGGTAATTTGTAAAATTCAATTACAATTTTATTCTTTAGTATCAGACATTTGCACAACAATTCTTTTTTTTTTTTTTGTTCTCTACCTTTTTGAAAACATCACATAAATGTAGAAAAATTCTTCAGTATGTATTCCTAAAAAGTACTAAACTGTTATATTCTTCTTCTTGTTTTTTTTTTTTTAATTGCGTTTTTGTTTTTCTAAGTTTCTTTAATTTATTATTTATAACTTCCTGATTGATAGCTTCATATAAAGATGTATCTAAACATATAATAAATTAAAATAAATATTACAAAAAAAGTAAGTACAAGATTTAACACCTGATTTTTTTAAGAATAAAAAGGAGTCAAAAAGAGTACACAGATAAAGTCTAAACTGTCAGAATATGGAGTTTTCAGTTATGTTTTTTTAAGGATTTTGCAAAGTTATTACAACATATTTGATTTTGTATTTTTTTTTTTCCAACATTTATGAAAAAAAAAATAATTTAAACCTTTTACATCGTTAAATGTATCTTTTTGTATCTTGAACACGCGATCGGTATGTCTAATATTTTATTATAATTATGGTATCAAATGACATTTTTATTATTATTTTTTTTTTGCCTTTTGTTTCTTTGTTCATAAACTAGCTAAATATATAAAAAAAAAAATAAAATAAAAAATAAAAATAAAAACATTAAAAAAAAGTACTTTTTCAAATTATGTATTAAAGTTTCTATCGATTCATCTATTTTATGGAAAAAAAAAAAAGTGGTAAAAATTATAGCAGTTTAGCAATAATATTCATTTGATGAAGAAAAAAAAAAAATAAATAAGAAAACTACATGTGCTCTTCGATATTCCTTAAATGTCTTATTGAACGCATCCAGGTGTCTAACCATAAACGTTCAAAATGAACAAAACTAGAAAAAAAAACATACTTTAATTGAAGAAAAAAAAAACATTAATGATACAAGAAAATATAGAAAAAAAAAAAAATAACAAGGAAAAGAAATTAAATTACTACTAAAGGTATTTTTATCTACTACATACATTTTATTTAATGTTATAGGAATTGACCACTCCTAGGGAAATCAATGAAAAAAACAAAAAAAAAAAACATTTATAAAATACAAGAAAAAAAGAGTTATAATCTCACACACCCTACACCTGACACTAGTACTAGATTTACCATATTTTACACCAATAGATGTCTCATTTTGTTCATATAGATTTTTAAATACAAAAAAAAAAAAAAAAAAAAAAAAAAAAGTAGTATCTTTTTTATAGATCATCAATACATAAAAAACGACGACAACTCGATGATAATATAATGATGATATGGGGTGATGTATTTGAAATTTTATATACATATTATCACATTCAGACCACATTCCAATAAAAGCTTATACATTTTGATAAATATATACATATATGTATATTTAAGATATGTATTATACTTAACAAATCTATTTTATGTACAAAATTGTGATATCAGTAAAAGATACTTTTAATCTTAAAAATTAATACTCTCAAAACTAATTTCATATACGAGTAGATACACTGTATTTTTTTTTTTTGTGTGGTTTTTTTATTTTTTTTATGTTTATTTATTCAATTTTATTTACAGTGTACTCAGTGCAATAGGATTTTGCTATTGTTGATTTTATATTTCAAAAAAAAAAAGAATAAAAATAAAAAATAAAAATTGCATTGAATTGAAATTGTTAAGATTTGCTTTCAATTTGCACCATATTACATATGTATCTATGTGTATCTGTTGAAATGTAAACGATATATGTACATATCTATGTACAGTACATAGACACGCAATATACATATGTATATTTGCACATATGTAGTATGTATCTAATTCATGCCATTAAAATACATTACATACATTTTTTTTTTTTGATTTTGTACAGAAAAAACAAAAAAAAAAGAAGTATTTTATACTTATTATGTATTATATACTTTAAAGAAGGAGACGAATGATTTATCTCCTGAATTTGGTAAAATCAACTTCTTGTATTATGTTGTATGTTATTTTACATTGAGTGTGCAATTCAACAAAACCATATTACTTTTTATAATATTATGCTTCAATTATTGCTCTACATAGCAAATTATTGTTGTATTTTTACAATTTTTTTTTTATTTATTTTTTTTAAACAAATATACGAGTACGTATGTATACAGAGTATAATTTCTTCAAGATTTTGTTCATTATCATATTTTTATGGCAATTTTTATCTTAAAGATATTTTTTTTTTTTTGTATTTCTTTTAACTTAGTTATTTTTTTTTTATTTTTTGTTTTTCATTTTCTTTTTCTTTTTTTTACAGCCTTATTGACTGTTTTTTTATTTTTTTTTTTAAATTTTAGTTGAAATGTATTTTTTCAACGCCCTGCCCCGATTAAGATAATTTTCAAAAAAACAAAAAAAAAAAAATAGATTCAAGAAAAATACTTTTGAGACAAAATTCTTGGTAATTTTCACTTTTCACTGTTTTATTTTTTTTAGTCCTTTATTTTATCCTTTGTCTTAAAATATTTTTCAAGATCAATTTAGCAATTTTCGAGATAATTTGTGAATCAATTTGTAGAACTATGTGTAGGCTGCAATAGTCTGTTGAACCGATGATGATGATGACGAAGTTTCACAGAACTTAGCATTTTTTAGTTTTAATGTCCTGATTAAGATCTATACTATACTTGAAAGTTTAAATTTTTTTTTTTTGTCCTTCAACAAATCAAATTGCTTGTAGATTCTTTTCAAGTTTATAAAAACGTAGAATGAACTGTAAAGGCGTAGTCAACAACTGAACTACTCGTATTTGAAAATTTTTGTTGAACGAGGCTTCAAGTTTGTCTTGGAGCGTGAAAAAAAAAGAGTGTTTCAGCCATCAGAGCATGAAAAGAAAAAAATCAGTGCACTGAAACAGCTTTGATACACGTTTTTCCTCGAAAAGAGAAAAAAAAACGTTTGAAAAGTGAAAATGGTTGAAAGGGTAAGAGGGTAATTAACAAGTGATGATGAATCTTTTCAAACAATGGTTTTCCGTTTTATAAATATAATCAAGGATTTAAAAATAAATATTTAAGAAAAAAAAATATATTTATTATTCAAACTTTATATGTCTGACTTTCATATTGATTTCATTTTTAGATACATTCATCATTTAAAAATTTACATTCATTGTCTTTCCTTTCTTTTTTTTTTTTTTTTATTGTTGTTATTGTTAAATTTCAAATAATATTTTAATCATCATGATCAATTACTTTAAAATTATTTCATCATCTACACACATACACACTTATATTCCACATCACTTCCGAGCTCTTAAATTCTTTAAAATTATCTATAATTGTTTGGATTATATCATTCTTTTTTTTTTTTTTTTTTGCATACTAAATCATTTGAAATTTTGATTGTGAGAAAAATAATAATAATAATTTCGTTCATAGTTTTGCATTTTAAATTTTTAGATACATACATAGATACATAGAATTGAGAGAAAAAAAACACATTTTAATTTAATAGATACCAAGATATAATTATTTATTTTTTTTTTGCACATATAAAAATGTGTTCAAAGTATAATTTGTTCCTTCTAAAAAAAAATAAAAAATAAATTTTATGTACGCTAGACACATATCTACATTTAAAAAAAAAAAAAATTTTTTTTTTTTTTTTGTACGTGCCCTAAGGCTTTATTGAGTACCATTTTAGGTAAACATTTAATCACAACATAAAATTATTATATTGACTAAATGTTGTATTTGAATCAAAATTAGGGGATCGATTACAAAATGAATGATTGGTGTTGATGATGATGATGATGACGACAATCAAAGGATCAATCATGTAATTGCTTTGTGTATTATATTTCTCTTAACACCTGAATGTTATCTATTATTTTTGTTTTTGTTGTTGTTTTATTTTCATCTAATTCACATCATCGTCATTGTAAATGTTTTTATAAAGTCAATTTTCAAATAATAATAATAATCATCATGTCAATTTGTTGTGTGTCATATAATCAACATATAGCACAATCTTGATTGATGCATTAACCTTGAAAGTATGTTTTTGTGTATTTTTTGCATTATCAAAACAAATGCTTGTATTGAAAAATAGAAAAATAGAAAAAAAAAATCATCAGAAGATAGTTATAATAGTGAAAATATGGCAATTGTCACCTAGTATCATCATCATCATCATCATCATCAACATTATTCTATTTTGAGATTTATTCGATAGTTTTCAGATGATAGATAGAATAAATTGAAATGAAATGTTAGATACTTACGTATCATAAATAAAGTTCTCATATACGTTATTTTGTTAGATATAGAACAATTCATAGGCTATACATCAAATATGTTGTTTTTCCTTGCTATTTGATTGAATGGTTTTTTTTTTGTCATTTTTTCATCTTGTTTTTAATTTCAATTTCAAATATTTTAAAGATACAGATAACGAAAAAAAAAAAACAACATAAAGTAATATCTAACACCATTTTTATTTAACACAAAACTAAACGTAACCAGATATACTTCAACAATAAAAATAAATATCAATGATGGACGCGCGAGGTGAAACAAATAGATTTCATATATATTATATGCACGCGAATGTAATTTTAATATACAGGGGTTTGTGTGTACATATATGCTTTTGAACGCATTGAGCGCCTTTCAAAAAGTAGTCACAACCAAATCAAGATTTGATGGGATCTGTGTTGAATCT
Organism: Bombylius discolor; assembly: GCA_939192795.1. Lineage (NCBI taxonomy): Eukaryota > Metazoa > Arthropoda > Insecta > Diptera > Bombyliidae > Bombylius > Bombylius discolor. The sequence continues at coordinate 3,344,282 of OW584242.1, forward strand.
CTCTGGAACCCAATAAATAAAAAAAATAAAAAAATACAATATATTTAAAAAAAAACAACATTTTGATATCTTGCCGATATCCTAATTTGTGTGCTACTTGTTGTAAACAGTGATTTTTTTTTTACTTTTTACATTTTTTTTTTTCAACTAAGAAAGAAACTTGAATATTTAGCGCGATGTTTTTTTTTTTTTTGTATCTTCTGAACGCCTTGGTTTTTTTTGTTGTTTTTTTGCTTTTCATTTAAAGTTTTCTTAAGTACAAAATGTAAACTAATAAAAAATAAAAAAACAAAGCAAATAATTTATTTTTATCTACTTGCATTCTCATGTTGTAGTTTTTTTTTTTTAAAAAATGGTCATTTTTTCAAAAACTTGAAATTGAATTTTTTTCCATTATCAGAATCTTTCAGTGATCAGATATTTTGATTACATAAAAAAAACATGTGTCTTGCATTAATTTAAAGTTTGTTTTATTTTTTTATTTTTCTGTTTTTAAATCGAATTGAAATTTTTTTTTTTTTTTTTTTTTCAAAATTCAAATACGTTTCTCCAAAATAGGTTTTGACACGTGAAAATTACTTGAAGGCATTCAAATTTTGAAGTAGGTCGAAATTTTTGAAGTAATTTTTAATTGTTTTTACAAGAAATTTAGGTGAATGAGAATAGTTCAATTTCATTAAAATTAGAGGGCTTTTGGCGAAGGTGTCTTTTTGGAGAAGGATAACAGAATAGTAGAATTTCTTAGAAGAAACCTTCCGTTTTTTTTTTGTTTATTTCAAATTTTTTTCTTTCCAACAAAATTTTTCAAATATCCTTTTCGCTCTTAAATGCATTTTCGTGAAGTCTGTTCCATAAGCTTTTCTTTGAATTTTTTTTTTCCAAATTAAAGTTTCGTGCTTCCGTTTGAAATTTTTTTTTCTATTCAAAAAAGTTGTCAAAATTTCTTTAACTTTTTTCCGTTACCTTAGGTGAATTTTGATTCATGAATCACCTGAATTACTTTCTACAAAATCTTCAACACGTGGTATTTTTTTTTTTTTTTTTTTTGCTGTTTACAAAATGAATTGTGAATTTAAAAGTATCTTTCACAATTTTCAAATAGAATATTTATTATTCAAAAAAAAAAAAAAAAATCATACTAAAAGAACATAATTATTCTTATTACAATTTCCTCTTATTTACCATTTCCTTTTTCCGTAACTTTGAACTTGTTCAAGTGCGCATTTATTCTTTGCTTTCTTTTTTTTCTCTTTTTGTCTGGTTTACCATTTACCATTGAAGAATTGGCCTTTACCTTAACCCCCTTTCTGTAATATAAAATACAAGAAGATGTTATTTTAAGTAACTCATTGTGTAATTATGTCCAAGAAATGGTATTTTCTATTGTTCTTATTCTGTTTGCATACATGTACTCGTATGTCGTTATCGTATACCGTTGTATATACATACTATTTATATTCTTTCATTTCCGAAAGTGTAGGAGTCATTGTCATTGATATCGCATATTATAATAAGATTATGGTTTTTATTTTTGTTTTTTTTAGGTTCTTGTTGTTGTTTTCTTCGTTTCATGAAATATAACAATAAAAACGTAATGCAGAAGCGACAACGTTACTGTTGTTGCTGCTCCTACCTATTGTTTTTTTTTTTTTTTTTTTTTTTTTTTGCTTTTTGGCTACTGTTTCCTGATTTCACATTCAAAACTTCTTAAACTTAAAGAATATGTAGTTAAGTACTTACTTTTGTTCTTATTATTACGTTTTTGTTTTTGATTTTTTTTTTTATAAGTAACATTTTATTTGTGATGCGTTCAAATTGGATCTGTTGAATTTAAATCGATAGTGAAGTAGTTTGTTGTTGGCGGTAGAATGTTTATTTTATTTTTTTTATTGTATCATATGCATGCGCGTGCATTCTGTTATAATATATACTGTGTATCTGTAATCTACATGTAAAAAAAGAATCTGATGATTGTGGACTATTGAAGCGCCTATTCCCTACATACATTCTCTTTACTCCTTACCAGTAAGAAAAAAATCATGTCTTTACGATTAACCTTTTCAAAATTAAATTTAAAAAAAAAATAAATAAATAAAAATATTTGTAAATAAAATATGTATATAAACTTCTAAGTCAAATACTTATAAGATATTCAGATATTGTTTGTAAAATTCACGTATCTCTTAATATAAGTATAAAACATGTGAAGGTGCACTAGTTGGGGGCATATAGTACTTGGTGGTGTACCTATATAAGTAGAAAAAAAAAATTGCGGGTAGATGAGAGTAAATCTACAGCAAGTGAACCTACAAACAATTCGATCCAGAAAAAAAAAAAATAAACATAAAAAAAAAATAGAAAATCTGCAATAAAAACAATTTGCATTAGACGACGCAGCAAAACGCAGAATTTGAATATTATACTGCTGATAAAATGAAAATGAAGAAGAAGAAGAAAAAACTGCAGTATATACAAAAGTAACATCTTCTCAAGTGTACACCGCACTTATCATCATGAATTTTTACAAAATACTAGCAAATAAAATTTCAGATTTTTTTTTTTTTTTTTCAATAAAAAAAAGATACACAAAAAGAATGACTTCTTTGTACAGTAATTTATTTGAAAATTATTTTCGTATTGTTTGTGAGCTTTCATTTATTTTTTTTTTCTTTTCTCTTCTTCTTCTTCTTCTTTTTGTATTCGCAATTTTTCCTGATTTTTTTTTTATTTTTTTTTTATATTATTATTCTGTGTACTGACGGTTATTTATACCATCTCATGATCTCATGATGACTAACTTTAAGGAAGAAGAAAAAAAAATACATATGAACAAAATAAATGCTACATAAATATTATTTTTAGTTAACATAGAATTTCCCCCTGGGAAAGGGAGTTTCAATGAAATGTTGATGAAGAAGGTGGAAGAAGAAAAATGTAATAGTTTAAATGATGCACAGAAGGGTGCTGGTAGGTCAAAAAGCAAAAAGTTAAAAAAAAAAATAAAATAAAAAGAAAAAAAAGGAGTATAGTCTGTAGTAGACTGTAACTGATGTTAAAATGGACATTTGAATGAAATAATGGTAGAGCATGTTTACATGGCAAAGTCATCAACAATTATAAATAATGTGAGGCCCTTAAAAAATTTTTTTATTTTCATTTTTTTTCAAAAAGATATAATAACATACTGTTGCTGCTGCTGAGTTTTTGTTGTTGTTACTACTGATATTATTGCATCAGAGATATTTTTGTTATATGTACATGATACATAAAAACATACTGATTCATTTATTTTTTTCACTTTTTTTCAAAAAGAAAGGGTTAGCTTTTAAATGAAATCCCTTGTGCGGCATACAAAAGATCACAGTTGGTGGCAAGTTCTTAAATAATGTGCAAAAAAGATGATTCTGACATTTAAATTCTTATTAACCATAGAAAATTTGTTAAGATTATAAAATAGAACATATCAATGGTACAAGAGAGAAATTTTTTTTTTTTTTTGTATGAAAAAAAAAAGAAAATATTAAAAAATGAAAAAATAAAAATATGAAAAGAATGGATTATTATGATGTATTTCTCATTTGATTAAGTGTTGATTGCGATAGTAGAATTAAATTTCCTTTGGAAGGATTTAATCAATTGAGAAATGGATAATTAGTGAGGTTTAAAACATTCATTTACAGTAAATGTTCCAGTCTACGCAAAGAACGGATATAATCAATTTACTTGTTGAAAATTTCGTATTTTCAGTCTAATCAAAATGAATGGAATTTTTAGTGTTTTTCCTATGTACACTGAAAAAATTTTAATGTAAATTTCAACATTTTCTGAATTGTAATTATAAACTAACACCGACATTGGATTGACATTTAATCTTTTCTCAGAATAAAAAGTAAACTTCTTAAGGATTAAACATTACTAGTATTCCATAAGCTTGAAATATAGGACACTCATTTGTCAGTAATATTCCTGTGATGAGTTGTGGGTAAACTTACCCTGTAAAATGCTGTGTATTAAAATTTAATCCTTTATGGATTAAAATTGATTCCTATAAGATTAAATTTAATTAAAAAAAAAATAATAAAAATCAGCCGAGTAGATGAAAAACTACTTCAGAATTTTTCCTGTGTATCATTCATTTTTTTGTTTTGTTTTGTTTTTCTTCTACAAAAACATTTCCTCACTCTCCAAAAAACTAATAATAAAATCAATAAATATAGCGGCACCTATATGTACAGGAAAAACCAAAAAAAAAATAAAATAAAATAAAACAAAAATAAAAAAAAGTAGTAATAACAATAAAAACCTGGCAATGTTAAAGATTCATGACCCATACGTGGATCATTCATTATCAACTTGTCTATACAGTAAACAAAATCCTACTTACCTGTATTTATAGATATTACATTATATATGTATATTTATATTACCACATTTTTATGCATTCATACTTCAAATATTCAAAAAGATAGCCTGCTATAAAATTTTTACTATTTTATACAACATATATAGAAAAATTTACACAAGGTTTGTTGTGTGTTAAATGTTCCGCTCACCTAATAAATTTGGATCAAACTATATGACTTTTTAAGTTTAAATTTTCCTATAGCTTTGAAAGATCATTTTACGAATAGTATTTATATAAGACTATATGTAAACAGATTATATACTTAAGTAAAAATCTAAGCATTCAATTTGCAACATTTTTAACAACATCAATAACAGTAGCTTCAATGGTTAGCACAAATAAAAAAAAAAGAGCTAAAAGATCAAAACCAAAAAAAATAGCTTTTGCAATTGTACACACAGAAGTTAAATTTAACTCTATATAATATGTTTTTCTTGAATGAAAAATGTTTTTGAAGGGCGGTTTTAAAATATAATAAACACAAAAAGATACAAAAAAAAAAAAACACCAACAACAACAACAACAAAAATAACATTTTTAACGGACAATACCAACTTCTTTCAATCTGCCGCAGTCTTAAAATATATACACAGCTGTCTTTTTGGGGGGCATATAATACGCCTTACAAACCGAAGAAGAAAAAAATATCTTTTTTTTTTTTAAAAAAAAAATAAAATAAATAAAAAGAAAATTTACTCTATCGTCCGTGATTGCTTTTTTACTGTGGTAAAGGCAAGGTTATTTTTGAAGTAAAGGAAAAAATCAAAGAAATCCAAAAAATAAAAAATAAAAAATAAAAACGACAAACAAAATATATGATAGCGTGGCAAATACGAATTACACATTTTAACGGAGTTTATGGGTTGATTGTTGAATTATTGAAAAATCGAACAGCAAAAGTGCTGCATGCAGTAGCCAATATCAGTAGCAGATTTACTAGCAACAACAACAACAACTAAAAACTTAAGCACACCACATTCATTTACTTTACCTGTCTTTCTCATGTCAGGCAATTAGGTGGTAGATTTGTTTTGTAAGAAGCTACTAAAATCGTTTTGTTTTTCCTTTGAGTTTTTCATAAAAGAAAATAAAAACAAAAAAAATCAGAAAACAAAAAAAAAAAAAGCATTACTCAGACACGATGAAAAGCCTGATGATGACGGTGATGATGATTTTATCTTTGAACAGATCTTTTATGTATTTGATTTGGTAGGTTTTTTTTTTTTGTTTTTTTTTTTTTTTTTAATATTTATTATGTGCCACAATATGTATACATACTATTTTGATTGCAAGAAAAATTCTCGCCGCAATATTGTATTTGCAAAAAATTTAAAAAATAAATAAAAGCGGAGAAAAGATACAAAAAAAAAAACAAAAAAAAAAAATACAATCCAGGATATTAATTTGTGATGTTTGACTTTTAGAAATCAATAAAGAATGAATGAATAATATTGTATAAGAAAAATTTTCATATAAATAAGCATCATCCACATATCAATTTGGCACATTAACAAAAGATGAAGTGAATAGATGATAATTTAATGGTAACTTTATTGTACAATGTTGATTTTTCATACATTTTTATGGACTCTTAAAATGAAGATAAATTTATTAGAAAAATTTGTTAAAGAAGACAAAAAAAAAAAAAAAACACAACAAAAATTATTTTGAATTAGTAATTTTTATTTGTATGTGTGTGTGGGTATTCTATGTTTGAGATTGTTTTTAAGGTAGTCAGTTGGAGTTCTTTTGGATTTTTTTTTTCGATTTTATTTGAAATAGCGATTTGTTATACTTTAAGGACTAAAAATATACTAAAGAACAAAAAATATACATAGTTCTGAATTAATTATTAATGCTTTTTCATTCAGTTCGTCGCTTGGGGTCGGTTCTTTCAAAGTAGTTGAATGTGTCATTTTTATAGTTTAAATTTTTAAGAGGTCGTATATCCTTTTTATTTGAAAAAAAAAAAACAAATTTATTTGAAAAGCTCAAAACAAAAATGTCTTATTTGTAATAATATTTTGTTGTTTCTAAAAAAAAGTTCTTAAAAAATGCAACACACAGCTAAAAGGTCATTTATAAAATCGAAAAAAAAAGAAAAAAAAAATTATTGATCCTGTGGACTACATTTTAAATTCAATTCTTTGCCTTTCCCATTTTTTAGACTAAATTTCTCTACGTTTTCTCAAGATATTAAAAATCCTATCCTTTGCTCCTTTTTCATTTTATTTTTCTCACAAAGGAAACTAAATATCTTACAACATAAATATAATTAAGAAGGTATCAAGAAACAATAAGCATGCAAAAAAGGATGCTTCAATAAAGCATTTTATTTTTTTTAAAAAAAATGTTATTGAAGAATTGAAACTTTGAAAATTGAAACTAAAGTAAGACAAAAAAAAAAAAGAACAATCAATGAGTCCTTTTAAAATGAATTCATTTCTTGATATCCTTTTTAATCTTATTTTAATTAAATTTTCTCAATTTTCAATAATAAATCTTTTCTAGTGAAAATACCAATTTTTCTTAGAAGAAAAAATATTGTAAAAAAAAAAAAAAAAGTAAAATAATTAAAAAAAAAAAAAGAACCAAGAAATAATTTAATTTTTTTTTTTTTTTTTCATTTCATTTGAAATTTTTATCTGTAATATAAAAAAATGTTATCTGGTTGTGTTTTGTTGTATCTATATGTACATATCTATAATAATTATCAGTAACGTCCTCTCTCAAAGTCATTCATCTTTAAATCAAGTAAATAATAAAAAAAAAAGTTTAAAAAAAATAAAATACTGAAAAAAGGCTAAAAAGTATCAAACAAGAAGGAAGGTGGTGTCAAATCATGAATTCTTTTTATGGTCATTGACTATGTGACTTGATTCCTTCTTTGTTATATATTATCTTTAATTTCTTGTTTGTTTTTTGTTTTTTTTTTTTTTTGGTTCTCGTCTTTCTCTTGTTTTGTTTTTTTTTATATGCAAGGACTTTTTTATATTGAAAAATTAAGAAAAAAAAAAAAAAAAACTAGAATACATTGGATTTAAGTTTTGTATGCAATTTAAAAGAAGAAGAGAATAAAAAAAAAAAAGCTAACAAACAGGTAAACAAGTTCAAGAAAATATCCAATATATCTCTCTTATCCCGAAGGTTTTCTTTTTATTTTTTTTTTATTTATTAATCTTCTATTTGTCAGGAAAAATGAAAAAAACAAAAAAAAAAAAAAACAAAAAAATCAAATGAAAAACAAATAAAACATAAAACTCTTGTTAAACATTCCTTTTATTGCGTATAAGGAAATTATGGACAGTTGTGTATTTGATAACAATTTTTTTTTTTTTTCTGTCTAAATTTTCTTTTTTTTTTTTTTGTTTTTTTCTTGAGTCTGTTTTTTTTTTTTTTTTTTTATTTAAAAATGCGTGTTGATGATTTCATACTAAAAACTAAATCAGCAAGTATAAAACATATAAAAAATTTTTGCTTTTTAATACGAGACAAGAATCTAAAATTGACCATTATATGCAGTTATGTATCAAAACAGAAAAAAAAAAATGAATTCTTTACTCATATCTAACATAGACTAGATTTTTACTTGCTTTTATGAACAGTAACACAAAAGTAGCTAGTTACATTGAAAATTGTAAAAATGTTATTTTCATTTTAGATGTTTGTTGTTTTTTTATTTTATTTTATTTTTTTTTCCACTGTGAATACTTTAAAGGAAAAATATAAGGAAGACACTTTGTCGTCGTTTGTTATAAAAATCTTTAGAACAAAAACAAAAAAAAAAAACCTTAAAGTCTGGTATGAAAAATCTGTGAATTTATTATGTGTGTAAAAATAATTCAAATGCTATATAAACTACTATAGAGTCTAAGAATAAGAAGTCTTGTTGTCTTTGATGACCAAACTTCATCATCATCATCATCATCTTCGTCAATCGTCATCATTGCAATCATCATGTGTGTTTCACCCCTGCTGTTGTTTTATTACTGTTTCGTATTAATTTTCTTTTATTTATTTTTTTTTATTTTTTCTGATTTTGATTTTCCTGAAGTATGTATGTATCAAGGCGTAATTACAATTTTTTTTTTTTTTTTTTTTTTTTTTTTAAAAACCTTTCTTTTACAAGCTTGTTAAGATTTTGTTTTTTTTTTTTTTTGTTTTTCACGTATTTGCAAAATATTTCTTCTCCTTATTTTTCATCATATATGTATCAAGAAATCGAGATTAAATTTTTTAACCATTTTAAGAATAAGTTACTTACGGATACGAAAGATCTTAAGTTAATATGTAATTTTTTTGTTGTTGTTGTTTTTTTTTTTTTTTTTTTCTGTATTCAAACAATATTCGTAGAAATGATGAATATATACATATAGAGTGTAGAGTAGATACATTTGTTGATTGTTTCGATACTATAGATAGATCCTCATAGTTTTCAGTTCATCATCATCATACTTGTAGCATTTTTATACTCATCATCAGCTTCATATAGTTGTGCTTTTATATAAACAACCTTCAAATCAATATTCAATACTGAAAACTGGTGTTATTGGATAAGATGTATCTCAAGGATATAGAATACTAAAATATCATTAAATGACATACCTAACATGATAACAGAATCAACAAAAACAAAAACAAAAAACAAAATTAAATACAGAACTTATTTAAAAATCCAACATAGTAAGTTTTATTTTGTTTGTTTGTTTGTTCTTTCCTTGCAATAAGTTGTAGCAAAAGATAGATGAGACTGCATGTCGCTACTGATGATTATGATGATGATGATGATGATGATGGTCTAGTTGATGCAAACATGGACAATAATTTCTGTGATGTTGTCATTCAACACCCATCATATATATATATTTTACTATATAGTTATTTCTAATAAATACAGATACAAGATACATGTAATACTATGTGCTATGATATATAATAATAATAATAATAATTCGTATGGCACAGTTGGAATGATTTTAATGAGGATGAAAAATATTGTGTGAGTGTAATTGATGATGAGATTTTTTCCATGGAAAAAATTGTCATTGAAATACCATTAAGAATTTATTTAAAATGACACACAGAAGAAAAAAAAAAATACATATTGCTTAGAGAAAATTAAAACATAAGAAATGAAGTAAAAAAAAAAATCTATATTTTTTTTTTTTTTTTTTAGAAATAAGAAAAACGGAAAAATAACAAAACGTTTAAAGAATGTTAGATGTTTTTTTTTTTTCTTTCTTCTTCTTCTTCTATTTTTCTATTGCAAATTTTTTTTTATTCTGTTTTATTGGTGGATGAACGAGTATATTACTCCAACAAAACATATAACTATAGTACGTGGTCATTGTAGACATTAAGGAGCGTATACATACATGTTGTATAGAAAACTTCATTTGTACCAGGGAACATTTATTATAATTTTAATGAACTTGTATTGGAATACATTTTTTTTCTTCTTCTTTTCTTCTTACAAAGTACAATTTAAAGTTCATTGTACCCGATTTTTTGTCCTTTTTAAATGTAAAAATTTTAAAATGCAATATAAATATCTGATCAAAAGATTATACACAGAAAATTAATTTTAAATTGTATGTATTATAAAAAACTAGAAAAATATTTTAATAAATAAAATTTTAATTGAAAATACAATTTGAAATTATGGTAGAACAGTAAAAAAAAATAAGTAGATAGTATAAAATAATAAAATAACAGTTTTTAATTCAATTTTAGAAAAATAACAGATGTTTTATCACATTAAATAGATATTTTAAATTACATGTTGTAATAAATATGATAATGGTCCATAGGGATATCTTTTTTTTCTTTTTGTTTTTTTCTTTCTTTCTTTTCAAATTTCCTATTTTGTTTTTAAATATTTTAATTTGTTTCATGATGGAATTCATTTATATTGAAATTAAATGTCAATATAATTGATTATATTTACCATTTCAAAAAAAAAAAAAACCAAGGAAATTATTTATGTAGTAGTTTAAAGACAGAAAAAAAAAGGTATGAATAAAAACAATTTAGTTAAGTTATTGAATAAAATCTGTCATAATAATTAAAAAAGGAAATCTTCAAAATTTAGTATAGGTCTAATATTTTCCTTTCTGCTTTTACTGTCATTCAAAATCAAAAAAAAAATGTCTTTTGGGAAAAGATAAATTTTACAAAAAGATACATTTATTTGAAATTAGTGCTTAAAATGGTGAAAAAATTTAATAGGTAATAAAGATTTGGGATTTTAAAGCAAATTTAAGAGTCCTAATTCAAAAAACTACAACGGTTTAAATTGGAATCCTAAAACTAAGTTAGATTTAAACTTAAGGTATTAAACTTTCCAAATTTTAATCCTATTCTTCTTCTTCGATGCAACCGCAATTCATATCGAACTACAGTTTCCTTCAGCTTTGTCTTCCAAATACAATTTCAATTTGTAGCGTACTTCTTTCACTAAATTTTTGATAGAAGTTTTCAAAAAATGCTTTTTCTCGAAGTTAGCTTTCAGATTCAGATTTCATTTAAACAGCTTTTAAGCGTCATATACAATCAAACAAAGTTGAAAGCAACATGTCCTTTAATTTCTTGTACAAAAATTGACAAGTAAGGGTATCCTAGAAGCTTCTCATTTGAATTGAACTGTGTTTCTACAGTAGTGCCTTATGTCACAGTGATGTCAATTCGTTATTTATTTATTTTTTCAATTTTTTTTTTTTTTGTAATGCATCAATATGCAAGGATATCCCTTCTTTGCATTAAGCTAAAATATTTAAAAGAGGTAAAGAGGTTAAGAAGGTCACAGGAGAGAAAAAAAATTGTACTGATGAACATTTCTGTTTGAATTTTAAACATTTGTCAAAAAAAAAAAAAATAAAATAAAATTTACTTTTGAAAATGTTCAAGGACTCATTCTTAATTTTCAATATCCAATGTTTACAATTAAATAAATATCTTTATTTAATTTTTTTTATATATCAGGTGCATTTTATTTAGTATCTCTTTTAAAATACTATCATTGTGCATATGTTCTGTGCTCTAGTTCAACTTTATCGTAATGACAAAATCAAAAATCAATCAATCACACGTCATTTATCATCAACTAAATAAATAAACAAATAACATAAGTATGACTAAATAAAAGAAAAACAATCTTCTTGAAGTTTTAAGTACCCACCAGTAAGTAGTACCTCCAGATTGTATAGTGTGTTGTTGTTACAACATGGTGGTTATACAAATGTTACATTTAAAGTGCAAACTTCATTAAAAAAGGCTCCACTCACTCATTCACTGTACGAGTATGTTGTATATTTAATGATCAATGATTAAGGAATTATGGATATTTTTGTTGTTGTTGTTTTTTTTTTCTTTAATGTGATTAACTTTTTCAAAATTATATTTAATATTTATTGTAAGTTAAAAAAAAAAAAAACTTCATTGGTGGCCCCATTATTATTAATGTTCATGAGCTTTAAAAATTAAATTTAAAGAAAAAAAAAAAAAAAAAACACAGCTAATAAGAAACTGTGCAACATTTTCTTAAACTTGTCTCTCTGTCTGTTTGTGGTATTAAAAGTGTTACGACTTTTATCTAATGGATTTGTCTTTTATATATAAAAATATATATATTTTATATAAAAAAAAAAAAATAAGATTGGCAGCAGCTTATTTGACTTTATATTGATATGTACGACTATATACAAACCAGGCAGCTATTATACAATCATCCATCTTGTTTGCTTAAATATAAATAAAATTTTTATAAGATACATATCTTTTTTAAGAAATAATTTTTACATATCTACATATGCAAGTGCACCTGTACCTTTTTTTTTTTAAAAATTTGTTTTGCTACTGTAAAATGTTTTGCAAAATTTTTGATTATTTTAATATTTGATGCCATCTCACAAAAAGATTAAAAAAAAAAAAACAAAAATAAATAAATAACCACCAATCATCAAGTATATACATACCTTAATCATTAATTTAAAAGAAGAAAAAGAGAAAAAAAAGAAAAAAAAAACGTATTTATAAAGTGAAGAAATTCATATGTAATTCATGTGTAGATTGTCAAATTGTATATATATTATAATAATACATATAAGATACAAGATACTTTTTTGTTTTTATCTATCAAATAATAAAATATGATTATTTTCACCTGCTGTTGTTTTGACAAACAATTAATTATTATTATTTTATCACCTTTTTTTTTTATTTATTTATTTTAAATTAATTATCTTCAAAAGAAAGCTTTATCGATTATGTAAAAAAAATGTGGGCTAGTTTACTGTTATATTTCTAACAGATTGATTTTTAAAATAGTAAATACTCCTATCATTTATCTGTTTACAAATTTGGTGTTAAAATAACAGAAAATCTAATTAAAAAAAATTTTCTTCTCATAATCCAAGTAAGTAAAATACAAAAAAAAAAAAAAAAAGATTGATTTGAAAAAAAGGTAAAAAAATAGAAATGAAAAAAATTAAGTAATTTAAAACAATGTATCGATTGTGTAAAATGATGATCATTATAATGAATGATGGTTGATAATAATAATGATGATTATCACACCCAAAGACTTAATTTAAAAAAAAAAAAAAAAAAAAAAAATACCTTAATAAGATACACATATGATGAGAAGTATGAATTTTATTTTATACTGAAAAAGTATCTACTAGTTTAAAATTGAACTAATATATGAAAACAGCCATATTGACGACAATATTGTTTAAATTGTCAGACAAACAGTCTAATAGAATTTTATGTAATGACGATATTGATAGCTATTAACATCTATAAATATCACCTATCTTTTGAAAATAAAAATAAAAAAAAAAATGAACAATTATTTATATCTATTTATTTATATCTATTTATATATATAAGCTATAAAATTTATAAAATGCAAAAAAAATAAAAAAAACAATGTCAAATAAGAAACAAAAACAAGAAAAGATACCTTCGAGAGTATATAATATCTTTATGGGATGTGCATCTTTCTTCAATAGAAATGTGAAGATAATGATAATGATGATGATGATGATGATGAAAACTTGTTATTGTGTAAAATGTAGTGATTTGCAGTCGTTTTGTATTCTTTACTTTACAGTTTAACTATTAGTTAAAATTCTATGGTTTGAAAAAAACAAAAAGGAAAAAAAAAAAAAAGAACGAACTATCTTGTTCTATAGATCAAAAAATTTCAGTATATGTATAATACATGTATTATTCCTTGGTAGATAAGTAGTATAGGATTTTGAAGAAGGTACATATAACGTATTTCACCTTGCGAAAAGTAATGTTTTTTTTTTTTTTCAACTCTTTAATGCAATATGGCAATCGCTTTGTTATCTTTGACATCGACATTATACAATAACTAAAAAAAAAACAAGAAGAGATACTAAAGATACAAGATACATAGATAAAAATAATGATATATAGATTAGATTTAGACGATTTTTCATAGGGTATTTTCGAATTTATGTTGAACGCACGCAGGGATATTATTTGAAGGATTTCTAACCCATATAGGATTTTCAATATTAAAGAAAAACTTTAGATATTTTAGACAGCAGAGAAAATTGCCTTTTTCATGAATTCTGCTCTTCCAATTATCTTCATTTAGGATGGTATTCGTAGTATCATACAATGTATTCTAACTTCCTTTCCTGGGCAGTATTTAATTTAATTTTCCTCAATTCACTTATTGTTAGAAGATTTTTTCACTAAAAAATCTTGGCTTCATACACAAAGTATTCTCTAAGATCCTTTGACATACAGAAAAAATACTTTATAAAGGAATGAGAAGAAATTTTCACAAAAAGGTTTCACAAAACAATCTTTTCTCTACCGTGAAAAACATATTCCAAAATCATATTTCTATTTTTTAAAATTTCCTTTCCTATTTCTGCATCATAGATTTTATTTATTTATTTTTTTTTTTTTGTGAAAACAGTTAAACAACAGGATCATCCTATTGAATTAATAAAATTCAATATTATTAGCCAAAAGAGCATATAAAAATTATATGTACGCGTATTTCCAGTTGCATATATATATAGTCAGGTTCACTAGAGTAATTGAATTGCATCTTTGGGATTTAGTTTCTTCATAGATACCCTTCTAGAATGAAAACTACAGAATATTTTTTTATTTATTTTTTTTTTTTTTTGTTTTTTTTTATTGTTTTTGATTTTTTAAATTTTTATCATGATACTTTTCTTGCTATAGTTCATTGTCTCATTGAATTTAAAAAAAAAAAATATATATACGCTTACATATCTTAGCATATATGTATCTTTTTTCATATTTGAAAACAAACAAAAAAAGAAAAAGATTTTTTTAAAAAAATAAAAAAAAATCTATGTGAGAATCTAAATTTATAGGAAAATTTCTAATATGGATGAAAAACAAAAAACAAAAAAAAAAAAAATAACAACAACCACAGAAAATAGCAAATAAATAAACAAGTATCAAAGGAAAAACAAAACAAAAAAAAATCTCTTCTTCCTTGAATTATTGATTATTGCTGCGATTTATCCTCATTTCATTTGCTGTATAGTATTTTTGATATGGCCGCTATAAAGATTAACTCTTTTTTTTTTTTTTTTTCACTAAAAATATTTATTTTTTTTTTATTTTCTTAAAAAGAAGAAAGATTGAATTAAAAAATAAAGAAAGAATGAAATAGACTATTATTGGAGAAAAAAAAAACAAAAAGAAAATAAATACACAATGCATTCAATATTTTACTCTTTGACTTGTTTTTTTTTTTTGTTTTTTTAACAGATTACTAGTGAATCCTCAATAATAAAATGAATTGATTGTGTGGTACATTATAATTGTGAATCTTTCTTTATAATAAATATGTACATATATACTACACATATGTATATGTATCTATTTATTCAATGTTTGGCATTGTTTCGTGCTGTTAAAATTGTATATAAAATAATGCTTTAAATTTAATTAAAATTCCAATCGTTAACCATTTATGGTTAATTTGTATTTTTTTTTTTTTGTATCATTTTTTTTAAAAAGAAAAAAAAAACACACCATCTTATAAAACAAACAAAACAAATAAACAACAACCAAGAAAATCACATAATATTGGAAAGAAAAATTGATTAAAAAAAATAAAACAAATCCTAAAAGAATAGGACACCATTTTATTACTTTTATGTTTTGTATGGCACATTTTAAATTTAATTTTAAATGAAAATTTCTCTTTGTATTATTTTATTTTTTTAATTTTTTTTTAATTTTTTTGCTTTTCAATTTTAGTTTCTCTAAAAAAAAAAATGCTTAAAATACAAAAAAAAATTTTAATTGTTAAATTTTTTTATATTTTCTTTCAGGATGATAGATCACCAATTACATCAGGAAATGAATCAGATGATTCATCTGATATGGATTCACCAAGACCATCAAGTATTCCAAATTCAAATCAAAGTGTTATTATTTCACAAGCATCACAACAACAACATCATCATCATCAAAAATTACCATCAGCATCATCATCAACTGCCGATTCACCACCATTATTAGTGGATTCTCATCATTCTCATCATCATCATCATCATCAACAACAACAACAACATTCACATAATCAAAAACAACAATCAAATTTAATTCATCATGTGACAACTTCAAATAGTGGTAATGTGGGTGGTAGCAGTGCATCACAATCGATTACAACTGGTGTTGGTGGTGGTGGTGGTGGTGGTAGTAGTGGTAGTTCTGCTACTACAGTACATTATGATGTCATGAAACTTTCACCTTTGACACAATTAAGCGGAACAAATAATGTAGTTTATCCAGCCACAGCATTGGGGAGTCTTCCGCAGGAAGTTCTATTGGGTTTAGTTCAATCTGGTCATTTTCAATTGCATTCTGAGGAAGGTGAGTAGTAGCGCATGAATGCGTTTTAAAAGAGAATTATGTATTTTTTTTTCCTTTCTTTTTTTTTTTTTTTATTAATTTAAGTTAATTAAAAAATTTCCTGAAAGGCAAATTAAATGATTGTTTTGGTTGTCAGTTGTCCTCTAGCAAATAAGCCTTTCAGGATATTTTACTGTAGGGACCTATGTAAGTATCTTCGATATTTAATGAAAATGTTGTTCAATTAATTTAACCCTTAAGCTATTGATTTTCGGAATTATAATTTAAAAAAAAAAAAATATAAAAAAAAATACAAGGTTCTGTCATTTTGAATAGTTTTAGTTTTAAAGTTGTTAATTTAAAATTTGAAATATTTTTTTAAAGTATTTTCAATTTTTAGAAATTTTATTTTGTAACTATTTGCTAGCGTTCCCCTTTTTTTTTTTTTTGGTCATACACCTACGTCATTAATTTTTCACACAAGCTGTAAATCATATTCTTGAATTCAATCAAAAATTCTTTTGCATGAAATGTGTAATTTTCGAATTAGAATTTTAAAATCTCTTTTTTTTTTTTTAAATTATAATTAATCCTATAAGGATATTTAATTAGCCCATTTTTAGAATCTTTTCACATTCTGAACTTTTTAAAAAGAAAAAATTCAAATTCATTTTCATCTTAATTCAAATTAAAACAATTGAAAGTGAAATTCATTGATCTACTTCCATCATTTATTCATTCATAAATTTGTTTAAAAAAACAAAAAAATATTTACGCTAATATCCGTTATGTATTATAATGAAAAGATGATTGCATAACATATTACCATAAGATTTTTTTTGTATAATCATCATAAAAGGAAACTTTCTTATTTTGTAGATCATCAAATATAAGTCAGAAGACCATAAAAAATCAATATTTGCGTTTCAATATAAAATTCTCATAAGGAATACAAAAATATTTTGCCCCCAAAAAAGGGATTACATACTAAATAAAATATATGTATGTAAGTGTGTGTGTGTGTGTGTGTATGTAGATAATATACATATATATTACATAATATGTATATTTATGCCACCATCAATATGTTTATCGGTCGGTTACATTATATCTTCTGTTGTAATAATTGTGTATAATATAATCATATAAGCGACATATACAACATATGTGTATCTTTTATAAGTATTTACAGTTTACCTTATTGTCATTATTGTCGTAGAATCTTTTCAATAATGATATCCAAAAACTATGTATATATCATCATTTTGGTTAGCGAAATCAAACATCATCGAAGACCATGACAGTGGCCTCATTCTTATAAAACATTGTCATTTTTTTTTTTTAAGTTTCCGATTATGTATATGATCAGTTTATGTGTCTGTTGTTCGTCTATACCATACAAAAAATTTTTATACTGTACAAATGACGATAAGAAAATGACCCCATCAAATCCAAAAAAAAAAAAAAAGAACTTAATGACAAAACAAGAAAAGAAAAAAATAAAAAGAAAAGAAAAAAAAAATAAAGGAAAAACCGACCGTAAAAATATCACAGTGATGCCTAGAATTGGACTTAATACTTGTCCATCGTTTTGCCATTGACTGATATTGAAAATATATAAAAAGAAAAAAAAAAAAAATTACAAAAATTGTATTCCCGTATTTGCGTACGCGACAAATTCAACAAATATATAGAGAATTTAACGTGATCAAAACAAAACTAATATGTCCTGCATGTCCATAATTTTTGGTTCATCCATGTAATCCATGTTATGAAAAAAAAAAAAAAATTTATTGTAAAATAAACTTTAAATAAAGAAGACTTTTTGTCTTTGAAGTATATATCTACATAAAATATAGATTATATGTATAATATGGGGATTGTTACAGATATGGATAATAACACGGTATTGTGTATTTTGTCACATTAAAAAAAAAAATAAAAATAAAACAGATTCATTCATTTTTATTTGTTGCACTTGAACCATCAAATAACAACAATGTTGACCGTTGACTGTTATTGCTACAATTTTGTTTTTTTGTGTTTTTGTTTTTTTTTTTAGTCAGACGACAATAATAATATGGCAAAAACGACAAGTTAAAAAGTAAAAAAAAAAAAATGCTAACGTGTAATAAGTAATAAACCTTTTAGTATGTTTGTAGAATGTTTTTTTTTTGTTTTCTCATCTGGTATATTTGTATTCTTTCTCTTTTCTTTAATGACTTACAATCGCGTTTTCTTATTTCCTTATTTATAAAAAGAATAAAACAAGAAAGGAAAAACAATAAAAATAAATAAAAATAAAGGAAATTTTTTAATAATATTTTTTTTTGTTTTGTTTTCTTCATTTTCAGATAGCGGTGGAAGCAATAGCAGTCATCAATTTATAACAATACCAATTTCGATGGCGACAACAACCAATGCTGGTGGAGGCGGTACCGGTGGTGGCAGTAGTTCAATATCGAACAGTTCAAGTTCAACGATAGCAAGTAGCGGTGACATTGACATGTCATCATCACATCATCATCATCCTTCTCATCATCCTCATCATCTTCATCATCATCATCATCAGGTAAATGTTACAAGAGGTTCATCATCATCAACATCAACAACAACAAATGTAGCGACAGTAACATCGGGAAATGGAAGTAAAATTCGTGTCAAAGATTTGTCAACAAATCGACAAACAACAACATCACGATCATTAAATACCATAAATGGTGGTAGTAGTGGTGATGGTAAAAATATTTCATTATCATCGAAACATGAGGATTCTCCTGTTATTCATATTAAAACTGAAATTATTGATTAAATTTATTATTGATCGCTGACTAATAGAGAAGGCTTAAAAATATAAAAGAGTAAAAAATTTTGAATTGTATAAATTTGAAAGATATTTTTATAAGATTTGGCAATTGCCAAATAATTATTTGCTATTTAAATATACGTCATGTTGTAAATAATCTTTAAAAAAAAGAGGTAAAATAGACACTCGCGGTTGTACTACAATAAATATATTTTAAAGGATTACATTGGGCACATTTTAAATTTTTTCCCTTATTATTATTTTTTTTTCTTTAGTCATATTTGACTAAAATGGTCAATTTCAAATAATTATTTTAAATAATTTTCGTAAAAGATGCGTGCATCCTTCAAGTCTATACTTGTATCAAAGATCGTAAAAACTATGGGAAGATATTGCACTCCAGTGTATTTCACTGTTTTGAGTAAGATTTTTAGGTGGATTTACGCTAAATCCGTTTAAAAAAGCTTTGACGTTTGCTGCTCAAAATGAAATACTTGCGAGAGAGAAAGGTAAACTTTTCTCACTATTTATACTGAATGCAGTGTTGTTAGATCGTGGAATTTTTCCCTGTTTTTGGGAATTTCGGCTACCGACAATTTAAAAAGCGGAAAAGGGAAACATTTTACCTCCTTGAACAAATTCGTGAGAAAAAGCACGAGGGGAAAAATTTTTAAAAATTATATAAAATACCTTCTTGTACATATTTTATACCACGTACGAAATACGAACTGTGAAAAATCGCACGATCTAACACACTGGTATATCTCTTTGAAAATAATTACAAAGAGAGAAAAGCTTTGTCAAAAAGAATCTTAATTTTTGTGTATGTATACATTATCTTTCCATTTAAGTGCAATATCTTCTTATAGTTATTACGATCTTTGCTTGTATTTAGTTTTTAACTAAAATTTTTCAAATAGGCCTGAATTGAGATGGTTAGAGAAATTCGCTTCCTCAACAAAAGCTTATAATCGTACTTTTTAAAAAAAATAAATTATATATATTTTGCATATTTTGATAATGCCTATAAGTATGCAAATGTTATGCAATAATTTTTTATTTTGAATTATAAATTTTAAAAAATATTGAAATAATTGAATATGTAATTTTCACAGACCATTTCATATTTCATTTTAAGGATTTAGTTTGATTTTTTTCTTCTCTCGATTGAGGAATTATTTTTAAGATAAAAGAAAAAAATGTTTGTTAAAATTTATAAAATTAAAAAAATTTATATTTATTAAAAAGTATTTTCGCCAATTTAATTACTATTCTTTTTTTTTTTTAAATTCATTTCTTTGTTATAATATTCGTCATTTATGAATTATGAACATGAACAAAAATATTTACATTACAAAATTTTATTTACCAAGAAAAAAAAATCATAAATAAAAAATATACAAATAAAATGTTGCTAAAGCTTTTTTTTTTAAATTTTATTTTTTGTTTTTTTTTTTTTGTTCAAAATTACATTTCTTCATATTTTTTTCATTTCTAGTCAAATTTAAAGAAGACTTAATAATTATAAAAACTTTTGTTGTTAAAAAAAAAAATGTATATTTCAACTTTGTTGCTTTGAAAAAAAAAAAACTTTAGATACTTTTTCATTTAGATAGAAAATAATATATAGAACTTTAAACAAAATAACAACGAAAACACTTATTTCTCCAGTTATGCAAAGTGGTTTATAAAATATAATTTAAATTTATTTCGGTGAAACAAATAATTATATTGATGCCCGAATAAATAAACAGTAATAAAAAAAAAAATAAAAATGTTGAAGTTTTCTTATTCAGACAAAACTAAATTATAAATTACAAATTATTTAAATAAAATTGTACTTTTCATACAAAAATAATAAAGCAAATATTTTTTAAAAATATTATCGAAATTTTAAAGTATTTGATTTGTTTGGATACAGAATAAAAAAAGGATTGAATAAATTATAAAAATAAATACCAAAATAATTTTAAAAATGTAAAACAAAATGAACTGAAAGTTCAGCATTCGTTATGAATTTTGAAAAGCTGTATCTCGAAAATTAAGAGTCGCACAGCAGAGTCTTTTGCTGAATTGGATTCAGGACATCCTAAATTATCATTTTCAATCGCTAAATCGAAAATCTGAACTACATCGATTTTCGTGAAAAATGCAAAGAAGTAACCCTTAATTTTTCTCGATTTTTGGCTTAACAATTTTTTTGCTCAGAAATGAGTTGAATTGTTGTCTTTGTTATAGAACTGAGTCTAGTGAGAAGAAAGAAAAATAATATATGAGTAATAAAAATATAGTTTCTCCAAATTTACAAGGATATCATATTTCATTTTCGCGTTTATAATATTATGATTGTAATTTATTGGTTGTTATTTGCAATTTATAGAAGTTTACTTTTTTTTTTCGAGTTACCTCAGTTATTTCATGTGGCAGAAAAACTCACTCTTATTCTTTTAAACTTTTATAGTACATAGGGACATACATAAGTACACAATGGTTCATCTTGGTGTGCTACTTTTTTTGTTTTGTATATAAATATAATTTAGTTTTTTATTGTGTTAAATCAACCATATAATCAAGTAAGAAGTCATTATCCTTTTGTGAATATGATTTCCCCCAAATCAACAGCAATAGCAAGAGCTATATATACAGTCATGGCCAAAAAAATGTTGAAATATGATTTTTCGATTTCTTTCAAACTACAAGGGCGTGAATATTGTAAAACCAATAATAGTTGCTAGCAAAGCTTATTCAAAACATGCAATAAGGATATGTCATCTTGCAAAGACTATCATTTTTCATATGTTTTACTCTTCCGTTATTAAACGATCCATAAAAATCATATTTCAACATTTTTTTAGCCATGACTGTATGTAATTATGAAAATTGTAAAACAAAAATTATTTCATGGAATGAGAATAAAATGAATGAGCACTTTAATTGTTGATATTATTTTGATAGCGCTTGATAGTCATTTAATGATGTATATACAATATTGTATGAATATATGTACATGTGTGTGTGTGTGTGTACTTAAGTTTTATCTAACCACAAAAGTATAATTTTTTGTATTGTGAATCAAAATAGTAGTCAGCATGTCTCTGTAGTGTAGTAGTTAATTTATTAATGTTTGAATTTAATACACTATTATTCATATGATATATGACGACTATCGATTTTATTTATTTGATTAAATATAAATGTATAGGGTGACTGACCATAAAATGGAAACTGGAAATTTCAGTTTTTTAAAATTTCTTAAATTCAAAAAAAAAAAATCATTCCACCTAAAAGTATGCAATGTAAAGCAAAGAAAGTATGTATTGTTATTGACGACTTATTCTAAAATACTCAAGGCCATGGAGATTTTACTTTCCATGATTTATAGTTTTTATTGAAAATTTGTGAAATATAAATTTTTGTTTTCCGTTTCGTTGGTTAACAAACAAAAATAACAAAGAAGACTATGAAATTCGTATAGATAGATAGATAGTTATCTGGGCTATTTGGTGCACCTCAACCTAACAAGATCTTTTGTGCCGCCCTTGCTTCTCAAAGATTTAGGCTTTTAATAAATCCTAAAACTCTATAAGAAGGTGCACACCAAATTTCTTCCGGTTTGAGGAAAAACTGTTCGATGTGTCGCACCCTTTTAGAGGCCAACGCCTCACATTCACATAGAATGTGTTTTGAGGTTTCCTTGGCCTCCTTGCAGAATCTGCATTTGTCATCCTCTTGTAGCCCAATCCTACTTAAATGATAATTAAGTGGACAATGCCCGGTGAGAAGACCTGTGATGGTTCTTAACTCATGAAATTCGTATAAATATATCAATACTTTTTTCAAAGTATCTATCCTTGAAATTTTTTTTTTTTTTTCAATAATTCCAAGAACTATATCGGAGGAAAATTTCATTATAGACTCACCATGTTCAATGTAGTTAATGCTTGCGTTTAAAAATAATCACGTTTTCATGCCAGAAAATCGAAATATTCAATTTGAAAAAACAAATACAAGAATAAAAATTAAGTGTCTGTATGTTCTAGCGTTTTTTATTTACTCTATCGTAATTTTCCTTTTTTTTTTTGTTTTTACTGGTGTACTGTATGACACGTTTGTGTCATGAAAATCACTAGTTCATGTTTACATACATATATCCTGTCTGTCTTATGAAGGGAGCTACAATCCATATAATGAATATACATTAAAATATTAAAATTGTTGTTGTTTTTTTTTTTTTTTTTAGGAATGAGAAAGATACTTATTCAAAATAATATTGGTGATTGATATCTAACTGTAATCAAAACACAATAAAAAAAAAAAAAATTAAAAAGTTGCAGTACATGAAAAAAAAAAAAAAAAAAAAAAAAAATAAAAATAAAACTTGAAAAATTAGCGCAGGTCCATTAATTCTTTTACCATCATAAAATGCAACAACAAAAAACTTTTTCGGCATTTATTGCACCCCACTTAATTTTATTTCTGTGTCTTTTTTTAGTCATTGAAAAAAAAAAAACAAAATAGAATGAGGCGTAAAACCTGTCCATCACAATGAAACAAAAAATAAAAAATACATACTGTCACGTAGAAAACACACAAAATATTAAAAAAAAAAAAAAAAACCTTCACATTCATGTCCTTCAGACTCTATTTCTGATATCATAATTGTAATAAACTGACAGTCATTCAATATTCGTCATTTTATTTGTTAATACGGACAAAAAAAGGACTCGTAGTTAACTACTCGTAGTTTTGTTTTTTTTTTATCATCTTCTTTTATCAAAATAATATAATTTTTTTTTTGTGTTTTTTTTTTTGTATTCTTTCAACAAAAAATTCAATAAACCAGGAAATGAAAATATTTTTATTTCTACTGATAAAGTGAAAAGGATTCTTCCTCAACTTGTCGTTTTTCGTTTTTTTTTATTTTTCCCCACTTTTATCATTCTTTTGCAAAAAAAAAAAATAAAATAAAATAAAATAAAATAAAATAAAATAAATAAAAAACTTTTGAAAAAACAAAAAAAAAAAAAAATAAAATATTAAATAAAAAAGGATTTAAGTAAAAGTGTTCATTGTATAGTGTGTATGTGAGCTTTGTTGTCCGTATAAAATAGAAAGAGAGAAAAAAAAAAAACGTACGATACAATAAAAATCATAAAATTATATTGAAATCACTTACATCGCATCATCATCATTATCATCTCGTCGACTATATAAATCGTTTCATATAACAGAAAGGACGAAGGATGATAATGTGTAAAGAAAATAAAAGAAGAACAAAATTATGATGATAATGATGTTCTAGAGAGTATTTCCGGTTTTTGATTTTCTGTCATTTTCAAAATTCAATTGAAATTTTTTTTTTTTTTGCTTGCTTGCTTTTTCGATACATTTTCTTTATTTATCGATTAAATTTCCGATTTCTAGTCAATGATATTTTTTTTTTTTGTGTTGATTTTTTTTAAATTCTTGTTTTTTTTTTTTGAAAACTGAAATTATTGATTAGTGGTTTTTCACAAACAAACAAACAAAAAAATAATAATAAAACACGCAAAACTAGAAAATAATTGCGTAGGACCCTAACACAAAAAAAAAAAAAAGAGATAACAAAACAAAGGATAACGTTTCGGTATGATAACAATAATGAAAAAAAATTATGTTAAACGAACAAATAAATTCTAAGGGTGTTGTTGGTAACTTTAATAAATTTAATAAAGGTAAGAATTTTCATAAAAATGAAATATTTACTACATCTAATTTACACAATTATACAACACGATCAAAACGAATACAACTTGAACCATTAAAAAAAATTCAATTAAATTGTAAATATAAAAATATGGGTTGTGCATCATCACAAGCATCAACAGTTACAATGCCTTCTGGTAATTGTAATGAAAGTAATAATGGTGGTACAGCATCAATAGCAACATCTGATCCAGTATCATCTTCAACAGAAGGATTATCAACTTTATATCGTAAATATTTTTTTTTTTTAAAAAAATAATTATTTCTTAACCCTGAAATACTAACGTGGGGTGTACGTACACTCCAGTACAAAAAAAAAACTGTTTATCCTGATCGTTACGTAAATAATAGCTGCGATCATTTTGTTCGTAAATTTAGTTTGACTCATGTGCTTCTACTGTGATATAAAAAAAAGTTGAATAAGGTAAGGAAGAAAATTCAAATTCTACCTGGGGTGTGTGTACACCCCATGTTAGTAAAATTGCTACAAAATTTCACCTTAGTATTTCAGGGTTAAGTGTTCAAGAAAAATTTTATAATCGTTTTATTTTTGGTTTTTTTTTTCGCTTTTTTTTCATTTAAAAAAAAAATTAATTATTCATTATTTTCACTTTTTTTTCGCTTTTTTTTTCATTTCGATGTGTATAGCACCACCAGAAGCATTTGAAATACCACTTGATGATGAAATCGACATGAATGAAAGTATTATTAAAAAACATCCACCAAAAAGGCTTCAACGTTTAACTGAAACACCAGTTCAACCAACAACAATTGAAGGTTTAGAAGAGAAATTAGCTAAAGCAGAAATACGTCGTCAAAAATATTTACAACAAAGAATTGAAGGAGCATATAGTTCAACAGCAACAAAAATTTTAGATGATGATGACGATGATGAAAAAGAAAATAGTGATGATTTAAGTGAAAATAATGATGATAATAATATTAAAATGAAAAATTCAAAAAATTTAAAGAAAAAACAAAATGATGAAGAAAATTTTGAAATTGAAGAAATAAAAAATCGAGATTGGACACGAACAGAATAGAAAGAGAAAAAGAAGAAGAATAAAAGAAAATTATCGGTTAATTATAATTTTTTTTAAAAATTGTTAAAATCCTGAAAAAAAAAAATTTTTTTTTCTTTTGCAAGAAATAAGAGTGGAATATCCTTTAAATATTAAATTTGTGAATATTTGGAAATGACAAAAATTCTGTAGTAACTGAAAAACATGAAAAACAATATTCGACTCAGCCGGGAATCGAACCACGGAACATTTACCTTGCCGGGGTAATGCTCTTAAACCATTGAGCTACCGAATGCCATGTCTGTTCTCAGTTACCACCTAATCATTGATGAAAAATACTCAAACCTCCTACAATTCTAAAACTGTTTCTATCGGAATTTCACAACAATTTAAAAGAACATGTGTACACAGTACTCACACTATTTGAAAAATAAACAAAAGAAAAACTTCAATTTTTTTGAAATCAGATAATCTTTACTCAAAGCTTAAGACATTATATTCTGTCAGTTATGAAGATTTTAAGACTCAGGAAAAATAGAAAATTAAAAGAAAAAAGCCCGATATTTTACATGAATCATTTTCCTGTTAATTACTCGTCAAAATGACTTTGTTTTCATATTTTTTTGTTTATGCGTTTGAGCTTGAACCACATAGAAAATTTTTGTGACATAAAAGATCCTTTCTGTGTCATATGAGTTTCACAAGGCAAACTTAATCGATAAAATTCTTCCTATTAAATTTCAGTGTCAGAGTAAATTTGAATAAAATTGTGTTTATTATAAATTTGTAATCAAGGATCTTATTAAGGAGTTTGAATTGAATATCAAAAAAAAAAAAAAAAAAAAAAAAATTATAACAAAATACAAAAAAAAAACTTGTAGACCAGTTTTTATCATAGAAAATAAAAAAAAAATAGTTTGTAAGAAAAATTAATTTAATTTAAAAAATAAGGATTTTCATTTCTTTTGTAGTGAAAAAAAAACAACAATAAATAATAAATTCAAATAAAATCCCTGTGATTGATTTCAAATGATAATTACATTATTTATTTAACATATTAACCACCCACACTTTTCACATCCTTCATCCCACCATCTAACTTTTGTAATTGTATTCCTCACATGAATAATGTGTGTTTTGTGTTTTTTTTTTTTTTTTGGTTTCTCCTCTGTTCTATGAAGTATTATAAAATCAATAATAATTTTCCAATAAAAGTAACTTTCAATTTTTTTTTATTTTGTTGATTTTTTTTTTTTTTTTTTTTGTCATTCATATGGTTAATTCTTAATTATTATTTAATTACGCGCACGCTCAATAATATTGACTGATTGGTATAGACTTCTGCTTTTTTTTTTGTTTTTTGTTGTTTTTTTGATGTGTAAATTGTTTATTTTGTATTTTATTATATATCTGCTAATATGCGTATGTGTGTGTGTGTTGCTATGTTGCTTTTTTTTTAGAAAAAAAGAGATCGCTTGTATTGAATTTAAATAGCTCGATTTTATCATTATTATGGACAAAATGGGATAATGATGATGATGATGATTATGATGAGGACCGTATAATGGCCATTAATCAATTTTACCTCATAATTTTAATCGTTTGTTTTTTGTTTTTTTTTTAAAACATTTTCTTTGTGTATTTGAAAGTATCATCATCGGTCAAATCAAAAACAAACAAACAAATTACTTTTGATTTTTTTTGTTTTTTTTGTTTTTTTTTTTTTTTTTTCAAATCTTAATTTGGAAGTTCCGTTCGACGCTATTTTAACAATCTTGTGTTATTTTTTTTTTTTTAAATAAAATGTGATATACGCGTGTTGATCGGGTCACAATATACAGGGTGGAGACAAACAAAAAATCGTATTGGTGAGAGAGGGGTAGTCTGAAATGTCAACGGATTGGCCGCTAGAGGGCATTGAAGTTTTTTTTCAATTTTTTCACAAAGCACTCCAAAACTTTCTACAGGGGCACTCCAGTGTCACTTTGTATTCAGAAAAAATATAGAGTACTCTTTGCCCTTTCAAACAAAACCCTACTTGTCCCTCTACCCTGAACCATATAAAAGTTAGACGCGTTCAAGTGCAAAATTTAGCGAATTTTTCCCAAATTTTTGTGTTTAACCCTGTTTGTTTGCTAAAAAGAAAAGCTTATCAATGGTATCATTTCAAACGAAACCAAACGAAACAGCCTGTATATAAACACACACACACACACACACACACACATACTTTTATTTATCACATTTTAATGGAAAAGAATGCATGACCAAAAATTATTGGATTTTTTTTTTGTTTTTTTTTTTTTTGCAACACCATTTTCATATGACAAACGTTTTTACAAACGCAAAACGCTCTTATAAAATTCATCAATTATTTATTTTTATTTGTTAATTTTTGTTTTTTTTTTTTTAAATTAATTTACTTACTTGTTTTTTTATTTTTGTCTTTTTGTTTTGTTTCGTTTCATGTGTAATTGAATGCGAAAATTTTTTTTTTAAAGATGATGATCTGGGCAATCGGAATTTATAGGTTTTGTTTCAATAAGATTGTTTTAGCAGTGTACATGTGCGTGTTTAAAATATTTGATAATAATTTTTTTATTTTTTTTTTTATAATTAATGTATGTAAGTAAGAAAAGTAGCAACAACAATCACATATATGCAAGTATGTATAATCATTATGATCACAATAATATGTTTTGAATTTTTATTATTTTTTATTTTTTTTTTTTTACTTTAAAAATTTTCGAAGTAATGAAGGTTAGAAAGGCTGTCAAATATTTCGATATTATTCAACGATGGATTTTTCTTTTGTGCATGAATAAATTTTCATTGAATTTTGTTGTTGTTGTTATTCATTTTTTTTTTTTTTCAATATTTTTAAGTAACGTATCACAATCAAATATTTTTTTTAAAAATGTGGTAAGTTCAACCCATTTTTGGAGCATTCAAAGACAAAAGCAACAAAAAAAAAAAGAAGAAATAAAATGTTGAATATCTTATTTGTCACGCTCTTCTAGAATATTTGAAAAAAATTTTTTATTTTGAACAAAGAAAATTACATTTCAAAGAAGATAGTATGCGAATGTTATAAAATTGATAAAATATTCGAGAATAATTTTAATTAGTTCTTATTTGAAAAAAAAAAAAAAGAAAATAAATCAATGCTTCATAATAAATATTTCAATTGAAGAATGCACGTGTGTGATTTATGACAAAGTCATAAGATACTTTTTTATTTTCTTTTTTTTTTTTATCTTTTTTTGGCTTGGTAAATCGTGAATGTCAACAAGTTTATTGTTTTGTTACAAGGTCGAAATTTACAAAAAAAAAAAAATAATAATAATTTTAATTTAAAAAAAATTTTGATTTTAAATTTTACAATTAAGAATAAAATGAAAGTTGAAATTTTTGATTTTATTTGATTGAATTTGAATGGATCTATGTTCCAAAATAAAAAAGGGTATAATTTTGAATCTTAATTTTATTTGTGAAAATTTTTGAAGGAAATTCAAAAAGGTCTAAGAATTTTGAATGTCTGATTTTATTCGAAAAAATAAAAATTATATACATTTGACTTATTTGTTTTATTAGCTCCTTTTTTTCTTGTGACAAGACCTCTGGGAAAAATCAAAATGTCCCTTTCTTTAGGGTAAAAAACGTAGTATGATGAGCTATTACAATTTTTGTGTATTCATACTTTACACTTTATAGGTAAAATAATAAAAGTTGTGGCATCGTATTATACTAGAAAAACATGCGCAGAAAAAAATTAGATACTTACACATATGCGTTTTTGTTGTTGTAACACGTTTCTTCTTTCGTTTATCTACACAAAAAAGATCACTACGCCATGTAAACCATGCGCGAAAAAACCTCAACTTTTATTATTTCACACTTTACATTCTTTTTTCTTTTTGAACATATTAAAAGTTTTTGAATGAAGAAAGAGGACTTCAATTAGATATCGATCTTTTAAATTCAATAAATAACAAAAAAATCATTTCTTCAAAATTAAGATTTGTGTTACAAGAACGTTCTGTAGATAATTCAAAGTATTTCTAAGTATATTAAACTTTTAGAAAATTTATATTAACAAAAAAAAAACTTATCATCATAATTTCCTGACATTAAATGCAACAAAGACTGCTGCATGCCCAAAAGGGATCGAAATTTCAATACTTACAAATTTTTTATGTCACGGTAACAAAGATGAAAAAAATTATATTTGTATATAATTCGGGGTAGCTCACAGAATCAGGTTTTTGTTAACAACAATTTGACACTTTTGACCTTGAGAATTCTGGAATGTTGATGGATGATGAACGTGTTTATTTTGGCCTTCAATTTCTGCAATTTGATTTTTTTTTTTTGAATGTGTGCGATTCTTAGAAAATTCCGTTTTATCATTTTTACTGAATTTCCAAAATTCTTATTGTTTAATTTAAATTTTTTTTTTTTTGCAATTTTTCTCATATTTTTTTTTTTTTTAAATAACGAGAGTTACCTAATATATATGTTTGTTGAGTTTTTGAGTTTCAAATTTAAAAGAGTAAAAGTGGCTTCAGTGCTTTTCTTTTGTTTTTGTTAAAATTTAAAAAAAGCTGGTTTCCATTTAAAGTTATATGCAGACTGTAGAAATGAAATACTTAGAAGATTCTTGCTTTCAGATGTTAAAATCAATTCTTTAAAAAAATAAAACGTGATTTATAATTAATTTACATTTTATTTTCTTTTTATTCCATTTTGAAATTTTCTTTTCATATTTTTTATTTATACATTTATATCCTTTTTTTTGTTTTTTTAATGTTTTATTTTGCTGTTTTTTTTTTTTTTTTCTTAAATCGGTAGTAATACTTCATTTTTACGTTTTACCCGTATCTATATATAATATATATGTAGACATATATAATAATTATATTTATAAACATAATTTATTATAAATTAATAGGTTTGTTTGTTTGTTTGTTTGTTGTTTTTTTTTTCTTGTAATCTTATTTTATTTTTAATTACATTTTTTTTCAAATTAATTAATATTTTTTTTTTTTTTTGTGTATAAAATTTTTATTTTTATTTTTTAAATTTGTTGTTTTTGTTGTTTCAATATATAAGATTATTTATTTATTTATTTTTTTTAATGTGTGTGTATTACATTTAAATATATTTTATTCATACTAACAATTTATGTATATTTAAAAAAAAAAATACTTTATTACAATTTAATTTGAAAAAAAAAAAATAATAATAATTATTAAAAAAAAAACACAGTGTCCTTTTAGAACGTTTTTTTTTTTTTGTATTTTATTCTCTTTTTTTTATCCTTTACAATATTTTTTGTTTTTTCATATAATTTTTCTTACGTTTTTCTATTTATTCTAATATATATATTTTTTTTTCAATACATTTTACATTAACACAGACATTCAGACGTACAACATATTATTATTTTTTTTAAAATTTAATGTTAGTTTAGTTTGTTTTTTTTTTTTTTTGTATTGCACATCAATAAGCGAAATTATTTACAAGTGAGAAAAAAAAAATATATATTTTTTAACAACAACAAAAAATTCGAATTTTATTTATTTTGGCATACCTATATTATTTTTTTAGTCTTGAAAATTTTTTATGATTTTTCAAATCATACTTTCGAATCACTTACTCCCTCTACTAAACATACTTTGACTAAAGGCAAACGAGCGAAACAGCACTTTCTAACCATGGCAAATACTCGCTGGAGAAGACTGGCGAGTGGCGGATTATGGAATCTCGAGAATGACATGGCCATCCTTCAATATCAACTGCCGCAGTTGCAGGGAAACCAATGAGAGAGAAACTCTCACCCACTATCTCTGCAAATGTCCTTGGTGAAATAGCAAAAATCACGGTTAGGAACATTTTACGATTCCTGAACGAAACAGGGTGGCTATAATGATCTACCGATCAAATGTCATTGCCTAAGGTTAAGCGAGGTGTGGTATCAAAACGGCACTCTCAGTGCTAATTGAATGTTCGAAAAATTTCGAAAACCGCCACGTACCAACCAAAGGCAAACGAACAAATAAAAACGAAAAGAAGAAGAAAAATAAATTTTCTTTGTTTTTCAAAACATTTTAAAAATCTCATTAAAATATTAAAAAAAATTATCTCAAATATGTATTCTATACATTCAAGGTACAAATTTCACTTTCCTACATTTAAATTTTCAGTTTAAAGCTTCAACAACAAAAAGGGAAAATATTTTTAGCAAAAAGTAAAGAAATTTCTTAGGTAATTCAAGTGACCTTCAAATTCAAATTGTCTTTTTTAATCCTATTCAACACTTTTTAAGGTTATGATATCTAAAAGACTTATCTTCGTTTTTAAAAAAATGTCCATAGCATATCCCAATTTAGAAATTATTTTTAAAGTCGTAAAGGATAACAACATAAAAAATTAGAAAACAAAAAGGACTCCAGAAATTTTATTCTTTATTTTTTATTTTCCTATTTGCTTTTTGTATAAAAAAAAAACTGAAATCCTCGTTTTTGCAAAATGAAATTTTCAATAAAAACTCAAGGATCATAACGATTTTTGTTGAATTCCTTTCTTCTAAAATCTCAAAAAAAAAAAAAAATAAGAAACTATTGAAAATTTGATGAAATTAATTGATTAAAAAAAAATATAAAATAATTTTCTGAAATTTTATAAAAACAAAAATTTTCAAATGAATTATCCTTACAATTTTTGTTTTTTTCGTTTTTTTTTTCTTTCATAGATTTAATAATGATTTATTACAACTTACAATAATCCTAGTTTTTTTTTCCTTTTTTCCTTTTTAAGTTTTAAATACATAATAAATATTTATATAAGACTTTTACAATACACTTTTTTTTTCTTCTTTTTAATATTTTGTATATTTTTTTATAAACACATATTTTTTTTTCTCTCTCTATTATTTACACATATTTTTTTTTTCTTATTTAATTTTATTTTTACTTAAATTTTACATTATTTTTATATAATATATTTTTGTTTGTTTGTTAAATTACTCTTACATTGATAACATCAAAATGTGTGCGCTTAAGGTTTTTTTTTTTTTTAAATTTAATTTAAGTTTTTTTTTAAATTTGTTTTTTTTTATAAAAAAATTTCAAGTTAATATAACTTATTCCCTATTTGAAAAAATTTAATTAAAATTCAAAATTTACAGAAAATTAAGTAATTAATAATAATATTGTGGTCACATCCACAAATCGCTTAAGTCGACTTAAATCTTCGTTATTCTGTCAAAATTGGGTTGTTTTGTCTTTTTTTTTTTTTTTCAAAGTTATGAATCAAAAATCTAACAATAGCTTAAGTCATGTTGGTTCTTCTTTACTTTAGAAATCGAACATTCAAATAAATTTTTTGTCAAAAGTACATTTTCAGATTTAAGCAGTTTGTGGATGTGACCACAAAATTATAAATAGAAAAATCGTTTTTTAATTTTGTTGAAAAAAAAAAAAAAAGAAATCAAACAGACTATACAATAATTATAAAATCTTAATAATTAATTTTATACTATATTTTTTGTATTTTTGGTTTGTTTTTTTTTTTTTGTCGCTTTTGGTATAAGAAAGGAAGACACATAAAGTTGTTGTTTTTTTTATTTTTTTTGTCATAAAAGATAAATTTTATTTAATATAAATTTTTTTTTTTTCTTCAAATTTTTGGTTACTTTAATTTAACATATTATTTATAAATAATAATTATATCATTTTAAATAAATTAAAATTAAATATTTTTGAATTTTTTTATTTTTTTTTTTCTTTTTTTAATAAATTATTAATTATTGTCATAATTTTATTTTTTTTAAAAAAAATTATATTTTTATTTAAAAAAAAAGGTGACCTTTTATTAATTAAATGAAATTTTAAGAAGGAAATTAAATTAATTTTTAGTGTAAATTTCAATTTTTTTTTTTTTTTTTTCGGAAATTTAAACGACACGAAAAGATATTCTGTTCAGGAGTAAATATTTTCACATGAATGCTGCTCTATCATTTTTGTTTGTTTCGAAATTTTTAAATTGGAAACTAAGAAACTAACACCTTTTTTTTCAATGGCTCTACAATTTAGATTTTGAGGTTGAAAATTTTGTATTTATGTCGTTTTTATTGTAAATTGAAAAAAACTATATTGCAATTTAATAGAAATTTTTAATTCGGAGCATTTGTTTATATGATTCAGGTGTTCAATTGAAAATATCTGGTATTTGTAATATCATCAACTTTAATTGAAATTAAACTCAAAAAAGTCAAAATTATTGGGCTTACCCCCTCTTATCACATCCACAATTTATACCGCTCTATAATGTTCAGAAGGCTGAGTACACCAATATGTACCATGTACCATTTAATCTATTTTGTTACACAAGAAAAGCTTTTTAAAAAATCCCACTTATCAGATTTCGTGGATATTTTGTAACTTTTTTCTTTTTTTTTTTTTTTAAATTTAATTTTTTCCCCACTATTTTTGCAGAACAAAAAAAAAGGAATACTATTGCAATTAATTAATCAGTTTCTAAAATACAGTTTGATTTTCACATATTTCTAGTTCTATTAATAAAGGAGAGTAGAATTTATTTTTCAACAACCTGAAATTCGAAAAAAAAAAAACAATCGGTTTTTGACATTTTTTTTCTTAACGAAACTTTTGTAAAAATTAAAACTTTAACGAAAATTAAACGTAAAAAGTATCATTTTTCGTTATTCATTTGTTTTAATGTGTATTTTTTATTTTTTAATTATTATTTATTAATTTTTTTTTCAATATATGAATAAAATTGGTAAATTCCTCTAAAACACTTATACACAAACATTCAATAATTATGATTAATTTTTGTTTTTTTTTTGTTTTATTTTAAATTTTAATAATGCGATTTTATGTAATTTAATACTTTTCTAGGATGATTTTGATTTTTTTACATACATATAATTTTTTTTTTTTTATTTTTCATCATACAATAATAAAAAAATGTTTATTCAAATTTTTTTTTTTTCTTGATTTTTTTTTTTTTCAAAAACTTCAATAAAGATCTTATTTTAATTTACTTAAAAAATATAGTGTATCTCGAATGCGAATGTGCTCATATATATGTTAAGTATTTACAAAAATTCTTTTACTTTTTTTTTTTTTTTAAATCTAATGTTTCATTTTTTATGTATTTTTTAAGTTTTATTTTCACGTGATCAAAAAGTCAAATGAAGTGAAAGTGGACGAGTATTAAAAAAAAATTTGACAATTTTCTAACAAAAATGTGTTTTGGCAAAAAAACTAGGCATTTCCAATTATTTTTGTCCAGAAATCAAAAAGTACAATTTATATAAGTTAATCGATTCTTACTGGTTTTCAATTTGGCCTCCGATCTTAAAGCTCTAATCTTTAAGCTTAAAGCACTGTTTTATTTCTTGAATATTTATTTCTTTTGTATTTAACCATCAACACAAATTCCATTTTGATCTATTGGTTTTTTTACCGTAATTTAAATTGTGATTATTTTACCTTAGTTCCCGAATAGTTCTATCTCATGTAGAATGAAATAAAGCTTTTATTTATTAAAAAAAGAATAAAATATGCTCACAACACAAAAGCTTATGAATTATTTACCTCGGCGTACGGCGATTTTATTTTTTGTACTATATTCGTTCCCCCCGCTCTTCTCTCTAAGAATTTTATCTTCTAGAGTTTTCACAAAAATAAAGGGACATTGTATTAAGAAAAAAAAAAAGCTTTAATTCTAGAAAATCCTTGAAATGAAATTATGTTAAAACTTTAAAAATTTTTCCATACCAATTTTCCAACAAGACTAATTTTCTTCAACCTTTTTTTCAGTCTAAACTTATTAAATTTTAATTTTTCATAATTCCTTATAAAGACCTCATGTGCTATTTATATAAAAAATGAAAAGTTTTGAAGATTTATTTTCTCTCAACCAAAAACAAAAAACTTCAAATTTAAAATTTAAAAAAAAAAAAAAATTAAACTATAAAAATGTAGGACAAAAAATAATTAAAGAAAAAACAAATATGATAAACACGAAAAAATTTTAAGTTAAATATTAAAATGAGAAATTTTATCATTTTTCTTGAAATAATGAAAGTTTTATTATTTTTTTTTTTTGTATGTTTTTAATAAAATACTTACAACATTTTCTATTCATTGAAATTTTCTCTTTAGAAATTTTCATTTTACAATAAAAAAAAATAAAATAAAAATAAAAGGAATTTTTATGTTATTTTCATTGAATTTCTATATTTACTATTTGTATTTTTTTGTAATCACCTTAAAGGTATATACGATATACAATATATGTATGTAATTCTCATGAGAATTTATATCCCTTTTATATACTCGTATGTGTAAAACCCGTTTTACATCTATTTTTAGTGTTATAGAGAAAATGTTATATCAAAATTTTCCAAGAAACATGGTTTAAAAACAAACAAAAAAAAAGAATAGAAGTAAAAGTTTTTCTTTTTTTTTTTTTTGTGTTATTTAAACGTATGTAGGATGAAAAAAAAAAAAAACCAATTACACATACACAAATACACATTTCATTTTCTCATATCCTTTTTATAGCTAAAAGCGATTTTATATTACAAATATGAACGCTATTCAATTACAATGCTCCTGCATCAAATGACACTAAAAAGTAAAAACATTTTTTTTTTTTTTACTTACTTTTAGCACAGAGCAGATACATTTATATTGTCATTGCTTTCAGATACTAAAAAACATGTAAAATTCAGAAATATTGTATAAAAATGTTGTTTTACTTTTTTTTTTATTTTTTTATTTTTTTTTTTCCCACCTGATGATAAACTATAAAAGTATGGGATTTATTTTTTAGTAGTATGAGACCATTAAATTTAAAAAAAAAAAATGAAAAAAAAAAAATTGTAAAGGAAAAAAAAACACTGAATCGAGAAATTTATTTCAAAATATTTTTTTTTTTCTTAAATGTTAAGAAAAGATACACGAGAAAAAAAAAATATATTTTTTTGTAAAAGAAAACAATTTACAAGATATTTTACAAGAAGAAGATATTCCATTAAAGTAACAAATTTTAATCCTTTTAAAATTTTTCTTTTTCTTTGTTTTTTTTTTTTGCTTTTAAATTATACACATTTTTTTTGTTGTTGTACTGAAACCATAAAAAAGAAATGACAAGAAAAATACAAAAAAAAAAAAAAACAACAAAAAAATGACTTTAAATTCATTGTTGCTACAAGTTTAGTGCAAAAGGATAATAAAAATGTATCTCTTCCTCTTTTTTTTTTCATTTTGTCTGTTTCAATCTTCATCTTTGTTAGAAAAAGAACATATTTCCTGATTAAAATGACATTTTAATTTGCCTGTTCTCTTTTACAGACATTGTTTTTCTAGTTTTCTTTTTTCTTTGTCGTTTTTTTTTTTTTTTTTTTTTTTAAAAAGTTTGAATTTCTTTATGAAAACTTTTTCGTTTTTCCTTCAAAACCGCATTTTTTTTTTTTTTTCAAATTTTCCAAAAGACTAAAAGTTTTAAAATGAAATAAACTTCTATTAATTCTATTTGAAAAAGGATGTGTGTACGTATGTGTGTATTCTATAGAATATCCTTTTTTTTGCTTTAAATGCCCGTTCAATTGCAATATTTTGTTGTCTAATGCATGTGTATTACATTTTAACAAATATACATTCAGAGAGACACGGTATAAAAAAAAGACCAATAGATTTATTGGATGTATACATAAAGGACATACATTAAGCTTACATAGTATCAATTGAATGTCCACAAGGATAAAAAAGATAATAGTTAATCCATATTTTAGGTACATGTATGTTGATAAATTTATTACAAAACTATACAAAAACAGAAAACCTTTTAGTGTGTTTTCTTCTTCTTTTCTTTTTCATTTTAATTTCTGGACATAAAATAAAATTCAATAAATTTAATTTCATAAAAATTACATTTTTAAGAAACAAAAAAAAAATAAAATAAAATAGAATTTATGTTCTAAATACACATTTACAAAGTTTTCTATGAATAAGAAGCGTAATATTGTATAAAATATTAGTGTCGATTATTATTTTATGTTTTTTTTTTTTTTTTTAATGTTTAAATCGACATCAACTACATATATCTAATGTATAACAACATTTAAAAATGTTGGCTTAGCAATAAATGCAATAAAATCTGGTACCCTATCTATAAATACTGTAAGGATTGTTTGGAAAAATTCTTATTGAAATTTTTTATTTTTAACTACAAAAAAAAAAAAAAAAATGGAGGAGATTTCTAATGTAGTAACTGAAAAACAGAAAAAACGACATTCGTCTCGGCCGGGAATCGAATCACGGAACCTTCACCTTGCCGGGGTAATGCTCTTAAACCATTAAGCTACCGAATGCCATGTCGCTTGCTGTTCTCAATTACCACCTAATCATTGATGAAGAATACCCAAACCTCCTACACTAAGGATTTTGAATTTTAAAGAATATTAATCGAAAGTTGAAATTCATTTTAAAAAATTAACAAAAACGTAATAAAAATATCTTGATAGTTTGATTGTTTGGAAGGAAAAACTTCGAAAGAAAAGTTTAGTCCACTCAACTTAGAATGATTGTCAATACTTTCGAATTCGGTATTGAAATCATTGAACGGCTCTGTTTACTGGCCATAAGCAAGTACTCAATAAGAAATGTCCATGTGATCTATGTCAGATGAATAAATTCATTTGCTACAACAAAGTTAATGGTCTGCATTCCGTTTGATAGTGAAAGTTTCAAATAACTTCAAAGAAAGCTCATGTTTTCAAGCTTGAACTGTCATGCTGTAAGAAGAATAATACGAGCATTCATTTTAGTTTTTTGCATTTTTCTTTTTCTCATAATTTTTAAAATTGGATATTTGCTTTTCAAATAGATTTTGAAAAAAGAAAAAAATTAACAGCGCCTATAAATATGCTAAAATTATGCAACATATCCTCAACAGGGTGTAATCTTTGAAAATATTGATTTTTTTTTTTACTCTAAAACATGTACATATTTAAAAAAAAGAATTACATTAATTTTAGCAAGAAAAAAAAAACTTTTCTCAAAGATTCAATTTAAAATTTTTTTTTGTTCAGTTAACTGTAAAAATTGAATTCCTTTTCATTAATTCAATTCAATTTATTTCATTGGAGAAAAAAACTTCACTAAAAATGGTTAACACATTACAATATTCTTGTGGAAGCTTCTTTTACCTTTTTTTTTTTTTTTTTTTTTTTTTTTGAATTAATAATAAAATTAACATAATTTCCTTTTTCCGGTAGTTTCCAAAATCTCAACACGAATTTTCCAAACAATTTGTACAAAAAAAAAAAAAAACAAAAAATTTTACGCACAATTTTTGTTTGTTTCTCTTATAAAAAAACAAAAATTTGTATTCAATAATATTATTTACCCTTATTATCCTTTTTTTTTAACTTTTTGTAGTTTTTTTTTTTCAA
This sequence comes from Bombylius discolor, assembly GCA_939192795.1. NCBI lineage: Eukaryota > Metazoa > Arthropoda > Insecta > Diptera > Bombyliidae > Bombylius > Bombylius discolor. The sequence goes on from OW584242.1 coordinate 3,383,635, forward strand.
CATTTTCTTATAATTCTAATATTACGCTTACCACAAGTGACACAACAACAAATTTAAATATATTTATATTTAAAAAAAAAAAAAACAAAATCCAATAAGTTAATTATATACACCACGTGTCATTGCTTCACGATTCCTTGTATGCCATTTACATGTCAATATTCTAACATATGTCCTACGAAATGATGCATTACATAATGCATAACATACTGGATTTATTGTTGAATTAATATAACATAATGCATAAAAAAAATCCCATAATTCTTGTGGTATACAATTACCACATGTTGTTAATGGTTTTATTAAAACTAAAATATTATAGGGTGTCCATGTTATGATGAAACTTAATAAAATGGCTGATAATGTTTTAGCTGCTTTTGTTTCTTGCCTTTTCTCTTGTGATTTCTTTTTCTTTTTAGCTTGTCGTGCAGTTAATGGTGGATGTGCTTTTGATAATGGTTTTGGTATAATTTTTGCATTTAATGGTATACGAATATCTGGTGTTGTTGCATGTGACATTCTTCTACCTAATGGTAAACTATATTCAGAATCACGTGACGGTAATGGCCGTCTTGGTGGTACAGATATTATTGGTAAAGGAACATCATCTTGTATCATTTTAATTGATGGTGTACGTTCATCACCTTGTCCACCATCTGGTGGTAAACGTATTAATATTGTATAAACAGAATCTTGACTTACAGAACGTGAACCAAGACGTGTTGTTGTATTATTAATTGGTAATGAACGTGAATCACGTGGTCCCGGTATTTCTTGTACATGTGATAAAGGTGCTATTTGTGGTCGTAACGGTGTCGGTGATACATCCGGTATTATACTAACCATTCCTGGTCTACCAGATGTATATGGATCACGAATAACGTTCAATGATGTACATCTGTAATAAAATGTTAATAAAAAGAAGAAAAAGAGAAAAGAAGAGGGAGAAAGAAAGGAACAAAAAGAAAGTTAAAACGTAAATTGAATATACATTTTTAGTAAAATTTTTAATATAAATTAAAAAATTATCTATACAGGACATAGGAAGGACATTCAAAACAAAATCTTATGTTCTTTTTGTCCTTAAGAAGAAGAAAATAAACGTAACAACTGGTGCATTGTGTGCAAACTAAATATACTAAATGTACAAGAAAATCAGTAAAGTGGTGTAAGTGTTCATAAAAAATTGTGTACAGGATGCTCCTTAAAGATTAACAATAAAATTATTTTATAATTTCAGATAGAAATTTTTTGTGTCCAATTTTTAAATTCTAGATTTTATTTTTTTTATTTTTTTCAAGTATGAAATTTCGTTGAAAATTCACCCGCACGTTTTTTTTTCTTCAAAATCGGAGTTGTTATCCTTTTTAAAAAAAATCAAGTCTAAAATCCTGAATGAATGAAAATAATGTTATTTTCATCTGAATTTCGAGAAAACCAAAAAATTATCATTTTATCACCAATATTGAAAGCATCCTGTTTGTAAATTCAAACACAAAAGAAAAAAAAATAAATAAATAAAAACTTTTGTAATTTCCTTGAAAAATAATTTTCCTCGAGAAATTTTTCCACTTGCATAAAACAAACAACGAAGAACAGTAAAATTAAAAACAAAACAAAAAAAAAATACCTTTGAAAAATCAAAATAAAAAAAAAAAAACTGAAATTGAACAATTTTTCTTGTGCAACATTTTTTTTCTTCTCTCATTGCGAAAATTTTTTAAACCAATTGCAAAACATCGACCTAGAAAAAAAATTAAATAAAAAATTAAAATTAAAACAATAAAACTGAAAACTGAAAAAAAAAATAATCATATTAAAATTTCAATACAAAGCCAATAGAAGAAAAACAAAAAAAACAAACACATACAAAAAAAAAACGAAACTGGTGCAAATTCGTGTGTTTTCATCTATAAACAATTTTTAATTTTTTTTTTGCAAAATTATTAATTAATCCTTTTAATACGTGTGTATGTGATTTTCTAACAAAAATTTTCTTTCATTTGCCAAATTTAAAAAAAATAAAAAAAAACATGAACTTTTTTATTTGTATTAATGTATTTTGTGTACTACCTGGATACGGAGCTTTGTAAAGGAGTTTCAATGGATACAGGTGTTGCATACCCTAAATCAGATGGTTCCTCTTGTTCATAACCACTACCACCTACACCACCTACACCACTATATCCACCATCTTCTGAATCTTCACGTCCTGAATGCCACCACGCTATACACCATTCTTTAATACCACCAAAACATGTTTTTGATCTTTTTAGGCCTCCTGGATGTGATATCTGTAATAGAAAATAAAAATTAAAAAAAGAGTTAAACAAGTACAAGAAACAAAAAATAAGGATTAGTTAGAGAAATACATATACTCAATTTAATTTTTGCAAAATTTGAAATTTACGTGGCAATTTTAAAACATTTTCAAAAAAATTTTCAAATTTTCGAAATCAGAAAAAACATCCGAAAATTTTAATTCAAAAAAGAACTTAATACTTGGAATTTGCATACGTTGCCGGTGTATCTTTTATTTTTCGAAGAACTTAAATTTTAAAATTCGAAGAAATATTCGAAATGGAATCCCTACTGATGTTAAAAATTCAATGCTTTTTGTATTCTGGTTCTACAACCATCATTTGGCATAATCAACAAGAAACATGTTAGGATTATGATTTCCATGAAAGTTATTTGTTATATGTGAAATTTTCTCATAGATAATCAAATATGAAAACAAAGTAATTTATTTCAGGATCGAGGCCTAGGATTCAGGATGAATTTTTTAATTTTACACAGTTGCTTCTTCGATTATATATTTTTAAGAGAGCAAAGAATGATTTAATTCAATAAGATGATTTTTCCTTTTTCTTCCTCTTCAATTAATTTCCCAGGAAAATAATATTAAAATAAAAAGTTCCAATAAATACAAGAGTTTCCAATTATTTGCAAAAAAAGAAAATTAAATTTTATAAAAAACCATTATTGCATTTTCCGTAATGATCAGGATTAAAAATGACAATTATACCAACAATTACAATAAACTTTCTTCAATATTATTTTATGTCTGCTTTTCCAAGACCAAAAAAAAATCTTTTAAATTAAAGTACTTTCCCATTAATAACGTTGTTTTGTATTTTCCTTCTTATTTTTTTTCTATCAAAAATATTTGGTTGCCAATTTTTTTCTCGTAAAACAACATAAGGTGAAAATTTATTACATAAATTCTTTTGATTGGTGCGCCTACATTGTTTTTGTCTTTATTTTTTTCACTTTATCTTTATCCTTATTTATTTATTTATTTTTCTCTTAAACAAATGAAGGTGAAAACCCATCTTTCTTTAAAATAACCCACCTAAAGAATCGATTTAATAATAAAACCACCAACAAAAAAAGATAACAAAAATCACAATTTACAAAAAAAATCGAAAACAAAATCAAAGACAACAATTCCACCCACTTTATCATTTAAAATTGCTCTCACTAACTGTTTTTTTTTTTCATTTATTTGTGAGAGTCAAACGTTATATTTTATTTTTATCGTCATCGAAAAAAATAAATACACAAAATAAACAGCCTAGCCACCTACTTTTATATCCCCGTTAGTAACATTATCTCATTTGTTATTATTTTCAACCGGCATCGTTGTTTGAAAAACAAAAAAAAACATTGATAATCATCTAAACTGTTTATTTTTTATTTTGGCAATTCTCCAATGTTTTGTATATTTTCGAATAGGATTTTCTACAAAGGATGTTAAAAAAAAATGAATAAATAAAACAAAGCAAGACAAACAAACGATTTTTGAAATATACTGAGATTTTTTTTGTCTCTTTTTTTTTTCTATCCCATTTAACATTTGAATATATCCTGCAATCTAATAAAGAAAATATAATATATGTATATCCTTTCCCGCAGTAACCAAAATTTTGTTTATGATAGCTAAAATTATTAAATTTATTATAAATAGACTTTATTAAGCGTACTGTGGATGTATATCATTTTTTTTCTTTTTGTAGTCCTTTTTTCGATTATAAAATTAACAAAAGCAAACCAAATAATCAATTATCCTTTTTGAACCAACTACAAATATGTTTGTATTATCCTTACTTTCGTCGGTGAGGGATCGAACACAACAGCAGGTAAGAATTATGCTGGGAAAATAATGCAGTTAAGTGATGCGAAATTTCTTTACCATTAAATTTTTTTTGTATAAAAAGCAACGTTTTAATTTTCTTCCTTTTTTAATTTTTCTTCCTTCACCTAGACGTTGCTATACTTATATATAGATATGTACATTCAACTCACGAATTCTTTATCCTTATTTACATTCAACACAAAAATTCACTGTACTGAAAGTAAGGACTTGAAATTTGCTTCTGTAATTTTGAAATTCATGGTGCTTGTTTGAACAAAAATAAACAGAAAAAAGAAGCTCCTAAAAAACGGGAAAAAAAGAGTATTGAAAATGAAACACAAATTTCCGTTTTAAAGGATAATACCAAAAGTAGTCAATGGGATAATAATACTTGTAGAAGAAAAAAAATTGTTGAATTTGTAACAACGAAAAAAAAAAATCTAGAAAAATCAAAAAAAAAAATGAAAATTTCAAGGACTAAAAAGGATAAACACACTTTTTTTCTTTAACTCAAATCAACATCGTTGAATTCAAATAAGCAAATTAGTGTTTTTTTTTTTTTGTGTATTTTTTCCCTTCAAATTTTTTTTTTTTTTTTAAGGACTCAATTGTACTTACGCTAGCTTTCCTAGATCCAATCCCATGTGAATAACCCGAATCAGATAATACTGCATTTGTCATATAAACACTTTCTGCATCTGCTGATGATTCAGATCTAGGACGTCTCCAGCCATCATGATCACTACCACCCACATGTGAAACGGATATAATACCACCAGAATGATTCACTGCTGTTGTTTCATCGCTACAACAAAAAAAAAAAACAAAGAAGAAGAATCGAAAAAAAAATTATTAAATACAAAAATTTCGAAAAGGATAGAGAAAAAATTTTAAAACTAAAAAAAAAAAAACGAGTTTTCTGCAAATATACTAGACGAGAAAATCTATAATACACATTTTTCTTTCATCTACAAGGATTTACGATTTTATAGATGAATAACAAGAATTAAACCATAAAACTTGTTTGTTTCGTAACAAGAAACAAAAAAAAAAAAACGATGAAATTATTCGTTGAATAAATATTTGATAAAAAAATAAACATTTTTTTAAGGAAGAATTTTTTTTTTTAAATACATTTTTCGTATTTAAATTTTTAGAGTTCAGAAAATTCAAACATTTTTTTAAAAAAGAGAATGAATAAGGATAAAAACAAATAAAATTTTAAAAATGAAAAAAAAGGAAAACTAAAGAAGAATCCCAATTCTGTGCATATGCATCCTTTTTTGTCCTCCACCTCTTATTTGAACTTATAGGTTAAAAATTCCTGCAATTGTTTCCTCGATTTTTGAAATTCCGTTGTTGACACTTTTGATTTTGCAATTTCAAATTGTTTGATTTTTGTGATGATTTATTTTTCAAATTTTCAGCATAAAATAGGATTTAATGAAAAAAGAATTTGAAGAGGAGAATAAATAAAAAATTCCTACAGATTCAACGTAATTGTTTTTTGATACTTGTATTTCGTATAATTTTTTTTTTTTTCAGTTAAAATCTAAAAATAATAAATAAATTCATAAAAATAGTGTAGAATGGGATAATTGTATTGTAAACATTTTCAATTGGACGAAATTTATAGTCGAAATTACGCATTTTGTAATCAGGAACGTGTCACTGGAGAAGCGATTAAGAATGTTGTACTTTTGTTATATCAAAATTTTTGAAATTTTTCAGTACAACTCATAGTTTTTCAAAAGTTTCAAAAATCAATATTTCCCAATACAAAAATTTTTAAAAACTCTTACATCCTAGTCCTTAATTTATACAAACATCTATTCACATCAATTTTTCACATTTTGTCAAAGTATTTTCATGTGAAAAAGTTGCTAAATAATTTCTTTTATTCAATTCCTATATTAAAAAAAAGTACTTAAATTTTTAAGTATTAAAACAACTCATTGAATAAATACAATTTCAATAATTTTTTTGGCAAAAAATTTTTTGCAAAAGTACACTAAAAAAAGTTTCCAAATAAAAAGAAAATTGTTAAAAAAATTATAAACTGTATCAAAAAATATGAAAGTAAATTAATGAATTTACTCAATTCTTTTACAAATTTTCCTCAATTATCCTTTGTTCATTTATCTACTTATTTTTTTTTTTATTCAAAAATTTGCTTAAAGGAAAATTACTTACTCACTTGATTTTTTTTTTTTCTTTCAAAAAAAAAAAAAAAACTTTTTTTCTGCGTTTAAAAATTCAAACTTGAATTTGAATGATCTCATAAAAAAATTTTTTTTTTCAATAATTCTATTTATTTCATGTAATTTTTATGGAAAATGAAAAAAAAAAAAAAAAAACAAATTTCCTTTTCTCTTGTGGTTTCCTTTAAATGAAACGTGCTTATTCATATTATTCTATAACCACCTACGCACAACTGTTTTTTTTTTCTCTTTTTTTCATCTCTTGATTCATAATAATTCGCATTAGGTATATTTCACATTATTTACATATTTCTTTTTCTTCTCATATATTTTTTCATTATCCTACTTTTTTTATTGATCTCAAATGAAAAAAAAAGAAAAAAAAAAAAACGAAATAAATTTTTTATTGAAATCGGAAATTTTTTTTTTTTTTAAATTCATTTTAATTTAAAATAACTTTGAAATACTTATTACACACATTTTATCGCACCAAACCCCTCCTCCCTCCTTATTTTTTTTTTTATTTATTATTATTGTTAAAGCTCAATTCTAACGGTTTTATTTTTCCTTATTTAATTCACACACACACACACACACATACAATTTTGGCGTATAAGAATTGTTTTTCTTTTATCATTTTTTTTTTCCTTCCAGTTTTTATTCAAATTTTCTCCCTATTGTATTTATTTTCTTTTTTTTTTTCTACACGTTATGCTGTATTTAATTCCTTTTCTTTTCTTGTATGATTTTTTTTCTGATTGTTATTGTTGTTTTTTTTTTGTTGCTTTTTATCTTTAAATGAATTTTATTAAAATGAAAACCAAAAAAAAAAAAATTCCCTCTCTTATGAAGTAACAAAAAAAAAAATCATTTTAAATTCAATGCTTTAGGAAAATTTATTAAAAAAAAAATACCCCTACGTTTGTTTGATTATCAATTCTCGTGAAAAAAATAAAAAATGTAATAATAGGGAAATAGAACATGTGAAGAAAAAAAATCGATTTGAACAATAGAACAATAATAAAAAATAAAAAAACAAATTCGAAAAAAAAAAAAAATGAATATTAAATATTAATTTCGGTTTCACAAGATAAATATCAAAAATTTCTGTGTTTAATATCTAAAATTTTTAATAAAACAAAAAAATAAATAAATTAAAAAAAAAAAAAAAAAAAAAAGAATTTGAAAAAGAAAAAGAAAAAAATACATACATACATAAAAGAGAAATGAAAAACCACCTACAATATTTTCCTATGTTTTTTGCCTTCAACATTTGCTGCTTTTCTTAGTTGTTTGTTTTGCTTTGCATATATGGTAATTTTTTTTTTTTTTTTTTTATATGTGTTACAACCTTCATTAGGATTTTCTTTTGTAGCATAACCAAAAGAAAAACTATTTTTTACTTTGAGGTTTTTGCTAGTTTTTATGTTGAAAAATGATTTTTTTCTTTCTTCTTTTTAATTTAGCTTCTGGCCTTATTTCTTAATGAATTTTCAGTTTAACATAAATTTTTCACATTACCCAAATACTACAATATTAACCATGTACATGAATACATAAGTCAGTTTCTTTTAATTTTCTTTGTTTTTCGTTTTTCTTTTTTATTTTTTCTGGATTTCCACCTACTCATAAAATGTTATACCATTAAAAAAAAAAAAAAAGAAGCAAATTTTGGTTTCTTGTATTACAATTTTCAATTTTTGAAATTTTAAAGAGATACACAAAAAAAAAATAAAAAATAAATAAACCAAGCCAATTACTATTTTCTACTTTCTTTTTGTATATATAACTATTTTATATGTATGTATGTATGTGTTTCGTCCTTTTTTGGTTAGTACTTTTTCAATTTTCATGCCCTAAAAAAAATTAAGCAATTTACGATTTTATCTAAAATTAAGGATGATTAAAATTGTTTGTAGTAAAACCAAAAAAGTAGAAAAAGGAAAAAACATAAAATCAACAAAAAAAATTTTAAAACTTTTAACAGGATATTCTATACAAACTTTATTACACATCAATTTTAAAATTAAATAATAATAAAAAAAAAAAGCTTTTATTCGAAATTTAATAATAAAAAATGAAAGAAGAAAAAGTAGATTTTTTTTTTTGTTCATAGGAATCCATTTATATGGGGCAAGGAACTAAATCGATTTTGATTTTATTGAATTTATATTTTATTTGGGAATCTTGTTCGGTTTTTTTTTTTTTTTCAACAAACTTTTTTCCTAGAATCAAGCCTCTATTTTGTTCTTGTTGTTTTCAGCTAAGCAAAAGATTTAATTCTTTGTTCAAAAAACACATAAAAAAATTTATTGATTCTCCTTAAATTTTATCCTTTTTTTTTTCGAATTTAAAGATTATAAAAATTTTTAAATCAAAAATATATAACAGGATGTGTAGAACTTTTATTTCAAAAAAAAAAAAACTATATACATACATATTTTACTTTTGTTTTCAAATAAAAAGTGAAAATAAAAAAATTAACAAAAAAATATAAAAAAATAAGAGAAAATTCTTCTAAAATATCAAAAAAAAAAATCCTTAAAAATCTAAATAACTCGGTAAATAAGTAGCTTTCAATTTACATTCAGGTACGTAAAGTATAATTCAAATCAACAATTTTATAGTAATTGTAGTAAAGTATCTAAATAACTTATAACTGAGAAAAGAATCTTAAATAATAACAAAAAAAATAAAGGACAAAGAAAAACCATTTCAAATATATGTATGTACTATATTCTTAATAAATATTTTTCTATGTCAGTCAATAAAATTTAAATTTATAAACAAATAAAAAAAATAAAAAATTAAGTTAAACAACTTTTCTTTACGTTCACTACGACTGTAATAGGAAATAGTGAAAAAAATAAATCCTTAAAAATAAATAAAAATGAAATAAGAATACCTTCGGTTATTATTGTTTTTTTTTTTTTTTTACATTTTCGTATATCTATTATTTAAATGGAAAATAAAAAAGAAAAAATTAAACTTTATTTAAGATACTTTGAATTGTAATAAAATATACCAGGGAAAAAAATCGAAAAAAAAAATATTAGAAAAATAAAAAGCAAGAAAAGAGAATAGAAACAGAAAAGAAAAAAAAGCTTAGGTACTACAGATATGTACTAGTTTGTTTTTTTGTTTATTTACTTATTAAAATTGAAAATATTAATTCAGGTGCTTTTGTTTCTTTTTTTTTTTCTTTTTTTTCGTCCTTTTTATAATTGAAATTCTTTGAGTTTAAATGTTTTTTTTTGTCTAGTTTTTTTTGTTGTATTTTGTTTTTGTTTGAAATTTGTTTTTTTTCTACTATGGAAATTTTATGTAAACTTTTGGTAAAAACAAAACGAAATGAAAAAACTTGGAGAAGAAATTCATTAATATTTAATTTCAATGTTTTTTTTCTGAAACTAAGAATTTTAAAAAAAAGTAAAGAAAAAAAAACAAATTGGAAGGACATTGATTTAAAGAGATTAAAAAAAAAAAAAAAATTGAGTAATTTTTACGAAAATTCAACCTCATTATCAAGATATCGAAAATTAAATGATTCATTTAAATTCAAGCTTTGCACTAGAACAAAATATTTTCCTGGAATTTTTCAATCATACTACATAATTTTCAAAATCACTAATACCACCATGATTCATGATCAGAACCCATAAAAATCTATGAATTCCTAATCATATTCTCTTAGCAGTTCTAAATTAAAAGTTAAATTTAATTGAATTTAGAAAAATAAAACAAAAATTAAAACAATGCCGCGTTATTTAATCCTTTCCTTTAATTAAAACGAAAAACCATAAATTCAAATTTAAATTAATTGACTTAAAAAAAAAAACAAAAAAAAAAAAAAAAAACAAACTCATTAAAATCAAATTCTCAGTATAAAAAATTAACTTTTGTGTTGTTGTTGTACATTCGCAAATACACTTAAAATCCATCAATTAATTTATAAAGTCCACTAACACTCTGTTCTTTTCAATGCTATAAAAATTCACTCATGTCCTTTTTTTTTGTTTTTTTTTTTTTCACCATTTCTCACAAGATTCTTGAACAAAGAACAATTTAATTTAAAGTATACCAAGTAGAAGAAGAAAAAAGGCAATAATGGCAAACAAACAAGAATAAAATAAACAAAACAAAAAGAGAAAAAAAAATTTTATAAAGGAAAGAAGAACCCTTCTTGACAATCCTCAAGATGCGCATCAATTAAACAATCAGAAACTTTAACTAAAAGAAAGCGAAAAAAAAAATAGAAAACAACAAAAAAAAAAGGAAAGTAGGTAGAACTTTTTCATTAATTTTTTTTTTTTTTTTTGGTTACGTACCATCATCTTTTAGACTACAATCAAGAGCCTCTTCTATGTATTTTTTTTATTTCAGTTCTTTAACGACCCAATTTCTTTTTTTCAACTTAATTTTTTTCTCTTAACTTCCACTATATACTTTCTCCTAAAATATGACGTGTTAAATATCAAGAAAATAAATAACGAAATACAAAAAAAAAAGCTAAAACATATTAATTTCCCTCATTTTCCAAAAACGTAAAAAAGTAAACAAGAAAAAACAATAAAGATGAATCCTTCATGAAACTGATTCTTTTACTCTTCTATTTCCGGAAGTAAATAGAATAAAAAAAAAAAAAAACAAACAGAAAAACAAAAGTCTACTTTTAATTCTGGTCCTTAAATTTTTTTTCTCATCATATTTTCTTCTCTTACGAAAAAACAAAAAAAAAAAAATCATTTCATCTGAATTACGTGAAAACTTTTGATAAACAATTTATTTTTATTTTCATTTTCACCCCATCCCATTACGTACGCATTTCTTTTAAAACGTATCTTATTTATTTTTCTTCTTTATGTTTTTGTGTATGTGTGCTAAGATACATGTTCCACAGAGGCCTGTATTTTTTGTTTTTTTTTTGTTGTTTTTTGTGTAACAATTACGTTTTTGTTTGATTCTTTTTTTTTTTTTTTGAGATCCTTTCACTGGAGTTTTTTTTTATTCACTTTATTTAGTCCTTTGTACTTTATGTGAAAAACTGTTTTTCGTAACAGTGTCATTGTCATGTTATGTCTTTTTAGTTTATTGTATTCTATATATCGACTTTATAATAACGTTGCTTTGTAGCCTTGTAGCCTTGCTGTCTGTCATAGATAAATGCTTTTTCAAGGTTAAACGACAGAATAAGAATAAAAGATCCTCTTTTGAAAGCAGAGGAAGGATATTTTTGTATTGAAAGAAAACAATTTTAAATGTAAAAATAGTAAAGAGAAATTACAAACAAAGATCCTGTTTATATTCAAAATCACATAAAAGCAAAAAAACTCAAATTCAATTGGAGAAACGCAAGGATAATTTAATTAAATATTCAAATCATATGAACTGAAAAGAACATACTCCTTCTCATCTCACAAGGAAATTTTAGCATTTGTGTGTTTTGACTTTTTCAAATTGAAACTGAATTTTTCATAGTCAAAAATAACATTTTTAGAGTATTGTATCAAGAGAGTTTTGAACGTAATTCCTACAGGATATCCTGATTAAAAAAAAATTGATTAAAAATCTAAAACTAGAATTGTAATGAAAATATTGCATGTGGGATTTATTATTTAAAAGCAAAAGACATTTAACAAAAAACAGGACATTTAGAAAACGATTCGTACATTCGTACAAAAAGGATAATAACAATTGTAAAGTCACATATAGTAAAAAATAAAAAAATGACATTTTATTTGTGATTCTTTACTTCTATTCAATAAAAAACATTTCTCTTACTTAGTTTTGTTATCCTTTTTTTTTTTTTTTTTCATTTTTTTTTATAACAACCTTCACATATAACCTACTTTATGTGAGACATGTCTTTTCATTCTCTTTTGTCTTTTACTTTGAATAATTTTCAAATGAAAATACACAATTTTTATTTAAAAAAAAAAAAAAAAAAAAAAAAAAAACATCAAGACTTTGTGAATGTTATTATGAAAGATTTTGATAATAAACAGGACACAAAAAGAAAAATAAAAGTAAAATGAAAAATGTGTTGTAGGTGACAAGGAAAATAAACCAAAAGACAAAAAAAAAAAAAACAGAAAAGATACGTCATTTATATTTTTATTCTGTGAATCCTACTGAGAAACTTCTATCTATAGTATTGTTTTCAAATTTTCCACTTTTCATTTTGAGTATATAAGATATGGCCGTTGACGTACACAATAATATTTCTTTTTTTTTTTTAGAAAAAAGAATTCATGTGATTTGTGTATTGTGTTTTCGTGTTGTGTTACATGTCACTTGATTACATGAAATTTACATATTTTTCATATTTTATGTTACGTTTAACGTTATGCATATAATATGAACTTAATAACAATTTTATATAAGTAGTATGTATTAGAAATAAATATCAATGTATATATGACAAAAAAAAGATACATGTAAAAATATGTGGGATTCTTCTGAAAATTATACACTTTTATTATCCTTATCATTTTTTATTCTTCTTAAACAAAGAACAAAATAATTTTTGAATAAGAAGAACTAAAATATGATATGTCAGACTTTCTTTTATAATACGTTACATACATATATAATAGGTTTCATCGTCTCAATTTCAATCAGCTACAGATTAAACAGGATTACGTCAACCTACTTAAAACCCACCAAAAAATTGTGAAAACTCTATTTACTCATGAAATTTCTCACAATCACTAACAAATTTGTCGGTTTGTCGATGTATCATTCTAAATTGTGTTTAATATTCAAAATCAAGAAAATTCGCTAACAAATTTTTTGTCGATGGTTTGTAGTTTGTAATCTATATAGTCGCAATTGTTTTTTTTTTTTTTGCATTTATTTTCTCCTCCTACACAATTTGAACACCTACGATGATTTTTTCCTTTATCTTTTGTTAAACATTCCTATAAATGGCATCATTAAAAAAAATTCATCCTTTTTTGACAGTCTTCAAAAGATTCTTTTGTCATCGGTGAATAAAAAATTATAATTTTATAAACAAACGGTATCGTTTTTTTTTTTTTTTTTTTTTGAAGAATCACCCACATACAGTGTTTTTGATGAAACAGTACATATAGACAACAAAAATTTAGAAGTCTATTGTTGTTGGGTTTTTTTTTCTTGCTACTAGTAACTTCATATCGAAAAAAAAAAAAGATTTCATGTATAATACATTCTTGACATCCAAAATAATAATAATAATAATAACATAATGAATATAGGGGAAAAAAAAATGAAAAACTAATGTACTAGTACCTTGATGAGCGTAAAAGCGTATCCTCAAACTCACATGCACACGAGTATATTTTAATATTTATAAATTTGCAAAAAAAAAAAAAAAAAAAAAAACAACATAAAACTACTACAAGGATATGAGAACAACAACAATTGAATGAAGTGTGGGTGGATAAAGTGGATGTTATATATCATAAAATTTACATAAAAAAGAATATATGTATGTATGACGTAAGTATATGTATATGAAATGTATATAAGAACATGTATGTATGTAATATAATGTTGAAAAATATGAATATGAAATTTTCATCAGAAAAAATAAAAAAAAGGTGAGAAGTTTTTAATAAGCCATCTGTTGTACCAAAAAAAAAAAACAAAAAAAAAAAACAAAAAACAAAAAAAAAACGGTATTATGAATGTATGAAATGAAATACTTATATTTTACAAGAATATTTTATTATTATAAACATGAAATTTCATTAATATTCATATTCTCATATAGAGCTAGAACATGTATTATATGTATTTCACAACAAGAATAATGATAAGATACGAAAACAGTGAAAATAACTGACTGTCAAGATACTTTTATACTCACAATACAATTTAAAATTAATATAACTGATGGTGTCATATACAAGATGACAAAAATTATAAATGTGAATTTAAAAATTACGACTATACGAACAATAGAATAGAATTTAAAATGAAATAAAAAATATATATGAGTATTGTGAGAATATCCTTTAAATGCATTTTAATATTTTTCTTTTGGAAAAAATACATGCTTTTTTTACTTTGTGTCCTTTTTCTCAATTCTTATTTTAAATTAAAACGAAAATTTTTACAGAAAATGAAACGCTTATTTTGATGTTCATATTTTTTGATTAAAAATTTCTTTGCAAAACTTCACTTAAAAATTTACTTTGCAAAAATTTTCAAGATACAAAAGCAACAACAACAACAAAATTAAATAAAAATATAAAAAGAAAATGTAAGAAAACTCTTAAATATTAAGTTTTCTTTTACAAAAAAAAAAAAAAAATAATGTTATTGCTCCCATAAGTATGTAAGTATACAGTTTTCGAACTTAGATAAAAGTTTTGTCTCTTTATTAAGAAAAATGTCCTGAAAAGTGCAGTTTATTTTGAATTTAAAAAAAAAAAACAAAAAAAAAAAATAAAATTAAATAAAAAAGAAAATAGAAAAATATAGAAAAACTTTCATACAAAAAATACATAAATAAAATTCTTAAACTTTTGTTTGTGTTTCATATCATCTCTTTAATGGGTGTCACAAAGTACTCCTATAACATAACTTTACGTTTTCTGTATTCAAAAAGCAATTCCTATAAATTTAGTTTCTTATTTTTCTTTCAAGAAATAAAGTTTTTCCAAGAGTCTTTACGTACTTTATTTTTTCTAGTTTTTTTTTTTTTTTTTCGTTTTTTTTTCTATTAAGTAAAAAAAAAGGACCTTTAAAAGGCTTTAAACAGTAAATAATGTGAGACATTCCATAATTATACCAAATTGCATATTTTTTCATTTACTTTTTAGTTGTATCCTTCCAACAGTGAATTATCATTGATTTTTATTTTAAAAATCTGAACTTTCATTATTTAATAAATTCTGATTAAAGTTTAACCCAAAAAAATGTTCGAAAGTTCAGAATTACAAAAATGTATTTTGAGAAAAATAAAAAACGTATCTTACGAAGTTTAATTTGACATCTAGTTTATGAGATTAAGCATTGAAAAAAAAATTCATTATTTTATTGTAAAATTACATAACAACTCACACTTTACAGGACATGGTTTTTTCGGGTATCATCTAGAAAGAATGAAAATTCGTAAACCACGTAACATTCTGTGAAAATTTCTAGCGTTGTCGAACAGAATGATTGCTGTAACTAATCTCTATTTTGTAGAGAATGTGAACTTTCAATCAGACGCTCGAAATAACTAAAAACTTCGAGGTAAGGAAGGAAGGTCTATAAAATTTTTCTAACACGATCCTAGACATTGGGTTAGAATGAGAAATAAAAAAAAAAAATCTATTTCAGGACTCTCTGAAGGATCTTTTAGTCGAAATTTTTCAACATTATTTTATAGTACAGCTTACCTAAAAATCAAATCATTTTTTTTAAGCTACTCAGTTATTTATTCTCTGCTTTCTGAATGTATGTCGCCAACCTTAGAACTACCCTACATTCCACAAAAAAAAAAAAAAAATTAAATTCCCTTGAATGTTACATATCTATATTTATCAGATAATATGAATCCTTAAATTTAATTAACAATAACCATTCAACTTAACTACTTATCATACAAAATAATCATCACTTCATTTTTAATTTTATTTTCGAATAAAAAAAATATATTATTCGAAAATTTAATACGAAAAAAAAAACAAAAAAAACAAAAAACAATTCATTTTTAAGAATGAAAATATAATTTTCATTTTCATTCATTTTCATTATCTTAATAGACAAAAAAAAATTAAAAAAAAAAATATCATTAAAGAAAAAAAAAAATGTACGGAAGATTTATCCAAAGAAGAATACATAACAACATAACAACAACAATGAAGAAAATTTTTAGATATATTTTTTTTTTTCCATTTCAATGATTATGAATAATCATATTTAATTGAAAATATTTTACACTCAGCAACACACATATTCTCTTGTATATTTCTGTATAAGGAAGAAAATTTCTTGAAAGAATAAATTTAAGCAACAAAAAATATAATCAAGTACAAATTTTTCCTTATTTTTAAGTTTTTCTTTTTTTTTTACTTTCTATTTTTCTTCTTCATTTACTTCTTCTGAAAGAAAAAAAAAAAAAAGTATCTTTAATATCGATATACAGATATCTTCTCCTGCTATTCTGCTAATTTAATGTCTGAATATGTTGAACATATTAAATACACGCAGAATGGAAAAAAGATAAATGAACAAAATATATATCATGAAAAATAAAACAAAACAAAAAAAAAATAAATAAATAAAAGAAGAGAAAAAAAAATTAATTGGAAAAATTTAGCAAGAAAAATGAAAAATTGACAGTGAAATAGATTCTTTTTCTTTTCCCCTCTAAAAAAAAAAAAAGAAAAATAATACAAAACACAAGGAAGAATGTAAGAAAATAGAAAATAGGCAATAAACACGCATATTAAAAAATTGAAATTGGTTATGTTTTTCTTCTACGTTCTTGCATGTGTACCATACACGTTCAAAAAAGATGTAAGTATAAAACAAAACCTTTATATTTTTTCTTCTTATTGTTGTTGTCTCTATATTTTTTGTTGTTTTTGTTTTCATTTTAATCCTATCTAAAATCTATTCATCTTTTGTCTATTCTGCAAGATAAATAGATTTTTTTTCCTATTGTTTTTATTTTCTTTTTTTTTTTTTTTCCATTAACATTTTATGTAATTTTTACATGATAAAACAAAAATAATACAGTCTTCTGTTATACATTATTATCCTTTTTTTTTTTAAGTTCATAAAAGTTTTACTACATCGAAAAAAAAAAATTAAAAAAAAAAAAAAAATACCGGAAATCAAAAAAGAAAATCTTTTCTTTTCTTGGTTTTTTTTTTTTTTTTTTTAAATTTAACGAAAAGAAAATGAAGAAGAAATTCACAATCTGTTACAATGTAGAATATTGAACATTATAAAAGTAAAAATAAAAAATCAAAAACACAAAAGAATAAAAGATACTAAATAACTAAAAAATATGTATATATTCTGTTAAATTAAATTGAAATAATTGAAGTGTAAATTTAAATGAAGAAAATGCTATTAAAATATGAAGAAGAAGAAGAAAAAAAAATGTATACCATTAATCTGATTCGTGTGTATTTTGTGAGAATGACTACAAGGCACATTAAATTTTAAAGAATCTAAATACAAACAAACAAACAAAAAAATGATTTTGTCTATTGAAAAATTTAATCTGTAAGTTAGTTAAAATATATCTCAAATACGTACTAGAAAACAAAAGATACTTTTCATTTAATATTTTTCTTTTTTTTTTTTTTTTCTGATGAATTATATATAAAAAAAAAAAAATGTAGATTCAATTTGAATAATATGAAAATTTTTAGCATGAATTTTCTCTTTAGATCTAAATAAATTACTTTATAGTACGAATTTTGTCTTATCAATATCCTCCATTTAAAGTGATTTTCATTGTTAAGTGTGAGCTATATTTGCAAAAAAAAAAAAGAAAAAGAGTGAAAATAAAAAAAGAAAGTAAAAAAAAAATGTTCAATTTTAATTTTAATTTTCTCAATTTTATGAGGATTATTTTACGTTATAGATAAAAATAAAAAATAAATTTTCATATTTAATGGAGATTTTTACTGAATAAAAGAGAAAAAAAAAACACCGATAATTAAATTGAACATAAAAAGAATTAATATTGAAATTTTTATCTAGAGAGAGATACATACCTGTGTATCAAAAAAATTATGTGTATCTTGTTATGTTATTGAGATATTAATTTTTTTGATGAATTTTCAAATATTATTCTACATAAAAATAAAATGAATTAAAATGAAAATTTATGATATTTTTTTTGTTGTTTAAATAATAAATTAAGTAATGCTTGAAATTAAAATATAAAATTGAAGAAAAAAAAAATAATAAATTATTGAAAAATATGCTTGCTTTAGTGGAAATTAATTGATATTAAAATTTTAAAGTATTTTAAATTTTTTCAATTATTTTAAGTTTTAGTAATATTTTTTTTTTTTTTTGGTCCATGAAAGACCTTGTTCAATAGCTGTAGAACGTGAATTCCTGTGCCTGGAATGAATCTAGTGATAAAATTATCAGTTTACAAAGTATTAAGATGTTTGGTTTCAAGCATATGTAGATTGGACATGAGAAGTTCAGAAAAATTTCGAAATGTGTTCTATAGGCTGTTCCTTTAGAAACTTATCGCAACATTTTAGTTTACAAAGGACAAAATAGAAAATCGAAAAAAAAAAATTGATGTATACAATTTCAAAAATCAATTAATTCATGAAATAAATAAAAATTAAATATGTACAATGTATAAAATCTACTCGAAATAATTCTGAGAAAAACAAAAAAACAAATACAAAAAGATTTTAAAAAAAAAATTTTTCTTTAGATTGAATGACTTTGTTCAACATGAAAAAAAAAAAATGTCAATCATGATTTTCTACGAAACCAAATTAATTACATTAAATTACCAGTATTGAATTTCGTAATATTCGCGTAATTTGTGATTTTTATCTTCAAAAGACTCAGACAGAAAATTAAAGAAAAACATTTTTTTTTTTTGAAAACATTTTTTTATCCTTGAAAATTTCGAATTTTTAATTAATTTTTGTGTTTTTTTTTTGCAATCGATTCCTAAAAAATTTGATTTTTTGTTTTTATTTTTCACATTACTAGAAATTGTAAATATTCTGAATTATATTTTTGTAAAAGGGTGTTATATCCTTTTTAACACGGGTACAAAAACATAAATCTAAAACTTTAATAATTGAATGCTTGACAAGGTTTTATTTTAAAAATGTTTCTAATTTGCATGTGTGCTTGATTATTAATTGGAAATGAATTGGCTATACGCAAGTGTTTTATTTTCCTACAAAATAAAAGGTTTTCCTATTACCAAAATTAATTTTTAATAGAAAAAAGAATAAATTTCCATTTTAATCATGCGAAGATTATAATTTCATCCTTTGAGATCTTTTTTCACGTTTTTTTTTTAGATTGGCTAAAAATGAATTTTAATTAAATAAAGAAGAAGAACATTTACAACTTGCTTACAAATACATGTTTCGTTTGTTTTGAGCGTCGTTTTATGTAAAAATAATAACTCAATCATCCTGTAAATCAAATTCGAATTTAAAGATACTTTTCTTTTTTTAAGAAAAGACAGAAAACTAAATTAAGAATATCTCATTTGAAGTTGAATTATTCTTGAAAAAACATTTCATTATATCAAAACGGGATTATTTTGTCAGTATGACAAATAGATTTTCATTTTTTTTTTAATTAAAAGAAAAAAAAAAATTGATAAAGTTAAAAAAAAAAGCGAAAAATAAAATAGAAGAAAATCAGGTTAATTAGCATCCGTAGCAGACTAATGAACTCAATCGCTCTACTCACAATTTTTTCTCATATTTTTTTTTTACCAAGCTTTCCTTCTAATTGAAAAAAAAAAAGGAAAACTTCCATAAAAGTTCATAAATCAAAATAAAAGTATTTTATTTTTTTTTTCATAGCTCATTTGTCGTTTTCATAATTTCCACCATTAACTTCTTTTGCCTCTCTTGTTTTTTTTTTTTTTAATAAAAAAAAAATTAAATCATGCAAAAATTTTTTGCAAAAAAAAAAAAAACGTTATTTTTTCCACATTTTCTTTTCATTTAAAAACTACAGTAACTAAAAGTATCTGCAAAAGTATCTTAATGTCTAAATGATTAATTAACATCTAATTAAGGTAAAATAAGATTAAAAATGTTCATGATAATTACAAAAAATTATGAAAAATGATATAAAATCTGGTAAACGTTCAGTATTCAAATCATTAATTTAAAAAAAAAAATTTAAAAAAAAGACAGAAACACGAACAAAAAATACAGAAAAATGATAAATGATTTTCATGTGAAATGAGTGCACATTAAAACTTAAATAAAAGTTTTTAAAAATTAATAAAAAATTTTTTGAAAATAAATTTCCCACACTAAATTGTTACACGCTAGTAGCCTTCTAGCATGAAAATGTTTACCAACGCAACGTTACAACGGTCGTAGTTGTTTGTACGCACTTGTACGTAATGAAATAAAAACAATTAATTATTATTTTTTCATATCATTTCTCAGTTTTTTATTTTTCATTCATTCATTTAAAAGTTTATCGAAAAAAAAAAATGTATCCTTGTTTGTAGAGTGTGTGTGTGTGTGTATGCGTGTTAACAAAATTTATAACTGACAGTGACATTTAAATGTAACATTTTTTCTTCTTCTTTATTTTATTAAATTGTAATTAAATTATAATTAGCAATGTACTTAACATCATGCTTACTAAACAAAAACAACAAAAAAAAAAAATTAAATAAAACAAAAAAGAGAAAAATTTATGATGATAATTAATTAATTAATTTTGAAATAACAAATCCACCGTATATAGCAGATAAATTCAAAAGTAAACAAAACCCTTGAAAACAATAAACAAAGAGATGAATTTTAAATTTTTTCCAAAAATATTGTGTAGGTGTGCTATTCAATAAAGATTTATATTTAAGAAGAAAAAAACACAAAAACGAAAAAAAAAAAATTTCTAGCTAAACAAAACCATCGGTTCTATAAAGTACTGAAAAATACCTGAATTTTCTCTTAACCCACCATCACATACTTCCTCATTCTTCCCTTCTTTTTTTTTTTCGTTCCACATAGGGCAAATAAAGTGAACGAGCCGTAAAGGTAAAAGCTTTATCATCGCCGTCATCGGTGGTGCAATAATTGATTCATTGGGACCATATTCCGATATCCACTTTCCTTATCGATTCTCACGAAATTTATGCAGTTCCCAATTGTTTACTAAACTTTTACTACATGTTTAAAAAAATAAAGAAAATATTTACCTGCATTCTCTTTTACTAAGTATTTTGCTTTGTATCTATGTATATTTATAGAAAAGTGCTTGCAGGTTTGAAAAACATAAAAAAAAATGACAATGTAAGCACTTTTTACATAAAAGTAGCACGTTTTTGACATTCGACAAACATTAAATAAATTTTTAATTTTTCATTTCTCTAAATTTTAAAACGATTTTCATTTTAATAATAAGCATCCTACGTGTTTTTTTTTTTCAAAACCGATGACGTATGTACTTGTACTTGAGTAGAAAAATTTTCTACAGAAACAAGAAAAAAAAAATTTATGCTTGAAGGAATGAAAATTCTTTTCAAAGAACAGTAACTTACTTTAGAATTTCGTAAAAAATTATTTAAAATACGATTTTTGTTTGTTTTTTCGTTTTTAAGAATAAAAAACAATTAAAGATAATTTATTGTCTTAATCGTTTTTTATAGAATGAAATTTTTCCACTTTTTCTTTTTGAAAACTTCTTAACATTTCAGGCATTCTAATATTTATCAAATCGTTCAATTCTCGCCTACATTTATGAGTAAATTTTTTTTTTCGTTCAAATTCATATTTCTGCAGAACCAGAAAGTTTTAATACTTTTCAAGCGCTTCTGTGCTGATCAGAATAGGATAATTCGAGACTTCCTAGTATTGTAGGCTTAAAAAGGAACATGTCAGAGTAATAAAATTAATAAAAAAAAAATATTGGATATAAAATTTCAAATAATTTAAATCACTGAATTTGAAAATTATTTTTGTTTACAAAATATTCGAAAATTCACCGAAATATTAAATTGCTTTAGAGCCTTTAGGCATTTTCTTTAAAGAAACAAAAAAAAAAACCTAAATTCTAAATACTTTATTTATTGGAAAAATGGAAAAATTTGTTATTAAATTAATGATATCATAATCAGGATTACTTTCGTGCTTTTTTTTTTTTTTTTTGCACGAGTAATTCTCATAATTTTTTCGAAAATAATTTTGTATACTTTCGAAGTAGAAAGTTTTTTTTATTTTTCTTTTTACACAAAAAAAAAAACACTTTAATATTGTATACACGTACATTTTTGTTAGATCGAATAAATTAATTGGGTGTATTTGTGCAGGGTGTCTTTATATTGGAAAAATTGAAAATAATAAATTAAATAAAAATCTACTACGTTCATAAAGTTCTAAAACTTTTGAAGATACGTGACGTTGAAAAAAAAAGTATTTGTTTTTAAATTAAATTTTCAAAAAGAAAAAAAAAAAAAGATGAAAATAAGAACTTTGAAGTATTTTTACTTTGAAAATTAAGAAAACTTTTTTATCAACAGAAAAATATGAATCTTGAAGCTTTCAAAAATATTATTTCCGATTTACATATAACACAACTAAAAGTAAATAAAAATTATTGATATAGAAGAAAATTCACATCTAATGATTAATCATGCGTTCATCAGAACAGAAGTTAACTTTCGTAGATCTTGACTTACAATGATGGAAATTTTCAGAAACATTCAGTCTTTCTGATTAATTTTAAACTTAGCACAAAATTTTCAATTATCTTTAAATTTCGAGGCCATTACTTAATTCACTGAAAGCCAAACAGTTTTTTAAAAAATAATAAAAAATTGAAATTTGACGAGAGAAAAAAAGTATTGCTGGACGACTTCATTTCATTAATTTTTTTTTCTGTTTCTGTTGGAAAGGGGTATAAAAATCTTAGATAGTTTATGAAAAATACACACATACATACATATGTATTTCTTATTCCCTCCTTAAATAGTATTTCCTACTTTTTAAAATCGAACAAAAAATTAGCTCTTTTGCTAACCACCTTGTCCTTGTATATTCGACAAATCTTAAAATGTCACATGACCAAAAAAAAACTACAAAAAAAAAATTACAAATACATTAAATTAGATTTAATTCAATCAAAAAACTGGTCAATTCGTTTTTCAATTTAACACAAAACAAAAAAAAAAGTAATAAGGATATATGAAAGCTATTAACCCAATTTCAGTTGTTCTTTTTTTTTTTTGTTTTTTCTTCGTTTTTCTATGTTTCACAAAATTAAGATTTTTTTTTCCTATTTTCATTTATGTATGTTTTTTTGTTTTTTTCCACTTGACTTAACTCACAACCATATTTCTTGTTGTTTATTTTTTATTTTTTTTTCGCTTTTCATGGTTTTTTGTTTTCTATTTAATTTTTCTTCTAATAAATTTATTATTAAATTGAAAATTTGATAACAAATTTTTCATTATTTATTAAAAACAACAACAACAACAAAAAAAGACCTGTAATAATTATGTCACAAACATAATTCGATTTTTTTTTGTTCATTAAATTCAATAAATTTCTTGGAAACAAATGAAAATACAAAAGGATATTTCACATTTAACAAACATATGTATGTATGTGAAAATATGATAAAATTTTTGAAATTCTAAGGATATCTTTTAAGCATTTTGTGAAACAAAAAAAAAGAATTAAATAGAAAAAAAAGTGACTTTTTAAAATAAACAATTGAAGGAAATCTATCCTTGTTAAGGAAAAACAAAAACACATGTATATCCATCAAAGCTTCATGATATTGAAAATTATAAATTTAATATTATTTTCACCATATCCTTTTCATATCGAGATTGATTCCTTTTAAAATTTATTTAACTTCAACTTTCCTCAAGCTTTCTAAACAATCAATTTTTACACAAAATCTTTTCAAATCTGGTTAGATAATATTTCATAAAAACAAAACCGAAATTTCTATGCGTGATAGAAAATATAAAAACAAGGTGAACAACAACAAATTGTTCAAAATAAAAAAAAGACTTAAAATGGTTTTATAAAGCATCAACAAAAGAAGAATCTTTTTGAAACTCGTGTACGTAATCCAAGCACGAGTTTTGGATTTTTGAGTCCACACAACAGGTTTATAAATGGGTTTCAAATTTTTCTAGATAAAAAAGTATAAAATATTTCAAATTTATTTCGTATACTGGAAAATTTTTGTTTCTTTTTTTTTTCTGTTCTGTCCAAAGGATGGGTTCTTTTTGTTTTGTTTCTGTGTTAGAAAGTAAGTTTTGAGCGGAAAGAAAACAAAAATTGTTCAATCCAGGAAATCTTGAGGAACAATTAATGTTGCTTACCCCTTAGAGGTACCTATTTTAGTAGTAAAAGAAAAATTAAGAAGGATATTTTGTTCGGAAAAATTTATATAAGCTATTTTAAAAGCATTTAATTTTTTAAACCGACCCAGATTTAACTTACTCCTTTTTTTTTTTTGAACAGAAATATCGTTCTTGATAGTTAGAATACTATCAACTACATCCTTTATCAGTTTAATTTCTTTAACTGTTTTTTTTTTTTTCTCTATCTCATCCTTTTTTTTCTTCCGTTCTCATTACGCACATAAATCTATAAAACTATACTACACTTAAATTCTTCGTCTTGAGATTTCCTAATTAAATTTCTGTAATTTCCTTAAATTTTATTTGCAACAATTTTTTTTCTCATCATTTTCTTCATTTTCTTTCTTTTCTATTTTTTTTTATAAATACGTGAAAAAAAATTTCCCATTTACTCTGAATATCTTTTAACATTTTTGTATGTATGTTTCTAAGAATTTTTGTTATAAATTATTTTCCACCCTTCATAACATGAGTTTTAATTGTAAAAATAAATTATGAATTTTTTTTTTTTTCGTCATGAAACAAAAAACAGTTTAAATAAATATACACCTGAAATTTTCTCATATAAATTTGAAGACAGCACACATAATTACATATTAGATTTATATGTAAATATTTTAGAAATAATTATTCTTGTAATTTAATACTTTTTAACAGGGTGTCTCTAATTGTGATATGATTTTTTTTTTTTACTGAAATCAAAGTTTTGAGTCATGAAAATGAAGTTACCAAAATTACAATGTTATTCTCTGCTTTCATACCCATAAATTTTTTCTCCTAAAAAATGTCCTGTTTTTCATTTACAATTTAATTTCTCTACACAAGCAAAAACAAAAACACCCTGTATAAAAAACTAAAGTTAAGAAATAACAAAAACAAAAAAGCAAAGTCTTCATAAATTATTCTCTTAAAAAGCATTTTTAATGGTTCATTCATGTATTGTTATCTTAATTTTTATGTTAGTTTATCTTTTTACCCTTATCATTATAATTATGGATTTTTTTTTTTTTTGTCTTACATACATGTAACCTCCTCCTCGTGTATGAAAGTGTTTGTTCAGAATTTTTTTTTGTTTTTTTTGTTCTCATCTTTTTTATTTCTTATTTTAGAACAAAACTTTAATTTTACACAACACATACGTACATATCTGTATGTATATAATTCTTGTACAAAATGAAAATGAAGCATAGAAATAGCAAAAAAAAAAAAAAGAATTTTACAAAATAAAGGATTTCTAATAAAATTCTATTTAAGAGCATGAAAATATTTTTTTTGGAAAAATTAAATTAAAAAAATTGTTAGAGTATAATTTTATAATGACATGTTATTTTGATAAATATTCTATTTTCACCTTTAGGGTTATTTTAAATATTAAGGAAGATTATAGAAACATTTTATTAATTAGTTTTTTGTTGACTTTTCATAATACAACAAATACATAAAATTTACATTACAACCTACATACTATAAATATGTGAACAGGATGTATTGAAATTTATATAGAAAACAGTTTAGAAAATTTCTTAAAATTTGAACAGAAAAAAAAAAGGATTTTTGGATATTTTTAATATTTTCTTTTTTGTTTTTTTTTTTTTTCAAAAGTAAATACATACACATATTTCGAAGTATTAACATAATCGTCATCTATATGCAATAACTAGGCTCTGATAGTTAACTTAACGTGAGTTTTATTGAATTTTTTTTTGTACTACCATATATCGTCGTCGTTCTGTAAAAATTCACTAAGTCCATAGGTAGAAGAAATGGGTGCTTTATTTGAAATAATGAACTTTCAAGTGTGAGCTTCAGATTAAAAATCAATACTGTATTTCGATTTGAAACGAATTTTTTAGAATAACAACTCATTTCGACTAGCAGGCGTTTTAAAGAATTAAATAAGAATTTTTGGATTTTTTTTGGTTTACTTTTATATACGACGATATAAAGTTTTAAGTGAAATGCGAACCACTATTCGTTGATAAATATAATTATTCGTATGATAGCGTTGATTTGTATACTTGCTTATTTTTCAACAAAAAGAGCCTTCTTCTTACTTCAGTATTGAGCATATACATCTATACTGAATTGGTAACTCATTGAAAGACACATTTGAGCCCTGCCTTCCAATTTTAGAAAATACTACTCTATCACTTTGCCGACTGACTGAAGGATATAAACAAATACTTAAGAAAAAAAAAGAATTAATCAATAATTTTCTCTGCTTGAAGTCTGCGTATTTCTTCAATTCAATAATTGAACTTCTTTTTCTTTCTTTTTCTTTTTTCATCCTTAGACTTAATTGAAAACTTTTCAAGAAAAAAGTAAATAAACAAAAAATACCTGATGACCATCAGCTTATTCACGTATCCTTCTACTTCACATTGTTCATTGATTTTAGTATTTTATAGTTCTATACAGAATATTCGAATTACATTTTTTTTTTTAATACACACCATGTTTCAATTTATCAAGGATACTTTTATTACATACATTTTCCATTACTAATTCTCTTTAACTATATTTGCACTTTAATTTTAGTCTGTACGTATACACTACTTATACGTACATATATAAAAAAGTTACATTGTGTGTAACAGTATAACAAGAAAAGCAAATAATATCATAATATTGATATTTTATTTGTACAAGAAAATATAGATTGGTCCTACATAATGGTATCCCATTAACTTTGATATTTTATTGCTTTTTATACTTGTTTTTTTTTTTTTTATTAACTTAAACGATTTTTTTTTTTTTTGTAATTTTGTATGTAGACTGTATATAGATCCTTGTTTTTCTTTATGAGAAAAAATAGAGAAACTATCCATTTTATTTTTTGTGTACACAAATACAAATAATACACAATCTATATTTAATCTTAAGCTATTAAACATAACACAGGATATACGTAGTGAAATTTGTATCATATTTAGAATTTTTTATTTATACACATTTAAACCTATTTTGCTTGATGTAGTTAAAATGTCCCTTTTATATTCATTGATGAAATGTTTGCTATTTTATACTAAGAAGATGAATGAATGAATAAACTATCAAAATTATATAAATTTGTTTTTTTTTAATATTTTTTTATTGATTAATTTAATTTATGTACTCTTCCACACATATACACACACATACACACAATGGCTATAAATATTTGAAGTACAAGGCTTAATGAATTTGAATTAATTTGTAATCAAATTTAAGTGTGTTTCAAGACCAAGCGATTTAAGAATTAATTTTTATGGGCACAAACATACATACATATGTCGTTTCTACAACCGTGTGGTAATAATGTGAACAAAAACAAAAAATAAATTTGCTTTATAAAAAAGGAGGCTAAAACTTAGTACAAGGATGAGTAGCGCTATCGAAGACCAAAAAAAAAAAAAATTACGTAATTTTTCTTTCTTGTAAACCATTTTAAAAATTCAAGTTATTAATATGAATTAATTATGGTAATTTGAAAAATTGACAGAATATCCTTGTTTTTGTTGTTTACATTATTAACTTAAGACTATTATAATTTGCTTTCTTATAATTTTTCTCAACGGGAAAATTTCAACATTTGAAGGATATTTAAGAACCCTACTATTTTTTTTTTTTTTTTTGAAAAAAATTACTTTTTAAAGATTTTCATGGAAACCAAAATTGAAGCGAACGTATTTGAGTTAGAGTTAAAATCTCCATGCGATTGTATACGTACAATCAAACCTGAAGCTGAACGACTCAGTATACAAAAATAAAAGTTAAAATAAACAAAAACACGAAAATTATCTATCTGCGTATTGAAAATTTAAATAAAAAATAATATTTTTATCATAATTTACCTTCTATTTATTTTTTTTTATTTTTTCAAGAAGAAGAATCAAAAACAAAAATATTTTTTTTAACTAATTTATTTGTTTGTTTTTCTCATAACATTTCGTTATAAATTACCAACATTCGTGTCACACCTGTGATTTTTCATTGTGTTTATTAAAGAAGCAAAAACAAGAAATACTTGATGAACAAATGTTCAACACGAACATTACAAAAATACTTTCATTTGGAAAAGTATTAACTGGAAAATACGATTTGTTTTTCAAATTTTCTTTTATTAGTCTTGTTGATTGAGAAGTTTACTGAGGAATTAAATGTGTACTTCATATAGTAATCAATATTAATCTCTGAGAAAACTCCTAACTTTCATCATTTCGTTTATTTTCAAAAGAGCGATAATGTGGAAGGGCATTTCACAATTGAGGAGTTATAGATTTATGAAAAATTGATCAAATTTCAAAGTACCTACAGTTAATGTATGACATTTATTGGAATATTTTTTATTTCAAGAAACGAAATATTTTGGAAGCATGATATTTTGAAATCTCTTTAAAAAAATTTACTATGATAAATAGTATCTTTAAAAGAAAGTTAAAAAGGCAGAAGTCTCTTTTCCATATACATATTTCTAAACTCTAGTTTTCTTAAGAATATCACAAAAAGCTTGAAGAACATTTCTGTACTCAGTTATAAAACTGAAACTATTTCTGACTGATACTTGAGTGGGAAAGGAAAAAATATACTTTCTTATATAAAAAAAAGTTCCTATTCATTACGATAACACAAGTCATCATAAAAAAAAAACGAAAAAGAAAGTCCTTTGAGTAAAAGAACTAACAAACAAACAAAAAAATAAAAAAAATAAAAACGTTTACAAAGTGGAAACTTGAAATGAAACTTTTATTTTTTTTTTATCTCTCTAACATTATATTGCCTTGAAATTATGATATTACAAATTAAGTATATAGATACTTGTATAAGAATAAAAAAAAATTAAGTGATGGGTGGATATGAATGTGTATACAAAATAAATAACAAAAAAAAAAAAATATAAGTATATATATGATTGAAAATTTATGATAACATTTATTAAATTGATTCCTTTCTAGTTTCTATAATCATTTTTTAACTACCTACATCAAATTTTATGATAAAGATTGTATTTTGATTTAATAATTTATTAATGTTACGAATATAGTTGGATTTATTTTTGAACATATGTATGTACGGTAAATAATTAATAAGA
The DNA here is from genome assembly GCA_939192795.1 of Bombylius discolor. NCBI lineage: Eukaryota > Metazoa > Arthropoda > Insecta > Diptera > Bombyliidae > Bombylius > Bombylius discolor. Next base: position 3,413,106 of record OW584242.1, read on the forward strand.
TTTCCAATTTTAAAGATGATTTTGAACAGAAAATATTTTCAATAAATATGTGAATTTTTATTTATGAAAAATTCAGAGAAAAATTCAAAAAATAGAAAATTCAAAGTATATAATTATTTTAATTAATTTTTAAGTATTCAAAATGTCGCTTCCTACAGAGATTTTTAGATTATTTAATACTAGAATTAGACTTCCATGAATTAAAATTAGAAATTAATTAGAAAAAAACTATAAATATTTCATAAAAGAAAAACAAAAAATAAAATTTTTCTATTTTAAAATTTCCAACTATAAAAGTTAAAAAAATTTTTTGTAACTTTGTTTCTAAAATTGAAAAAAAAAGGACGAAATAGAAAAATAAATAAAAAAGGAAAAGAAAATAATTGCACAAATCGGCAAATGGCAAGTGAGAGGCGTTATTAAGAAATATTTTAGGTAATTTATTATTTCGGTACCTAGAATTACCTACTGTAGTCGGTAATAAAAATCAAGGAAAACTAAAAAAAAATGGAAGAATGTAATTCCAAAAACAAAGAATGTGAAAAGCCGGTCAGGTCATCCATACACAAAAAAGCTCCGAGTATGAAGGGTTGAAAAGATAATATTTGAATTAAAGTTCAAGTTCAATGCTTAAAAATTTTCTAATTTATCTTTTTTTTTTCTGTACAAGTTCTTGAAGTTTGAAAGAACATTTTTTTTTCTTTTAATATTGAAATACAAATCCTTATTTAATCGTTATTATAACTTTATGATAAAATTTCCTTATAATTTTTTTATCTTTTTTTTTTTTTCATCTTTTTTTTTTATTATGAAATAGATATTTAGCAAGTCACGTTATTATTTGTACAAACATTGTACACGTAATGGAAAAGTAATGTCAAAAAATGATATACCCCCCATGAGACTCCTTTCTATTTGTTAGGTTATTGTTGAAAGTTTGATTGTGTTACTATGGGCAGAAACATAAATAATATACTCGTAGTTTCCCATGTCATATTTGTAATATGTACGATATGTACATTGTAAACAATTACAAATGATTGGCACTTTGAGCAAATTATTATGAAATTTCTTCTACATTCTTAGATTACATCGAATTCGAAAAATAATAATCCTCCTACACTTACGTTTTATTGGTAATTTTCAAGATATTATATTTCTTACTTGATCCTTTGTGAATTTAGAATAATGAAGAACCGAAGATGAAAATTCTGAATATCGACGTAAACTTCAGGGCATATTTAAAAAAATAAAAAATATCATCCAAATGTGATGGCAATTTTATTGGGCTTTCAAACCACCCTACAATTTCTCTAAAGTTGTTTCCTTGTAGCCAAAATTCTATGCTTTAGATTCTTGTATTAAATTAACTTAAATTCAATAAAATAGTTTTTGAAATTTAGAAGAAAAAAAAATTTTTTTTTTGACTTACCTTGAATTTGAACGTTTTGATGAATCCTTTTTACCAGCTTGTAAATTTGGTAAATCTTTTTGTCTTTTTTTAGTTTCACGCCATATACGATAATATAAAAAACACATAATTGTTACAGGAAAATAGAATGCAGCTAATGCAGTACCAAATGTAATATATTGATTTGTTTCAATAAATTGTATATAACATTGATATTGTGGTACTGTACGTTTACCTTCAATATATGGCCAACTATATATCCATGGTGGCCATAATAATAAACTAATACCCCATGCAGCAGCAATCATAACAGCAGCACGACTCGTTGTTCTTTTAGCACGATATGTTAATGGTCTAGTTACACTAAAATATCGATCAAAACTAATTATTAATAAATTTAATACAGATGCATTTGATGCTAAATAATCTAATGCTAGCCATGTGTCACATACATATGGTCCTAATGGCCAATAACCTAATATTGTTGTTACAGAAAATAATGGCATTGATATTAAACCAATTGCAAAATCAGCTATCGCCAATGAAAATAAGAAATAATTACTAATTGTTTGTAATTGTTTATCAATTTTAAATGATATCATAACCATAACATTACCGAGTACAGTTAAAAAACTTAATACAGTTGCAATAACAGCTAATACAACCATTTGTATTGTATTATAACGTAAACCAGGTGGATCGTTTTCTAAATTTTTTTGTGTATCGTTTGTTAAATTTTTTATTATTGTTGATGTATCGAATACTGATGAATTTGTTATTAAAAATGTCATAATTGTTGTTGTTGTTGACATTGTTGTTGTAACAACAGATTGCGAAAATTCGTTTAATAATGATGGAGGTTGTGGTGGGTGTAATGGAACATTCATTTTGTATTATTTTATTATAATGTTGTTGTTGTTGTTGTCGATACTGCTGTTTTTGCTGAGCTATGCCTTTTTGTTGTTGTTGTTGATGATGCTGCTGCTGTTGTTGTTGTTCAAATGATTGTGATAATATTTCGATGATATTGATAAATTGATTGATAAGACTGTAAAAAGGAAAAAGGAAAAATGAAAAAGAAAATTAATAAAAAAAGAATTTTTCAGGTGTATTTGATACTTATTTTTATTAAACGGGGAAATTTTGACAGAATTTTAGAAATTTAATCGGAAATTCTATAACTAGAAAAAGGCAATTGAATCGAAAATTTCCCAATTAAAAATCAATAAAAAATAAAGAAAGTTTGACTTATGAGAAATTGAGAAAAATACTGTCAAAGTTATTGATTTCACTTTGCTATTAAAACCTGAGATACAATTATAGGGAGACATTTTCTTTCAATTCAATTTCGTCCAATCTCTAGTGCCGCAACTAAGTACTTGCACAGTATTTTTTTATTGTTTTGAGAGAGCTTTTGCTATCATTGGATCTTAGGCGTAAAGTTTAACTTTTTTTTTTTTGCTACTGTAAGGCAAATTTCATGTGATGAAACTTTGTTCAAGTGACATAAAAAATATATGAAAACAAAAAAATTCTTGATTTAAAAATATTTGACACAAACAATTGTTATTTTTACTTAAATTCTTAAAGTAAAGAACTTTACAAAAAAAAAATATATACTATATAATATCTAAAATTCTCATATCAGCACAATCAAGACAAAAATAATAGTACATATTCATTTTATTTTTCTTCAATTTCTCTTATCATTTTTATTTTATTCATCAAAAAGCATTATTAACTCCCAAAGGACTTTTTCATATTTCTCATATACAGTATACAAAATAATAACACCTACACTTACTATGTATACAAAATAACAAACATTTATACAAATATTAAAAAAAAAATAAGAAAAAATTATTTTCATTCTGTACAATTTCTAAAGATAAAAAAAAAAAAAAAAAAAAAAAAAAAAACTATATTAAATGAGGAAAAAAAAGTAGCTATCATCAGGTCAAGTCCCTCAGGATTAACTCACAAAGTATTTATACAATAAAAATCTCAGATGCAATAATATCTACATAGATACTACGAAATATACGAATACACACTCGTACATATAAAAAGGACAATAAAATGTTAACAATCTCGAATTATGAAGAACAGAAGAAAAATTATACATATGTATACATAAAAGGACACAAAAACAAAATACATTCGAGATTACTATTTCTTTTTTAGTATTTTCTCAAAAATGTTTACATTTTTTCTATATTTTATTTACCTCAACTAAATAAACTTGCTTATTGTTTTTTTTTTCCTTTCATTTCTCATTATATTTTGTTTTCTTTAGCTATTCCCATCGGTATTCCCTCACATATGCAATTCATTAAAACACAAGAAGAAGAAGAAGAAAACGAAAAAGAAAAATTTCATAATAATTCATTTTGAAAATTGCCTTCAAAGAAAAATGAAAAATTTTGATGAATGAAAAATATGAAAATGTGGGTGAGTAACGATTGGGTTTAGGGTGGTAAGTATAGGTTAATACTGACAATAAATTGAAAACATCTAAAAGTTGAGTAAGGATAATTTCTATATCGGAATTATGTGATTGTGTGTTGTGCATGCATTATTGTAGAATATTTCTTTTTTTCTTCTTCTTTATTTTAACTTTTTTTTTCTTGTTTTTTTTTATGTGTCCTTTTTTTCCCTTTTTATATTTTTATATCATTTTAAAACTTCTAACATCATCATAAAGATTTTAAAAGATCTGGAAAAAAAATACAAGAAAAAAAAAAACATTTTAAAACTTTCATATCCTTTTTTTTTTTTTATTTGATTTTTTTATTTTTTCTTCTTGAAAGAATACAGCACAAATGGAAAATAACGGAAATTGTTGTGTGAACTTCTTTCATTTGATATCACTTTTCCCTGTAGCTTTACTTTTTTTTTTTTATTATACAAAAAAAAAACGAAATGCTTTTTATCTCGAGCAAGCAAAAACAAAGTAAAAAAAAACAAAACAACAATTTAGAAAGTAAAAAATTTTAAAAAAGAAAAAAAAACAATAAAAATAAAAACATTTACTTTTTTAACTTTCTTTTTCTTTTTTTTTTTTTCTAAAAAAGTTGATTTTAATCTTTGAAATATAAAATAAAATAAAAAAGTCCTTTCGGGAATATATACAACATAAAACAGTTGAATGTGCTTTTTGTTTTCCACATTTATCTCACATAAAAAATAAATGCAAAAAAAAAAAACAGAAAGGAAAAAATAATAAAAATTATAAATTTTAATTTTTAACATTTTAATTTTATTTTTTTTTTTTTGTTTTCAATTTTCTTTTACTTTTTTAATTTTGTGCATTTTCTTAAATTATATTTTTATTAATTTTCTTGTAAAGCTTTTTCTCGTTCTATTAATTTATCTTATGTTTAAATTTATGCAATTTATCAGGTAAATTCTCATGATATTTTTTCTTCTTCTTCTTTTTTTTTTTTTTTTCAATGCAAAATAAAATTTTAAATTCATTTTTAGTAGAAAATCTTTTCAAACAACAACAAAAATAAAGAGAATACATTTCGAAATAAATTATTACTTGATCATAAATTTTAAATCTGACATTTATTTTGTTTTTTTTTTTTTGTCTCGTTTTTTTTTCTCCTGTTTTACATAATTTTAAAAAATATCTTCAGAAAATGAAATATGCAACATTTTTACGATGTAATGTTAACGGTTTTTTTTTTTTTTTTTTTGAATAAAAAAAACAAGAGAGTAAAAGTCAGAAAGAAGAAAAATGAAAACAGATTTCTAAAATGAAATATTGAAGTTTTAAAATGCTTTGAAAAGAGCAATATCCTTTTTTGTAAGAAAACGCGGTAATATATTTTAGTACAGATAATGCGATGCAAATCCTTAAGGAACATTAAGACATAAATTTTATGAAAGTTTATATAGAATTTTTTACATGTTTTGCTAGTGCTTATCGTAAAGTCATATCGTAAAGCTTGATGTCTTAAGAGAACAGAAAAAGAACTACCGTACTGTCAGTTCCATTATTATTTTTTTTCTACTACATTCAAACGTAGGGTTATTTCTTTAGAGGACAAAAAAAAGGTGAAACTGGAAAGATCATACGGAATGAGTGTTTTTATTTTCTATATTTATCATTAAATTTTTATGGTTAAAAAACCACTGATAAATATAAAAAAATCTATAATACTGTCCACTTCTCTACTCATTCTGAATTCTGAAGTTTTAATCCTTGCACAAAAAGAAAAATTAAAATATAAAAATTTCCGCCACATAAAAATTGCATCGGACAAATAGCGATTACCTTGACACATCTTGTGCTGTTTTTTTTTCTCCTCTTTTTTTATACATTTTCATATTTTATCTTTTTAAACCCCCTTTTTTTTCATTTGTCATTTTCAATCATAGTATGTATATTTTACTTATATTAAAGCCAAATATACAATGACAACATAATCTCGTGTCTAAATAATTTTATGACTTCATTTTTATTTTATTTATAAAAAAAACATAAATAATCATACCACTATCGTACATACCGCAAATATAAACTGACTTTGTGTATGTGTAAACAAACCATATCTATTCATAAACAACTGATTCCCAACAGTGCACTGATAAAAAAAAATATATATATATCCTTTTTCTATAAAGAAGAAAAAGAAAAAAAAAACAATTTTTACCTCAATCCACATTAAATAGAAATAATGTTCATGTACTATAATAGTAGCGCGAAATTTTTATCTTGTATCTTATTGTATAATTTATATACTATATACATAGGTATCACTATTTTTTTTTTTATTATTTTAATCTTCATACCTATTATCTAAATTTGTTTTTATACTTTACTCCTTTTTCGCCATGGATATTTATCCTGAAGTAAATAAAAATTTATCTTAAATTCTTTTTTCTATTCTCTGGTATTAATTTTGATGTATGTGTGTTTGTTTGTTTGTTTTTTATTTTTTTAATTATTTTGTTTTGCAAATGAAATTTATTGCAATCCCTTTCGCGACAATGAGAAAGGAGAAGAATAAGTAAAAAAACAACAAAAAAAACAGAAAATTGTATACAATACACACGCCATGGATGAAATATTTTTAAATAGAGAAATTAAGCTTTTTGAAGGTGTATAGCATGTAAAAGGATATTAAGGAATTACTTACTCGTAAATTATGTTTTGTTGAATTTTTTTTTTTTTTTTTTACTACACTAAATTACCTTTAACTTGACTCTGTTCTTTTTTATTGTTTAAAAGCGTAAATCCTAGAAACAGCTTCCTTTTTTTATTAAAGAAAATTTTTCAGATTCACATCACTAAAAAACATTTTAAATTTAAATTTCCAAGAAACATATATCCTTAAACTTTTCTCAATGTTTTCTAAAAATCCATTTTGAAAAAATTTAACTTTTTAACTTGAATATAAAAAAAAAATTACATACTTACAGCATACTTTTAGGCTTTCATTTTATTTAAAGAAAAAAAAAACACTAAAAGGCACGTGTTCTAAACTCTTTTAAAACCATATGCTCTAGTTTGAGTTATGTTTTTCAATACCCATAATGATTTAATTAAAATTTCTTAAGTTCTTTTTTAAGCTTTTTTTTGTTTTTTTCTCTTACATTTTCTTTTTCCATCAATTTTTTAATTGGTATGTACTTAAAAATTAATTAGATTCTATGTAGAATGTGTAAAACATACTATACAAAAAAAAACAAATACCACAAAAAAGCTACAATCTTTTCAGAAAAAAAAAAAAAAAAAAAAGAAATAAAATTGAAAAGAAAATAACATCTTTTAAGTAAACAGTAAAGGACTATTGAAATAATTTCAAGTGTTTCATACATTTTATTTTCTTTCTTAGAGTTACCAGCGCAATGTTACAAAATGATATTGAAACCATTAATGCAATCTTTTCCATCTCTTTTTCCTCCTTTTTTTTTTTTTTATTTTTTTTTTGTTCAAATTGATGGTCATTTTAGGTTTGAATACATTTTCTTGAGAAAAAAAAAATTAAAATTAAGAAAAAAACTAAACAGAAACAAAAAACAACAAAAAAGATACTTTACAACAATCACCATCTTTTCATTTACTTAAAACTCATGTTCAACACCATATTTTTTCTCCTATATCCTATATCATATCACATATTATTTTGTATCTGATTTCAATAGAAATTACATAAATTTAAACAAAACAAAAAAAAAAAAAAACAAAACAAATTACAAGTACATAGTAAAGAAGAAAGAAAAAATCCTTTTCTCATTTTTCAAATTACGTATACAATATGTGCTCAACACATGCATCTATGCCGTATAAGAAAAAAGAAAATATTTAAAAAAAATGTAAGAATAATAAAAAAATATATATATATATATAAAAAGAAAGAACAGAAAATGTTAAATCATCATCATTAGAATGAAAGTGCTTTCTTTCAATATATTATATTGTATACAAGCTTATAAAATATTTAAAAAGTTACATGCTATATATAGATAGATACATAAATATATAGCGATATATGGATGAGAAAAAAAAAAAACTTTAAAATAATGTAAATTCTTTTCTTTTTTCTTTTTTTTTTCTACTCGTGTATAAACTGTTCACTTCTCTGTTGCTATATGTGTATCTTTTTTTTTTTATTTTACAGATGCTTTAATATACCATATTGTTCAATATAATAAAAAAAAAAAAAGTAGGTACGAAGTAATGAGTACACACTGATACACAGCAACATAAAATTCAACATTGACATTCATCAGATCGTTCGTTTTTTTTTTTTCGTTTTTTTGTAAAAATACTTTTTTATTTTTATAAATTTTTTTCATATATAGTACAATAAAGGACAAGTGAAATGAGTGGGTGGTATATAATGTGTATTAATTTAAAAGATACACCAGGTGTATACAAAAGAACGAAAAATCGGTGAATACAAAAAATTAATATAAGAATCTTTGAGAAAAAAAATAAAAAACCGCTTGAAAAATAAGAAAAAGTTAAATGTGGTTTGGTTAATTTTATTTGATTTTATTTTTACTTTTTTGATGATTGCTCCTTTGAAGGAAATTTAATTTTAAAATTTAATAATTTGGACTTGGGGGTGTTCCAATCATTTCGTTTTTTTTTTTTAAATTTCAACACAGTGTTTAAAAAAAAAAACATGTCGTTCAATTCTATTTCATTATTCGTTACCTTAAAATTTATCTATACTTATCGAAAGGAACAATAATCCTTGAAAACTTTCTTGTAAGCTTGTTACGATGTTCTTCTATTATCATAGGAAGGGTTTTAAGTTTTTCCGAAATACTATTGTGCACTAACAAACTTTTCATTTTTTTTTTTTCTAAAATCATCGGTAAACGTAAATTGAAACATTTTTTGTTGAATTCCTCTCCCATTGGTCATTGCTATTGTATTGAATCTATTGAGAATTTTTCAATAGAATATTTATTAAATTCCTAAGAATTTTGATTATTTAACAGAAAGTACATATTACATATGTTTTATGGTTAAAAAACTTTTTTTTTCTTGTCTATTTCGAATTTTATCTATTGAATAAAAAAATATTTGGAAAATATGTATAGTAAGAGAAAAATTTATGTTATAACGTTGAAAGTTCAACTATTTTTAGAAATTTTATAAAAATTTATTCGAACGATGAAAATAGAAAATTTCTTTTTTTTTTTTATGCCAAAAATAATTTATAGAAAGTTTATGACACAAAATAAAAAGTTTCATGAAAAATTATTATTTTTTGTGATCTGCAGATTTGGTTGTTTTTTTTTTCTTCTTCTTCTAATTTTTCAATAACTTTTCAAATAGTTTTTAACAGAAAATTCAATAAAAAATTGATCTTTTCAAACATACTATGTTTTTGATTGAAAAGATTTTTTTTTTCCATTTGAAATTAAAGTTATAATTTTTTTACAAAAAAAAAAAAAAAAAAAGAACTGCTTTAAAAGTTTCTCAGAAAACCAAAAAAAAAAATTGAAAATTTTACACGACAACTTTATTAATTATTTCAAGTAACATTTTTTTTTTCTTTTAATTTTTTTTTTTTTTGGTTCTATTGAGTGTCGTCAATATTTTTCTAACTTTTCATATTATTTTTTATATATTTTTCTTTTTCTCTCTTTTGTTTTTTTTTTAATGCATGAAAATTATTATAAATTTCCATTAAATTTTACATTAAAAAGTTTCTCTATTCATTAATAAGTATGAAAAATTTATCTAAAAAATTTATAAACCATGACATTATCTCATATACAGTGAATATTTTCTCGATTTATAAATTTATGAAATACTTCCTTCCTTTACTGTTTCTGTACACAACTAAAACTTATACGTCTGGTCGGTATGAGTATGTATTCACATGTATGTATATTTGAATTTTCTAGTATATTTTAATAATAATTTAAAATTTTTCACATGATAAAAACTTTTAACTACAAAAAAATATACATATATACAGGGTGATTCAGTTTAGGTGTCCGACCCGGAAACTACGGATAGGTCTCGGGTAAAACATTTGATATTCGGCATTCTACCGAATAATCGGCACCTCTTAGAAAAATGGCTTTATAATTAGGTATATGTCCTGAGACATGTTTTTATTATTTTTATTTGATTTTTTTATTAGGTTAGTTTTTTGATATCTTGAATGTAATTTTTTGAAAACTTAACTTATTTGATTAAGCTTGAAGCTGATCAATAAATTTAAAAGTGTGCCGATAACTGAAAAACTGTACAATAGTACATATTGTAGGTACTATAGGTATTTGGTTTTTATCCATACACATATATTAAACATTTTAATCCTTCTTACTACTTTTTTTTTCAACTAGCTTCATGAAATGACACCATGATCTATCATAGTATGCAATTATTGTAACATTTCTTGTCATATGTTATTAATTAAAAGCAAATGATAGTCATATATTTCTTAAGGGTACCAATTACTAGATCGTTTACCCTATATATTTTTTTTTTACGCCCGCTTTACAAAAAAAAATTTTTTTTAACACTTTCACATAATTTTCCTCATTTTCATTTTTGTTTTTTTGTCTATATATAAATTTATGTATGTACTATGACAACCATGGATTCAGTAAATTCAGTTCTACATTAATGGAAAAGATTCTATACTTTTATGTAGAATGCATTTTATCACAACGTAAACACACTTAAAAAGTAAAATTTTACAACTTTTTATATATAAAAAAAAAAAAAGATTTTCATATAAGTAGTACGGAAAATTTTTCATTTATTTATTTTTTTTTTGTAAAATTTTTCCCTATATTTCTCATATTTTGGCTTGAGTTCATATTCATGTTTTTTTTTTTTTTGCATGTGCATTTTTTTTTTGTTTGTTTTAAAACATAAATTATAATGAGACGATAAAATACTCTAGTACTACAAACAACTAAATAAATGCAAATATCTTTATAATTGTAAAATACAATATAGAAATTATATATGTACACATACACTTCTTGTTTGTTTAACAGTGTTTGTGTATATATAGTTAAGTAATAATTATAATAAAAGGATCATAACGCATGTTACAATTATTATCATCTTTATTATAATTATATTCTTCTGTACATTGCTATTTAGATAATGAATGCGAAAAAATAACACCAAAACAAAAAAAACAAAAAACAAAAACAACCAAAAATGAAAAAAAAAAAAAAACAAACAGGAAATAAGTATGTATTACAAAAAGGATGTATCATAGTAATGATTTAACGTTCTTTCTTGAATGTAAGTAATTATGCAAATGGAATTGTACATACATAGTATGTACAACACGTCGTACCATGATAATAATGTTATCATCATTTGAGATTACAAACATCCACTAAACACGAAAAAAAAAAAAAACACACATTTTTAATCGTGAATATAACAAGTACTCGTACATGAATAATAAAAGATATTTGAATAAAAAAAAAAAGAAGAAGATAAACTGAAAGGAATAAGTTTTTTTTTTTTTTTTTTTTTGAACTGGTAGATTAAAAACTAACATATTTTTAATTTTATGGAATTTTTCAAAAATTATAATTAAATAATAAAAATCTGAACCCATAAAGATAACCCATAACGTACGAAAATTTCTGTCTAATTTGTCGACCATCGTATGCAATTGTATATACGATACATTTTCCACGGACATTTTTATAATAACTTCTCGGAAGGTATTACCTTTTGCACTCAACTTAAAATTCGAAATTTGAATTTTCGTGAAATTTCAACGTTTCAATTTCTCCTGGATCCTTTTAGATTATTATTAGATAATTTTTTGTATGAGTACGCTTACCATAATAAAATCTAAGGCTCAAAATCAAAACACACACAATTTCACACCACCACAGTGCACAGTTAGAGTAATAAAAAACACAAGACAAAATCAAAACTACGTACGACTAAGATAAATTTACACACAGAAAAAATGATGTTAATCACAATTTACCAAAAAAAAAGCACTAATTTGATTTTAGTTGAATAAAATCTCACATAAAATTTTGTTAATTTTAAGTATCTCTATCATTATCATAATATTTATAATGTAATTTTTTTTTTTCTTCTCTGTTTATCCATAAAGGACATTAACACTTTAATGTATGTAATATATAGCTTATTTTATTATATACTTATAATTTAACACATAAAATATCATCATAAAATATTATAAGATATATCATGAGCATAAAATTGATGAACCTGACAGGCAAGAAAAATTGATTGTTATTTTCTAACACATTACTAAAAAAACAAAAAAAAAACAACAACAACAAAAAAACGACATTAGACAAATTGAGAATTTTTGTGAATGTATATATATGTATTTGTGTTGTTTTTTTTTTTTTATGTGTGAAAAATTGGTATTTTGTAATATGTCTAAGTTAAGACATAAAATAATCATAAAAATTAATCCTTAAAAAAAATGTCTTTCAATAAAAAAAAAAAACAAAAAAAAACAAAATACGAAGAAAGAAAACATAAACATTTCTAGGGAATACATACATATTAATAATGCTCTAGAAGTCTAGGATATTATTACACACTATTTTCGTGACATAATGTAATTTGATAACGAAATTTGGTAAGGTTGTCAAAAACAAATAACAAATGCAGTTAGAAACATTAGCAAAGAAAAAAAAAAACAAAAAAAAACATGATTATTATCCTGATTCCTGGCTGAAAATGTTTGAAGTTTGAAAAATGAATAATCTTTTGATTAAAGACCAAGAGCAAGAAAAATTAAGATTTAAAAATGAAACAAGAAATTAACTTTAAATTGACGAAATGATTATTTTTTTAATTTTTTTCAATGTCTAAAAGTATGCAATGTTCAAAAACTATATAAATAATGTGATAATGTTTTTTCATTTACATACATAGGTAGTTAGAATTTTAAAATAACTATCAATATTCAAAAAAACGTCTAATGAAACTTTACGCGCCTTGAAGTATGCTATGAATATGCAATAATTTTTAGGAATTGTTTTTTTTTTAACTCTTAACAAATTTCAATTTTTTTTTTTTTTTTGATTTTAAAACTTTTCAATTAAATTAAAAACTTTTCAAAATTACTGAATAACTTAAAAAAAGAAAACAAAAATTTTTCAAACTACCCAACACACAAAAAATCCTTAAAACTCGCATACCAATTTATTTTCGCTCTATTTCACAAAAAATTAGTTTTAGTTTTCAAATGAAAACTTTTTTTTCGTAATTTTTTTTTTCTCTTCTTTCACTTTTTTTTTTTTATTCTTTTTAGTTTCAAGAGATTTTAAAACTAATAACTATGAAACACACACACACACAGGTAAATATTATGTTTTTTTTTTGTTGTTGTTATTATTTTTAAAATTCGCTTAAAGTTTCTGTATGTGACTAAAATATATAAACTTGCAATTTATGTTCTATTTAAGGCACACGTTTACAAAAGAATAAAGAGCAACCAAACAAATAAATTAATCCACAAAAAACAAAACCTCAAAGGAAAAATTAATAAAACAAAACAACAAAACGAACAAAAGACAAAATCATGAGAATGAGTATGAAAACACAAAAAATAATTATATTTTGTGTTCTTTATAATATTTTAAGTTTCCTGTTTTCATTATCCTTTTTTACAGTTCATGAAATGATTTTTTATTCTTATTTTTTCTTTATTTTTCTTAATTGTCTTTATTTTTGGGATTTGTTTTGTTGTTTTGTTTTTTTTTTTAAGGTAAAAAAAAAAAAAAAAAACCATATTATTTCAAGAAAATTGTATCTCAGCTAATTGGTAACGTCTAATAAAGCTTAAAAGAAAATTGCAAAAAAAAAAAAAAAAATAATAATAATAATAATAATAATAAAACAGTAAAAAATTGTACAACTAACTGTATATTCGGTATTAAAAGAAAATAATTATTTTTATTATTATTTTTATTTTGTTACCACATAAGGATATGTGTTTTATGTATTTTATGTATACTATGTTTGTTTGAAATGTGCAAAAGCAAATATTGTTCTGTATCTGTGATATTATAATAATATTTTATTATGTATATAAATTTTTATCTACCTACATGTGTATAAAAGAAGTAAATATATACATACAGTCAGACTCAAAAGTATTCGTACACTTAGTTATTATATTTATTCACAACAAGTCTTTGATAATGTGCCAAGCCGATCGGATCAAATTCACCCTCAATCAAATTTTTTGAATCCAATTTGAATATTTTTGGGAATGCCCGAAAAGTAAACTTGAACAATGGAACATTGAAAATGTTGAACCATCAAAAGAAACGGTAGTTGACGTGTAAAATAATATTGATCCTTTGGTGACAGAAAAACTAATTAGATCACAAATTGCAGTCGTCGAACGACATACATACATAATATCTATTAACAGTCTGTATCACTGTAAATATCTAAAATTTTACTTGTAGAAATTTTTCAAAACCTGTGAAGATGTACAAATACTTTTTGAGCATGACTGTAAATAGTACATTTATGTATAATTTTCTGTGGGATTCTTAAAATTATATTTATAAACTGTTATTGAGATCATTATTCATAGATAATGGTTTGGGCATTTTGGTTTATGGCTTGGTTACAGAGTTTAGATGGATGGTTAAGTATCACAAACATACAAATACACATACAGAAAGTATCTATACATATGTTTTATCCTCATAAAAGCTTTTTGGCATTGTCAAGAGAATGTAATATACATGAATAAAGATAATGATAATCGTATTATTGTTTTCCTTTTGATATTCATAAATTAATTTTGTACAACACAACAATGTAGAATTATACGTGTACTTAAAGTTAATGAAAATATCTATGTAGATCCTTGATATACCTCAAATTATATAATAAAATTTTAGTTTATAGATATAATTGAAATTCGATTTTGTATAATAAATGCAAAAATAGAATTATTAATTAAATGATTTATTTATTTTATTCTAAACATTAAGTAGAAATTTTCAATTATCAAAATGAGAAAATTTATTAATAATAAATCATTTTATAGAAGAATATTAATATTGATTCTGAACACATGATTCTAATGAAATGCATAAATAATTTCTTATGAAATCTTAAACAAAATCCAATTTGCTGTTTCCGAGTCCGACACCCTAACGACTCCCTATGACTGTTTATGGAGAATTTTTTGATACGGCAGATAAAAACTTCGGTGTCTTCTAGCAGCTAAATGGTTTAGATTGCAACCTTCCTCCATACAGTTTTTTTTGCTATAGTTTTGACGAGACCTACTTGTAGTTTCATTATTTTTCGCTTATTCCTAAACACCTTATATTTTCTCTCGATTGCACTTTCAAAAGTAAACAACAAAATACTCTAATTTTTGTTTTTGCAAATTCAAAATTTTTTTTAAGTAAACTTTGTCCCACTCTCGTTTTTGTATGCCAACGCTCAATGTACTCTCGGACTTTCAGTTCAGTTAAAGGTTATTTATTTCTACGATTGAATTTTTCATGAAAAAAAAATAAAATAACTACAAACATTATTTTATTGTCAATCTTAAAATTCACAAAATTTATTTTGTGTCTGTGATTTTCTTTTTAAAATGTAAAATATTCCAATTAAATGATTTCTTAAAATTTTTATTTTATCAGATTTTCTTATTCTTTCAGAGTCACATTTCTTTTTCTCATTATCCTTAAACATCTAAAATGAAAAAAAAAAAACTCAAATTACACCGTTATTATATTTCAATTATAGATAAAAAAAAAAATTGTCTGTATAATATGCTTTAACCTGTTCTCATATACTTATATTATTTATTTTTCTAATTTTGATTTTCATTTGAATTTCTATTTCTCCCCTCCCCCACACACACACATACACAACGATCATCGTTTTTTCTTCAATATTATCTTTTTTTTTTTTTTTTTTTTTGAGATTTTAAACATGTTATTAAGATATGTATATGTTTTTTTTTTTTTTTTTTTTTTTTTTTTGTGTGTAAAAAAGGATGCTTATTTTTCTTATGTCCTTTCTTTCGTCTTTCTTTTATTCAATTTCATCTCTTTTGTCTGTTTTTTTGTTATATAAATGATGAAAAAAAAAAAAATAAAACATACAAAAATCATTCTGAATTTTTTATCAAAATACAAATTTAAAATTCAAATTTTGAAATTTTTGTAGAATATTTGTAAATGTAAAATACACACAGCAAAAAAAAAAAAAAATAAATAAATAAGCAAAAAAAAAAAAAAGCGTATTTAAGCAATAAATGAATATTTTTTCTATTTAAATTTTTTCACTGATTTTTGTTGTTCGTTTTTATTTTTTTCTTTTTTGTTGTTGTATAAAATAACAAATTTATTTTTCAACAATTCATTTCAAAAATAGATATTTCTGTGAATCCTTTTTTTTTTTTTTTCATTGTTTTCTTTGTTGTTATCTTGTGAAAAAAAATTTAAAATTGAATTGAAAAGATTCTTCTCTACTTTTATTATTTTTTTTTTCTGATTTTTTTTTTTTTTTTAATGTAACTTATTTTAAATTGTTAATTTATAAATTTTATATTCAAAAAAAAAAAAAAAAATGATTTCAACAACAAGACGGTACACATGTTTTGAAAAATCTTGAATTTTTTATTTTTTTGAATAATTAAAGGTCATTACATAAATTTTTTAGATTCATTTTTTATTTTTCTATTTTTATTGCGAAATGGATAAATGATGTAAAGAAATTCATACTTTCTATAGAAAAATTATTTTTCTTTCTTGTTTTACAGGGTGTATATTTTTTTTCGTGAACTTTCAAATTTTGAGGTTTCTGTAGATAAAAAATATATAAGTCCAATCAGATTTGAATGAGTACCACCAACGTACCAACTGAAGTAATTGAATGTTTTGCTTATTGATCACAATCAAGTACACAAATATCAGTCCCAGCCCTGTCATACAAATTAATTCGTTTTTCACTTTAAACCGTCAAGGACCCTCAAGCTAACTTTTTTTTTTTTTTTTGTAAATTAAGAAAGGAGTCGTTTATCACTTTTCACCGAATTTTCCAAAGCCAAACTTTTTTTAAATTCTGATTAAATTTCACATTTAAAAAAATTTTCAATGATTTTTATGAAACACATGGTATCTAAAAACGTATCTAATGTTCATCAATTGCACTAATTTAGCGTTTTAAAATTCTAAACCTTAATTTTTACAATTGATGGTCTTTTGATATTTTTGAACGCAGCCATGTGTTTTTGTTTTTCAATATTCTACTACTTCAGATAAAAATTTAATTAGAATAAATTAAGGTAAGACTTTTTTAGAAAAACAAGAAACAACAACAACAACAAAAAAATAAACAAAAAATTATGTGGTAGACTTATTGTTTGGGGAATTCACAAATGGAATATGGTTCTTAAGAGTTGCTGGAAGACGTACAAACATCTTCATAGAGCTTTTTCCATTTGAAAGCCTCTTCGGTTGAAATACATCAATATCCATAATTCATACCAAATACCCTCATATCCTTTTACATATTCTTAATTATTCTACGAACAAATGCTATTTTAAAGATTTTCTTACCAAGACTTCATACAATGTCCCTAACATTTTATTGAAGAGAAAAAAGAAATTGAAAAAATCTAGGCCAAATTTTTTTTTTTTTTTTTTGCTAAATATTAAATAACAAAACAAAAAATTTACCGTTTATCAAGGTCATATTTATTAAGAAAACCAATAAAATTTTGTAAATAAAATATAATCTCATCAATATCTCAATAAAATTTCCTGAATTTGACCCCTTTAAAATTTTTTATTTTATTTTTTTTTTTTTTTTACCCAATTTTAATGACAAATTAAATTTATTATTTTTCTATTTTTAGAAAAGAAAAAAATAAAGAAGAAAAAGAAAAAGGTTTAAAATTCTAACACACAATGTTACACAATTTTAATAAGAAAAGCTGAAATAAAATATACGGATTCCGAAAATTCTATTCAAACATTAAAAAAAAATAAAAAATAAATTTAAGTAAAAAAGATTTTTATTTTTTTTTTTTTTTGATCGTGTATGTATTGGTTTGTGTGTGTGTGTGTATACACAAAAAAAATTCTAAATCAAAATTATCAAATTCATTTTAATGGGGTTATATTTTTTTTCAATACATACATATCTTTATTTTTTCATGTCTGCAGGATAAATTCTACAACGATAATGTCACATAATAAACTACCTTTCATTTTTTTCGATAAAAAAGTAAAAAAAAAAGGAAAATGCCGATATACTACTTTTATCTAAATTTTTTTACAATTTATTTCCCTTTTTTTTTTTTTTCATCTATGTATCTATTATTGTTGTTGTTCCTACATATCTAAACGTTTATTTTGTTTGTAAAAATGAAAATGGTACGCATAAATTTATCAAAAAATAAAAATACTATGTTACACAATAACAACAACAGTACATAAAACTTTGACCTTCTTTTCTTTCTTTCTGTATTTATGAAATATGTAATATAAAATCCTTTACAAATCTTTTTTCATATCTTGTAAAATTTCAATGTCAAAAAGACAATATTTAAGATATACACAAAAACTAAATCAAAATTCAAATCTTTCGGATAAAAAATGAAAAAATAAAAACAAATTAAGCAAAATCAAAATATAAAAAACAAAAAGGACAAAAAGAGAATATGTATGTATATTGAAAATTTAAAAAAAATCTGTTTTATTTTAATGTGATTTTCACTTAAATATTTTTTATTCTTGTTATCCTTTTTCTTAATTTTTGTTTTCTTGTTTTTGTTGTTTTCGTTTTAAATTTTTTCTGTCCTTGTATTTTTGTTTATACAATCAATATTTTATAGCATAAATTAAAATGTCCTTCAAAAGAATTCAAAATAAAAAACAAAAAAATAATTTTAAAATTGGTGATAGATACAAAATAAAAAAAAAATAATTAAAAAAAAATCTCTTGATACAAAAAAGGACGAAAAATATTGATTAATGTTCTTGATTATTTTTTTATTTTTTTTGTGATTTCTTTAATCAATTTTTTACCTTTTTTTCACAATCAATATTTTAGGAAATTTTAACAAACAAAAATGGAAGATAAGGAAGAAAGGATAATAAAGAAAAATAATAATTGATTCTAATAAAATTGGATGATAACAAAAAATAAAGCGTATTTTCAATATTTTAACTCTTTCGAGATTATTATCCTTAGAAAATTATGCTAGTGTATGTTGTTGTTTCGGTAACAAGATTATCTTTTTCTTTTTTTCAAACTATTTTAACTTAATTAGGAAGCTTTTTTAAATGATTTAAAAGTGTTTGTTTTTTGTTTAAGAAAAAATTAATTGAATTAATTTAAAAAATTATCGAACCATCGTTGATTTTCTTTGTTTGTTTTTTTTCTAATTAAACAATTTTAACACTTTAACCCATAAACTACCGTAAAAAAAATTATACTTTTAAAGTAATGGGTTTGGCGGGATGCTGAATGTCTTGAGTTCGAGTCCTAAGTTCACTCAGCTTTGAATGAGTACCAATTCTCTTGAGTTGGATATAAGTGATCGGTACTAAAAGTAAACGGCAGTCTGTTTTAACAGAAATATTTTACCAAAACAAAATGTCTGCCAGATAAAATTCTGAAAAAAAATAAATATCCTGTGAAAACCATTAGTGAAAAAATAGAAGAAGAAGAAGAAAATAAGTAAACAATAAAACTCGTTAGAAAACTACGCACAATAATACACTTTCACAATTCTAGAAAGTATTGAAATTAATTCAAATTTAATCCATCAACTATTCCCATAGTTTGGAAAAATGTGGCCTATCATTACTGCGAATTGATTGATTGATGTTCCCTTTTTATTTGTTTTTATTGAAATTTTAATAAGGAGTTTATAACAAAATTGAACACGGACACAGTTCTAGTGGAGTACGTGTACTTGATTCATGTTGAAGTGAATTTTCTGTGAAAATCAGTTTCACAATGTTGATCATCATCACAATTAATTTACTGTTATTTTCAAGATCATCGCTACAATTTCAACAAACTCCAGTTCAACGAAATAATTTCTCAGGAATTCTGGAAAACCTTGTTGAAACTTACAAAATTGAAAATCTTTTGATTTTTCCTTCTAAGGAATTTTTAACTGGTATTGAAAATCATAAGGAATTGTTATTTGCAAATAATGACAAAATAACAAAAATCATCAGCACAAAATTCATAAGATATAGTAACAATTTTAGAAGGAATATATCAAATAAAGAGAAAAAATTACTGATACAACAAGGAAAATATTTCGATTTAATTGATTATTGGTATAAAATTGAAAGACAACAATTGTTAAAAAATTATGTTAATCTTGAAAAATCTTTGTCTATTATTTATTTCTGTGGAATGAACTCGAAAATTTTGAAAGAGGCTAATGAGTTTTTCAGTGTTACTCGATTAATGAAAATAATTTTCGTTAAAATTTGTCATGATGAATATTGGGAGAAGAAATCAATTGAAGCGTTTTTCACATGGACTTACTACAAACGTATGATGAACAGTTTGATTTTATTGAAAAATTATCAGAAGCAGATAGAAATTTATTCATACGATCCTTTTCCACAAGTTCGAGTAAAAATGTTAACAGAAACGCCAATAAAAAATTGGTTCATACCAAGTTCGGAAAGAAGCTTGAAAAATTGGAAATTGATAGCAGATCATGTCTCAGATTTACAGAGATCTTTTATACCTGAGAAGAAGGAAAATAAAATTGAAAATTTATTAGGTCATTTAGGGCATGTATTTCGAGAATTTGTAAAATACATCAAAATTGAATCTACAAAACTCATTAGAGACTTATCATTTTTTCCCGATAATTTTAATATAAGTGCAAATTTACATTGTGTAAATGATAATACAAAATTAGAATATAGTTATCCTTTGGAAATTATTAAATTTTGTTTAATTGTACCAATCAATAGAGAAATACCGAAATTCATGTACATCATCCATTCTTTCAAAAAAGAAGTATGGATTGCTTTATTTTTTACAATTGCGTACATGACAGTAATTTTACGTATTGTACGAATGTTAGAATTTAACCGAACCGAACATGGTGAATCATTTGTTCAAGTTTATTCTGGAATCTTATTCATTTCATTTCCTCGTGATTTCACAAAGGAACGAACCTTAATTGTCAGTTTCATTTACATCGTAAACATGCTATTTGGGTTTATTCTCACGAATATTTACTTAGCATCCTCAGCAAGTTTTCTTTCAAATGTTATTTATGAACAACAAGTAAACACTTTAGAAGAATTGATAGAGCAGGACATTAAAATATTGGATCCTGGAAATACAATGCTAAATTTTGTTCAAGAGAAGAGAATCAGTGGTGAAAATAGCCTTTTCACAAATACTTTATTAAGTTTGGAAGAAATAAAAAAATTGATTGTTAAAACTCCTGCTGATAATTTTCGAAAGCAAACTGTTAAACTGAATACTTCTTACGCCTTTTTTGGGTACAGTGACACAACTGACGTATTATTTAAACAACAAGAATATTTAAAACGTAAACTTTTTCGTCAATCAGATATTTGTCTTGATGGATCGTATGTTTCATTTGCCTTACCTCTAAATTCTTTATTAACAGAACCTTTTAAGATATTTTCAATGAAAGTAAGACAAACAGGATTGTTCTTTCATTGGAAAACTATTTCGTACAATGAACTTCTAAAACAAGGACTTATGACTGAGAGACGTGATTATAACGATGGTCCAAAAATTTTAGAATTGGATCATTTCACAGTTTTGTGGATTATTTGGATAATTGGATTGTTAATTAGTTTTATTTGTTTTCTAATTGAATTATGGATTCAGAAAAAAGAAATTTTTAAGAATTATGTGAAGCAAAAATGGTTAAGAATTAGAAATTTATAAGGAAATATTTTTAGTAGTTTGTAAAAATTTTGTAATTTATTGTTAGTTTGAATTTTTCAATAAAGATTGTAGTGTAAAATTGATTTTTTTTTCGTTAAAAATCATGTACAACCAAATACAATTCCATAATACTGAATTACTACAGTAGAAAACAAATATGATTTTAAAAAAATGTGATACTGATATCTGATTATCTGATAAATCGTTGTTTTCTCTCTGTGGTTTCATTTTTTTTTTTATTTAATTTTTTAAAATACTGTAGTAACTGAAAAACATTAAAAACGACATTCGACTCAGCCGGGAATCGAACCACGGCACCTTCACCTTGCCGGGGTAATGCTCTTAAACCATTGAGCTACAGAATGCCATGTCGCTTGCTGTTCTCAGTTACCACCTAATCATTGATAAAGAATACCCAAACCTCCTACAATACCAACTTAATAAGTCTCGTAGAAAATAATTACATACATAAATGAAATCTTTTCTATTGGAATTTTCTCAAGACAACATAATATATAGATTCCTGCACTTTGATTTTGAAAAATCAAATTTTTTTTCCATTTTCAAATTACCTTGACCATAAAACTATTTAGAGAAATAATATACCTACTGTCTATCTTATAAAAACCAAAAATAAATATTTCAAAAATTGTTATTAAATGAATTCTTATCGTATTAAATTATTATTTTTTCCACGAAAATCATATGTGTATAAGGATCGTTCCAAACACACACACACGCAATATTGCTTATACTAAATTAATGATATATCATTTTTACAATTTTATTTATTTTTTACTTTTTTTTTAAATAACTTTTATCATCTTACTAACCCTTGACTAAATAACCTTGGGACTAAGGGTGACGCATAGACTACTAGATATTTTATTAAAACATTAAAAAGCATAGACTACTAGATATTTTAAATGAAATATTATTTAGGTTTTTTGATTTAAAATGAGTGAATGGAATAAATGAGCTTTTCCGATAAAGTAAAAAAAATTTCACGTTTTTTTGGGTGGGAGTTGGGTGAAAACTATACCCTCCTTGGGATTGTCCAATTTGGGCCGTGTGTGATATCAAATTAAAGCTCTTGCTGAGTTCTATTAAATGGCATATTTATTTATTTTATTTATTGTATAAATGGATCATGATTGCCCTAATTTTCAATGAATACATAAATACATATATTTAACGTTTTTAATTTACGACATATGGAATGCGAATTTATAATATAGACCATCAAAATTGGTGCTCTATGGTATACCTATATGTGAAGTTTAATATCTATTTAGAGTGCTCCACCCTTAAGTGTTTATTTGACAGGTGATTATTTTTTTGTTTACAACTTGTTTTCATCAGGTATCACTTACATGAAATTGATTTATTATTATTATTTTTTTTTTTTGATTTATTTATACAAAAATATTTTTTATTTATAAATCAACACAAGGAAAACATCAAAAATCACACATACTCAGCAAAAAAAAATTCAAAAAACAAAAAAAAAAATATTACGAAAAAAAAATCAAAAGGACGAAAAAGGTAATTTAAAAAAAAAACAAAAACAGCAAAATAACATTTTCCTCTTCTGTTTTTTTTTTTTTGTTAAAAGAAAAAAATTGCAAAAAACTAGAAAAATATTTTTCTCACAAAAGAAGGATTTAGAAAAAATATACTTATGTACATATATTCATACAAACCTACCTACACATTTTTCTACATAGATATAGGTACGTATATTCAAGGACAAATTATATGACCAAAAATTTAATATCCTTACTATTTGAAAGCTAAATTTTTTTTTTCTAAATTCATTTTCAATTCATGTTTTTTATTTACGAATTTTTATTTTCTACTATTTAAAATTAATTTCATAAAGTGATTTTTTTTTACAAATGATGCGGAAAAATAAGTTATTTGAAATTTTACTGACTTATTTAATATTTTTTTTTTTGCAATTAAAAGTAATTAGGTACTTTTTGTTGTTTTAGTTCGTTGAAAACAAAAGCTCTAAGTAGATAGGTATTTTTAGTTATTATTTTTTTAGTTGTGACTCAAAACACAGAAGACCAATTGTTCAAAGGATAATCAGAAGGATAGTTTTCATACTAGTCTGAAAATAGTTTTGACTTTTTTGGAAAATTTTCTTAAAATTTTCCCCAAAACTTTTTTTTTTTTTTCAAAAAATTACCTAAGTAAGTACCTATCAATTAATTTTAACACACCACCACGAGAAATATTCAATTTCGCCACTTCCATTTGAGTAAACGGCAGTCTGTTTTAACAGAAATATTTTACCAAAACAAAATGTCTGCCAGATAAAATTCTGAAAAAAAATAAATATCCTGTGAAAACCATTAGTGAAAAAATAGAAGAAGAAGAAGAAAATAAGTAAACAATAAAACTCGTTAGAAAACTACGCACAATAATACACTTTCACAATTCTAGAAAGTATTGAAATTAATTCAAATTTAATCCATCAACTATTCCCATAGTTTGGAAAAATGTGGCCTATCATTACTGCGAATTGATTGATTGATGTTTCCTTTTTATTTGTTTTTATTGAAATTTTAATAAGGAGTTTATAACAAAATTGAACACGGACACAGTTCTAGTGGAGTACGTGTACTTGATTCATGTTGAAGTGAATTTTCTGTGAAAATCAGTTTCACAATGTTGATCATCATCACAATTAATTTACTGTTATTTTCAAGATCATCGCTACAATTTCAACAAACTTCAGTTCAACGAAATAATTTCTCAGGAATTCTGGAAAATCTTGTTGAAACTTACAAAATTGAAAATCTTTTGATTTTTCCTTGTGAGGAATTTTTATTGGATGTTGAAAATCATAACGAATTGTTATTTGCAAATAATGACAAATTAACAAAAATCATCAGCACAAAATTCATAAGATATATTAAAAATTTTAATAGGAATATATCAAATAAAGAAAAGAAATTACTGATACAACAAGGAAAATATTTCAATTCCATTGATTATTGGAATAAAATTGAAAGACAACAAATGTTAAAAAATTATGTTAATCTTGAAAAATCTTTGTCTATTATTTATTTCTGTGGAATGAACTCGAAAATTTTGAAAGAGGCTAAGGAGTTATTGAGTGTTACTCGATTAATGAAAATAATTTTCGTTAAAATTTGTGATGATGAATATTGGGAGAAGAAATCAATTGAAGCGTTTTTCACATGGACTTACAACAAACGTATGATGAACAGTTTGATTTTATTGAAAAATTATCAGAAGCAGATTGAAATTTATTCATACGATCCTTTTCCACAAGTTCGAGTAAAAATGTTAACAGAAACGCCAATAAAAAATTGGTTCATACCAAGTTCTGAAAGAAGCTTGAAAAATTGGAAATTGATAGCAGATCATTTTTCGGATTTAGAGAGATCTTTTATACCTGAGAAGAAGGAAAATAAAATTGAAAATTTATTAGGTCATTTAGGGCATGTATTTCGAGAATTTGTAAAATACATCAAAATTAAATCTACAAAACTCACTAGAGACGTATCATTTGTTCCCGATAATTTAAATATAAGTGCAAATTTATTTTGTGTAAATGATAATGCGAAATTAGGATATAGTTATCCTTTGGAAATTATTAAATTTTGTTTAATTGTACCAATTAATAGAGAAATACCGAAATTCATGTACATCATCCATTCTTTCAAAAAAGAAGTATGGATTGCTTTATTCTTTACAATTGCGTACATGACAGTAATTTTACGTATTGTACGAATGTTAGAATTTAATCGAACCGAACATGGTGAATCATTTGTTCAAGTTTATTCTGGAATCTTATTCATTTCATTTCCTCGTGATTTCACAAAGGAACGAACCTTAATTGTCAGTTTCATTTACATTGTGAACATGCTATTTGGATTTATTCTCACGAATATTTACTTAGCATCCTCAGCAAGTTTTCTTTCGAATGTTGTTTATGAATCACAAGTAAACACTTTAGAAGAATTGATAGAGCAGAACATTAAAATATTGGATCCTGGAAATACAATGCGAAGTTTTGTTCAAGAGAAGAGAGTAAGTGGTGAAAACAGCCTTTTCACAAATACTTCATTAAGTTTGGAAGACATAGAAAAATTGATTGTTAAAACTCCTGCTAATAATTTTCTAATGCAAACTCTTAAACTAAATATTTCTCACGCGTTTCTGGTTTATAGTGACACAACTGACATATCATTCAAACAACAAAAATATTTGAAACGTAAACTGTTTCGTCAATCAGATATTTGTCTTGATGGATCGTATGTTTCATTTGCCTTACCTCTAAATTCTTTATTAACAGAACCTTTAAAGATATTTTCAATGAAAGTAAGACAAACAGGATTGTTCCTTCATTGGAAAACCACTTCGTACAATGAACTTCTAAAACAAGGAATTATGACCGAGAGACGTGATTATAACGATGGTCCAAAAATTTTAGAATTGGATCATTTCACAGTTTTGTGGATTATTTGGATAATTGGATTGTTAATTAGTTTTATTTGTTTTCTAATTGAATTATGGTTTAAGAAAAAAGAAATTTTTAAGAATTATGTGAAGCAAAAATGGTTAAGAATTAGAAATTTATAAGGAAATATTTTTAATAGTTTGTAAAATTTTGTAATTTATTGTTAGTTTGAATTTTTCAATAAAGATTGTAGTGTAAAATTGATTTTTTTTTCGTTAAAAATCATGTACAACCAAATACAATTCCATAATACTGAATTACTACAGTAGAAAACAAATATGATTTAAAAAAAAATGTGATACTGATATCTGATTACCTGCCTTCCATATTTAAAAATAAAATTGAAAAAAAAAAACATATTAAAATCATTGTTTTCTCTCTGTGGTTTTATTCCTTTTTTTTTTTTATTTAATTTTTTAAAATACTGAAAAACATTAAAAACGACATTCGACTCAGCCGGGAATCGAACCACGGCACTTTCACCTTGCCGGGGTAATGCTCTTAAATCATTGAGCTACAGAATGCCATGTCGCTTGCTGTTCTCAGTTACCACCTAATCATTGATAAAGAATACCCAAACCTCCTACAATACCAACTTAATAAGTCTCGTAGAAAATAATTACATAAATGAAATCTTTTCTATTGGAATTTTCTCAAGACAACATAATATATAGAGATTCCTGCACTTTGATTTTGAAAAATCAAATTTTTTTTCCATTTTCAAATTACCTTGACCATAAAACTATTTAGAGAAATAATATACCTACTGCCTATCTTATAAAAACCAAAAATAAATATTTCAAAAATTGTTATTAAATGAATTTTTATCGTATTATATTATTATTTTTTCCACGAAAATCATATGTGTATAAGGATCGTTCCAAACACACACACACGCAATATTGCTTATACTAAATTAATGATATATCATTTTTACAATTTTATTTATTTTTTATTTTTATTTTTTTTGTATTTTATTTACTTTTTTTTATTATTATTATTTTCTGGTTTTTTTATTCCGTAATAAAATGTAAAATAAAAATAAAAGTATAATTAAAGTTGAATATCTTTTTTACAGTTCTACACAATACAATCGAAGATAGTACGAGTAGAGTACAAATTTAACTTTAATAAAATAATGGAAATTTAAGCAATCAAATAAATGGAGGAGTAGAAATAATAAGAATGTGTAGAATGGTGGTGTAGTGTGATAGAGAAAGAATAAGAGTGAAAATAAAATAAAAAGTGGGTATAGTGGGTTCCATATAAACTGCAAATAAAAAAAAAAAGTAAATAAATAAATAAAAGATACAGACAACTGTACTGAAAGTATCTATATAGAAGTACAGTATACATATACAAGTATATCTGCGTTGATTTTACTATGATAATAAATAAATATATTTAATAGGGATAACAACTTTTAAATTGGATTTTCAAGGATTTTATTATAAATTAGGTAATGAATTGGAACAATGAATTCTAGTTAACAAACATGTTTTCATTAATTTCACTTTTTTTTTTTTTTTCTTTATTTCGCTTTTGTTTTATTTAATTTGTTAAATAAAATAAAGTGAAGAATAGTTGAGATTTTTTTTTTCTCTTTTTTTATTTTTTTGAATTAAATTAAGGATTTTACTGTTAAAAGAATTTTTTTTTTTTTCAAATTTATTGTTTTTTTTTTTGATAAGAGAATAATTTTATTTTATTTTTGAATTGAATTTGTTTTTTTATTTTTTTATTTTATTTTATTCGTTAAATTTTATTGTTGTAATTTTTAAATTAATTTTAGAATTTTTAATTGAAATTTTTTTTTTTAAATTGTTTTTCTTTTTTAAAATTTGACTCTATTCTAGGAGTTTTGGAAATCACATTGTTAAAAAGTACCAACGCTAGTGCTCATATGTAAAAAGGAATAGAGAAAAAAGTTTTATTGGTAGAAAAGGAAGGAGGGTTGTATTGATGGAAACTTTTGAACTTTTGAATTATTTGAACTTCCTCAGACCATAAGAGTAAAAAAAAAAAAAAAAACAAGGAATACATGAAATAACATATCATTTTCGGTAAATTCCGTTTCGCCTACATTGTTAAAATATACCTAGTAACAAAGAAAACTTGACCGTAAGGACTTTAATTTTATTTTCCACTTAAATTCACATTTATTTTTTTTTCTTCTAAAATTTTATTCTACCTTTCACAACAAAACAAAAATTAAATTTCCTGTGCACTTTCTTTGATTTATACCTTTTCTTTTTTTTTTTTTTTTTTAAATATTAAAATAAATTATAATTATCCAATTTTTCATGACAAGGATATCATAAATCTTTGTTTTTTTTTATTTTCTTTTTTTTTAAAGGCAAATTTTTAATACATTTATTCAAAAAAGATATAAATTTCCCTTGAAAGATTGGAAAACATGAACCCAAGTTTAAAACAAAACACTGGAAAAGAGAAGAAAAAAAATATACAAGAATCTAAAATAAAGGAATACCGTATAAGGACATGGAAGTGAGTTATGATATTTTATGTAAATCCCATAAAAGACTGATACGTGATGTGAGATTTTAGAATATTTTTTATGATATTCTGCCAAATACACAAAAAAAGGAATCCCGACTACGCACTTAACCTTTTCAAAAAATGGCTTATTTTTTACGTTACCTTAATATGGAAAGTTCTCTCTATTGTTTTTGCTTTTTAAAAGAAAAACAAAAACACAAAATTCATCTTTATTTTACACACAATCAAACATGTCCTGTTTGTTAGAGAGAAGAAAAAACCGTGTAAAGAAATAATAAAAAGGTTCAATGTTGAACGAACAGGATGAGATTTTAATAATATGTAAAATAAAATTATGAACGATTCAACCTTTTAAAAATTTCCTTCAACGATTTTCAATATTCTGGAATATATGTAATTTAATTTCGTGTTTTTCATAAAATGCTACTGTTTATACCCTTAGTACTTATACAATCTTCACAGGATTCTATTTTTTTTTTAAAAAAAGTAAGCTTTCACAAATCAAAAAAAAAAAAAAAAACAGCAACAAAATTAAATTACCAAAACGTATACACCTCTTCAAAAAAAGAAGAAGAAAAAAAACAATAAGGATATCAAGATAAAAGGATAATTTTGTACACCACATTTCTAAAGGTTAAATTACCGATTTCAAATCTGCTGAGAAAAATTCTAAACAAAAAATATAAGTCAGCAGAAAACTTTTCTTATTATTTGAAAATTATGAAAATTTGATGTTTCAAAATCTTAGAAAAAAATAAATTAACAAAAAATTATCAAGTTATATTTAGAAAGTGTTTTATTTTCATCACCACCCACTACTTTTCTTATAAGTACATATAATCAAAATAAAGTTCAAGTGATAAAATTGAGTTAAAATAAGAAACGAATGAAAATAAAATATTAAAGAAGACAAAAAAGAAAACAAGGATAATCAACATTATTTCAGGATTAGGAGCTTTAGCTTTAATATAAAAAAAAAAAAAATTTAATACATCACAATACTCCAGCTGTGTGTATGTGTGTAGGACAATTGTTCATTTTCAAAAGGATACACATTAAGTACAAAAACAATATAAAAATGAAATAAAAAAAAAATAAAAAACAAACGAAATTATGAATAATCCTTTTTCGAATAATGTATAAAACTTAATATATATTAACACACATACATATATGTGTGTTTGTGTGTTTATAATAAAAGAAAAAAATCGTATTAAAAAGAAAATGTACATAATGTGCTACATATCTCTGATGTTAGGATGCTTTCTATATAATTCTTCGTTGTTCGTTTTTTTCTTATTTTTCTACGTGATGCATAAAAATGTTATTGCTCTTTTTTTTTTATTTTTATTTCTATTTTAGTTTTTATCATTTTCACAAAAAGGACAATAGAATAAAATGCTAATGACATTAGATTTAAGTGAATGAATTTGAGTAGGTTTCATTAACAACAAAAATGACACAAAAAAAAGGATATTTTTTATTTTTTTCAAAAGATATTTTCTTAAGATTTGTATTTGTTTGAAATTGTTATTTTTTGCGGTTGATCTAACGTCATCATTATTTAAGGGATATATGTAGTATATACATATGTACGTACATGTACATTTACAATGTATTATTTTTTCGCGTGACTAAATTCGAATAAAAAGTGTTATAAAATGAAATAACCGGAAAATAAAATAAAAAAAAAGTGTTTTAGGTCTATCGTTTTTCTTAAGGTTATGTGGTAAAGGAATTAATAAAAAAGGAATAAAAAAAAAAGAACAATAACAATTCAAATGTGTTGGAATATGTTAGAGGAAAAAAATAACTAATAGAATAAAAGAAAAGTGAAGAAAATGTATGATTACATCACTTTTGAATTAAGATAAATTTATTTTTTTTTTTTAAGTTCTTGATTGCTTTTTTTTTATTTATTTTTGTTTTGTGAATAGTATGATAGTAAACGGCAACGAAAACTTGTAGACGAAAAATGAGTAGGTGTGTTATTAATTTTGATTTTTCTAGTATGTGCCAGATAAAGTATGTAATTGATTTCTGAACAAACTTTACAATGGGCCCATCATATGCAATTGGATTATTTAAAATGTATTTTGATTTTGAGCGTTGTTTTCGGTATGATTCCAAGGAAAGCCAAGGTCAACATAGGATTGTAACACTGTAGAAAAAATTAAAAGACCGTACAATTCATCTAAATTACATAATTTGATTCATACATGATTGAATTCTAATGTGGCATATATTTCTAATACTTTAATAAAAGTACAACTTACGTCATGGAACTTAATGAAAAAAAAAAACACCTATCCATTTTGATTAAATCTTTTTACATAAAATATTCTAGAACAATTCCAGAATAAAGCATTTGAAGAAGAAAAAAAAAATCAAATAAACCAACAAAATAAAATTTTAACTTGTAATAAATCATTTCATTTGTCACATCAATATCACTTTCATTTTCACACATAAAAAACAGTAGTCAGGATTTTTTTTAACGCCTTTTATAAAATCAGAAGAATAAAAAAAATAATAATATTTTCTCACTTATTTTTTTTTTTACATAATAAAAAGCGAATTGAAAGCTTTTCACTTTTCATTTATCTTAATTTTTTTTTTTTGTTTTTTTTTTTTTTTTTTTTGTTAAACAATTTTGATATTTCCGTTGTACATTGAAAATGCTTTCATTCATTTTAAATCCTTTTTTTTTTTTCAATTTTTTAAGAAAAAAAATGAAATTCAAAGCAAATAAACTTTAAAAAAAAAAAGAATTAAATAAATTCTCAAAGATATCTCATTGTTTACACAAAAAAAAAAAAAAAAAAAAAAAAGGACAAAGAATATTTTAATTGACACTTATCCTTTTGATTTCTTGCAAATTATAAATTAATAGAATGTTTGAATAGTTTTGTTCTTTCTTTTTTTTTTAACAGTTCTTTTTAACAATTTCTAATTTTTTTTTTCTCACTTGTTTTAAATAAAAGAAAAAGTGAACTTTAAAGAACGAAGATGAAATAAAGAAAAAATAAATAAAAGGATCCTTAGGAAAATGACGTCTTACACATATACTCTCTTACATCTAGCACATACGATTTTTTATAATGTTGACGTCAACAACACAAACCAAAAAACGGTTTTTTTTTAATAAAAGAAATGAAATGCATTTTCTTCACATATCTTCTAAAAAAAAAAATGATTTTTGTTAACGTCACATGTGTATTTTAGACCTTACAAAAGCTCCTTTATATAAATAAATTTTTCAATAAGAAAATATCATGTATCTAAATAAACAATAATGGTAACGCAATATACGTTAAATAAATGACAACAAGGATATATGAAAAAAAAAAAACAACATATTTTTAGTATTAGTCTATTTATATGTTTGCTGATGATGTCAAAAATTTTTCTTTTTCGAAAATTTCTTCATTTACTTTTTTTGTTGTGCCTATTTTTTTTATTAGATTAAAAGGATCTAATATAACTTTAATGATAAAATAATGTCAAGTAATATTGATTCAAGATTTTCACATAGAAAAAAAAAACACCTTCATGTCTTTATATTTTCCGTGAACACAAATACATATACAAAAAGAAAAAAGAAAAGAAGAAGAAGAAGAAGAAGAAACTTGTAAATGTATTGTACATGTTTTTATAATTATTTACATTTTAAAATAAAAACTTTCAACATTAAGGATCAAATTACTAGAATGTGTTATACGTTATGTAGCTTATGTTGTATGTATGGTAAAATTTAAAGTGAAATACATTTTTCTTGTATTTTTTATTATTTTTGTTTTTTTTTTTTTTGTTTCTTTGAGTAAATATAAGCTGATATACTTTAACTTGTTGTTTAAAGTTGTTTTTGTTTTTGTTCTTTTTTCTAACTAAGTAGGTCATTTAAGAAAAAAGTTTGCTCATAGAAAAAAATATTTAAAATAATTTAGTATATACTTAATAAAATGTAAATATTAAAAGACATCAGTGTATTTTATTAAAATTCCTAGCAGAAAAATAAAAAAAAACAACAGTGAAATAATATTAAGGATGTATTCTTGTGAAGTGCCAAATTATCATTATATATTTGTCTTCATTATGCAAAAACTCCTAATGAGAAAAAATTAAAAACGCATTCAAAAAAAGTTATGTAAGTAAATTTTGATATTTTTTACTTAAAACATGGTACTACCGTATATTAAGCTAGTGACACACTTATGCTGATTGCTGAAAAACAGTGAATTATATAATATTCAGAAAAGTTGAATTGTCAAAAGGAATTAGCTAATTTCTTCACCTGTAACAGAGTAAACATACGCATTTCAAAACGAACTATGATTCCACAAGCCTTAAAACACATCCTATTTGAATATGCTGATATATTGTAATTAACAGGATATTATAATATCGAAATTATATTATAATATCTTTGTGGTGTATGTATCGACTACTTAAACCTATAACGACATAAATAACGTCAATTGAAAAAATCAATAAAAAATAAAAATCACCCTAATTTTGATCTTAAAAAAAAAATGTCATTTTTAATTACCAAATTTACATGAAAAATTTCTGCATAAAAATTTTCAAAAGGCAAAAAGAAAAATTTTCTTCTTTACAAACAAGAAAAGCCTTTGATTTTGTAGAAGAAAAAAAGCCTCTTAATTTATGTTGTGTGTGTATGTTCAAGCTTATATGTTTCACAATTAAAGTACTAACATGGTTGAGGTTACACAAAAATAGGTCGACGAGTTACTACTTACTATAAAATATAACTAGCGAATAATTAGTACTCTCTAATCTAAAATAATTCTTCTTTTTCATACTGAACAGGATTATTTTTCCTTTTTCCTATTTCAAATGACCTAATAAATTTTTCTCTTGTTATTTAAATTATTTTTGTAAAGAATTTTTTTTTTTTTTTGTCTTTTAACTTTTATTTTATTTATTTTTTATTCTAATTAAATCATTAAAACATGAAATTTATGCAAATCAAAATTAACTTTGGAAAAGTTTAAACAACAAAAACAAAAATAAAAATCTATCAAAATATATACCACCACTCTTCATTTGTTGTAATTCGTTTTTTCTAGTAGTTTTTAGTCCAAACCACATAACAAAAAATTCTAAAATGTTCATTTTTAATTGGAATTCTCTTACCCTGTAATCTCCACCTATGCAAATTTTTTTTTTTAAAAGTTTGCTCCGTACACATAATAATTATGTACATATACATATCTAAAAAAAAAACACATATACACAATTTTATTTATTGTACTTTTCATCGTTTCGTTTAAAATAGGTATGTGTGTACCAGCATCATTTGTTGTGTATGTGTTTTTGTGTATGTTTAGCAAATATGAGCCTTAAAATATGCAATATCAAATACACTTTTATACTTATTTTAATAAATATGTAATATATTAGATTTATGTACTCAACATACATAGTATATGTAAATG
The DNA here is from genome assembly GCA_939192795.1 of Bombylius discolor. Taxonomy (NCBI): domain Eukaryota; kingdom Metazoa; phylum Arthropoda; class Insecta; order Diptera; family Bombyliidae; genus Bombylius; species Bombylius discolor. The sequence goes on from OW584242.1 coordinate 3,447,404, forward strand.
TATGTATATAAATTGCTAAAATCAGATTCTGTCTGCATTGTTGAAATTAAGCCATTCTATTTACTCCCTCAATGGCCTCATTTATGCACTAACAAGGAATACACAACATACATAATTTCTATTGAAAACTTTGTATTGTCATTATTTAAAAAAAAAAAAAACCTTATGCAAACTATTTACAAATAACTGAAAAATGAACACAAAAAAAAAATAAATAGATATTATTTTAACCTAATTCAATGCAACATTAGACACAGGATGTAATTACAGGGTGTCTTTTTAAATAAATTAAGGCGAATTGAAGCTATATCAAATACGGCGGATTGAATTTGAAATTGCAAGTTTACAATGTCCGTTCATTCTGCTTCTGTCTGAATTCATTTTAAAGTATTATTCTTTCATATGAAGATTTTCTAGTTCCTATACTCCCCCTTTTTTTTACAGATTATTGAAAAAATTTTCTTAAGAAGAAAATTGAGAAAATTCTTTTTCTTTTAACGTTAAAACTTTGAGTTTTTTTTTTCCAAGAAATTTTTTTATTTCACTTACACTAAAAATGATTAAATTATCATATACATCCTGTCTCTCCAGACTCATCTACATAATTGTTTTGTTAATGCAATTCACATGTGAAATATATGGTAAACAAAATAGTGCAAAATATATTTTATATGTATCGCAAACGCTTTTATTACGAATACAAATTCAATATATTATATTGAACAAGAATCTAATTTCAAAAGTCACTTAATATAATTGAATTGAATTTAAGTATGTATAGTAGACACACATCATCAGGTATATAAGTATGTACATATTATGTTACATACATATATGTATATATGATATGATTATAATGGAAACAGAGAAAAATGGCTAAAGTGTAACACAACATAAAAAATGATACTCTAGATACATATTTTCTTTTCACATATATTCATAACAATTTGTTGTGAAAGTCGTTACTTTTTTTTTTTCAATAATAATGTAGTTTTATTGAATGAGAAAATAAAACAATAGAGAAAAAAAGGATATAAATAAATCTTTATTTTTTTTTCTTTTCTTTTTTTTAAATTTTAATTTAATTTTAAAAAACCATTAAATTAAACAAAATTGTGAATCTTTTTACGAATTTCTAAAGCTTCTCGAAGGTCAGTTTTTTTTACATTTGAATAAAATCTCCGCTTTCCAAATAAAAAAAAAAATCTCATAAAAAATAAACAGAAACATAAAAAAGGCTCTTTCAATTTATTACTTTTAAATAAAATCTTAATTTCCATTTTTCACGCAGTAATTCAATTCATAAAAATAAAACACACATATGTATGTACATATCCTACCCAATAACTCAACCTCCAGTCAATAATGGAATCCATAAAAAAATTGTAAAATATGTATTTTCAAATTTAATATCTTTTACACCGACCATTTTCATAATCACGATTCTTTTTTTTTTTATTTTTTCATCATAAATCCTACTTTTAAAAATTTTATTTTGTAAGATATTGTTTTTCAATACAAACAAAAAGTATTTTTATAATCCTGTTTGTCCTACTTCCTTCATTTTTATTAGTATTATTATTATTTTTTTTTTTTTCAAAATTTTAATGGTTTTGATACAAAAGGATCTATTTCATTAAATACTGGAATAAAATTTTTGGTGTTCGAATAAAAAGCCTTATAACACCTATGTTTATTGTTATTGAGAAATATAATCTCATCAACCGCGGGATATTGATAATACGTTTAAAAAATGGAGATTTTTTTATTTTATTGTTTTTTGCTTATTCATAAAATTTCTTTGTCCATTATTTCTTCGTCCTACTTTTTTGTGTTTCTTCACCCATTTTCTTGAAAATTTTTACAAACGAAATTTTCTAATTTTTTTTGTTATACTGTACAATGTTTTTTCTGATAGAACCCTGAATGTCCTAATATATTTTGCAGGCACCTGTGTAACTAAATTATATTTTAAGGATAATCATAAAAGATTTTCCACTAAAAGAAATTAAACATCTTTCTATAGTGTGAATTATTCAATTTAAAGGAAGTACCTACAGATTTAAAATTTCCCACCCATTCCTCACAATAGAAAATCTGTAAAAAAAAAAGCATATTTATTCTAAGGAAGGAACTAGACATGCTGTTAAAACTTCATTTTTTACACGAAATGTCAAAAGTATCTTCTTTAAGTGAAAAGTTTAAATTGACACACAATATTAATAAGATTTTTGTTTTATATTCCATTAAATTTTTTATTTTGTTTTGAAGATCATTTCAATGAATAAGAAAAAATCTGTTCATGACATCTGATCCTTCAAATTTCAAAAGCAATGTAATGCCGTAAATAATTATCCTTTTCTTCGAATATTAATTTTAAAATCATTCTATTTAAATTACAATAGACTCTCCTACATGCATAGTACAAAAACTACTCATACATTCAAACTTTTCTAATAAACAATATTTTTTTCTTCTTTATTTTTTTTTTTTCTCTCTTTCATTTTATTATGCAAAATTCCTATGATATTCAATATGTTATCCTTAAAATACATTTCTACAATTTTATCCTTTAAATATGAGTGGTAATATGTAATACAACGGCATGTATGTATATATATGTATATATACAATTTTGGACTAACCCATGTGCTTTGTATTAAAATCTGGATTGATTCGATTTTTTTTTTTTTTTAAATCATCTATCATCGTATATATTCTATGTTCATATTAGCATACAGATGCAGATACTCATATACGTAGATATGTATATTGTAGTATGTATATACCTCATAGATGTATATACATATAATAAATTTCTCATTCTTATATATGTCATCGTAATATAGTGATAAATGAAAGGATAATAGATGTAAAATAAAGGATATGTGTTGTGATGATTTGGGTGGCCTGATGGATATGAAAATATGTTAATATGTGATGTATTGGTTTTGGTTTCTTTATATAATGTAACTGTAAAATTTACCATATACATATGTACATATACATACATACATATATATATGTGAAAGAAGAAAACCAAATGTGACAAGCTACATACGAAATTATAGAAAGCTTTAAATATATTCACACATGTGGATTTAGAAAAAACAAAAATAAAAAAATAAAAATAAAAAAATAAAAAGAAAATGTTTTATTGCAAAAAAAAAATAATAAAAAAATTGTAAAAAGCATATATGCAAATCCTTTGGATTTTTTTCTTCTACATATAACAATCAAATATATTATATGTACGTTGCTAGTTATGTAATGAAATATGAAATAACTCAGATACATAAAACTTCATATAAGTAATTTATACAGTTCATCGGTTTATTCACATATTTATGCATCTATGCAATTTAAACTTTTATAAACTTAAATTATGTACATGAGAAGAATTCCAAAAATTATATTCATATCTAAAAATTTCGATATTGAAAATCCATAAATACATATATGTTTAAGATGTGTTAGATTTTTGATTATTATTTATGCAATATAAAGGATATGTCGCACATACTAAAGTATTTTATGATAAAAGATTTTTTTTTTTTTTTTTTTTTTTAGTTAGTGATGTTATAAATTTAAATTAAAAACTACAAAATTTCGCTACAGTAATCTTTTAATATAACATAACCTAAAAAATTGTTTTTATAATTCATTTTGTTGAATTTAGTATGGGAATATGCACTTTGTACGGTTAAAATTTAACAGTAAGTATGTGTGCCAAATTAACTAGTTTATTTTTTCGTTTCTTTTTTTTTCGGAAAAACTTGTTACACAAGAAATGAAGTCCTACTTCTATGATATTTTTCCATGCTCAAAACTAAAGATTTTGGATTTAACGATTAAATAATTTGAGATGTCCTGAATCCAGTTATGCAAAGAATTCTTCTGTGCGACTATTAGTTTTCGAGACACAGCTTATCAAAGTTTGCAAAAAATGATGATTTCTCAGTTTCATATTTTTGAAAATCATGGAAAATATATTTTAACCCTATATAGTAGATTCCGTGTCATTTTTTTAATAATTATACTAGGGTAGAAAGAAAGTACAGATCCTGTTCTTTATTTTAAGATCATTTTCATGCAAAACGAAATCTTAAAAAGTCCTTTTCGAATAAGTTTATTCAGAATGTCTCATTTTCATATAAAATTGAAACTGCAGGTAAAGATATTTTTTCATAGCTCACGAGATAGTTGGAGTATCGGAAAAAGGATACTTTTTCTGAATTCTTAAGACTCAAATCTATAACAAGGATGCCCATGCAACTCATTTTTAAGGAAAAAAAATTTTGACCCGAAAATTGAGAAAAATTAAGGGTTACCCCTTTGCATTTTTCACGAAAAAAAAAAAAACGGAATCAGTTCAAAAGATAGAAAAATTTCTACAAATTTTTCTAGTAGTTTGCTTAAATCCCAAATAACTTAATCTTCCGGTTTTTTTTTTTTTCAAATAAGAAATAAAAACAAAAACCAAGTGAAAATTGAGTAGGAACTTGAATATTTTTGCAGGATACTCGTTTGAGTGGTTTGTCATTACTTAAAAAGGATTAAATTGTTGAGTAAAAAAAGAATATAATTAATTAAAATTATAATTTCTAATCTTGGAGTTATTCTTATCCTATTTCATTTGATTTTTATTGTACTCCTTGCACAACAAAACCGCCCCAAATATAAAATTTTCTTTTAAATTTTCTATTTTTTCGAAATTCTTAATTTTTCTTATTAATTAAATATGAATTAAGTGTGATTTAATTAATCTAATCCATTTTAGAAATTTATGTAAACTAAAAAGTTTTAATTTAGCAAATATTTAAAAATGAAACGAAAAAAAAAAACAAAAAAACTAACATCCTTATTTTCAATTTTTTTTTTTTTTTTTTGATTTCATAATGAAAAAATAATAATTATTGAAAAATATTTTCCTCATAAATTTCATCGAATTTCATAATAATATTTTCTTGTTTTATTTTTCGCAAAACACAGGATTACAAAAATTTAAATATTTTTTCATGCACATAATTTTGTTAATCCTTTTTAAACTTTTCCAATTTTTTATCCTCCTACAAACGTTTAGAGACGTATACATACATATGTCATGAGTTTTCATAAGTTTTTTTTTTTTTTCTTCTGTAAATAAAATTATAAATTTTCATACTAATCCACTCACATTTATTTTCTTTTTGTTTTTTCTTCTTACTTTTTTTTTTTTTTCATTTTCTGTATAACACTTTTTTAAATAATTTTCAGGATAATTGTTTAAATAAAGTTTTCTATTTAATATCAAAACTTTATTATTACTTTTTTTTTACTTTTTTACGTCCTTTCTCCAACCAACCATACCCTCTCTTTCTTACTTAATATTTAAAATGTTATCCTTGTTGTTTTTTTTTTCTTTTTTTTGTTTGTATAATTTGAAAAAACAACTTGAAAAATGTAACAATTACAAAAACAAAAATTAATATAGTAAAATTTCATTTTTATTTAGCTGAGTATTAGTTTAGTCCTTTCTCAAAAAAAGCAAAAAATTTTTAAGCAATAATCCCTGTGGAACTATGCAAATTTTGGTCTATATTTTGAAATTTTAAAAATTTCAGTTCAAGTTTAAATCACAAAATGGACAAAATTGAATGCAATAAAAATTTGACACTGGAATATTAGAGAAGGTCAGTGAAAATTGGAAAATTAAAACTGAGAACAGATTTAGAAAAATCGAAATGTGACGACCGATAAAATTCACTTTTATGATTTGAAAATTCGAACATCCTGTGTAATAAACTGATAATATGACAGAAAGGGGCTCTACAACCCTCTAACTCGACAACTAACTGCGAAGTGTGTCGATGTGTGGTATCAAAACCGCACTCTCCGTGCTAATTGGGTTTTCAGAAGCTTCTGAGAACTGCCAGTTCAACCAACCAACCAAACTGATACTCAACCGATGGATGCAATATGTGAAAAATATAATACATATTAGTACAACTATTTTAATAAATACACAAATACATACATATGTATATCATTTATTATTACTTATTTATTTATTTTTTTTTTTTTTTTTGTTTCAAATGAAAGTCAAAACGATAACATAAAATGTCAGTTGTAATCAATTATAAAACTTTATCCTTGACACTTTTAAGTTAAATATCTAACATAAATTTTTCTTCTTCCTTTTTGTTTTCATTTTTCTATTTTTTGTTTTTTTTTTTTTTTTAATTTTTTAATTTTATTATTTTTTTTTTTGTTTTCTTTTTCATAATATGAATAAATAAATAAAATATATATTTTATCATGTGTAAATTTACATATGTATGGAACTGTGTACATTTTACAAAAATAATACATTTATTAGAACATTTTTTTTTTTTTGTAACATATTTCATTTAATTTTATTTTTTTATCTGTTGAAAAGAAAAAAAACATATGTGAGAAAAAAAAAATAAATTAAAAATTGAAAGAAAATCAAATTAAAAATTAAAAAAAAAAAAAAAATACATTATAATAAAATTCAGAAAGTAAAAAAAAAATTATGAAATTTTCCGAAGTACACTTATGAAATTTACAGTTTTCTTTACAAAAAAAAAAATAAATAAATAAATAAATAAAAATCATAAAAGGTTTTGAAATTAAAAACCAAAAGGCAACAAAAAACAAAAATCATAAATAAATAAATTATAAAATGAATTGAAATGAAAATTATGAAAATTTACATACTAATTTTTTTGTTTTTTTTTTTTTTGTTTTTTTGTTTTTCATTTTTACTCTTAATTTTCTTGTTGTTGTTTTTTTTTTAAACATGTTTCACATACGACTATCAACGCATACATATATGTATATATAAAAGTTAAGATAATAACAAATTTACAACATATATCATGCCACATATGATAAAAAGTAATAATGTTGTAGAAGTTTTTTTTTTCATAGGGTAGACTAAGGATAATTTGAGAAGGAATTTCTTTTCTCAATTAGAATGTGATTTTTTTTTGAGCATATGTTAAAAATTTGTTGTATTAGCAAACGTTTTTTTGAATATATATTACACTGGAAAAAAGTACTTTTTAGTTATTGGACCTCAAATATATCCTTCTAAATCTTTTATGGACCGAATATGAGTCTATTCAGTCACTGAATTTCAGTTTGATATTGTTTACATACTGTTAGCGCAACATGACTTCACCATCTTGTCAACAAAAATTACTTTTTAACTTTTATGTCAATTATGTTATGCTGACGATGACAAGACGGAGATAACGTTGACTTGGCGACCATGGAAAAATTACTTCAAAAAAGGTTTCAGTGTGGTTTTTCAAAAATTACAATTTAAAAATCAAAATTAACCACTTGTATCAAGGATTTTGTGTGTAAAATAGCACTTTTTTGTACCTTAAATCACACTAGTATCCAACAGCTTCTAACTTACCCTACTTGAATTTTACGAAATATACACATTTTGCTCTTTCATCGTTTAATGTTTCAAAGTAAAAGTTTTTGATTAAATGTTTTTTTAAATATGAAAGTATACATGAAAGGTGAAATATTGTATGTATGTATGTATAAAATTCTGTGTAACTACAAATATAAACACATAAAAAAAAATATATGTTATATGAGATTACATACTCGTATACATGCATCAATATGAATATTTTACACTTTATATACTTATACATATATTTTTAAATTTAGATCTTTTTGAAAAAAACTTTTTAATGTAATTTTCTGTTAATTTTTGTTTTTTCTCTCTTTCATTTAACACTTCAAAAGTCATATAATAAATAATTTCGAAAAAAAAAAATCCTTGTTTTTTTTTGTTTTCTTTTTTGCTTTTTATTTATTTTTATTATGATTTTTTTTTTTTTTTGAATTTATTGATTTTAATTTAAATTTATTTGTGAAATTATTCAAATAAATATCTTTGATAACAAAAAAATTCATTTTATTTTTCAATGTTTTAATTCAATTTGATATAATAACAGTGAAACAAGATATTAAAAAAAAAAAAGAAGAAGAAGAAAGAAAAAACCAAAAATGAATGAAAAAAAAAAAAACCAGAAAAAAGTGGAAGAATAATTCAAATAAGAAATTGACGTAATGGAAAAACAGAGGAAAATTTATTGATATAAGATCTTTGATGTCACATGTATCTTTTTTGTTTTTATCTTTATTTCTTTTTTTTTTTTGTGATAGATAAGTAATATATGAACAGAATTTAAATTTCAAATATTCGAAAAGGGATTTTATCGTTTATTTTCATTTTTTTTTTTTTCGTTTTGTTTTTCTTTTTTTTATAAAATCGAACATTTTTTTTTGGATATTATTTTCTTTAAAACCTTGTGACAGTTTTTATGTCTTTTTCCTTTAACGCGATATCCAAAAAAAAAAAAAAAAAATTATTAGATACTTTTAACATCAAATTTTTATAACCTATATATTTCTTTTTTTGTTTTTTTTTTTATTCGAGAGATAAAAACGCGTGATACGTTCATTCTACAGGATAAATACGTTTTTCTTGTAAATTGAACATTAAATTATTTTTTTATATTTTTATGTGATATTTTCTTTTACACACATATGTGTCTTTTTTATATCGATATTTGTCCTTCAATATATGTAGGTATATGTATATATTTTTTTATTTATTTCAAAGAAATATTTCTCACTTTATCCTTATCGTCTTACAATAAAATATAATATCAATTCTTACTTTTTTTTAATTCAGGTGTCAATGAATTTTTTCTGTTTTTTTTTTTGCAATTTAGATCTTTGAATTTCCTTTTTATTGTATTTTTTTATATGTTTTTCTTTTTCTTTACGTTTTTAAAGAATAGTAAAAGTTTTTTTTTAGAATGACATTTTGTTTTTCAGTTTTCCAATGAATTTTATTTAACATTTCTTTTTTTACTTTTTAAATTTTCAAAAAAAAAAAAATATATCAAGAGTACAATAAAAATTGTTACTTTTTTTACTTGTGAATAAATAAATTTCGAATAAACCGAAGAATTTAGAATTTAAAATAAAAAATTAGAAAATATTGAATGAAGTTCCAAGAAAAAAAGAAAGAACAAAACTTTCAAAAGTTAGTTTTTAAAATCAATTTTTTTTTAATATTTGTTGAACCGTTTGAACTTCTTGTTTTGTTTTTTTTTTTTTTTTTTTGGTAAATAAATATTTCCAAATTTTTAATTTTTTACAATTTTTGAAAAATCCATAGATGAGAAATATTTTGAAACAAACAAAAAAAAAGTCCAGATGGAATTTTTCTTGTTGTTCAGAATAATCGTCCGAGAAATTTAAAATAAAACGCTCTTAGACAAATGAAACAAGAATCTATAGTTTGCACTGAAAATCCAGAAAAAAGAAATTTTTCGGTTATCAGGATTTTAAAATATACTTTTTTTTTTTTCAATAATTGTAAATACTTTTTTTTTTCCAATTCCAATTGAGGTTGGTTTTTTTTTCTAGAACTAACAAAAATTTCATTAGAAAAATATATTTCTTTAATTATTTTGCAAAACAAGAAAGATATTTCACGTTAAAATAATTACGTATTCACAAAGATTGCTTTTGTTATAGCTTACAATAATTAATTTTGTTATCCTTAAGGCATCATCTGTATTAGTACGTGAGGATACTTTTTTTTCATCTACTTATTTTAATTAATATTTTTTCATATAAATTTATGCTTACGAGTAAAAATCCGAAATTAGATTGCTTTCCAATTATTCATTTTTTTTTTCTAATAAGCAAAAAACGAAAAAAAAAAATGAAACTAAATTAAATTTCAGAGTGAGTAGAATTTGATAATTAAAACGTACATAAGGTTTAAGTGTATTTATATATAGTTTTCTCTTCCCACTAGGAAATAAAAATTTGTTTTTTGGATACAGAAAAGGAAATACTAATTGTCCTTATTTATTCCCTTGAGATAAAATTGGTTGTAGCTTCTTTGAAATCGAACACCTTCAAAATTATCATGAAAAATACAGGATATCTTTTGACTTTGAATTCCACTCACCCACTCCCACGTATTAAGATTGTGATAGGATTTGTAAAACTCGTTTGAGGTTAGACTCAGTCAGCATAACTTTAAAAAATAACAAAACATACTCATCAATGACCTTTGAACTAAACAATTTTTCTCATATCTTTAGCACGTCTCATATATTTTTCTCTTTATTATTTGAATACCGAACAACAGATGAATGATAACAAAACAAACAATAAAAAATCTCTAAATACAAAAATTCTTATAACCTATTTTCACAGAATTGACTAACAAACATTCTAAATTTTCTAGACAAAATAACACCGAAAAACCTCTTGAAATGGAAAAAATATCCTTCAAAAATTTCCTAGTGTGTTAATTTTGTTATTTATTTTATTTTTTTTTTAAATAACACACACACACACACATTTATTTATGAGTATACATATACTTGATTTATGATCTTAATAAATAATTCTTATTAAATTTTCTAAATAAAATTACGTTACATATTTACAAAATAATTTTCTTAACAAATACATACGATAACGTGACAGAAATTCATAATTTCATTTAAGTTTTTTTTTTTTTATTCTTTTTCTATGAAGAAAATTTTTATATAAAAAAAAAATCAAGAGAGAAATTAAAGAAAATTTATTTTTTGTTTTATAAATTAGTAACGCATCATATATCATATATATGTATGATACAAATGTGTGGGCGTGTGTGCGTATCAAAAATATAATTCATACACACACATATGACGAATATTGCCAAATAATTTAATAATACTAATCGATTTTGTTTTTTCTCTGCTTTCCATAGTAAACTTTTCTTTTTTTTTTTTTTTTTTTTTTTTTTTGACATAAAAAATTCGAATAGTGTGACATTTTTTCATCTCTTAAATAAGTTTTTTTTCTTTAGTGAAAGGCCAAAAAGGTAGGTTTTTTTTGTTTCCTGTTTCAATTATTAATTCACTTTCACTATTTTGTTTTTACATTATTATTCTTTTGGCTTTTTGGTTCAACAATAATTTATTAAATCAAAATGATTTTGACATACATATGGAAAAATAATACATTACAAAATCTTAACTTTGTTATATTTAATTTTTATTTTATTTTCATTTATTCAGAATAATTGTGATCTACGTGAAATGTCAATGATATTCTGTTATTCAATGTACATATGTATTTGGAAATTATTTAAATATTCTGGAAAACAAAATAGCAAAAAAAATTAAGAAAGAAAACAAATTTTGTAAGATTAGAAAAATATTTTGAATGTTATCCATGTTTTTTTTTTCTAATGAAGATTAGTGGTTGAATAAAGAAACACCCTGTATTCTGTACTGTGAAGTTTAGAAGATTTTTGAGTAACGATTAACGCTACGACATTGCTTGAATTTTGCATATGCTCTCGTCAATTTCGAAGTCATACTTAAATAAATGGATTTTGATCTCTTTAAAAAAAACAAAAGTACTCTTCCGAGGAAGTGAGAAGTTGAAACTTGACCAGGATATTTCCTTGCTACTTAACAAAAAGTTATAGGGTGAAATTCACAAAAAAGTCGGTGTTTTCAAAAATTAAATCCTGGAACTTTAGATAAACAAAAAATTTAACAATATTAAATTTAGAAAAGTAAGAGATCGTAAACCAGTATCAAAAATTAATTCAAGTCCCGAATAATATAGGCGATTAATTAGATGTAGAACATTTAAATCCTTTTCGTTTTCAGTATATACTACTTTAATCATTGTATACAATCAAGACAACGTCATATTTATTCTTTGTATTTTTTTCAAAAAGATTTAATCGAAATCAATAAAATTTACATACAATATCCTTTTAGTTGAAAAGAAAAAAAAAATTCAAATTAAAATATTTATTCTCATGATACTAAAAAAAAAAAAATACGCCTTCAATTCACAAATTACCACTTTTCCTATATTTTTCTTTTATTTTTTTTTTGCATATAAATTTTGAATGAAATACAACAACAACAAAAATAGCATAAATTTTTTTTTTATTATCTTGCCAATTTTGCAAAAAAAAAAAAAAAAAAAAAAAAAACACAAACATCGCATAAACAAAGAAAATAAAAATGAGAAGAAACAAAATAAAAAGAAAAAAAAATCTAATAAAATAAAAGAAAATTCGTAAAAATGTCGTATATAGGATATGGGGTTTTTTTTTTTTTTTGTTTTCGATTTTGTATTCTAAATAACAAAAACAACAACAACAATAATAATAATAATATCAAAAATTACTAATAAATATTTCCTTATGTGTGAAAAGTACTTTCACAAAAAATATTAGGAAAAAAAAAAAAATAATAAAAAATAAACTGAAAAAAATATTGCGTTGTATAAATGTTACGTACATTTGATATAACGTTATAAATATGAAGAATATGAGTCAATTTTTATTAAAGTGAAATAATAATTTTTAATATTTTGAATCCTTTAAGTTAAAAATACAATAGGGAATGTTAAACAGTAGACGAACTATTTTCTGAGGAAATGAGATAATTTTAGAAATTTGTTTCTTTCGAAAAGTGCTGGATTTTTTTTTTTGCGGTTTATTTATTCTTTTTAAAAATGGACTTAGTGAGTTTTTACAAAAAATATGACAAATAGTAATTTCGAAATATGGAATGAACTTTCATTTCATGTTTTTCCTTTCTCTTACAATCCGCAAAAAATTTCCAAACAAAAAATATATCTCTATACTATTTGTTACCGGTTACACAATGTGCACTAAAGGAAAATCCTTAGGTTTCTTCTCAACAATAAAAAACAAGCAAGAATTAAGCTCAAATCTTAGAAACGGCGAAATACGAACTAAATTAAGGAACTAATTAACACGAAGAAAAAAATATTTAATTCGTGTTTTTTTCCTTCTAAATTAACGTTTTACTTGCTTCTTTTCTTCCTGAGATGGTATTTTATTCGTTCTTTACGCTTTCTTTATATCTTTTATGTCTAGCTTTGATACGTTCTTTATTCGATAAACGTCCACAACTACTTATAGACTAAACTAGCTTACAAAAAAAAAAAGGATAAAAATTAGGCTTATACATTTCATCGGGAGAAAAAAAAAATATTAAGGATAAGTTAAAAATCATTAAAACTCCAAAATTTTATTTTTCAAAAAAAAAAGTTGCCTACAGGACAGTCACAACATCCTAAAAAAGTATACTTGTTCAAAATATTTTCCTGTTGACTCATTAATATTGCCAGTGGTTCACTATTGGGAAATTTACCTTACGATATATGTATAGTTCTTTATGTGAGAATGGAAAATGAAAAAAAAAAAATTATTATGAATGAAGCTTCTCTTTTTTAAAATATTTTTGATGTCAAAAATATTTGGAAACACACACATGAACATTGTACATACATACATATGTATGTATTTCTCATTCTGTATATAAATATCCTTTTTTTGTTGATTTCATGAAAATAATAAAGTTGTAAAATTTTATAACATCGTTATATTTTTTTTTTTTTTGATAAATTTGAACAATTACTTTTTCTCATGAGTTTGCTATTTATAAGAGGGGAAAAAAATAATAATGTAATGTGTTTGTAGTATATAATAAATAAAATAGCTAAATATATGCGTATTTATGTATATGTGAACATTTCCATTAACAAGATACGCACAAATTAGAAAATTTCATTCATAAATTTATTTTTGTTTCTTGTTAACATTTTGAAAAAAATATTTTTCACATGAGAAAAAAAAAAATTAATTCGAATCTAACAAATTAAAAAAAGAAGAAAAAAAAATACAAAAAAGTTTTATATAATTTTTTTTTCTGATTTGGAGATTTCGAAAAAATCATATTCTTTAGAATTTCAAATATTTAAATGTTTCGAACAGTACATCTTGAAGGATTCTACAAAAATTCCTAAAATCAAAATAATAAAAAGCTTAAATTCCATGTAAAAAATTTAAATTTTTCAAAGGAAATTAAGTAAATATTTTCACAACAACAATCTCATCCTGACTAATTAACCGACCAATAAGGATTAAAACGCCTAGTTCAGCAGTCAAATCAATTATCCTATTACAAACAATAAAATCCTATTATCCTTCCATTAAAAATAAATTTTCTTTGGAAAACTTACAGAACAGCAGATTTGACACTATTTAACACTTTATTTCACGATTGGAGCGAATGGGGATCGTCGATCACAGTGTGAATACAGCACCAACTCCCTCTGCACTCTGCACTGCATAATTATTTATAAAAAAAAAAAAAAACAAATATTCTTGCATTCTCTCAAGGAAAAATAAAAATGATCCAAAAAAACCGTCAAATCTTCGACCTGCTAGATTTTACTTAAACATTTTTAATTTGTTGCAAAAAAGGACCTGAAACTCACACAATAAATAAAATGAAAATAAATGATTTGAAAAAACTATACAATTTATTTTTTTTTTTTCAATATTTTTCCACCTTCTCATTGATAAATTTCCCCCAATATTTTTTTCTATTTTTATGTTTAAATTTCTATAAAAATCTCATCAAAATTGAAAGGATCAATTCAGTCAATTTTTTTTTTTTATTGTTATTTGATTAAAGTTATCGTGGAAAAAATTATTTTTGTAATAAAATTTTTCAAAAATAAAGGACCAAAGACAAAATAAAACGTGGGAGTCATAATTCGTCTATAAGTAGAATGAATATCAAATACTCCTTAAAAAAAAAAAAAAAACAAAAAAATGACATATACAAAAAATTCACATTGAGAAAAAATATTAATATACGTGAAATAAAAAAAAAGGATATATAACCTCGATGATGAAAACAATTGAGCATAAAAAAATGATAACACCCACAGCCATCATACACATTAAAAAAAAAATATTAAAAAAAAAACGTGTAAAAAATGTAACGACATGAAAATAAAATCTAAAAATAAAAAAATACACAAAAAAAATAATGTCTGTTCTTTTGATTCACAGGAAATATATCACATCATCGAAAAAAAAAAAACTCATTGTTAAAAGATTCATGCAAAATGGATTGAATGATGCGTTAGCACCTTTTTCTTTTTTTTCTTTTTTTTCTTTTTGTTCCTTGTCATCCTTTTTTTATTGGAAAAAAAAATGAAAATGTCATTTCGAATTTTAATATTTCGAACAAAAAAACATTTTTCTGTTTTTATGTACACTTGTGCAAAAAAAAAAAAAAACAGGACAAATAAAATTCGCACTTTATTAACGGAAAAAGAAAAAAAAATTACCTTTTTTCTTTTCTTTCAAATACAAAAACATGTGTATTCACATATGTACATATTTTTAAAATACATTTGAATTTTTCTTTGTGCCGGCATCCAATACGCGTAATCTTAAATACTATTAAATATAATTTGATGATTGAAATTTATCATAATAATTTCGAACCCACATTTGAATCCTTTATTTCTCTCTTTCATGCCTTTTTTTTTTCCTATTTAATTTATGTATTTCACATGAAATCAATAAAAAATTGAGAATATGATAAGCATAAAAATTTCATAAATTCATATAATATGCAAAAATGGGAAAATAAATGATTTTTAGGGAAACACGTGCTTTCAATTTTTGTGCAAAAAAGGAAAGGAAACCAACAAAACGAGAAGAAAAAAGAAAGTGTTGGTAATTTTTTTTTTTTTTCTGAAAAGATGTGTATTATATTTGTTTTTTTGTTATTTTATTGTGTGGTACAATTTTAAAAAGTATATAACCTCATATAAGGATTTATAATACAAAAATATTAAGTTAAATGAAACATGTGTATCCTGTGCAAGGAAAAAAAAATGATTATTATTTTTGAAAGAAAAGTTTATTTTTGTAAGTTTTATTTTTGAATTCTTTATGTTGTCCTTTTTTTGTTTATAAAAGAAAATAAATTTATTCTTTATTTTTATTTATTCAACTTCCTTTACTTTGCTTTTGAATTGCTTTTGCTCTTTTCTTTTTCATTAAAAAAAAAGGATTTTTAGTCCTTTATTTTCATTTTGCATTCATTTCACTTTTATTTCCTGGATTTTTTTTAGTTAAAGAACAAATGAAAATCCTTAAAGATCTCATTTTTTTTTTTTAGAACAAAAAAAAGGAACTAAATTATTTAATTTTAATGCAGAATTTCTTTTTATTTATTTCTTGTATTTTCTGTTTCATTCATTATCCTAGAAATGTCGTTTCTTTAATAGTGCTACAATCCAAATTGAACTGTATGATGGCCTCATTTGCTTGTATACAGGACTCAAGAAAATTAGTTTTGCATCAAAATTAATGAAGCGATAAAAATATTGTAAATACAATACACGAGTATGCAGATATGTATGTGCATGCAGTTTACGATTATTTCACTCGAATGTCCTGATTTCTTTTCTGCTCTTAGAATTAAATCGATTGGAGTTTTTAAAAAATCTAAAAAAATCGTTATTTTCTGATTTTTTTCTTTCCAATTTCAATGTTCAATTTGAACTTTCTGTTATTCACGATCAGTCATCTTTAATTAGAAGTACTAAGAAAATATCCTTGTTCAATGGCATTCTTGGATAGATGCTCTAAAGGACTTTATGCTTGATTTTTAAAGGCAATAAACATTTGAATCTCTCATAACAAATTCTAATAATATCGAAATAGTCTAAAAGGTTGAAAAATTCATCTTCTAGTAGAGAAAAACGGGTTACATACAAGTAAAACTAAGGCTCTTCCTTTATTTTCCTTCCCTTAGACCTTTGTACAAAAATACATATATTTTTCGAAAAAATCAATGACAATTACAGCTAATCGTATATTTGAAGTACATTTTTAATTTGTTTTTTTTTTTTTTTAATTTCATTCAAAACTTAACAATTTCACATGTGACATTTTTTTTTTTTTTCAATTAAAAATTACAACCTTCATTCCAGTTTTTATTTTCCTTTTTTTTTATTCAATTAAAAACCAATAAAAAAAATATAGCTTATAAAACTGTCAACACGCACAGTTGTTCTTGACATATTATTTTCATTGTTTGATAATTTCAAAAAACAAAAAAAAAAAAAAAACAAAAAAATTAAAAAAAAAATATCTCTAAAAAAATTAAAAAACAATCTAAATTTCTTTAAAAACAAAAATCACTTTTTTTTCTTCTTATTTTAACCATTACCCTCCCTCCTCCCCCAACACCCAACAAACTATTTCATTTAAATTATTAAATAAAAGAATCTTGAAGCTTTTCTGAAGAAAAAAAAAAAATCAAAAAAACAAAATAAAATGTTGAAAAATCTTGAAATCTTGAATTTAAATGATTCAGAAAAATGAGAGAAAAAGAAGAAGAAAAAAAAAAAAAACGAAATAATAATAAAGAACTTTAAATAACACTTAAGAACAAATGTCTCTCACCTTTTTTTTTTTTTTTTTGCTTTGCTTTACTTTATTTAAATAGAGTACATATCCTTCTAGCACTCGTTTTTAGTTTTTTTTTTTTTTTTCCTTCATCATCATCATCTTCTTCTTAAGTTGTTTTATAAAATTTTTCTTTTTTTTTTTTTTTTGATTTCAAGCAAAATTTCACATTTGTATTTTATTTTATTTTTCATATTTTTTTTTTTTGTTAATATGACCTACACCCACATTTTATATGTGTACATACATATGAACTGAAAGTATGTTAAATCGGTATCTATTCTACTTAATATACACAAAACAAAAAAAAAACAAACTCCTCAGGATATAAACGATCTAACATTTCTTTTTTATTCCTTTTTTTTTGTTTCTCTTTTTCTTGTTTTATGTTGTTGTTGTTTTACTATTTTGTTTTTAATTCATTCAAGTCTACTCACATATGAAGGGTTGGGGAGAGGAGGGAGATGGGTTGTAAAAAGAAAATCTTTGGATGAGGGTGGTCTATAGAGATTAAATTCAAAATCGTATAGGGTAAGGAAATATAGATACATACATACATATATTTGTACATATATGTATGTACATGTATCTAAAAAACAAAAAGGAAAAACAATTTTGTAGGAAAAAATAAAAACATTTTTTTTTTGTTTTTGTGTCATCTTTATATCGTGTCGTCTCTTCAATTTATATCGTTATTCATTTGTAAATGGTTATGGTTATGTCATGAATGTTTTTTAAAAAAAAAAAATTAAATAAAAATGTTGAAAAATAAAGGAAAAAAAATTGGAAATATGGGAAAAAAGGGGGATTTGGGGAAAGATACATATGAAAATAGGCAATGTTTATTTGTTTTTAGCTTCATTTTGTTTTTCATTTGTTTTTTGTTTTGTTATGTTTTTTTTTTCTAATTCTTTCTTCTCTTAGATTTAAACAATCATTTTGTTTTATTAGACGCCACATGTATGTTTTTTTAATATACATTTTTATATAATTTTGATTTTTATATGAATTTTTTAGTGTGGTACATTTAAAAATATAAAAAAAAAAAAAAATGGGGGTGTGTAAACGTTATAATTTTGTTTTTTTGTTGTTTTTTTTTTTTGCAATATGATTTTCAAGTACTTGAATCTTTAATTTTATTCATTTTTGATTTAAGTTGTTTATTATGCAAAAATATAAGATACAAGGTATTTTAAAGGTGATTTTTTGTTGTTGGTTTGTTTTTTTTTTTTGCATATGAGAAAAATTATTATGTGATATGAATAAAAATTTAAGTAAATTTGATATAGAAACACTTAAACGATAAATAATGGTTCGAATGAATAATCAAAAAAAAAAAAAAAAATCGTATTGAAATAATGGAAAAATAATGGTAAAAATTGATTGTATAAAATTCTAAGATAGCCTAAAATTATGCTATAAATATGCAACAATAAACTCTATTTTACAGATATTAAAAAGTTTGAAGTTTGTGAAAACAAAAATGATCAAATTTGACACGTTAATTTTGAAATTGTTGAATTGTTTGTATAAAATTTTTAATTCACCTGAAATTATGCTATAAATATGCAATAATAAATTTTTTGTGTAAAACGAAATTGAATTCAGTAGATCCTTATTTATTGAGAAAAATAACTCTAAAATAATGAAGAGACAATCTGTTTCCTGAATTGAAAGCTTTTTGATTTAAACTATTTTGTCAAATGTATGATTTTTTGTTCCACAAAGCAAGAACTATCTGGTTTTTTTTTCTTCGTGAAAACAACTGACTATTCCAATTCATTTTGAAATAAAATTCAAAATCAAAAAGGACTAAATTTCCAAAAAAAAATAAAAAATAAATAAATAAATAAATAAAAAATAACAAAAGGACGAAAGATCAAAAATTAATATAAAAAAATTTTAAGTAGAAATTCAGTCACTAAACAAAAAAATAAAAACAATAAATCCTGCTTAAAACCTACATTAATTTTTTTTTTTTTTTTTAATAAAATTTCAATCCCGGAAATAAAAAAAATTATATTTAAATAGAAAATAACAACAAAAAATATCAACATACCTCATAATCGTATTACAATTCATTCATAAATTTTGAAGAGTTGTGTCATAAAATATTTTCGATGATTTTGATGATGATGAATTTTATAAAATGTTGTCCTTTTACATTCGTTTTTTAAAATATAATAATATGTAGGTGGATGTAATTTCATATTTTTAAAATATTTTTTTGTTTTGTTTAAAAATATATGTATATATATATTTTTTTTTCTATCTACGAGTACACAACACAATATCTACAATACAACCTCAAGGATATTAAATTTTATTTTTCTTTTATTTATTTTTTGTTTTTTTACAATATTTGAAATTCCTTTATAATATAAAAATTTTACACATTATATATATTTTTTTTTATATGAAAAAAATCTGCTATACATTCTAAAACAGCAACATTTTTGTATACATATATATATCTTTTATCATCCTTTCTTTCTTATATATATTTTTTGTTTAATCCTTTATCAATATCAATCTATGTGCTTATATATGTATCAAATATTTCATCTCAATTTTTTATACACAATACAAACACAAAAAAAAAAAAACAAAAAACATTTTTCATATAGACACACAATTTTAACAACGACATACGCACACGCAAAAAAAATTCTTTTACTTTTATTTTTATATATATCCTTTTTTTTTTTTTTTTTAAATTTCTATATGTATACACACGGCACTATATGTATGTAATGTTTTTAATATTTCAGAGTAGAATTTTTTCAGTTGTAAAATAGAAAAATTTGAAATTTTTTTACACTTTAAATTGAAAAACACGAAAATGAAACGAAAACAAAAAAAAAAAGGGGGTTCAATACGCGATTTTCTATTTTATTTTATTTTTACAAAGTTGTATACTTGTATTACAATAAACGTAAGTTTTATTTACACTCACACCCCTTTTATTTTTGTATATGTGTGTGTTACACCGTTACACGACATGTGTATGCCTAAAAATATGCAGGAATAGTTTTTTTTTTTTTAAGAATTAAACCATCGAAACTGAATTTTTGTTTTTAATTTTTCATTAATGTGTTTAATTTTTATTTTACGATTAAAAAATAATTATAAGGATTAGGATACTCAATATTTTCTATTTATTACAGTGTAGAAATTGTTCAAATTTTTATCTGAAATGATTTCATTTATCCTTACAACAGTAAATTTGTTGTCCATCATAACACAACACAAGCAACAACAAAAAAGTGTATGTTCATTTGTGTTGTTGTTGAGTCCTTTGTGTTGGATTTTTGAGGATATACATATATATACTTTTTTTTTTGCTCGTTTTACCGACAACAGAAAGCAAATAAATCTTTAAAAGTAAAAAAAAAAAAAATTGCTATACCAATGTAACTGATACTCTTGCAATTTATTTCAATATTTCTTGTGGACTTTCCTTTTTTTTTTTTTTTTTTGCTTATTCTTTTTCAAAGAAAAAAATTACTCACGTTATTTTTATAAAATTTTTTGAATAAAAAAAATTATATTTATCAACAATTTTTGTATTACATCACCAAAAAGGATAATCACACATTTTTACACAAAAACAACAACAAAAAAAACACACAAAAAAAATGTTATGTCTTAAAGAAAATTAAAAGGAGGAAGAAAAATTTAATTATATCGAAAATGTTTTGTAAAATTCACCGCACATGAAATTTTTTTTCTTCTGTTTTTTTTTTTTTTTCACTTATCCTTGCACATACCGACACATGAAATTTCGAATTTATTTATTTTGTTTTTTTCTTTTTTAAACACAAAACAAAATTTTTCCCGAATGTAAAATAAATTTTAAGAGAATGAAAAACAAAATTCTTCTTTTTTTAAAAACCAACAACTTTGTGGATTAATTTTGAACACACATTTTCGAAGAAAAAGGATATTTTATTTGTAGAAAGAAAAGAAGTGAATTTATTATTTTTTTTTTTACTTAAAAATTTTTATTCACAATTTAAAGAAACGTTTTATTTTTTTTTTTTTTGTTTTCTTTTTCGAACTTTTTAAAAATGTGAAGAAAAAAAAAAATCTGAAGAAAAAACACAACAAAAATTTTTATATGAAAAATTCCAAAAAGTTTGAAAAAATAAAAATTATGACAATAATTAATAATAGCTGAATATTTTCAAAAATATGTTTTCTCCACAATATCTCGTCCGGGACTGAATACAAAAATATGTAATAATGAAATCGTATCAAACAAATTGCCTGGCTACGAGGATATATTAGAGATTTTTCTCTGCTTTTTTACTTTACTTTTTTTTTTTCCTTGCCTTTTTTTTATTTCAATTTTTCCTATTTTCTAATATTTTCTGATATATCATGTTTTTTTTTTTTCTGTATGTAGATTCATAAAAATGTATGTAGTGAAATTTTCTCTATACATATATACAAAATATACACTTCCACTTAAAAAAAAAATTTCTGAATGATAATGATAAAATAGACGCCCTTCATCTTCATCATCATCATCATCTTTATGTACACAAAATACATAATATCCTTTTAGTTGCGCTTATATACTCATTTTCTTAGATTTTTCTTCTTGTTGTTTTTTTTTTTTTTCTTTCATGTAAAGATTCTCCAAAATCACATTGATAAAAAAATATGAAAATTTTCATGTACATTGAAAAATATTTTAGTTTACCTAGGTAACGTACATGTACAAGAGCAAAATAATAAATGATTTTATAGAGAAACTCTCAATCGGCGAAATTCTCTTCTCTCATCAAGTTTTTTTTTTTTTTCTTCTAAAAATCATCTCACATTTATCTTACCAAAATTTATCAAGCACATAGCATCTACTCCACATGATTATTTTACAAATTGCAGGATGTTTTTTTAAGGATAGGACTGACAGTTATTTTCTTTACCGTTATAATATCTGAAGAGCATTTCTAACGGTATCTTTTCGCATCGAGAAATGTTGTTTAACGTTCTAACATCTTTCAAGTACACCATCTCTCTGAAGATTTTGGGAAATTATTAAAAAATTGTCTTCACAAAACTTTTTTAACCACTTCGGAAAAAATTTCGAACCTCCTATCGTGGTCAGCGTACCGTTGTCAATACAGACCGAAATGACAGAACACTCAAACAATAAGAGCATATTCCACTGTTTTAGCCGTTTGGTTTGACATTAAAAGGACTTCACTTCGTGACATATTCCATCACGACCAATATACACCGAAAATTCTTGTTGTCCCGTTGAAACAATTTCTATTCATCATTACTAATTTTCATTTGAATTACCCTGTATTCTCACATTCACGCTGAGATACAAAGCATGTGCACAAAATGGTAAAACTGCCATTCATATTTTTCATCTCAATTTGAATCCTTTTTTTTGTTAAATAAAATTAACACAATTTATTCGTGTAAATTATAAAAATTTAATTTAATTTCTATGTATCGTCTAACTGTAAATTTTTTATTAAAAATATTGCATACTTTAAGGATTTTTTAAAAAATGTAGAAAAGTCACGAGATAAGCAAGAAAAAAAGTAGTTTTTCTTTAAAAAAAAAAAAAAATGAGTATTTTTCACCGCCTTTTAAAATACAAATTTAACAGTTAGTCCTTATATACTCACTCAAACACACATACACAGACTCAATGTGTAATTCATATATAATTTCAATATGTATGCTGAAATGTTCAATTTTTTATGTTTCTCTCGTTATCCTTTACAAACAAAAGTACATACTTTTTGTAGACAGACTCACTACAAAAAACTGTGTCACTATAATGAAATATTCTTGAATATGTATGTATGTTTGTACATACCATGAATGTAATGATGATGATGATATTGGAAAAGACAAAAAGCTCTTCTCAAAACGTTTATGATGTACTATCCTTTACCTTTTCGCCTTGTAAACGACTAACACATTTTGAAAAACTGATGCCAGGGTTATGTTGTGTTATGAATTTTTTTGTTTTGCAAAAAACCATTTTTCTTTTCATTACAGCTTTTGAATCGTTCTGAATATGAGGGTGGAGTACATATAACATATACAATATATACTATATTGTATAGAATTGTTATACACAATGGATTATAAAATGTTACAGAGAGTCAAACTGAATGGTGTGTAAAAAAAATTTTTAAGTTGACCGAGTTAAATTGAAAACGGCGGTATATGAATGTAAAATTTATTGTATATACGTTTTGTGTATCTTAGAGAAATTTCATCGAGTCAAATAGAAATGATGTTGTGCTATGAAAATAAAAGCTTTTTTTTTTTGTTTTTTATATATGTACCTACATATATTAAATATACATATACATAGGTATACATATAACCGAAGGATATGCTTTAGCATCCATGAATGAAAAATAATAAAGTATCACAATACACATAAACGGTCGTATAATATAATTTTGAGAAAAAAAGAAAGATTTGATCGGAAATTTTATTTGAAAATGTTATTATAGGTAAAGGATTAATTTAAATGAAATTAAATGTAGAAAAGATACTACAAAAAATATTTAAAAGGACTTTTTTTCCGTGTTACCGTTTCACAGTACACTTCATTTTTTTTTTTTATTATAGTAAAAAACAAAAGTCAAATTTAATTTCAAATTAAATAAGCGTTTTATTGATAATTTTTTTCCTTTTACAGAAATTGTTCGACCAATTTTTATTTTTTTTATTTTTTTTTAATTATTTTATGAAAATAAAAATTGTATCTCTTTTTCTTTAAATATATCAAAAATATTAAAAGTGATTTAAAAAACGAAAAAAAAAAGAATAAAAAGAAGAAATTATATTTCCCTTTAAAAATTAAATCGAAAAAAAAAAAACCGTAATAAATTTTTTTAAATTGGTAATGAAAAATATATGAAAAATTACCTAGTTTTTTTTTTCAAATAGAAAAAATTCCTACTAATTAAAAAATACGATATTACAACAAAAATATTTTTCTTTCTAATAAAAAAAAAATTGTAAATTTATAAATAAATAATTTATACAATTTGAAAGCCTATTACAAATCTTCGTCAATTCATCTCAGCATAAATCGGAAAAAAAGAATAAGAAAAACTCAAACGATTCAAGCAGCTCATTGACAAATATTTCATGTTTCCACATACGGACAATAACTTAATCAACTGCAAAACTTAAACAAATTTTTTAGTCATTAATTCCAACTGAGATAATTATTCCACATAGTCCTTGATTTCCCCCATAAGACAAACGACGAAGATTCGTAACAAGTTTAACTTTAAAGAATCATTTTTTTTTTTTTTTCATTTATAGCCACGGAAAAATTTTGGCATAAGTAAAATTTATTGCGGAACTTATTGTTTTTTTTTTTTTTTGTATTGGAAGTGCTACCATTTTATAATAAAGGAAGCATGAAGAATATTTTATGAGTGGAAAATTTAATGATAAATAAATTCAGGATTAATTTCCTAGAAAAATATTTAACTCAATAATTACGCTATGCTTCCACAATAAATTTCATTTTATGCCAAAGAATTTTTTAGAATTAGAAAAAAAACGCTGAATGTAAATACAAAATGGCATGTAGTATACGGTGATTATGTTATATTTTTCCCTTATTTTTTGAATATGATTTCTATTGAGTTATTATTATTATTATTATTATTTTTGTTGTATACGAATAATCAGTATCCTATTGACAAATGAACTATTCTGAATTTTTATATTATTTTTTTTTTTCTTTTTTACTTAAATTACTAACTTTCATTATGCATTTTATATTTTCCAATGCAACGGAGAGACAAAAAAATTTATTGAATAAAAAAAAATAAAGAAAAAGATAAAATTTTTGTAGAAAAAAAAAAAAAATCATCTATATTAAAAATGAACCAAAACCAAATGTTTTTTTCATACTATTCCAATAGTATCGTTCCCAATTGTTTCTAGTTTGATCAGCCTCTGATGCTGGAACACCAGTTTGAGTTAATGTTAATTCTGTATGGTCACCCTTTAAAAGAATAAAAAAAAAAATAAAACAAAAACAAATATTATTCACTAAGATCCTTTTTTTTAAAAAAAATGATTGTGTCATGAATGATGAGAATGTGTAAAATTTTAAGTAAGATCAAATCAATGAAATCCGAATCTTTTTCACAATTTTATTCAAGAAGGAAATTCGATTCGATTCCGAATTCTTTCTACTATAAAACGTGACGTGACGTAACTTTTGACAAAATTTAAAATCGTCTTTTTGACTTTAAAAATACAAAAAAAAAACTACCAACAATTAATGTAAAACCGATGAGACAGCGTTTGAGTCCTGTTATACAGATTTTTGTCTTTTTGCATACAATTTCAAGAAAATGAATATAAAATTTTATTACTTTCTTGTTTTACTTACTTTCTCTTCAATATCAAGAACAACATGAGAAAAATGTCCAATTGGCCAATGTTTAAGTCTCCAAGTTTGTGAAATTTTTTTATTCGGAATTAAATCTTCAAATTTACCATGAATATTACCACCAAATAGAACAAATCTGAAAAAAAAAAAAAAAATTCAAGGATTTTGAAAACGAAAATTAAAAAAAAAATAAAAAATGTTATACTTACTCTCCACCTTTTGTTACATCCATTTTAACTGGACCTTGTGTAAAGGCAGTTACCATTTCAATACGTGTTAATGCTTCATATAAATCTTTTGATCGGCAATGAAAATCAACTTTTAATTGTAATGTTTTAACATCTAATTTACAACCTAATTTTTTTTGTTGTTCTTCAATTGATGCATTATCCATTATTTTATTAATATCTTTTTTATTAAAACCACTTGCATATGTTGATACACCATCTTTTTTATTTTGTTCTTGTTGTTTTTGTTGTTGTAAATCATTATCATTCTTTTTCGGTAATATTAAACCTTTTGAATATTCTTCTTTAAGCTCTTTTATATATTTACCCAATTGTTTACGTATTTTATCACGACCAATATTATACATGAATAATTTTAATTTTTCAGAATTTGTATTTGATTCATCAACAGTTATTGTTATTTCAATATCATCTAAATCATTCTCTTCAGATAAATTTGGTATTGTTATTTTACCATTATATTCATCTTTTATATCTGGTAATTTACCAGTCCATTTAAGTATTATATTCCATTCATAAAAAAATATTAATTTTCCTTTACGATTATTTGCTGTTGCTTCACCTTCAATTTTATCAATTTCTGTTATTAAACATTCTAAATTATTTTCAGCTAAAATTAAGAAAAGAAAAAAAGATTAAGAAATAAGTTTAAAAATATTGTGGAAATTTGAGAATAAAACACAGAAACTGTAATTTTTTAAAGTAAATTTCTCTGCAACTCTAAATCTTTCCTAGTGGATAACAAAGCTGCAATATCTGAAATTTTGTGAGAATGCTTCAGCTAGTTTCAGCTTAAAACATTGATCACAGTACACTGTAAAGAGTGTGTAGCTTGAATCAAAAATGTTGGGGACTAAATCGATAAACTGAACCGCTTACGCTTTTCAAACTACAAGTAAACCCTGCCCTTGACTGTAATCCAAGTCGCATCTTCCACTAACAGTAATTTGAAACAGGGATCATTACATCATTTACCCAAACATCCCACTGTTACATAACACAAATACTTTTACTACTCTTATCATTTAAATAAACCCTACATTAAGTTATTCACAATTTACAATAACAAAAATTGAATACTTACCAATTTTAAAATTATCAAAAAGTTGTTTAATTCGATCCTTTGACCATGGTGTTGCATTTTTTTCCGTCCAATGCCAATTATTTACATTTGTTGCATCTGGACGTTCCTCAACAATCCATCTTGGATCACCTTCACCCCATTTAGCCATTTTTTAAGTCTTGTTTTTCTTTTCTTTTAAAACAAGTACTACTTCCTTTCTTCAAATGAACTCAGATCGAACCTTCAAGAAAAATAAAATTAATTAATGCCGAAAAAATACTTTATAGGTTAAATCCGATCAATAATTGCATACTCAATTGAATTGGCTATTATTTAACAATAGTTTGATCTTTATCTGATTTTATTAAATCCTACAAGATCTAAAAAAAAATATGCAATAACTGGGTGGTTTTTAAAAAAATGTCTCTTTTAATACTGCTTTACAATAAAAACTATTTTTTTGTAAAAAAAAAATAATAAAATTCGTAATTTTCTTTAAAAATATATTTTGAAATGTGATTTTTCACTTTTAATTTTTCTTTTAAATAATAAATTATTTAATAGCCTTCCTGATAGCCTTGTTAAAAAAGCGAAAAAAAAAAATTAGAATATTCTATCCAATGTGATCGGCTCTTTCCTATTAGGCTTAAAAAACTTCGATTCTAAATTGACAGATTTTTTGACAGCACCTTATATTCAATTCTGTAGCGGCTGCATCGAAAATTCGAGAATTTAGTAGATTTTAGGGCTACCTCACATGAAGCGAAAACAAGAGTTTTTAGCATCTTACTTCCATCCGTTACAACTTCAAAATTATTCGAGATAAAGAAGTGAGCGTTTATCATAGGAAAAACGTATTATTTTAGAAAAAAGAGGTGACTAATTATGGTAAACAACAAGCCAATAATTAGTTTATTTAGTGCTTGCTACGCTTGAAGGTTTAATGTTTTTGTTACAAACTCGATTATTCGCATGTATGTAGAGTAACTTCTAATTTAGAAATACATACATTCAAAACAGTCATTTCACCGAAAATTATAAAAGTTTGTATTTTTTTTTTTTCGAAAGTAATGTTAATTTCGAAATAAATTCCTCAATTCTAGAAAAAAAGATTATAAAAGCAAAAATTTAATTTTTTTAAATTCTGAATTAAAAACAAAAAAAAAAATTAAAACCGACAATTTTAAAAATTCAAATTTTCGAACCTTCAAAAGTACAGTCAAATTAGAAAACTATCCAAATAAATTTCGAAAATTCGATATTCGAATAAAAAATTTGATGTCAACTTCATGTATTTCGTCGGGTCTTTTCTTTTTCATCGTGAAACGCGGCCAAAATGAAAGCTAAAGGACAGGTACAAAATTTTATAAAATATTGCAAAATTGTGTTAAAAAATGTGACTTAAAATAATTAAAACAATTCATCAATGTAAATATTATCATAATTTGATAAATTCGTTTTAAGAAAATTCAATTATGAAGAAAAATTTTGAATGTGAAATTTCGAACATGTGGTGTGCCTGGTGTAATTGGAGTTCTTCTATTTCATTGCAAAAGTGGGAAATTCAGAATGTTTCCTGGTTAAGAAAAATATTGTTCTTTCCTAATTCTTATAAAATGGAGGAAAATTGCTAAATCTTGAGAAAATAAACAGGAAGAAATTAACATGTAAACATAACCTCAAACCTGATATACTACATGGCCTATGAATTGAAGTTGAGATGAATTTCCATAAAAAAAAATAATTGTTTTATTATTTTGAGTCACAATTTAATTAATTTCTAAATTTTAAAAAATTCTAATCCAATATTTTCTTTTCATTTTAGT
Organism: Bombylius discolor; assembly: GCA_939192795.1. Classification (NCBI taxonomy): domain Eukaryota; kingdom Metazoa; phylum Arthropoda; class Insecta; order Diptera; family Bombyliidae; genus Bombylius; species Bombylius discolor. Next base: position 3,476,337 of record OW584242.1, read on the forward strand.
TGAAAGAATATGAAGTCATTGGGCGTAAATTGCCTACTGAAAAGGAACCACAAACTCCTTTATATAAAATGAGAATTTTTGCACCAGATAATATTGTTGCAAAATCACGTTTCTGGTATTTTTTAAGACAATTGAAAAAATTCAAAAAAACAACTGGTGAAATTGTTTCATTAAAACAAGTTTATGAAACAACACCAATTAAAATTAAAAATTTTGGTATATGGTTACGTTATGATTCAAGATCTGGTACACATAATATGTATCGTGAATATCGTGATTTAACTGTTGGTGGTGCTGTAACACAATGTTATCGTGATATGGGAGCTAAACATCGTGCTCGTGCACATTCAATTCAAATAATTAAAGTTGAAGCTGTTAAAGCAAGTAAAACAAGACGGCCACATGTTAAACAATTCCATGATTCAAAAATACGTTTCCCATTATGCCAGAGAGTACATCATAAAGGTAACAGAAAATTATTCTCATACAGGAAACCAAGAACACATTTCTTGTAAGGAAAATTTTAAACGTATTTTTTTTATTATTTGATTGTAACGAATGATTCAAAGAAGGAAATAAAAAAAACAACAATAATTTCCATCAAAAATTTTGTGTTTTATTTTATTTGTTATAAAATGTCACTACTTCAATATTCCTGAATCCAAAGGGAATTAAGTACTTCACTGTTCCGGAATTCAAGAGAAATGAAAATCAATTCTGGAAATTTTTGATGAATAACAGTTTTGTTGTTGGGGTGTTTACTATTTTCGACCTCAATTCAGGGACTATCTCATCCTAGATTTGTTTCCTACTTCAGTCTTCACGAGGCCCTGAATTTATCAATCTTTAAAGGAATTAAAATTACCAGATTTCGAGGATAGTTTCATACCATCTTTGACTCTTGAATCTCCATTCAAATCATGGATTATTTTTAGAGCTCTAAAAGAGCTGTATTTTTATGAAACTTTTTTATGCTCGTTTCTTAGACTTGATTTTATTTTTTATTTATTATTTTTCCATCCTGAATAACCCTAAAAGCGTAAATTTTTGAACCAATAAAAATTTAATAAAAAAACATTAAAATTGTGCAATTTTCCTTCTTTTATTTCCCATTTTTTTTCCTTCCTAATTTCTTTACATAACAAAAACTTTAAAAAAAAATACATAACATGTATATAAAAATTAAAATCTTTGAAATCTTTATTCTTCCCCTAATGCTTGCTTTTTTCTCCTTTGAATCTACAAAATTATAACATTTGCCGAATTGATGTTAATAAACCAAAATTTTTAAATCCAATATATAAATAATAAATATTCAATTTAAATATTTCCCAATATTCAGTTAATGATATTGAAATTTTTTTTATTTTATTATAATTTTTTTGATATTTTTTTTCTTCATTATAAACCGAATGTACACAACATTTTGACATTACCCAAAATGCAGTCATACGATCTTGTGTATTTAATGTTGCTTCAATGCCACGTATTAAATCATTTGTTTTTAATATTAATAACATTTGTCTATCAACTTGTTCTAAAACATCAGATATATGAGGTAAAACTAATGCTGAATTATTTTGTACAAGATCTTTCTGTAAAAACAAAAAACAAAAAAACAGTTAAATTTTTTAGGAAACGTAAAAATAAAGGCGTAGGCATATTCTCGATCGACTAGCAAGACTATCAAAAATGACGGATTTGTGATAACAAAAAAAGCCACAATTTGCCTACTTGCTAGACCAAAAACAATCAAAGATACGATATCTGTCATTTCAGTTTTCACCTAGCAAATCTTGCTTTTTTGCTTGCTTAACGATCGAGAATATGCTCCAATAAACAACAAATAAAATAAAATAAACTTACTTCTCCTGGTGTATGTTTTATTTTATCAATTCCTTTAATAATTGTTTCCCATGGTCTTCCAGTTACCATACATGCAAATAAACCATATAAATTTTCTTTAATACCTAAATTGATTGCATGTTTTTTCATTGAATCACGATCAACACGTAATATACTTAACCATAATTTAGCATATTCATAACGAAATTTTGAATTTAAATTAGCATATAAACCATGATCTAATAATATTATATCAGTATTATTATTTTTAATATTTTTTTTAACTAATATATTTCCAGGATGTGGATCACTATGTACAAAACCATTTACAAATATCATATTTGAATATAATATACCAATTTTATTTGATACATCAAATGGATTTATATGATTATTTTTCATATAATTTAAATCTGTAACATGACCACCATCAACATATTCCATGACTAGAACACGTTTTGTTGATAATTCCCAATATATTTTTGGTATTTTTAACCATTTATAATCTTTAAACATTTCAGCTACCTAAAAACACAACAAAACAAGAAAATAAAAAATAATGAAATCCTTCAAAAAAGTATGACAAAATCATGCAAATTTTTTTTTTTTCCTCAGAAAAAAAATCACATTTTTTGCTGCTCTATGATGTGAATTCAACTTCAACAACTTTTCAAGTCCTTTTTCTTTTTAAATATAAAATATTAAAGGATCACTGAAGCGTAGACAGGAACTCCTCTAGTTAAATCAAGAATCCTATGACTGTCAATAACCCCAGGATCTCTCTAATAGATAGCAAATTACTTTCGTTCGAAAGTCTGTTCCAGTGAAATTCACATCATATCATACCAATGCAACGTAAAAGAAAGAAAAGATTTAAAAGGTCGATCGATCCACACACATCCCATCCAACACCGATAGTGTTCCTCTCAGTCTATGTTCGTATATGATTTATGACTGGAACCGGACTGGATGTGTATGTGATGTGAATCGACCTTTAAAAGAAAAATAAAATAGTTTTAACATGCAAGAATTAAACGAGCGATCAATTGGATTCAGATTGTGAAAGAAATAAAACAAAGCAAAGCAAAGTAGCAAAGAAAATGAAGAAAAAACTTAGAAAAGACCATCGTTGGTTAGTGAAATTTAAAAATAAGTAAAATTACAAGAAAAACATTTTAAAAAAAATAGAAATTAGAATTGAGCATTAAAAACAAAAACAAACAAAAACAAAAAATAGTGAACTTACCTTCTCTGCATTTCTTCCTTCATTTAAAAAATCCAATTCAACTGGTAGATTTTTTTTTGATTCATCAACTAACCATTGTATTTTAAAATCTGGAAATATTATTGACATAATTTTAACAAGTATTTCCATTGTTTTCATATCAACCATTGAATTTCCTTTAACATATGGATGTTGTACTTTAACAGCAACAATATCACCATTTTTTAATGTTGCTTTATGAACTTGTGCCAATGATGCAGTACCTAATGGTTCTTTTTCAAATGTTTCAAATATTTCATTTGGCTATTGGAAAGACAAAAAAAAACAACTCCTAATTAATTAGAAATAAATTTTTAAATAATTATTTTAACTTACATTCTTTTTTAAATCATGTTTAATTACTTTATATAAATCTTCAACTGGATTTTTTGGTGCATCATTATGTAATATTTTCATTGTTTGTACATATTCAGTTGGTAATAAATATTCTAATGCACCAATATGTTGTCCAACTTTAATATAAACACCTTTATTAATACATATTAATTCTAATAAACGTTTAGCTGCTAATTTATGTACATAACTTTTACGTTCTGTATATTCTAATGAATTTTTATCCCATTCTTTATAAAATAATTCACGTTTATACATTAAACCAATATCAAATACAGCAATACCAGCACGTCCTAAACGTACAATACCCAATGAATTTATATTATAATCATTTGATTTTAAACTTAAACCAGTACTAATTGTTCCAGCACCAATTATTGAATATGTTAAAAATTTTCGAAACATTATAATTTTTGAGAAAAACAAAAATAATAAACGAAATGTTGAAGCAAAAAAATATTATGATCCAATTTCTGTGTAAGCTAAATTCTCTAAACGAACTGATGATTATTTGATGAGTCTAAAAAAGAAAATGAAAAGAAACAATGTTAGTTAGATGTGTTTAAAAATATAAATTTTGAATATTTAAAACGATTTTAAATCATGTCATTCATGTCAGTTCAATTTATCCTTTTTCGTTTTACACATGAATTACTAATTTATTAATTATTATTTATGCAAAAATTATTTTAATTACTTTCGCGAAAAGACAAGGTGTTATAAATCACTTCAAAGCGTTTTTGCATTTTTTTAAAGTCTAAAAATATGCTATAAATATGCAACGTTTTTATTTTTAAATCTCGTAGCCGTGGGATTATTGAAAAGAGATACACTTCCCACAGTGTGCCATCAAAATTTTCAATATTTTGAGCCAACAAAAAACAAATACTTTCATAGACGATTTTGATTTTCACTTTATTACACTCAATGAATAAAATTACTTAATTAAACATATATTGTGGTGACCAGATAATTGAAAATTTACACACATACATAACAGATGAACAACACGTCCTATGCAAAATTTCCGTTTTTTAAACTTCTTTAGAGCCAAAATTCACTTTTAAATCATTTTAAAATTGCATCATATTACTTACTCATCACACAACATAAAACTTTCTTCAATTACCAAATCATGTGAAGTTCAACCAGTTATAATTTTGAGCTACACGTTTTATGTATGTACATATGTGTGTTGCATTGCATTCAACTGCAAATAATTAGGTCACCAATAACATTATCTTCTTACCTTAAAAACACAGCCACTTAATTTTGCAATTTATTTAGACTCTAAATAGGCACAAATGGTTTTTCACTTTTTTTTTTTAAATTATTACATTCTTGAATTAAAAAATAGTAAATAGAAAAAAACACAAATTTACACGTCGACTATTTAAAAATTTCTCTAAAAAAATTAATTAAAACCATAATAGCTACCTTCTACTTTGTAATAAAAATTTCACTATTCCCGTCATACCTGCATTTCGTAAGAAAAACAACAAAAACAATGTACACAAATATAAAAAATTCGAAAAATTCAAATGATTGATCAGTGTTAACAATAATCCTGTTTTTTCTTTTTGGGATATTTTTTATGGGTAATTTTAAAAATTGACAAATAATGTTTAGGGTATTTCGTTGCAAAAAATCCATCACATGAGTTGTATTTCTCTGGTGAAATCCAATTTAGGAATTTTGAATCGTATTGTGATGACGTCACAACTGGAATAAACATTTCTAGGGGGCAATTCTGTAATTTTGATAATGTAAAAACGTTAAGTAAGAGGAAGAAGAAAATCTGATATATCTACATATGAAAAAGTTGGAAACTACAAATGAAATACGCCAAGGTCACAAATTAAGCATTCACTTCTCCAAAGTTAAAATCATAACCTCATCTTTCATGTCAGAAAATAATAAAGGCACACATAGAAAAATTTACCCAACGACAGCACTTTTTCAAATTTTAGCCTATCCCATCCTTGTTTCTGATATGCCGGTGATAAAAAATAAAACAAAACAAAAGAGGAAAATTTAAATGCCAAGCCAATTGTGAATTGACAGTTCCTTGTTCTTGTTTTCTTTTGCTTGTAAGCTTGTTCTGTGAAAGTGGTTTTTGTCCGGCAGGAGAGAATTTTTCAAGATTTTGTAATTTTATTTAAAATAAACAAGGTAATTGCAAATTAAAATAAATTTATTATCAAATAATTAAAAGATTATAAAAAACTTGTTTTTTATGAAATAAAATGTAGAAATTTTGGTTATTCCCCGGAAAAATAAAAATACAATACGAAGATGGTTAAAAGATTACGTGTCCTTAGACCGATCCATATTATTGATCTTAGGAGGGTTCGGAAGGGTAAAGTGATCGATCTAATCTAATGTAAAATCTAAATTTAATATTGCACTGTATGCAGCTAATTAAGTACATAAAATTGTGAAATTCGAAGTTCTTTGTTTTATTCGTCTTCAATTCAAAGGCAACATTGTAAAAAAAAAAATTATAAGCAATCACATTTTCTTTGGAAATTTTCAAAGTGATTTTTTTTTTTGTTCTAGAAGAAATTTACTGAAATTAAAACAGAATTTTTGTTTTGCATTTTTCAGTTTTTTAGTTTTCATTTACGTTTTTCGTGAGTAAGAAGATAAAAGATTGTGAGGAAGAATAATGGCTGATTCAGGAATGGAAGTAGAAGTTCAGGATGAGGTAAGATTAAAATTTTAAAATTAAATTTAAATTTTTTTCTTTTTTTTTAAATACATAATTCGAATTTAAAATAATTTAATTTCATACAATAAAAAAAATAATTAATAAAAATTATTTGTTCGTTTGTTTTTTTTTTTTTTTTTGTTTTTTTTTTTTCTCTTCTTTTCATTAGTGTCCAAAGGACAATTTTAAATCAAGACCATATCAAGATCAATTATTAGAAATTGCTTTAAAAGAAAATGTTATAATTTATTTACCAACTGGAGCTGGTAAAACGTATATTGCATTAATGGCAATACGTCATATGTCTCATAAATTAGAAGGGTAAATAGATTTTTGTCTATTTTTCACATTTTATGTTTAATTTTAATTTCAGTATAACAGGAGAAAGTTTATCTACTTATCTACTTTATAATGTAATCGTAAAATTCTTTGAAATTTTAATTTCATAATTTTTTGTACTTTCTTTCATTTTTCAATTATCAGTTCTTTAAAAGATGGTGGAAAAAGGACTGTATTCCTTTGTAATACAGTAGCATTAGCTAAACAACAATCTGATGTAGTACGTAAACATACAAATTTAAAAGTTTCTGTTTATACTGGCGATATGAATGTCGATAATTGGAAAAATGATAAATGGATACAAGAATTTGATAATAGTCAGGTGAATGATCCAAGTTTAAAAAAAAAAAAAAAAAAAATTTGCTAATAGGACAACAATATCATGGAAGACCATTTAAGTCCTGTTGGTAGATTTCACTCTAAATTAAATTATTTTCAAAATTTTCGTTTTTTTTTTCCTGGTACTTTTTTTTATCTCAATAAATAGGTTATTGTGGCAACAACTCAAATAATTGTCGATGTTATTAGACATGGTTATGTGTCAGTTCCAGATTTTAATTTAATTATATTTGATGAATGCCATCATGCTACAGGTGAACATCCAATGTTTCAATTATTGGGTTTATTTACAAAATATCCAGAACATTTATGGCCAAGAGTTATTGGTTTAACTGGTTTACTTATAAATCCATCATCAAAACATAAAATTGTTGATGATTTGAATACATTAGAAGCAACATTTCGTGGACGTATTATAACTGTTCAAAATTTTGATGAATACACAAATGTTTTGGTGTAAGTAAAATTATAATTATAATTTTTTTTTTAATGGTCAATATTTTTGTACAAATATATTTCTGTTATCAATCTTTCTACAGTACAATTTTTCTTTTGTTCTGAAGAGTTACAAGATGATGAAAAAAAAAAAAAATTGGTAAAGTTATGCTAATAATGTAGGACCACTTATCTTTTCCTCTATGAAAAAAATGCCTTTCAACAAAACATTTTCTGAATAGTGAATCACTTTATTGTAGATTTTTATCGAAAGTTGTTGATTCCGTTCGAAACATTCCATTCGAACGAATTTCAAAAGAATATTGTGAAATTCGTTCAGACAAATGTATTCAATTGGAAAATTTCGAAACATTTTTAACACATAAAATTTTGGATATGTTATTATGAATCGAACGAAATCTAAAATGGCAATTTTCAATTCGAAGAAAAGAATTTCGAATGCTATCATGTGTTCGTTCGACATTTCTATTAACTCATTTCTTATATTTTTTTTTTATGAAATTTTTCTAGGCATTCGATTAATAAAAATTTTTGTTTATTTTTTTCTTTCCTTTATTTAAAATAGTTATTCAACAAAACCAAAAGAAATTGTATTAACTTATAACGAGAATTATCAGCCAATGCGTATTCAACAAGTAGTTGATCATTATGTAACAAAATGTTTAGATTTAGTATCTAAATGGAAAATTGATCAAACACATGTTAAATATTCAAAAAATTTATGTTCTGTACGTGCACCAAATCCAATTAGAAAAATTGAAAATCTTTTAAAAGATTTTCAATATCAAATGAAAGATATGGGTTTATATGCAGCATCAATTGCAATATTAGCTGTATTAGTTGAAGTTGAACTAAAAAAACGTGCATCAGAAACAATTGCATATAAAAATTTATTACGTACATGTATTACATACATTGATAGAATACGTCATATTATTGTTAAATCATTAAATAGTTTTCGTGATGATGATGATGATGATGATGATTTTAAAGAAACCGAAGAAATGATTATACTATCAAATTCAACACCAAAATTACAATCATTTCTTAATTATTTAAAAACAACATTTGCTGGTAAAGATCGTAATGATATTAAAGCATTAGTATTTGTACATCGTCGTCATACAGCTAAATGTCTTTATCATGTTATAAAACGTTGGGTAGCAAGTAATCCACAAGTACCAATTATACCAGAATTTATGGTTGGACATAATGAAGGAATGCCAGAATCAGTTGAATATATTTTAGATGCTAAATGGAATAAAAATGTAAGTAAAATTATTATGAATTAAGATTCATATTTTTAAAATTCGATCGAAATGAAATAACTGGGGGCATTGAGGTGAAAATATCAAATGGAACATAAGAGACTCCGAATGAACAGTTAGTGTTTATAAATGTATAATGACTGCTGTATCTTCAAATGAAAAATAAAGGCCAGAGATAGAGAGCCTAATTAGAATAGATTCAGACAAACCAATTAGCAGGATATTCAATGGGAAATCAGAGAAAGGGAAAAGAAGTGACGGTAGATTAAAAACAAGGTAATACGATAGTGTGCTAAAGAAGTAAACAGAGAAACCTGGAGATAGGAGCAAAATGGAACGAGATTCTTAAAGAGACCGAAACTATAAACGGGCAGTAGTACCATAAACGAGATATTCGCAATTTCTGTTCATTTCGATCGAAAATTTTTATTTTTTCACTACACAAAAATTCGATGATTTTGTACATTTCATTCGAAATATCTTCTGATCTTTTCTGATTTTTATTGTTGTTGTTGTTGTTGTTACAGGTTTTACAATCGTTTAAAAAAAATGAAAGTAATTTAATTGTTTGTTCAAGTGTATTAGAAGAAGGAATTGATATACAATCATGTAATCATGTTATAATGTTTGATAAAATTTTAACATTTCGTTCATATGTTCAATCAAAAGGACGTGCACGTAAACAAGATAGTACATATGCAATGATGGTATCAGATATTGATAAATCAAAACAATTACTAAGATTAATTGAATATGGTGATATTGATTCAACATTAAAAAATTATTTAATTGGTAAAACAATTGACCGTTCACCACCATTACAAGAAGATATCGATAAACAATTTATAAATATAATTGAACCATTTTATACAAAAATTGGTGCATGTTTAGAAGCAGCATCATCAATACAATTAGTTAATCGTTATTGTTTATCATTACCAAATGATTCATTTACAACATCAACAATTGAATGGAAAAAAATAGAAAAAAATGGTATAACATATGTACGTTTATTATTACCGTTACAATCAACAATTAAAGATGAAATTTGGGTAAATATGTTTATTTATTTATTATTTTTTTCTTCTTCTTTAATTTGAATTTTCTAATTTTTATTTAATTAAAAAAAATTTTTTTTTAAAAAAACACAGAGCGATCCAATGCAACATGTACGAATTGCTAGACAATCAGCTGCATTTAAAGCATGTAAAATGCTTTATGAAGCTGGTGAATTAAATGATAATCTTTTACCGATATCAAAAGCAAATCGTACTGAAATTATAAGTCCAATTTATTTTAAACATTGGGAGGATTTTGCACAAGGTAAGAAATTTAATTAAAACTTGTTTGTTTGTTTTTTTTTTTTCTGCAATTTCAGCGATCGAATTGGATGAATATCGTTTAGTGAAAATTTGTTTTTAAATTCGCACTCACAGTCGCACTGAATAACTGAGCATAAATTAGATGATACCAAGTGCTAAAAACAGCTTAACTAAATCTATTTATTTTTGTTCTAAACTGAGTTTAAATTCACCTTTTAGCTTTGATTCAGAGCTTATTCAAATACTGTTTCACTTCTATTTGAAATTGCACTTAAACTACTAAGTGTTATACTTTTTGGGAAATTCGAAAACTGATCATGGTAGCTACCATAATAACTTAAAGTAAATCTACCGTATTCGATAATTAACCAATTATCAAAAGTAACCGGGTACCATATTTTACCATATTTACCTTTTCGATAAATATTATGTTACCACAGTGATCGAATTTTTTCAATGGTTAATTTGGTTACTCACCAAATGGTAGCTTATCTACGGTGAATTTTCGAATTTCCCTTTTCTATAATTTCATAATTTATTCTAAATTTGATTTTAAATTTTCATACAAGTATATTGTGTTTTTTTTTTTTTTGTTTCTTCTTTTTCAAATATTTTAGATAATCCAACTAAAGCTGGTACAAAACAAAATAAACGTTTATATGATATTGAATATCCACATCAATTACGTTCATGTTTACCAACAATTGATAATCAAACATTATATTTATATACAATTAATTTAATACCAATATTTGAAAAAAATTCTGATAATCAACATTTAATTGATTTATTTTCTACAAAAAATTCATATGGTATATTAACAACAAAAAATTTACCAAAAATAGCTGAAATGCCATTATTTATGAATTATGGACAAGTAAATGCAATTATATCTGATACACCAATTATAATTAATAATATTAAATTGAATGATATAAAATCATTACGTAATTATCATGTTATGATATTTCGTGATTTATTACAAATATGGAAAAATTTCTTATCATATAATTTAAATAATGATGATAATTCATATTTAATTGTACCAACACGTAATGGTAAAGAAATTTATTGGGATTTAATACGAAATTTTCAAAATTTATCAAAAATTCGTGAACCAACTGAAATGCAACGTTCAAAACAACAATTTAATGCAAATGATTATTTAGGTAATATTGTATGTCCATGGTATAGTATTGATCAAGATATACGTTATGTTATTACAAAAATTCGTGATGAATTAACACCATTATCATCATTTCCAAATAATGAATATAATACATTTGCTGATTATATATTTGATAAATATAAAAAACGTGTTATTAAAACAAATCAATTTTTATTAGAAGCAAAAGCAATAACAACACGTATAAATTTTTTACATTATCATGATGATAATAGTGTTACACAAAAAAAACGTAAATTAGATGATATTATATTAATACCAGAATTATGTCATAATTTTAAATATCCAGGTGATATGTATTTAAAATCTAAATTTTTACCAACAATATTACATCGTTTACATTATATATTATTAGCTGATAATTTACGTACAAATATTAATTCATATTTAAAATTGAATTTTACAAATTATCAACCACAAAAATTAATAATTGATACATCATTAAAACGTATATCTGAAGAGAAAATAAGAAATTTAAAACGTAATAAATTACCAATAATACAACAAACAAAACATACAAAATTATTAACTGATTTAATATCAATAACAGAAAATTGTCAATATCATTGGAAATCATATGAAGAACCATGTGATTTTTCACGTTTTATTGATAGCATTTATAAAATTGAATTAGATTATTATCATCAATTTATATCAGATTCATTAAATCGTATGTCAATAACAAATAATAATGAATTATTACCAGCATGTAATGAAGCTGCTGCTGCAGCTGCTGTTGCTTCTGCAACATCAACTACTGGTTCATCATCAGATAATTCAACAACAATAAAATCAAATCAAAAAGCAATATGTGATACACCAACACCAGAAAAATTATATATTAAAATATTAGATATTATTGAACCAAAATATAGTGCTGAACAATGGGAATTTTTAAGTGCAATAACATCATCATCAGCATCAGATGTATTTGATATGGAACGTATTGAATTATTAGGTGATTCATTTTTAAAATTCGGTATATCATTATATTTATTACATAAATATCCACAATGGAATGAAGGTCATTTATCAGCTGTTAAAGGTAAATTTGTTAGTAATCGTAATTTATTATATTGTGCTATTAAAAATCATAATATATGCGGTTTAATTAATTTACAACAATTTAATCCACGTAATGATTGGTTACCACCATTAATAAATGTACCAAAAAATATATTACAATTAATTAAACGTGATAAGATAACACCAAGTGTATTATGGAAATTAGAATTAGATGATGAAGAAATTCATAATGGTGAATGTAAAGAGAAAACAAGAATTAATTTTGTATCAAATTTTACTGAACAAACACAAGATATTGAATGTGATTTAAATTTATTAATAAATAAACAAGTGATTAGTGATAAAACAGTTGCTGATTGTATGGAAGCAATATTAGGTGTTTGTATTAATAATTATGGTATAAAAAAATCATTTTCTGTATTAGAATATCTTGGAATATTACCAAAAAATGAAAATTTATCAAATTTATTGAATATTAATTTGGGTAATCCAAGATTAAAAACTGGTATACCAAATCGTGATATTGATGCATTTTTAATCAATTATCAACAATTAGAGGAAGCATTGGGGTTTGTATTATTTCTTCTTATTTTTCTTATTTTTAAAAAAAAAAAAAACAAATTTTTTTCATGGAAAATCATCATTCGAAAAATGGAAAATTTGTTATTCGTAAAATAACGGATGATTTTTCATAGAAATAAAAGCTTGTGCATCTTCGAAAAAGTCAAATGATTCAGCTTAAAGCTTTTAGTATGCCGAATTTTAAATTAACGACTATCATTTGTCACTTTCGAAAATGCACTTTTATTTCAGAAATGGGAAGCAATAAGCGATGATCAATAACTAAAAACAAGAGAAAACTGATCATTTCTCTGATCTACGATAAATTCAAAAATGCACAGTTGTTGAACGAATTGTTGAGTATAAGAAATCTGAAGTGGGGTAGTATTACAACATACTTCGAATTTCGGGTTTTTTATACCGGAATTTTAATTACACCGTTAAATTCGGATTAATACAGCTCAAACGAGCAGCATACCATCTGCTTAATATTTTGTTAAGACATGCACTCAAAACTGATTGATTTATTTTAATTTCGAATTTTCGAATCAGTTTGATTTTTATCTTTGAATTTACTGTAAATGTCTGACTAATATTTTCAGGCAGATAGAATGAAATTAGTTAAATCAATATCTTATCGCTTGTTGCTCCTCAAAAACTCTTTCTAAAATCATAATTTTTTTTACCGTTATTTTCGAATGTATTTAATTTTTATTCTATATTTTTTTTTCTCTTTTTTTTTTCAGATACAAATTCAATGATCGTGCATATTTACTACAAGCTCTAACACATCCATCATATCCGACAAATCGTTTAACTGGCTGTTATCAACAACTTGAATTTATTGGTGATGCAATATTAGATTTTCTAATATCATGTTATATATTTGAACGTTGTAAAAATATGGATCCAGGAAAATTAACTGATTTACGTTCAGCATTAGTTAATAATGTAACATTAGCATGTATTGCTGTACGTAATAAATTTCATTTATTTATGTTAATACAAAATGCTGCATTAGCACAATCAATTGAAAAATTTGTTACATTTCAAGAAACACAAAATAATAAAGTAACTGATCAAGTACGTATATTAATACATGAAGATGAAAAACCAATAACATGTACAATGGCTGATTATGTTGATGTACCAAAATCATTAGGTGATATATTTGAAGCAATTATTGGTGCAATATTTCTTGATTGTAAAAATGATTTAAAAAAAACATGGCAAATAATATATAAATTAATGGAAAATGAAATAAATGAATTTATGATAAATACACCAATACAAGTTGTTAGACAATTATATGAATATCATGGTGCTAATCCACAATTTGCAGCACCAATTGAACAAGATGATATTACAATGGTTTCATGTAAATTTACATGCCGTGATAAATTATGTGAAGTAAATGGTTTTGGTAAAAATAAAGATCAAGCTAAAATAGCCGCTGCTAAATTAGCATTACAAACATTATCACTATCATAAGGAAAAATTTATTAAAAAAACAAAAAAGAGAGAAAGTAAGGTGCATTTTTGAAAACGTCAAAAACTGATAGTCAATTTAAAACATTCAGAAGTGGCAGTTTGAAACAACTTACGTTCTATCAATTGCCATTCCAGCTTAAAAAGTCGATTCATCACACACATCCCGTCCAATTTCGATCACAAATCACACAATTACAAACATGGACGAAGGGGGGGAACTGGATCGGATGTGCTTGAATCGATCTTAAAACTTTGAGTTGCTAAATTACATCAATTTACTTACGATCCATTTGACGTTTTCGAAAATACATCTTAGGTGATTCAGATTGTTGAGAAGGAATTGATTTTCTTTAGAACAAAAATAGCAAGATAATTGCTAGTATAATTTTTATTTTTTTTTTGTAATTGTAATTGTAAGAAATTTTTTAAAATTCATATTAAATGTTGTCGAATGTTAAAATTAAGCAAATTAAAAAAAATGTATTGTAAGAATTTCTAAGAAGTTCATTGAACATATTTTTTTTTCCAAATAAACGGATCTCCCTACTACTGCTCTCTCCTACGGGCTCTTTAATTACAAAAAAAAAATCAGAAGTTTTAGATGTTCTGATACTTTATTTTTTTTTTTTTTGTTGCTTTTTTTTAAACGGTGTTTTTGGCTCTAACTTAAACATTAAACATAGTGTTCAAGTGCTTTTGTACATTCGGAAATTCTTACAAGTAATAAAATGTTAAAATTTAGGCAAAATTTAACTTTTTATGTGTTAAAATTCGTCATTCCATTCATTTGCGTTAAATAAATTTATAAATTTGTTCTTTTGCTATCTATTAAAAACTTAGAAAAAAATTTTCAAAATGAACAAATTTTAGGATATTGTTTTGTTAAATTTAAATAAGTTTCCTTTTGTATTTTGCATTAAATGCTAAAGATACTAGGAGTATATTTTTTTCATATTAAGATAGGTATTATAAATATAATAAAATAAATAAAATTTTTTGCTTCAAAACAAATAAAAGGCCTATTTACTGTTAACATCTTGGTCAGATATGTCAGATTTTTTGCTCTTTTTTTTCTCCAGATTATGTACTACTTTCATGGAAATTGATTGCTTGAAAAAATTACATTAAGCTTGTCATTTGTGCATCTTCAAAAATGTTAAATGATCGTCAATTGATGAAATTCAGCAATACAAAGTTTTGATGTTGATTCACCACACAAATCCAGCCCGATTCCGGTCACAACTCACATACAAACATGGACGAAGGGGAACCAGATCGGTGCCGGATATGGGAATCGAATTTATCTTAAAATTTTGAGTTGCTGAATTTCATCAACTGATGATTATTCGAGGTTTTTTAAAAATGCACTTTGTCAACTTGAAATCAAATCTACAAGTTGGTTAACAAAACAAGGAAGCAACTCTTTCTTTCTGACACTGACAAATGATAGCTAGAGCTTAACTAAATGACGTATATGACAACAAACTGGGGGGAAGCTTGAATCATTTTAAAACGCTCAGAAATACCAAATGTTTCTATAAGTCATTTTGTTTTGTTTTTTAAATATTTCCTACCTTGTCTCCAACACTTCCCTCTTAAATTCCATTTTTCATTGAAAGCGTTGCACGAAGGAAATATTCAAATCAAATTTTGGAAACGTCTTTACCATCTATTCCTATGCAAGCGAAGTCTTCACCAACATCATAAATTCCTTCTCTGGAAATATACTCCTTGATACGATTCGAACACAAATTTCGTAATTTTGTGATATTCTTATCAATGTTCCTTCTTACTTCTACTGAAAAATTCACAATTTATGTTTACGATATTTCGTATTACCGCTATTCGACGGACGGTTATAACAACAGTGATGGTGAATACAATTACATTCACCATTACATTACTCACCACACCCAATAAAAATTTGACAATTTCTTTTATTTCCCCATCACTATCAGCTGGTTTTGTTGTTTTTTTTTTCTTCTTTTCATTTATTTTTCGAATTTTTTTTTCTACTTCAATTTGAATTCATTCATTATCGATGACACGATGTAAAACGACAAGATAAGATAAGAAATAAGGATATTAATTTTTTTTTTCAATTAAGATTAGTATTTCGATTAATTGAATTTCCCCATTTCTCGGGGAAAAACTGAAGAATTTTCTTAATATAATTTTTTTTTTAACTTTAAATTGCGGATTTATATAACCAAAGTTGCTCTGAAAAAGAAAAGAAAAAGAACAAAAAGTAGATAATCCAGTGTAAAGTGAAATACATAATTTGATTAATTTTTTTCTAGAATTCAAAGAGAAAAAAACAAGGTGTTGTGAAAATAAATAATTAAAAAAAAAAAAATCAGAGAATAAGGAGGAAAAAACAAAATTAAAACAGTGAAAATTGTATTTTTTTAAAAAATAAAGAAATCAGTTCACACTTCACACTCACCTTGTAGACCTTGATTAGGTCAGGTGGGTCAGATGTCAATGAAAAAAACAACATCTATCTAATTAACAGTAAAAAAAAAAAATTTAGAGGCTATCTTTGTAACTGTCTAAAATTATTACTAATTTATTGTTTTTTTTTTTCTTTAAATGCAAATTCAATGATGCAATTGATTCATGGTGTGGCAGCATCACAAAAAAAAAACAAAAAATAGCCCAAAGTAAAAATTAAATTTGAATTTTTTTAAATAAATGTGCTATCTTTGAGTGAAAGTTGCACAATATTGAGAAAATATCTACATATATAGCTAATTTTACCTTTCTGCGCAATTTATTGTTGTTTTTTTTTTTTGCCAACAACAACAAAACATTTTCTATTATAGTTTTTTTTTTTGTTGATATTTTCTCATTGAAAAAAAAAACGGAAGTAAACAAAAATTGAAGAAAAAAAAAACACAAAGTTTTACTAATGAGATGTGTGTGTGTGTGTGAAATGAAAATTTAGAATTTTATGAAATGACAAAATATGCTTTTTTTATTATTAAAATTGCGCAAATGAAGTTTGATGAAAATTGAAATAATTTAAAAATAGAAAAAATTGAAAGAATTAAAAATAAAAAACAGCTAATCGCTCACTGAATTATAAACAAAATTTTTCAGAGAAGAAGAAGAGATACAAAATATTGGTAAATTCACTATACACGCCTAGTAGCACACACACAATATTTTTTTTACGAACGTTTTAATTGTTTATCGATTATTATTTCCAATTTCTTTTTTAAAAAAAATTGAACTTTAAGACAGAAAAAAAAAATGTCTGATACAAATCCCATTTCGGCTGCTGCTGCTGCTAATACACCACATGGTATCAATACCAATGCAAGTGGTGGTGGTAATATTTCATTATCATCACTTCATCAGTCCTCATCGAATAATGGGATTGGTGGTGCATCATCAACATCAAATGAATTAACAACAAACAATCAACAACAACATCAACAACAGCAATCTACATCGTCCTCATCATCGTCATCATCATCATCATCATCAGAAGTACCCTTAGAGAATGGTCATCAACAAGCACTTAATTCACAACAACAAATTCATCAACAAACGGATCTTAAGAATGAGATGTGTCGTTTAGCAACATTTAAAAATTGGCCTGTAAGTAATTTATTGATTTTTGTTTTTTTTGAAAAGTGTGGAGATAAAAATTCTTTTTGTTTTTTCTGTCTTCCTTTTCACAGAATCCAAATATATCACCACAAGCATTAGCCAAAGCTGGTTTTTATTATTTTAATAAAGCTGATCAAGTTAAATGTGCATGGTGTCATGGTATAATTGCTAGATGGGAAAAAAATGATAATGCATTTGATGAACATAAACGTTTTTTTCCTGATTGTCCACGTGTTAAATTAGGACCATTAATTGAAATAGCTAGTGATGGTATACGTGATTTAGGTATACAACAAATAACACCACCACGTAAACCAAAATATTCAAGTTTAGATGCACGTTTAAGAACATATAATCATTGGCCAATTAGTGATATACAAAAACCAGAAATTTTAGCACAAGCTGGTTTTTATTATAAAGAAATTGATGATCAAGTACATTGTTTTCATTGTAATGGTGGTTTACGTTCATGGCAAAAAGAAGATGATCCATGGTTTGAACATGCTAAATGGTTTCCATTATGTCAATTTTTAAAATTGGTTAAAGGACAAGTATATATTAATCATGTTCAAGATATTGGTAGAACAACAACAACAAATACAACTGATTTATCATCAACATCATCGTCATCATCATCATCATCGGCAATGCGTTTAGAACAACAACAGCAACAACAACAACAATCATCAACACAAATAATGTCACTTGATGAAGCAATGGTTACTGAACCAGTTAGACAAGCATTAGAAATGGGTTTAAATGTTGGTAGAGTACGTTCAGCAACAAAACATCATTTAGATTATTGTGGTAAACCATTTGAAACAACTGAAGAATTAGTTGAAGCTGTACTTGAAGGTCAAGTTAATGAAGAAGATGATGGTTCAAGTGATTTAAGTTCATCAATTGTACGTGAAGTATCTAGAATATTAAATAATATATTTAATCCACGTAATAGATCTGATTCAGATAATTTTGATGATAATACATCATCATTAACTGAAGATGATGATGATTCAACATCAACAAATGCAACTGTTGATTTTTATAATCAACAACAACAACAACAGCGACATCATCATCATTCTAATTCAAATGCTGTACAATCAGCTACATCACCACAATCTTTAAGAAATACAACAAATTTAAATAATGATTCTGATGATCATCGTAATTCTGTACCTGAAATAAATTATAATTCAACATCACAAGCAGTTTCATCAGTAGCTAATTTTACTGGTGAAGCTATTGTAAATGCTAATAATGCTTCAGCAACTAATAATCCAATTTCAATTAGTTCTAATTCATCATCTTCAACTACTTCTTATTCTAAAACACCGCAAATATCATCGAATTCATCAATTTCAATTGGAACAAAAACAATATCTGCAGCAGAAACGACAACGACAACAACAAACCCAACAGCAACAGCAGCAGATATTGATCTTAAAAAACAACTTTCATTGGAAGAAGAAAATCGAAAATTAAAAGATGCACGATTATGTAAAGTTTGCATGGACGAAGAAGTTGGTGTTGTATTTTTACCATGCGGTCATCTAGGTAAAGAGAATTTTTGTTTTTAGTATTGAGTGTAAATCTTGTTATAAGTCTCATAATTGATTCAGTATAATATCTACTGGCCGAAATTTACCCAGAACCATTGGTGAATAAGCTGACAGTCTATTTCAAGAGGTTCGTGCTGTTAAGCTGATGATCAATGGTTTTTTTTTGTGCATTTCGGCCTCATAGAAGACCGAAAATTGTTTTATTGATTCAACCAATCGATCAACAACGTTTTTAATCTGTCAAATGACTTAAAACTCCTCAAATATGGAGGCTATTTAGATTGGATTTTCAAATGAAACCTAGAAACGTATTTCACATTCAAGGAATCAATCTAACAGGATTTACAATTTCTTCTTCTTGAAAATTAAATTTATTTTTAAATTTTTAATTAATTTTTTTTCTTTCTCATTTTTTTCAGTCACTTGTGTACAATGTGCTCCTGTTGTTGATCAATGTCCACTTTGTAGGCAAGCAATTAAAGGTTTAGTACGTACTTTTCTTCCATGAATTTACATCATCATCATATCATTTCTTCACACCATAAATTTTCAACAACAAAAAGGAGAAATAAAAAAATATGAAAACACATCCAGTCAAGGTACTTCGAGAAAAAATCCTTTTTATTTTAATTTTTTTTTGTTTTTTTGTTTTTTGTTGTTTTTTTCTTTCCCTTAAACCCAGTGAAACAAAAATAAGATAAAAAATTAAAATTCTAAAAGAAAAAATAGAATTTGTAGTTTGTAGAAATATTTGTTGGTTCATTGTAGAAAAAAAAAACAAAACAAAGAAAATAAATGTAGGTAAAATAATTATGTAGAATGGTTTTTACGGTTTGGACCTCGTAAAACAAAACAAAAAACGTATAAAATATTGAGAAACAAAAATAAGAAAGACGATTTCGATTTGATTCTTTAAAAATGGACGACGTTTTATTAGTAAGAAAACTGAAAGAATAAAAAAGACAGAATTTTCTGGATAAAAGAGCTTTTTTTTTTTTTAAAATGTGGTTTTTTTCTTAATAATAATTTCGTAAATGTAAGACGTAGATAGAAAAATTGAGAAATTAAAAAAAAGTAGTAATGAAAAAACTGAAATCGAAAATATTTTAAGAAATTAAAATTAAAAAAAAATAAAAATGTATTTATTAGCACTAAAAAAGTTACCGTATTTATAAAGAAAAAAAAAAAATTATTCTAACACTAGTCGGAATTAAAATTCATAATAATAATTAGTTATTTAAATTAATGGAAAAATTATTTAAACAAAAACAAAAAAAGAATATGGGTGGTGTTGTAGGTGATTGTCACAAAATTTTCGGAGTTCTAAAGAATAAAAATCACTATAAAATTTGAAAGTTAATGATATCACTTTTAATTGTTGTCTTTGATAAGTGAATGAATTGATTTGTTCATTCCAGTTAAAGATTTCCGAAATTTTGGCGACATGAGCTCCCAACGCAAGGAGAAAATTTCAATCAGCAACTATAAAAAAAAAATTTGGAATTTAAAAAATTTCGTGAATACGAAGAATTAAAAAAATGTACATATGTAGCTTTATTCGCTATGAAAAATTCTTGGGTTTTTTTTATTTATTTACATGCTCTGTTTTAGCATGAAAAAATCTTGCCAAATTTCGATTTGGATTCTGTGATGAAAGAATGAAATTCGTTTGAATTTGGTTTTTTTTTTCGAATTGCTTATACATAGCTTTTTCAAATTTAGCTTGAACAGTTCGAATTTCGAACAAATGAAGATCTAATAAAAGAAAGTTTCATACTCTCGTTCTCTGGTTTCTCTGATTTAAATGTGCGTGATTCTTGTTACAGTGCTTTTTTTTTTACTGTTAAAAATACAATTGAAATTTCTTCGATATTCATTTTCGAAATGTCCATTCATTGTGCCAAATTAAATTACACAAATATTTTTAAAATGTTTATCAAATACCTTAACAAGCCTTGAAAATTGACATCATGCCTGTATTTTTGTGTATGTATTTTGTTTTTTAGTTGCTGATTAAAATTTATCCAAGAAAAAAAAAACTATGTTATATTTGACAAAAGAAATTAAAAAATGCAATTACTTTTAATTTTTAAAAAATTAATGAGAAAAATAAATTAAGATAAACGAAAAAGGATAATTTAAAAAAATCCTCTATTTAAAAATTAAAAAAATAAAAAAAAGTTCAGTACTATAACACGTAGAGTTCCTAACAAATTCCTAAGACACGTTAAAAAAAAAAAAATATGAAAAAATTAACAAATTGACAAAAAAAAATATAATTAAAATTTTAAATAATGTTGCCTTTTTTTTTTTTTTAGTTTCCTAAATCAAAGTCATACACATAATATTTCAATGAATGTTAAAAATGTTACTTAAAAAAAAAAATAGAAAAAAATAAAATAAAATTTCGAAAAAAAAAAATTTGTTTCGAAATTAAAGAAAAATCTAAAACCCTTTAAAAATCTGAGGATGAAGTATGTAATTTACAGTTTTTTTTTAACGTTTGAATTTTGAATTCAACTTCAACTGAAGTTCTAAAGTTCTGCTTTAGAAATTCTTGAAAAAGATATTTGCTCAAAAAGTTAAAAAAAAAAAAAAAGAAATGGAATAAAAACACTGAAGTAATTTTTATGAAAAGAAGTGTGTTATTTTGAATCTAAAAGGGTTAATTGACCTTTAATCACTTTTAAATTTAAATTAATAAAAAAAAAATTAAATATAATCTTGACTGGTTTATAAAAAAAAATCCCTTCAAAATTAATAAAAAATCGAATATTTAAAAAAAAAATGAACAAAAAAAAAAAAAAATACAGAACAACCCTTTGTGATTTAATTTTAATAGTCTCTTTTTGGTTTTTTACTTTTGTAAATTTTTTTTTTCTTCTGAAATTTTTGTAAATTGTTTATTTTTTTTTCTTTATAAATGTATCTAAAACAAAATACACAAACAATTTATAAGAAAACAACAACAAAGATTATCATTAATTATTATTAATTGTATTTAATAATTAAGCTTAAAAAAAAATTAATAAATTATTCAATTTAACTTGTTGTAATTAAACAAAGACTTTTTTATTACCACTAACTTTTAACTAGGTTTTCACAGAGCGAGATGCAAAATTTCACGTTTAACAATTTATTTTCAGATTATTTAATTCGAAAACAATTAATTTAAAATTAAGAAATTAATTATCTGAATTTTCAAAGGTTTTTTGAAGATTTTCTATTCAAATTGTGAGATGGAAAGTAAACGATTTTTTTTCACAATATTCACAGAAAAGAAAAAAAAACCATTTAACCCTTTCAAAGCGAGTGTTTGATCAACATCAGCAACAACATATAATATGAGAATAAAGTTAAAATCGTCTCCACTTTAGCAACTATGAAAATGAAAATTTTCTACACCTTTTTTTTTTTCTTTAAATCAGCCTTCAAATTTTTTCCCGATGGGCCAAACTATCTCATATTCTTCTACAAAGTTCCAGAGAATCTTTTCCCTCTTCACATATCTGCTCATTTGAACTGTTCTAAAGTAATGATATTCCAAACTCAAAATTAATCCTTGAAATCCCACTGAGATAAAAAATTAAGGGTAAAGGGTTAAAACATTAAAACTAAAGCATTTTCGCTGTTAAGCTATTGTAAACAGCATTCTTGACAAACAACGTTGATGAACACACAAGAAGTTACCTTTATTTTGCGAAAAAAACAAATTTTTTTTTTGTCTTCATGCTAACTGGTTATTATTTTGCAAAACTCTTTTTTTAAAGAAAAAATTAAAAAGTAAAAAAGCAAACGAAGTTATAAAGATAAGATTAAGTTCGTTAAATGAATAACAAATAAAATGAGCCATTGAATTTAATTTTTTGTTGTTTTTTTTTGTTCATCCAAAACAAAATAAAAGAAAAGCACACTAACCGGAAGGAAGGGCAAAAATATCGCAAACGGATGCGGGTTAATCGTCATAATTTTAGTATAAATTTTTTTTTTAATAATTTATTTCTTGATATTATTTTTTTAATTTTCTTTAGATATTCTGTTTATGTGTTTATTATCTTAATATTATCATTTATGTGCCATTTTTTTTCTTTGTCTGTTCGTTTTTTTTTTCTTTAAATTTAAAGTAACAAAATATTAAACTTAGAGGAAAGTGGAGTAAAATTGTATGGTCTTTGTTTTTGTTAAAAAAAAAATTTCATTTTAAATGTGAAAAAATTTCAGGGAGTCTTAGTTGCAAAAATTTGGCTTAAAATTCTAAATGTTCGAAAATCATCTACTGAATTACAGGTATCCTACAACAAACAAAAAATTGATTGGATATACAGAGACCAAAAATCACCATAAAATCGAAGTTCTAGATTTGGCAACAATGTGAAAAAGTTAGTATTCACTTTTTTTTTTTTGCATAAATTTTTGCACAAAATAAATTGAAATTTATTTTTAAAAATTACTCACTGGTACAAAGACTTTATAAAAGCGTAATCAATTCTGAAAAATTATTGATATGTCGAAATTCAGCAATTTAAAATGGAGCAGCTGAACGATTGATTAAAAAATAAATCTTACATCAATTCAGAAAATTCTACTGTACTGAGTCTGTGAAGAGACTGTGAAAAATCTGAGAGAATTTTCATGTTCCTATCAAAATTTAATTAATTAATACCTCCCTAACTTTCACCTAATTCAGCTTAAGAATAAGTAGCTGAATTTACATAAAAGTAAATTTCTTGTACAATAGAATTTTTTTGTTCAAATTTAAAGTACACAATACAAGAAAGAACAATACCCATTTTACACTATGATGTTTCCATGGTATTTAAATTATGTATAAACAAAAAAAACAAAATTCAACAACAATAAGTACTTAAATACACGATGAAGAAGATGATGGTAGTCAATTGAAAACCATCTAACAAGTTTTAGCAAAGGTTTTCTATATAATATTCTTCTCACAACTTATTGAAATACAAAAGGTGATCTTATAAGGGCAATATCACCTCAATGTTAATTCAATACAATCAAATAATACCTGTAATCTGTAATGTAACTTGAAGTTCTCATTTAATCGTGAGCTTTATTAAATTTATTGTTAGGCCAATCAAACATTTTTTTAAACTTTATTTTTACTTCAAATAAAAAAAAATAAAAAAACTTGATTATGAACTGAAATGAATGTACTATACACAGCTCATATTTAAACGATAAATTAAATAGCTGAATTTGAATGTGAATCTTATGTTTGTGCTCCATTACCTATCCCATATTTTGCTGCATTCAGTAAGTTTTTTAATTGGAGTATGGATGGAGCAAGAAAACAATTTATTGTACATGAAGAAACTCAGCAAACCAACTCTACTTGCTATATGAAAAATTGTTTGAAAAGATAAAATAATTTTTTGAAAATTGAAAAAAAACTAGTTTCATTTGAGTCGTCGTCGTGATAAAATCGCATAGAGTTTGTTCAAAGAAAAAATATTGTACATATATATTTTTTTGTTGTTGTTGAATATTTTCGGTTCTATTGGGTTTTTGCCTTGGTGTATGGATACTTGGGGCTAAAAAAGCTAAATTAAGTGATGAGAGGAAGAACAAAAAATTGAGGAAAAAAAAAAGGTTTGGCCCCTGTATACTGGAATGGAATTAGAAGATAAAAAAAAAAATTACATTGAGATCATAAATGTGTTAATTAATAACCTTTTTATTTGAAATAAAAAAAGATATATTGTTTTATTGAAAAAAAAATAATGATAAAGTGATTTTTCATTGCGATAATCAGAGAAAAATAAAAGGATGAATTGTGTGTGTGTTGAAAAAAAAAAAATTTATTAATAATTTAGGTCAAAATTATAATAAAAAATTTGTTATTTTAATGTGTGGGTTTTTTTAAGTCGATTTTTAATGAGCGATTTTAGAGGATTTCTTTAAAAAAATCAAAAAAAAAAAAAAAGAAATCAACAAAAAAAAAATTTTTTTTTATAAAAATAAAGTGGAGAAAGTCGATAGCTACTAGTTTGTAAATTTTTTTTTTTTTAATTTTATTTTAATTTTTTTTATTTAAATAAAATAAAACATCAAGACATATACACACATACTATGAGATCTTAGCAGTTTAGTGCACAATCATCATCATCATCAGGTAAAATTGAATATCAACCATAGTACCAGCAACAGCAGCAACAGTTAAGAGAAGAAACCAAGAAAAAAATACCATCATCTTGTTCTTTCACAAAATTTAAGAAAAACAAAAAGTAAAAAAAAAAAATACATCATTTAGCTACAGGTAGGTTTTCTTTTAATGTAATTGTAAAATATACAGTGTTTCTGAAAATTATTTGAACATTTGATTACGTTCCTGAACGCCTATATTTTTCTATTCTGTTGCACCAATTCTGATCGAACAATAATATTGTACGGAGATTTTTCTTCGGAAACTATTTTACTATTTTTTCTAAAATTTTAAAAAACCTAAATTTATGTATTTTTGACAATGTAACTTGTATTCTAGCTAATGGACTTTAGTCAGCGACTTTTTTTATTTTGTGAAAAATAGACATTCAATTTTTTGACAAAGTTTGGAAACAACGAAACGTTACAAATTTTTTGCCAGTTTTTTTTTTTTGTATAAATTTTTTTTTTTCGCTGTGCACAAATCATTGATGAAAGTACTGTATTGTAACCAGTATTTTGTATTATCGAATGTAACACACATACTTACTCTTCAATGCAATGCAACAATCATCCACAATCTGATTCAAAAATATGAACTTTTTTTTAGAAAAAGAGAATAATAAACTAACGACTTGATGCAGTGCATTTCTTGTAAAATACAATTTTTCAGAAGAAGAAAAAAAAATCTTTTATGAAAAACTGGTTACTTGAGGACTATTTTTTTTTTCTTACTTATAAAATTTTACACAATACAAACAAAGTACAATTTTTTAATCATGTGGAGGATGGAGGATGAAAAACAAAAAAAACAAAAAAATAAAACAAACAGTCAGAGACGAAATTTTAACAATTTTTCTTAATCATTTGGGAAAAAAAGCCAAAAATTGCATGAAAATAACGGAAGCAAAAACATACTATATGTAGTTTTTAATTATGCAAAAAAAAAAAATTTAAATATTTGTCTAGAAAATTTATTAAATTGGAAACCGCTTTTTTGAATGAATAATGAATTTTAAATTTTTTTTTTTTTTTTTTTTTTTTTGAGGGAAAGAGGTGGAAGGTGTTAGCAATTTGAAGAAGAAAAAGAATGATTAATTTTCCGGTTCTGGTTTAACAACCTATTGATTTAGCAGAAATTAAATTAATTTTAATTTTAAGAAGAAGAATAAAAAACGGAACTTAAAATTTGAAATTTCTGGTTTTCTGATTTTTAAAATTTTTAAAATTTTTATGTAATATTTTTTTCTAATTTATTTGCTGACTCATAAATTGTAACAAACTAACTGTCCGAGCGAGCTGTAGTATTTAATTTTAAAATAAAAGAAAAAAAGATATTGTAAAAATATTTATGAACCTATGTCGCCATACCCCCTAATTGGTGAACCTTGGAAAATTTGGTAAAAAATTAAAATAAAAAAAAAAATATTTGGGAACAGCAACGACTCAAGTTATTCGTTTTTTTTTTAAGTCTCAAAACAAGCCTCAAAAAATCACTTACCTTTTTAAAAATCGCTGCTATCCTCCTTGTACCCACTTTTTCAACGTCATATTTCGCTGGAAAATAAAAAAAATATACTATTAAAATTAAGATTTTATTCAAAATACGAATTATATTTTTTTGTTTTGTTTATTTTTCTTGGGAATAATTTATCACATGAAAGAAAAGAAAACTATGCATCATTTACACACAACAATAAAATTTTAAATTTTAAAAATATGTAAATAAAGAAAAAAAAAAATGAAAAACAAGAATTTAACTCGTCATCACCAAGTACTGTCATACGACATATAAAATTTCAAAAATTCCATATTAATAAATTCATAAATGAATCATCAAGTGAAATTTAATCTCATCAAAACAAAAAATACCTTAAAATTTAATAAAGACGACGAAGAAGAATTAAAAAAGACCCGTGAGAAACGTGATCGATCAAACAATTTTTTTTTTTAAATGAATCAACAACAACAACAAAATTACATATTACTATACCTATTTTTTTGTCCAGTTAAAACTGAAAAGCAGAAGAACACAAAAATTTAGAATGTAATTACATTCAATTGTTGGAGCCAATACCCTTTGTGGACATTATCTACTCACTCATCATATCGTCTTGCTAGACATTTAAGTACGAGTACTTGAACTTTTTTGAACCTTTTGTGATGAGAATGTAGATTTATTTTAATATTTTCGAAATGATGAACATTCGGTTTTTATTTGTTTGCCTGCATTTCTAGAAGCTTTAATTCACTGCGGTAATTCAGCTTTTGAGTGATCGAGTTTCGTTTTAGTCTTTTGAAAACATCTTAGAAAATTTTGACACTTTTTAAAATTTTTGCCTTTTAGAAAATCAAAAAAAAAAAAAAAAAAAAAAAAAAAAAAAAATATTGGACATTGTCTAAAATTCAAAGTCCAAAAACTCACTTCATTAAAAAAAGGTTTTCGCTAGTGCGAAATTACATATTTGAAATTTAAATTTTCAAATTGAAGAGAAAAAAAAAATTATTAACGGATTTTGCAAAATATAAAATGTGATTGCATTGAAGGTAATTTTCAACATGATTTATGCATGGAAAGTAATCAGACGATTCTGACGGGCAAAAATTAATTAATTAGCTAATCCGGTCTCCGGTATTTCAAAGAACAGCTGAATAATGTGATTTTTGAAAAAAAACAAATTTATTTCTTGAGGAAGAAAATTCCTTATTACATTTTTCCCAGGATAAAAGTATTGTTTCGAAAGTGGGAATATTTTCCCAGATGAAAATTTTTTTTTCTAAATTATTCTAAAAAAAATTTCATTTTCCGGAAACACTTTTTTCCTCAGTTTGTTGATTATAAATTCTCACGACAAATCCTTTAAATAATTTTACCCATGAAACTTATTTCTTTTAATGCAAAACAAATCTTACTTAACATGTGTTTTCTGTAAATATTTAGCACATGTTGGTGTAATGTGGTTCAATGCAATTCTTTTTTAATTTATTTTTTTAATGATTTTTTTTGTTTTTAATTAACTTAATCCTCTTATAACGCCCTTTCGACAAAACATAAACAAATTTAAATTATTAAATAAAACAACCAACCTTATGGACTGTGGGTACCTTTTTTAGTGAACACAAAAACCTCTTAAAAATATTGTGAAATACATATTTAAAAAAAAAAAATAAGTAAAACACGAAAAATGTTTATAATTTTATGTCACACAAAAAAGTCACAAAATGAATATTTAAAGTGTCTGTTCGATGTTTCTCATAAATCATTTGTTAGACAAAAAACCAAAAAATAAAAAAAAAAATTAAAACAAAAACAAAAAAAACCTTCAATTGTAATGAATTTGGTCATTTTTTATTTTCAGTTTTTTGTTGTTGTTTTAAATTTATGAATTTATTCTCAAGGAAAGTACGCTTGCTTAATAAAAATAAAGTCATATGTACAAGAAACGACTGAGAAATATTATAGAAGTGTTATTTCAGAAAAAAAAAAGACAATAAAAAATTGCATTATACAAGCATTTATTCAAATGTTTCATATTCTTTTTTTTGTTTTTTTTTTTGGTTTTTTGTTTTTTCTGTGTTTGTTCAACAAACGATTATGAATTTATTTACAATAAATGTACACGTTGTTAACCCGGAAGGTTAACTTTTTTAGAATGTACATATGTACATACTTTTTTCTAAACCTGTAATTAAATAATATTAAATTTTATTTAAAAAATAAAAAAATAAAAACAAAGTAAACCAACCCATTTATTATTTTATTTCTAACAAAAAAAAAAGTAAAAGAAAAAAAAAAAACAAAAAACAATGTCCGCCTTTATAAACATGACAAATTTTTTTTTCTTCTGTGTGTTTTTTGTTCGAAAAAGTTGTTCTTGAAAAAATAATCCAAAAATTAATCCCACAATTGTAAATTTTTTTTTTCTCGATCTATTTGCTGTTTTAAAGAAATTTATGTGAACAGAAAATTATTATTGTACAAGTTTTTGTTTGGAATTTCGAAATTTGAAAAAACAAAGAAAAAATGCTACTATAATTTTGTCAGGGGAGTAATTTAGCGTGGTTGAGAATAAATGTATAATATTGTTGTTTACTTGTGAAAAAAAAGTAAAAAAAATAATTTTTTTATAGTTGAACTTGTTTTTGGAATTTGAATTTTGTCTGAGAAGCAAACACAAAACAAGCCTATAATTAGAGCGTACATTTAGACAAAGATTGTCTGACGAAATTTCAAGTACCTAAAAACCATTAAAATCAAAAATTTACATTTTATTCGTACCTTTTGTTTTTTTATTTTTATTTTTGAAATTATTTTGAAAAAATTTTTCGAAGTTAAAAAAATCCTTTTAGGAAACTTTTTTTCTCTGAAATTTACGTAATATTTTGTTTTCGAAATTAATTTCGAATTTTCATAAATCACTTTCGTAATTAACAGAAGCGAAACGAAATAAAATTTTCTATAAGAGTTTCTAGTTTAGAAAATCTAATCCTATCTCATCCGCGTTCATCAGTAAAGCACAGATTTAGGTTCAACACCCTTCTTTTGAAAATGATGGAAAGCTTTTTCTTATGCATTA
This sequence comes from Bombylius discolor, assembly GCA_939192795.1. Taxonomy (NCBI): domain Eukaryota; kingdom Metazoa; phylum Arthropoda; class Insecta; order Diptera; family Bombyliidae; genus Bombylius; species Bombylius discolor. The sequence goes on from OW584242.1 coordinate 3,506,420, forward strand.
CTCTTAAAATGATTATTTAACCATCATTTAATAATTTAATTTTGATATGATATTTTGAAGGATATTCTATTAAAAACAATTTTTAGTTTCTGAAATTCTTTTCACTAAAACCAAAGCTACAGGGTTGAAAGTGATAAAAATACTATAAAGTCGCGTAATTTTTTTGCCTAAAATTTTTCCTATTTGGGTATGCTTCCTACAATAGTTTTGATAAATTTTATTCAAATTCGAGAACTCTGATGTCTAGTAAACTAAGAATTTGAAAAATTAAATGGTTTTTTTTTTTTTTTTTTTTTTTGAATTTGCAACAGTGTGATTCTGACAGCTTATAAATTCTTCACAAGAAGTCTTAAAATATAATCAATGAAAGGAAATAACAGCTAACAGAATTCATTCAAAAACCACAAAAAACTTATTTAGTAATTTGTTTGCCTTACGGAACCGTCATAAAAAAAACAAACTTTATAAGGTGACAGAAATATATTTTTTTTTTCTTTCTAATTAATAAGAAAAATCCGTTATTTATCATTTTAGTCTCAAGTAATTTAAACAAGATAGAAAAATTATACATATTTTACAGATATTTTTTCCAGTTATTATGGTTTATTGATGAGCAATATATCTTTTCTTTTTTGCTGTTTTTCTATTTATATGTATTTTTTTATCTAAAAAAAAAAAAAAAAAAAAAATTAGAAATTTCTAATTTATTTAGGTGACGCTATTAATAAGAAATTAGAAAGACAACAACAACAGCTCATAAAGTATCTTGTCAAAAAATATATACAGTCACGAATTTATGTTACAAATATCTTAAGTTTTTTTTTTTTTCAAGAAAGGAATTAGATAGATTACAAGTACCTACAAGTTACACGCGCTTTTTATTTGACGAAAAAAAAAAAAAAAAAAACATTATGTGTATTTATCAGCATGATTATTGTGTGAAGATACTTTTTATAATGTTGTTTGTTCATAAATGATAATGACGATGACGATGATGATGATGGGCACCACCGTTATAAAATGCACTTTACACAAAGTTCATATAATAAATACAAAATAGATCTAGTCTCCTATAGGTATATGTATGTAATTAACTACAATAATACAAGAAAAATATATACATTTTATGTTTGTTTTTATATATGAAAGTATCTGTATGAAAAAGAAGGTTAATGACCATTTGAACAATTTTCTTCTTGATTATAGTACATTTTAATCATTGAGTGTACATTTTCATTCTTTAGGATAGTTATGAATTAATGTTTTGTGTGTACTTACATGTACATACGAGTTTATCTATTTAAAAAAAAAAAAGTATCTTTCCCAATGTAGATATATGTATATAGAAAAAATTATTGTACACTTGTAAAAGATATACAAAACATGTAATAATTGAATGAAGAATCATTTGGAATGAGTACAAATTGTATGAAGTATCTAATTTAATTTTTTTTTTTGTTTAAACAAAATGTAGACTGAACATTAAATGAGAAAACAAAAAAAAAAAGTAGAAAAAGATTTTCTCGTTGTTATTGTAATTTTAATGGAGCATGATGGATGTTAATATTCAAAATGCATTATTATAATTTTTTTTTTTTTTTTTAATTTTTTTTTTCTCCTTAATTATTTTTATTTTATTTTTTCATCAATTTGTGAACAACAAAACAATAATGATTTTTAAATGAGAAATAACAGAAAGATAAAATTCATATTTAGATATATGTATTTTTTTTTTTGTTCAAATGGGATTATCTATTGTGTGTTAAACTTTAATATTGTAGTAAAGGAAACGGTTAATGAGTTATTAATAATGTGGTTTAAAAGGGGGGTGGATGGATTTTGTAATCATCACAAACTTTAAGTATGAATGGAATTTTTTTTTTTTTTTTTTTTTAAACATAAAATCTTCCTTTTCGACGTGTTTTTTTATTTTTTAAATTTTTTATGGTTAAAAGGTCGTAGTAGTTTATTGCACATTTCTCAATTTAATTGACAGTTTAAGTTAATTTTGAGAAAAAAATTAGATGTTATATTTTATTTATGAACAATTTATATTTTTTGCCTTGCCATTATTTAGTTTATACAACTAACTTAGCGAAAAAATCTATACAGGGTAATTAAAACAGTTTTTAACCCTGAGTCTTTACTGTGAAAGTCATTTAGCCTGAGGTAATGTGGTTTTTAGAAAAGAGAGGTGCAGCAATGTGTGTTATCTGTGTAAATTTTTTAATCAAAACTGAAATTATTAGACAAGACTAAAAAGTCTAATATTTTCGTTGAAATTAAAAAGAAAATAATGACGCTTCCTTACGTCAAGTCTCACAACACCTCTACTACCTTAGTTTTTCTTCTTCTTCACTACACTTCGGAAATTTTTATGTTCTGTTCTGAGCCGAATTTTTTTCAAATGGCGAAAATCTTCAATTTCCACGAACGCTAATTCAGCATGCCTTTCAAGTCTCAACACCTTTACTTCATAATCAGAAAATAAATAATCTTTCTAATCACCTTATTAGGAAAAAAAAACTTCATTTCAGATAAAATATATTTCGATATCACATGCTTTCAAATCATTATTCATTTTTCAAACATCACGTAACAAAAATAAAATAAATTAAGTAGATGAAAAAACAAACATTGAAACAAAAGCAAAAAAATAATTGCAAATAAAAAAAAATTCACATTTTATCCACCTGTTGAAGAAGAAGACGGAAAGCTTCCGCGTGGCACATTATTATTATTATTTTTTATTCACATTCTTCAAATTGGTTATTATGTTAGTGAAAAAAAAAAACATTTTTTTTCCGGATTTTTAAATGAACAACTAGATCAGAAAAATAAATCATAATAATTTTTGTTGTTGTTGCTTTCCAATGCGATTGTCTTTCGTTAATTAAAAGAAAAAAAGTAATGTGAGTTATGCTGACTGAACATAAAATGATGACAAAAACAAAAACCCAGAACATTAATTTTTGTTTATAAACTACTCATTTTTTTTTTTTACTTGGAAAATTTTTTGTTTATAAAATAAAATTTACTGTAAATATGATTGAGGCCAAGTTCTTCGAACTTTTTAATTGTTTATTTTTATTCGAAACTCATGATAAAAAAAATTCGAGAAAAATACAAAAAAATAAGTGACTAAGGAGTCCCGTTTGAGTCGTAAAATATGATAGGAATTTTTAAAAAATTTGTTGACCTCAATTAAATCATCTAAAGATTTATCATTTTCCAAACCTTCAAATTGAAATTTATTGAATTTGATTTGACGTCTTGGAGGAATCAACCATTTGCGACATTTAATGTTTTCTTCGTTAAGTTTTTTTTTAGTTTTGCCTTAAATTCGTTTTAACAAAACAAGTACATTTTGTGGGTGATAGGAGTCCGAATATGCATCTTTTTTCTTGAAGATCCTTTGGGTAGTTTAAACAAAATAATTTATATCGTAGTAAATTAGTTCAATCGATTAATTTCAACGATTTTTCGAATTTAGACATATGCGGATACAATCTTGTACACCTTTAAGAAAATCAATTTTGGCCTTACGTGTTGGAATTGAACAAAATATCTTCTTTGTTGATGAGAAAATCTTGAAAATAATGACATCAGATCTATGATTTGTAGCTTTGTGTGGTACAAAATTTAAGATTTACAATATTTTATAAATTTTATGCACTCAAATCATGAATTGACCACTAATCATGATGAGGTCATAGACATTATATAATATTTTATCACAGTCTTTTTTTTCAAATCACGGATTAATTTTTAAAAAATGACTTACAAAAATGGTCACTAACGAGAAAATTTCAAGTTTCACATTATATGAAGAATATAAATTCAATTTTAATAACATTTTTCAGAAGGTGTTTCCAAAAAGATTGAATATTTGAGAGAACTCATAACAATACTGACTCAACAACAACAACAAAATACCAAGGACATTTTTGATGTGGACATAATTTTTTATTATAATTTGAATTTGACATCATACCTTTTGAAACTGAATGGTCTACCGAAAAACAAAGATTTTTGACATTTTTCGTTTGCAGGATTCCACAGAGAATTTTTAAAACGAAATAAGCCTAAATCTTTTGTAGAGTTCAAACCTACGCTTCAGGTGGAAAATTGAAATAAAAAATCTTGAGCTTTCCGAAAATATAAATTTGTTTTCAAAAGTAAATTAACTTTCTTAAATTGTCCATTTGTTTTTATTATGACACCCTGTATATTAGTTTATGTGACCACGATCTCAAATTTAGACAACAACAAAAAAAAAATGTAGGCATGTCATTTTAAATCTAATGTATGCTTCACATATACATACATATGATTTTTTCAACAAGATAAAGAAAAAAGTGAATCTATACAAAAAATCTCAAAAGATACTTTATTAAATTTTCGTCTTTTTGTTGTTTTTTTTCTGTTTCAACTTCTCTTTACACATATTTGGTTTCAATTATTTCGGGCATCAAAATATAAGATTCCAATCAAGTTCAGATTCATAACAACAACACTTCTTTAACACTTACACACAAAAAAAAAACATTTACAAGAAAAAATTTACAAAAAAAAAAATATACATAAAAAAAAAAAAAAACGACTAATAAATTGAAGGTCATTGTATTCTTCAAGGTATATAAATAACTTTAAAATTATAGCATTCATCATTTCATATAATTACACATGAATACAGTTTCATAACATATCTTTTTTAATATTTTTAATGAAAAAAAAATACCTTACATATTAATTTTTACCTGTACAAGTTTTTTTTTATTAATAATAATTTTTTTCGGACGTTTTCTTGTTACACATTTCTTTTTCAGTTTGCTTCAAAAAAAAAAAAAAAAAAAAAAAAGCTTTAAAAATCATTGGTCTGAAAGTTAATGACCCACTGCCATTTTAAATTATTGCCATAAATGTAATACCTACAATTGTTTTTTTTTTTTGTTCAACACAGCCAACAATTATAAATTTTTTTTTCTTCTATAATTCGCACAATTAAGATTTTAAAACTTATAATTTTTTTTTTTCGTTTTTTTAATTATTTTGGAAGTAATAAATACCGAAAATTAGTAGTTTCAAGTGTTAATTAAAAATTACTTCAAAGAATTTTTTTTTTTACCGATGAATCATAAAAGCAAAAAAAATAAAAAAATTAAATCAGAAAAAAAAATAATCTTAATTGGCATAAATTACATAGCGCATTTAAATTGCTAAAAGTGTAATAATAATTTTTTTTTTAATGTTGCATTCCAAAAAAATTTAATAAAAAACAAAACATAAATGGCATTTTTGAATATTTATACACACACGACCACGCTTATTTCCAAATTTACATATCCGGATATTTAAAGGTATACCCACAATATTATGCTTGCGCTTAACCGATAGTCTGAACTATATAGATTTTTGTCAAAAATGCAAAGGGGTAACCCTTAATTTTTTTCGATTTTTGGGTCAAACATTTTTTTTTGCTCATAAATGAGGTCCTTGTGACAGATTTGAATCTTGTGAATTCAGAAAACGTATCCTTTTTTCGATACTCCAACTATTTCGTGAGCAATGAAAAAAATTCTCTACCTCCCTCCAGTTTCAATTTCATATGAAAATGTGATATCCTAAATAAATGTATTCGAGAAGGACTATTTAGCATTTCGTTTTGCATGAAAATGATCTCAAAATAAAGCATAAGAAAATAAAGGATCTCTACTTTCTATCCTAGTATGATTTTTGAAAACAGCACATAGAATCTAATATGTAGGATTAAAAAATATTTTCCATAAATTACAAAAATATGAAGTCGCACGGAAGAGTCCTTTGAAGAAATGAATTCAGGACATCCAAAATTATTATTTTCAATCGCTTAATCGAAAGTCTGTCTGGATAAAGAAAACCGTATCGACTGCAAAGTTTTTATTTATCTACATTTCACAAAACCAAAATCATGACTACCCCATTCTGACAATCTGTATATCTTTTTCACTAATCTTGTAGATTGTGTTATATGGAGCAATAATTCATCTCCAAAAACAGTAACTTAAATGAAAGCTTGCAATTAACAAAAGCACATACACATGCGTAAATGCAATCCATTTACAGATTCATTAAAACTTAATTTTGGGTACAGGGGTTTTCTGTAACCGTTAAAAAAAAGAAACAAAATTCGTAAAAGGCCAATTAACGTTTTTTTTTTACCACATATGTGGTACGCAAAGAAAAACATTGTGGAAAAGATTATGATGATGAAGCAATATTTGAATGTCTTATTTAATTTTAAAATATTTTTAAAGGTCGTCGAAAAAGATTATGAAAAAAAAAGTGGAAATAAAAATAAAACAGTTATATTGGAAGCAAAGGTTAAAAGATGTTGATGTTGATGGACCAAAAACAAGGCGTCTTTTGTATTTAAGCTGTAAGCTCTAAGAATTTTGTTCAAACAAAAAAAAATTCATTGTGTTGACAAATATTTAATATTTTGATTGAGCTTTTGTGGATCTTGTAAACAATATGACGGACTGGATATTAAGAATTGGTAAAATATTGCAAAAAATGTCCACAGTAGTACACTTTTGAATATTTCCAAACTTTTACTAATTTTCTTGGCATTAAAGCCCTAAACTTCAAATTAAAATCTCCAAAATCCCGCATTACTTTCAACTTTATTTTTTCTCCGAAGCTTGAAAAATATAGAATTAAGGTTCAACAAGCTCATTAACTCTATAAATTTCAAAAACACAAAAAAAAAAATGAATTCATAATTTATGATTAAAATTTCTATTTTAATTCAAATACAAAGTAACAACAAAAAAATCTATACCCACCCACGCATTTTTTTTTTCAATTTCTTTGTTTTTAGTTTTTTTTTTTTTTTTCTTCTTTGTTATTCAATTTAACATTCTCTTAAATGAATTAAGGTCATAAAATTGAAATGATCACAAAATTGTAGCCAATTAATAAACTTCAACATAGCAGCGCAGTATTTAATAATAACAACACATCATGCAATTATAGTCTTTAGGATCCAGTAGAGGCCCCACTAGCATATTTGAAAAAAAAATGATTCAATTTATTTTGTTATAGAAAAAAAAAAAAAAGAGTTCATCATCATGATCTTTTCGTTACTTTTTAAACAATTGAATTAATTCTCTTCAATTAATCAAAACAAATGATAAAATTAAAAATAAAAAATAAAATAAAAACAACATGAAGATACTTTTTTTACTACTTAAATTAAAAGAATGCAAAATTGAAAAATCGTATCTTGATAAAGTCATAAATAAAAATTATCTTTTCCTTTCAAATTGGAAAGAGTATCTATTTATTGGTCATCATCAAATGATTAAATTTTTTGTTTTTTTGTTTCAAGAATGTAGTGCACTATAACGTTAGTAATTTTTTTTTCTATTCTTACAACAATTTTCCGATAATTTTTATGTCATGGACACATTGAGTACATTGAGAGAGGCAAAAAAAAAAAAAAATAGTGAAGATTTTTATGGAAGAGAGAATGATGAATGTTGATGTTTTTTTTTTTTTTTTTTTTTTTTGTAGTATATTACAAATTGCAAGAAAATCAACGTATACAGTGTGTTGCACAATAATGCTTTGTCATCTTTTCAGCAAGTTTAATTAGCAAATCTTTCCATAATACTTTTCTTACTTTATATTTTATTTTTTTTGGCACTCATTATCCTCTCATCCTAGCTTTCATTAATCCCTACTCCATATCGGACTTGAGTCGGACTGGCATCAAGACTTTTCTGGAAGATCATTCTATCACATGAAAGTTATTTCTTCCTTCCAGTTCGACAAAAACCACTTTTGTGTTTCGGGTTGTTTTTATCTTCTTGTAGTTTCCATGATCGATTTTCTCTACTTAATCATAATTAGAAATAATGAGCCTAATTTTATAACGCACCACGTTAGTACAATACAAACGATACTGAATAGTCCTGTACCTGATTGTTTCAATTCAAGTAAATCATTTTTTTTTAAATATAGAGGGAACGATCTTATCAAACAGACTGTAGATATTTTTTTTTTTAGATATTTAAAAAAAAATTTATCTACCGTAAATCTACTTAAAAATTCTATAGACCATAAAAAAAAAACGAAAAACAGAAAAAAAATTATATGATCACGGAAAATTCGAATGTTATTAAAAACTATACATACGTTTTTTTTTTTTTTTGTAATGAAACTTCATAAAACAATGGCATATCATATTGCATTTTTACTACTAAAGTAGTAATATAAGAGTATTATTTATTTTTTATTATTTTTAAGATACATTTTAGGGTGGGGGTATTACCCATGTAGCAATGACGATACGAATTATATTCAATTTTTTCGAAAGTGCAGCATATAATTGCAACTGTAGAATATTAGTCATTATAATTCTATCTTTTCTAGTTTTGTTAGATTGTATTTCTTTTTTTTTTGTTGTATTTTATTTAAGCAGTAAAATTAGAAAATGATCATTTGTTAATTTTTTTTTAGATTTATATATATAAAGAAAAAAAACTTGTATACATTAAATGCATGTTATGATTTTAATGTGAAAATAAATGCATTTGTAAGCATAACACACACGGAAAATACTTAAATGACTCATGTTGAGAATTACAAAAAAAAAAAAAAACAAAAAAAAAAAAAAGGTTTGTGAGAATTGTAATTTGAATGACAATTTTTAATAAGATTTTATTGTAGAAAGAAAAAAGAAAAATAAGGAAAAAAAAATGTTTTAATGATAAAGAACTCAGGTATGAAACTTTTTCTATGGAATTTGTTCAATTTACAGCGATAGCAAAGAATAATGAAAAAAAAAAAAAACTAATTTAATTTTCGTTATTCACTTTATTACATAATGCGCCTCTATTAAACTAATCGTCCAATTATCTCTGTCAATGACAACGTTCTTTCAATTGTGGAAATAAAAATTAAATTACAACCCTTTCATCAGAACAGATTTAACAAAGTCCAATCTAATACATCTGATTCTGGACGGGTCCGCTATTCAAACTGTGTAGCCAATCTTTTTTATTCTTCCATTTTTTTTTTCAATAGACAACAAAGGCTCTCAGAGCTGAATATCTAAAGTATTGACTTTATTTGACAGACTCTAAGGATTTAATTTCAATATGATTCTGTCAGGTTAGAATTTTGAAATTTTACCAAATCGTCCACTGAAAATTTCCTAGTTTCGAAGCAAAAAGGATACGATTTATTATTTTTTTTTTTTTTTGTTTGTATTGTAACTTAAATTTACGGGAAATAGAACTTGACATCCTGTGAAAAAATTGCCCTTATGAATGTTTGTACAGAATTGTTTTATATCAAAATTTTCTCATCTATTACACATTTAAGATTTGAAATATACTTTGTACGAGATGGTGTGAATATTTTCTTTGAAAAAAAAAAAAAAACACGTTTTATTTTCCTTTCTTAGACGATTTCAGTAAAAATAAAATGCCTGTGTTATCTGTGGTACATATCCTTTATTAGACGATGTTTCAAAATTTATTCCTCTTCTGATTTTGGTAATAATCTACTAAAATTGTATGTATAAGGTTGAAAAAAATCCCCTAAACCCTTCCGTCAAATTACAAAGATTTCCATCCAGCACACCACCCTGTACTTCCATTTTTATTAGCAGTTTAACACATATAGATATATTTTTATTTTGCTTCTAATTTTTATTTCTTATAATTATATAATGCTAATTAAAATATATCTAAACTTCCTCTAATTAACACCATCTCACATCTCATAAAAAAAAAATTGTTTTTTTTTCGAAATTGAAAAAAGAAAAACAAGGTTAATTCAAAATACCTTTTGAAAAATAAAAAAAATAAATAAAAAAATAATCGTTTTTTCAATTATACTGCTTTTAAAATGTAGTTAGGTATATCAATTATCTACCTTTCGCCAAAAAAAAAAAAAAAAACTAAAGGTAAGAAAAATTTATTAGACTTTTTCTTCTTGTATTGTATACCTGTTGTTTTTTTTTTTTAAATAGTATCTATTACTGCTGCTGTTGTTGTTAATATAATCTAATATGTGATACTTTTAGTATTAACCAGTTAAATTGAATCAAATATAAGTTAAGTTAAGGTATTTCGTGACTATGTTTTTTTTTTATTTTCTCATTGTAAAAATTTTTCAAGGTTAACGCTTTATTATCACCTTAATATGAATTTGTAATTAAATTTCATTTCTATGCTACTTTCAAATATAATAAGATACAAGATACAGATATAATTATTAATGTATTGTATTAGTTTTTATATATGTACTTATACAAAGATACATTTGTACATATACTCGTACCGAGAGAACCGACTTTAGAAGTTAAAAAAATAAAATTTACTTATGGATAACAAAAACAAAAATATTTAAATTGTATATTTTTTCCAGACATATATTTTGTTTAAAAAAATTGAACAAAAAAAAAAAAATAAATAAATAAAAAATAGAAAAATTATGAACTTTTTATTTTTCATTGGTTTCATGTAGCACAAATGAGTAATTAAAAAAAATTTAATCTAAAAATATATAAAATGACATTTTATAGAACAGAAAAAATCATTGTTTTTTTTTTTCGAGAAAACATGCAACAAATAAATGGCATATTTTAAAATACATGAACAGGTGATAAATTAAGTATATATACGAGTATGTATGTCATTTTTTTTTGTACTTAACTTTGCTTATGAGATTATAACGTAAAATTAATGGAAAAATCTATGTCATAAAAAATATTTTTATTTTTTTTTAATTATCCATGAATCATCTTGAAGTATTTTTTTTTTTTTTTTTGTAAATAAAAACCGTTATAAGTACTAGTACATATACATATGTGGTTTTTTCTTATCTTTTGGTTTTACCTTAATGTATCTTTTGTTTATCACGTTAACATTTTTCAATTAATTTTTAATTACTTCAAAATTTATTTTTATTATGAAAAAAACAATAATACTAATGTAAAATTTTTTAAGAATCTAAATTGAAAAAACTGGCTTTTTGGTAATACTTATAACGGTAGTAAAAAAGATAAGATCAGCATTTTTTGTTAAAGAACTTAAATGACCTTTTAGAAGTTTTGAAAGATGATGACATACTTTAGATAAAAAGTTTATGACTAAAGGACTGCTGTGTCTATCGATTAATTTTTTTCGCCGTTTCTTTTTTTTACCTCTTTGTGTGGAACTTTGAATTTACTTAGTTGTCAATTGACTTAAGTAGACCGAACTTTCACTTTAAGTTTAAATACTTGTTATGTCAAAAGTCCTACAAAAGCTCATGTTACCCTATTCTTACAAAAAAAATTTCAAATAAAGTTCAAAGATAAAAAGAGAACCCCTATAAACTGCTCACTAAAATTTGCCTTCTATTTCTCTATCATACTTCGTGGAGATATAACCAAAATTGAAGTTTCGCCTACCCAAGTTAAAGCTTGAAATTTTTTTTGTACTGATTTCCTACACCTAGACATTTTCCAAAAGAGCAAGAAAAATTGAAAAAATCATTTAAGAAATCCTAGATATCGAACCTTTTGAAATTTCGAATACAAACCAAGAATTTGAAATGAAAAAAAAAAAATTACCATCATATGGGTCAATCTACGTTCTACAAAAATAAAATAATTAGCACAGAAGTTGTGTTTTGCTACTACTTTTTTTTTCTATACTTGTGATTGCATAAACAGTAAAATAATTTATATTTCAACTTTCTTACACCTGTTGAAAAAAAAAAGATACAACACAGTAATTTTATTTACGCTTAACTAACTGAAACCAGATGTTTTGCGGTTGTGTAGTAGATTTTTTTTTTTTGAAATTCTTGTTGAAAAAAAAAAGATATTTTTTCTTACGTTTTAATTACAAGACAACCTAATTTCCATTTTACTTCACAAACAAAAAAAAACCGTAAGTGCAGTTCATTTTTTTTAAAAAAAAGTACATAGCTTTTTGAAATATTTAGGAAAAATAAATCAATATTGAAAATGTTGTGTTTTTGTTGGTGTTTTTTTCTTTTAATTTGTGAAATGAATTTGAATAAATAATTTTTTTTTTGTTAGATTTTTTGGACCAAAACTAATGACCAGAAGATACATTTTATTGTTATTTTCTTTCAGTAGACCAATACAATGAAGATTTGTTTTGATTTTTCAGATTTTTATCTTTCGTTAGTTAATTTCTAATGTTTATTTAAAGATAGGGAAAAATCGGGTAAATGTGACGTATCACGGGAGGTAAATTTGGACCGCTATAGTAATTTTCGATTTTTGGGTTTCAAGAAATATCGAAAATTCGAACTATAAAAAGCCGTTGATGAAGAGGAAAGGTGAGGTGTTCAAAATTATTTTCTTTGTCTCTGGACTATTGAAGATTTTAGAGTCTTTTTGTATAAAAATGAGTTTCCTGGTATAGCTTAAAACTATCCGTCCTTTGAGAACGAAAATTCACATTGAAATTATCTCCTTACCGAAAGACATTTAAAAAAATACATATTGCTAATATCTTCAAGAGGTATCTCAATTTAAGCTTTCTGCTAACACCAAACGAATCCACTTTAACCCAGGGATTCACTTTACCCTTTTTTACTTTAAATTTTATCGCAATATTTTTTTTCTTATCTTTTATATTTTCTTTTTCAAATATATATATTTTTTTATTTACTAATCAAAATATCTTATATCTTTCTTAATTTTCTTGTTTACAGATCGTTGATCATTTCAAGTTACTACATCAAATTACTCCTTTTATCTTCATAAAGTCTACGTGTGCAAAAGCTAAAAGAAAAGAAAAAAATACCACATTCATGCAGTGTTAACCAAGCAAAGCGAAAAATAATTAAAAAATTTAATATCAACTTTTCTACAACAACAAAAAAAAAGTGTGAAAAAGAGAATAGGATAACTACTGGATGTTACATCAGTCAACAAAATGATTGTATCTTCAACGTAAAAGTATCTTAATTGAAAAATAGAAAAAAAAACAGTTTTCAACAATGAATTCAAATAATTTGAAAAAAATAAATTGAATAAAATAATGTCAAAAACGTGCAATTATTAATTTCAAATAGATTTTTTAAATTATGAACAGCAAGTAAAAATCTATTGAATTGTACATATTTGAAAAATATAAAAAATTTAGATACGATCTGTGTGCATTGAAATGATGATTAAAACTATTTCCACATTCATCAAACATTCAGAAGAATAAAAAAAAAAAAATTAATCTTCATTATTGATTAAAAAGAAAATTGCAAAGATACTTACTTTGTGTATGCAACATTTTTTACAAAAACGCATAACAATTGCGATTGTTTGAATTAACAGATACATAATTTAAACACGAAAAAAAAAAGATACATGTTTACAATTTCTTCTTTCCTCTTCTCTGTTTTAAATTGTTTTTTCAATCACAATACGAAATTTTATGGTATGAAAATTTCAAAGAAATAACAAACAAAAAAACATTAATTTACGTAAAAAATCGAAAAAAAAAACGGATTAAGAAAACAAAGTTAAAAGAAAAAGTAAACAAACAAAAATCATTCGAAAATTATAATAAATTTTTATATGGTGACGAAATGAGGCCACAAGGTAGTAATAACATTGATGAATTTCAAAATCATAATCATAATAAAAATGGTGATATTACAGATACCACAATCAATGACCAAAGTTTAAAATCAACAACAACAACAACAAAAAATTATAATGAAGAAGATCATAATCATGAATTAAATCATAAAAATCATGATATTAAATTAAAATCAATAAAACAACGAAATAATAATTATCAGCATCATCATGATAATAATAATTTAAATATCAATGCATATTGTACATTACGATCATCATCATCATCATCATCACGATCAAAATTATATTTAGATACATTAGATCATAATTCAAAATTAGATTTAACAAAATTTTTAACAGTTAATCGTAAATTAAAGAATCTAATTAAATCAACAACAACACCAACAAATAAATCATCGATTGGAAGTATCAATGATTGTCTAACATCATCATCATCAGACAATATTACAACAACAAAAGTAACAAAATTACCATATTCAAAATTAAAAGAAACATGTGAATATGATGATGATGATGGTGGTGGTGATGGTGGTGGTGGTGGTTCATATTCAATTTCATCATCATCATCATCTGGTTCAACAATAGATACTACTACTGGAGATGGTAGTTATAGTGATGGTGGTATTATTAATTATGGTATTTCAAAAGATCTATCAACTGAATCGATAAAAAATGCATGTGATTGTTTTGATGAAATCAGTGATGATGATATTATAATTGACGATGATGACATTAATCAAGAACATAATTTCAATGATATTCAAAAGATTAAGAAGCTAAATCAAATTTCATCAACAACACAAGCCATAAATAAATCACTGTTAAAGAAAATTAATAATAATTTGATAAATATTGAATTGAATCATAATTTTAAAAGATCATTTCCTTTAAGATTTTCAACATTAGATCGTCGAAAGATAATTAAGCCAACCGCAACAACAACAACAACAACAATGACAGCTGCACAAATAATGAAATCAGAACATAATTTTCATCCTTATTGTACAATACGTCGTGATAAAAATTATTATAATTATAATTTTCATGATTCTGATAGTTTACAGCAAAAATCATATAATAATGATGATCATTATGAACGTCATTCAACTAGAAAATTAACAAATGCAACTGTAAATAACTGTAAAATAAACAATAATGATGATAATGATAATGATGATAATAATGAAACTACATATCCTAATGGAAAAGATGGTTCAGTAACATCAGCGGAAGCATATAATATTCTTAATGAATTAGATGCAATCCTTAATAATCATTTAACAACAGCAGATAGTGTATCATCATCTCCATCAAAAACAAGAACAACAACACCATCATTAACAACAACAAATACTGATTGTAATGGCGATTGTGAAGGCGGTGGTTCTTCATCAGATTCAACAACGACTACCAAAATTGAAGATTGTCTTTTGGAATTGGACGCATATCTTGAAGAAATTGATAAACAAAATGATAATGATAACGGTTTGTATGGCGATGACGATGATACAAAATCAATTTGTACAACAAACAATCTAAAAATACTTCCACGTAATAATATTCGCACACAATATTTTCAAAGATCGAAAACATTACCGAAAAACCGATCAATTAAAAGTCCTAACAATTTAAATGATCCTTTGCATATTTCACATGATGCAAAAGAAGTAATATCAACTTTTACACGTGATCAATATTTTCGAAATACAATTGGTGGTACATCGAATATTCAATTGAAAAAAAATAGTAATTCAAAAGGATCCAATTTGATTTGTTCCAAAAATAATGCACAAATGTGTGAAAATGGTGATGACAATGATAATGATGATGACGGCAGTGTGAATTGTTCAAATAAAGGTAAGAGAGAAATATTTTCACGCTTTCTTAAACACAAAATTTATATCTTATATTAGATTTTATCTTTTTTTTTTATGTGTGTGATTTCTTTGAATGAAATGCAAGTTTTTCTTTGTTGTTGTTGTTGTTGTTGTTAAGATTGTGATATGCTTTAATTGGTTAAATAAAATCAAGTGTCATACTGTCAACAACTTTTATTGTATCTTTTTTTTTTATATTTTGAGTATCTTTTTTTGCTATAAAGACACTTTTATGGTTTATTTAATTCAAGAGAAAAAAATATTGAACATGCTCATCACGGGTACATTGATCTTGAAATAAGTCATGCATTGATGCATGAATGTTTTTTTTTTTGTTTTTCGTAAACCGGTAAAATAATAAAAATAGCAACAACAACAACAAAAAAAGCGAATGAAGTTATTAAATTTTTTTATTTATTTTGAAATTTCATTTTTTTTTTGTTTTTCTTAATTGTAAAATTGAAAGCTAATAAAAAAAATTCAGATAGGTGCAATGGCAGAAAAATCTATGATATTGTTTGGATTTGTTTATCAGTAACCATGAGTCTTTAACAACAAAAAATTCAAATTTTACTGGTTTTATTTTTCTAGTCTTTCCGGAGGGAAAAAAGTACGTTTGATGAAGGGGAAAATTACGGAAATGAATAGAATTTCCTGTTTTATTTTTTTGTAGTGAAAAAAAAAAAAGGGTTCAATATGGTGCTTTGCTTTTATTTTGTAAAAATTCACGTTAAATTAGGAGAAATAGTTTATTTTTATCGTCTTGGCCGTAGGCTATGGTTCGACAATAAATTTTAATGACTTTTTCTTGAAAGTAATTACTGGAAACTTCCTAAGGATGCTGATGTACCATTATTCTAAGAAGCTATTAAATATTCACCGTTTATTCCCAATATTTTAGTGTGATGATAAGTAATATGCTTAACATGTTAGTGTTTAGACGTCAGTGTTTGACCAGTAAAAAATGGTTCTCTTCATCCAAAATTACCGGTGACGCACCTACACAAAAGGGGGGGGTCTGGTTTTTATCTCAAATTTTGACTGATGCCGGTAGCCTACTTCTAAAATAGTGAAATCTTCTTTAAATGGTTTGAGAAGGACCCATTGTGTCAGACACTACAAATTTTTCAAGAAACTCGTTTGATTTTCGTTTCGATTGAAATTTGTGAAAATTGTTTTCTCTTTTTCATATCACCTTTTAACGAAAAAAATTAAGAATAAAATTCTTAAAAATCCGTTTAGCAAAACAAACGTTGAATCATCCACCCACCCAATCAACCACTTCAAATTGTAACATGAAGTGAATAACAAGGTCAAACAATGAATATGATAAATTTATAAAAATTATTGTAAACCTGATTGCACGAATGGAAAAACACAAATTATTGGGAATTTTTATCAAAAAAAAAGAAAGAAACAAAAAAAGAAAAATAAAAAAAACGACAGAACAATCTATTAATTCTTGTTTCTAGATTCAAGCTACTCCTTTTAAATAATGACAAAATCTTTTGTTTCTTTTATCTTCCTTTTGTTTAAAAAAAAAAACAAAAATATTCAATAACATAAAGAATAATTATTAAGCAATTTTATTTGTTTACCACTTACCTGTTGTTTTCATGAAAAATTGACATATTAACAAAAACAAAAAAAAAATGCCTTACTGTAGATTACACCTTACACCCCACAAAATGTTGTTGCTTATTGATCAACTGTAAATGAGAATAATAATTTTAAAAAAAACAGCATAAATAAATAGAAATGAAAAACATTACTAAAATTCAAAACAATTATAAATACTTAATATTTAAATAGAAACGCTGTGTGTTAAAACTGTTAAAAGATACTTTCAACTATATCCACAATCATTTTTTTTTTTAGCTGTAAAAAAAATATCACTTTAAACCTTTCCGATGTGTATATTGTACCTTATTGTATGTTTTTGTTGGTATGTATTTATTCCGTTTCATATTTATTCATACATCATAAAATATTCAATTTGTTTTAACAGCTTGTAATTGTACACATGTTATTTTTTTTTAAAGTTACTCTATAGTATCTACTTTTTTTTTTTTAAAGATAATTACAGGTGATCACGTACTTTTTTTTTTATATCCATAGATAGAGTTCCGCTAATAAGTGACCGGTGTGTAATTAATTTTAAATGTTTTTTTTTTTTTTTTCATTTTGCTTTCTTGTTTTTTTTTTTATTCAAATGAAATTTCATTCATCATAAATCAATTAGAGAAATTTGGTAGAGCGGTGGAAAACAACAGGAAATGACGAAAAAGGATATACAAAAAAAAAAAAAAATTTTGAAAAATAGAAATTAAGTAGTTTATGGATAAAATTAGATAGAAAAAGTTATAATTTATCAATCGATACCTCAACTTTAGTAAGCATAATTCACCCCTTCTAGTTTTTTCTTCAACTGTGCAGAACAAAAATTAGGGTAATAGTTACTATTGTCGTCCACTTAGAAGTTTTTTTCCGAATTAAATAGATTCTCTGCTTAAAAATATTTCTTTTGGTTTGCTAAGAATTAAATGGAATGGACACATAGGGAGAATACTCAAAAGAAAAAAAAATCTTTAGGTTAAAAATAATCCACAAAGACTAAAATTGATATTGGACGATGTTCCGAAAGAAAAGAGTGAAAAGAGGATCTTAGAGAGGCCAAGGTTCTATATGAACTGTCATTCTGTTGTTGATGACTACACAAAACCCGGACATTATCTCACTAATGATTTTCTTGCACCTTATTTATCCTGACATCTTGAGTAATCTCTTGCAACAAATCCCTAACTTGACATAAAATTTAATATCATTCTCGAAATTCTTTTTACTAGCGAAAATTCCAAAGTTCTTTAAAACAAAAATCAAGTAAATTTTCCTTTAAAATTTTTATGTACTCTCAAGATTTTAATCTTAATTACTTTCTTTCCTTTTGAAGTTCTTATACTTCTCACTCTCAGTCAATAATTTAAAGAAAAACAAACCACAAAGCATGGTATCTTTTTTAAGTAAAATGTAAATTATTTCGACCTTTACGTGTTTCTATTTATAATAGGTAACTGTTTTCCATTTTATACTTTAAGGAAATATTATAATTCTTGATTGTTGTTAAAATTTTGGTTGCTAAGAGAAAGTCCGATAAAAAAAAAAACGAAATAGGAAAAAAAAATGTATTTTTCTGTGTGTTTTGCATAAAAAATAAAACCGCAAAGAACAAATGTGGTTTCTATGTGCATTGTGCATGAGGTAAAGCGTGTTATCGGAGTGGTTGATTTTTTTTTGTTGTTCTACTTTTGTTTAATTAATCGAAAAAGTTTTTTTTTTAAACTGATTTTTTTCTTCTTCAGTTCCTTCATCTTTTAATCATTCGAAACCTTGGAGACGTAATTCAATGCGTAAAACATCACTTTTTACACTTCCTGATCAAAAAGATAGAAATTCTTCAACAACAACAACAACAACAACAACAGATACACCAAAATACAATGAAAGTATTGAACAATTATCATCATCATCTAATTTACAAGAACCAGTAGATGAAACATCACCGATACAATCAACATCGCTACCATTATCATTTGACATGGTTGTAAAACAATCAGCATCATCATCATCACTAACAACCGCACAAACAGCATCAAATAATGATGATAATGCATTCACAAATGAAGGATATCAAGCAACAGAAGAATTTCAATTCTCACAAAGACCACCCAATATAAATGATAATGTTAGACGATGTTTATCACAAGAAGACTGTTCTACTAGTTCTAATCTAGCAAATAATAATAATAATAATAATAATTTAACACATTTGGATATAATTCATGATATCTTACGTAATTCATCACAAGATCCAGGTATCCAAGGACGACCAAGACAATTGGGTCGTCGTGCTGATCAACATCCTCGTATCGTTTCAATTATGGCTGAAACGAATCCATTATCTGGAAATCAACGTATCATTGTGAATCACGATAGAAGACCATCAAGTGCACCAGCAACGGCAGCAGCAGCATCATCAACAGCAGCAACAGTATCTGCTTCTAATCTTCTTCCTCATAATAATCGAGCAACATCAATTAGTTCCCCTTATATTGGTTCTGAACCAAGTTCAGTCGGTTCATCAAGAAATCCTAGTCCCGTATCATTACTTTCAAGTACAGCATCCAGTTCAACGGCTTCAGCCGGTCCAGATCAAACGACAACACAAAGGTGAATGATTTTTTGTAAAATTTTTATTTTTATTTCTACTAATTTAATTTTTCTTGGATTTTTGTTTTGTTTTCATAGTCGTTCAAGACGTTCATCACCACCCGAACCAGTATCATCAACATCTCCTTCTTCAAATAATCAACATCATCACATTCATATACCAGGAAGAGATTATGGTATTAATTCACAATGGCCACATAGTTTTAGCCGTATTTTAGCATTATTATGTTGTACATTAGGACTTTTTAATATTTCAAGATTTTCAATATTAACAATACATTATGGTGGAAATTTTCTATTACAATTCCTTTTATTATCAATTATATTCGGTATACCAATGATGTGGTTACAAATGAGTTTAGGTGCAAAAATTAAATGTGGCCCAGTATCAATGTGGAAAATAAGTCCAATATGTAAAGGAATTGGTATATCATTGATAATATCACAATGTGTTATAGCATTGTATTCAACAATAAGTCTTGGATGGATAATGGTATATTTTAGAGATTCATTCACATCACAAAATCAATTTTATTTATGGCAGCAACCATTTTTAATTTATCGACATTTTAATAGTAATTCAACATTTTTATACAATAATTTAACAGAAACTGTTTCTGATTATTTTAATGGAGTTGTATTACAAAGATGGCAACTTGGTTTAGGTAGACGTGGAGAATCTGGAGGTGTAAGATTTCAGGTAAATTTATAAATTGTTAACATAATTAATTGCGTTTAAATTGAAACGCGTCCTATAAGGAAATTTTTTGAAGAAATGTTGCATGATTTAAAGTTCTATTTTTCTTAACATTTTTATTTCAGTTGGCATTCAATTTAACCGTTATATGGATTGCAGTATTTATTGTACTTGGTAAAGGACTGAAATCATTTGGTAAACTTGTATTAGGATTAACAGTAGTACCGTTATTATTACTAGTTGTGAATACATGTAAATTACTTTATCTCATTGATTTTTCTAGTGTTCAAGTGAGTATCAAAATGAAATTTTGTTATCTTGAAAAATGCAACCATGATGCACACCAGCATAAAAAGCTTTAAAGCGGAATTCTGCATAATGACTGCATTGTTGCATTTTCGAAAACATCCTTACTTTTCGGAAAGTTAATTTTAATTATGATTTTTCTTTTCAGAACATATTTTTAGCATCAGATTTTGAAGATTTTTTAATTAATTCAAAAACATGGACTGCAGCAGCACAAGAAACATTTTTTACATGGACACTTTTAGGGCCATCAATAATTGCAATATCAAGTAAATCAGCAGAAAAAACCGAAGGAAAAACCATATTACGAAGAGATGCTATACTTGTTGTTATTATAACATTATTCGGACTTTCATTGGCTGCTATTTTTGGTTTTGCATGCGTACAAATTCTACAAAATAATGATTATTTGTATTTTCCAGGATCATATGGTAAGAGTTAAATGAAATTCGCCACACTAGCATTTTTCTTGACATTTGTTTTTTTCTTTTCAACAGAAAACCTTGATTCTTACACATTTTTGTATTCACTACATGGTCCAATATCACCACATCTTTTATCAATACCAATTAAATGGTCACCACATTATTCATCAGTTTTAGGAGAAACATATAGACGTCCACCACAATCATCAGCTAATCCATACAAAGAAAGTGGTTATCAAGCATTACGACTTGTTACTGAATTATTTCCATCGACTGTTGCTGTTGCAACACAAGAACAAATCTCATCTGTTTGGAGTATTATGACATTTTTAATGTTTTTATTATTTGGCTTAGGACAATTATGTGCCATGTGGAAACCAATATCAAGTGCATTAGGTGATTCAACAAGTTCGGTATTATTAAGTTGTGTAACAGGTTTATTACTTGGTATACCATTTGCAACAGAAATGGGTTTATCGATAATACATTATTTAGACATCGTATTAGGTGGTGCTTGGTGGATCTTAATATTATGGTCAGCACAAATATTTGCTGTATTTTTAGTACGTGGACGTCCATATAATGGTGATGATTTAGTTAAAGATTTAAGAATGAGCGGTTCAATGTCAGCATTTTTAGCATTATCATGGAATGTATTATTACCAGTTGGACTTATTACATTGGCAATTATCGAATATAAAATATCATTGGCTAGTCAATTTTTTAATTGGCGTATAAAATCATATTTTCCATTGTGGACAAGAAAAGTAGCTGGATTAATACAAATTAGTTTTTTAATGGTTATACCGATAACAGCAATAATTCAAATTTACCGTTATTTAACAAAAGGTCCTCCAGATATTTTAGATGTAAGTTGTTTTTTTTTTTTTGATTTTTTGAAAGGATCTTGTAGGAATTTTGAAACTTTTTTTTATTGTTGTTTTGATTTACAGCGTATTCAACTTCTTTATCGTCCTGCGGAATCATCTCCACAACACAGAAGAAATCGTGGCAATTTAGAAAGACCATCACCAATACAAACAGGTGCTGTTAATGTAACTTTAACAAATTTAGATAGTCCAACATCGATTCAAGATGATGCACCACCAAAATATACACCACCACCATCATATACAACGGCTACTGGTGCTAGGATTGCAAAATTACTACGACAAAGTATAAGACGAAGTGTTAGACGGTAATTTCTCAAAAATAACCAAAAATTATTTTCATAAAATCAAAAATTTTTTTTCTTACAGTATTTTAGGTGAAACCAGCCATAATCGTCCACCAATTCCATCTGCATCAAATACTAATTCAATGGATAGCGATTCTAGTCTTCCACCAGAATATTCGACTGTTTTAAATAATCCATCTGGAATTATTGATTTAGAAATTGGTTCTCATACACATCAACAATCAACAATAAGACCATCATCAGAAACTCTTTCACGATCTCAACGATTTTTATCTACAAATCGTTATCAATCTGGTCCATCATATACAGCTTTTGATGTTGCACAAATTTTACGTCCTACATCATCAACATTACAACGTAATCAACATGAACGTACACCATCAACAATAACAAATGCATTAGATCATATTTTAAGATCATCATCATTACGATATAATCATTCATCAAATAAATCACGATCACCAACTGATAATCTTGTTTTAAATGCAGCACCATTAGGTGAAAGTAATGCAATTATTTTAGATAATACAACAGAATCATTACAACAACAAAATGAAAGAGTTAATAATAACAGTGAAGACAATACATCTGTGATTTAAAAAAAAAAACAAAAAACAAAAAACTGAAAACTGAATCTTCGAACTAAAAAAGAATTAATTTTCTTTAAGAAATTTAATTAATTAAAATATTTTAAATTTTATGTAATTGTAATTTATTATTTAAAAAATATAAATAAAAAAAATAATAAAGAAAATAATATTTTAATTAAAAATAATAAAAAATTAGAATTCTATAAATTATAGTGAATTAAAAGAAGAAGAAGATGAAGAAAATATATAATAACCGTCCAATTAGAAATTTGAATTAAAAATTAGAAAAAAAAAGAAGAAAAAAGAATTTTTTTAGACAAATAATACAAAATATTCTATGAAAAAAATAATCACAACGAATATTAATTATTAATTAGTAATTTTAGATAATTAAAAAAAAATAATAATAATAAAGTTTTAAAATGAATAAATTATTTTTTTTTTTCCAATGAATAAGTTGAAGGATTTTAATTTTTTTTTTTTACCTTAAAATTGAAAAGCACCATTAAGTATTTTTTTTAAACTGTTAAAAAAAAATCCAAAAGTGATTCTATTTTTAACGTGGTTCAAATGGAACCATCTATTCATCCATTTTCATTCTTTTATCCCAACCTTTTTTATCGGTGTGCTAATTAAAAATTCAATAAAGACATAGATTGGTTCCCGAAGAAATCTTGTAAAAGAAACTATAAGAATGGCTTTATATAAGAAAACCAAGTCTTTCTGAGTACCAAAGTACAGCATAAAAAAAGATATCCTTATGTAAACTGGAAAAATTTCCACAACAAAATGTAGAAGGCAAAAAGAAATTTTTTTTTTTTTTTTTGAGAAATAACAAGCCACATTAAACTTTAGGCATTTAAAAAATTAAGAAAGGAAGAAAACAGTTCTGGTATTTTATGGCTGAATTCAAATTCAAGGATGGAAACATGAAACTTTGTTACTAATTCTTTTTTTTGGTTTGGTTGGTTGGAAAAGAAATGAATTTATGAAAAGTTGAATCTGAATGAGAAATTTTCAACACAAATGTTGGAAATTGAAAAAAATTAGAAAATTTAAATTAAAGGAAAAATTCATTTTTTCATCTTGTTACTTTTTTTCCTTAACTACTAAGAAAAACTCCCAAACTCAAACTCAAACATTTTATGGACTTTTTACACAAATTTTCCTTTCATTTAAAATTCATTGATGAGAAATTTAAGTTAAAAAAATCTAAAGATAACGATAAGTGATTCAAATGTATCATAATTGGTACTTTAGAAGCTTACTTTAAGAGCTCCTAGCAATTACCTTAACACTTAAAGAATATTAAAAAAAATCGATTGACTTAATCTGCTCAATCCATGATTGTGTGTCAAAGACGTAAAAAAAACTTGATCATAATTCATTGTGTGTTCAAAGGGTGACTTCTAGAGTCTGGTGAAAAGAAAAATCTAACCAACGGGATAAACTTGTTTTTTCGTTTGACACTTAAACTAAGATGTCTTCTGTGGCCATGCATGATGAAAAGTCTTCAATTCATTGATAACCGTTAGATTTATCCTGTCCGAATTCCGCTTATGAAATCCAAAACAAATTTGTATACTCTTTTTTTTCAATAATTATATTTCGTCATTTTTCTCTTCTTCTTTTTTTTTCTTCTGTTCAGATACAAATTACATTACTACATCTTTTTTATAAATGCTATCTATTTAGTTTTTTTTTTGTTATTAATTTAAAAAAAAAATTACATGTTACATATTAAATACATAATATAAAAAAAATTTCTAAATATTTAAATATAAATTTTCGTAAGACTTACATGTTAAGTTGTGTTTTTAGTGAGTGTGTGATTTTTTCTTTTCTTGTTCGTTTTTTTTTTTCCTTAATAATTATTTAAAGTTAAAAATTTGTTAATAATAATTTTAAGTAATTAAGTGACATTAAAACTATTCATTAAAATTAAATTAATAAATTTTATATTTTTAAATATAAAAAAGCCAGTTTTTTTTTTCAGTTCTTTAATTATTATTTTTTTTTAAATTTCTTTCTTTGAGATTCGTTTTTCACGTGCATGTAAAAAAAATTTTTTTTTTTTTTTTTTTTAGATCCCTGGATATTAACGGAATACAATTTATTTGTTGTTTTTATGTTGAAAATTGAAGCTTTCTTTATTTTTCAATCTTACTAAGGAATTTCGTTTTATATTATAGGATATTATTATTATTTTTTTTTTTTTTGATTACAAAATTAAGCATGATATTTTCTAAACCTACAATTTTTTATAAAAAAAAAATTTTATTATTGCAAAATGTATTCACTGGTTTAAAATACCCAAAAAAAAAAAGATTTTTTTTTTGTATTTTTTTTTCTTAGTTAATACTTTTTTTTTCTTGCTAAAAATTACTAGTGAGCATAAAAAATTTTTTTTATTTATTTTTTTTTTTTTTTGTTAAAAAAAGTCATGGATTTTCAAGAATCAGACTGTTTGTTTTGATTAATGTGCGTAAAATATTGGTCATTATCGCTGAAATCACATCAAAAAATTCCAAAAAACTAGTTGAAGAATGTTCTCAAAATTCATTCTCAATTTCTTATTTTTCACATTTTTTTGTTTGTGTCTAACACATACGTTGATTTTCGTGTTCAATGTGCAATATTATTGGATGATAGTAGAGGTTTTCGTTTTTGAGATGATCTACGACTAATATCGAGTGACTGCCTACTTAATTTTAATCATAAGTAGTCATAACTTTTTTTTATCTAAACACCTACGGTTTCACGTGAAATGTAAACCACTGTTCGTTGATCGTGGATGACTTATCAAAAATTAAATTAAAAAGACAGTTTTTATTGTCATAACTGGCGAAAAAGTCCATTATTGATAAAACAAAAGCCTTGTGCTATTCGATGAATGTCGATATGACTTCAATGATAAGGGCCATTACTTAATAGAATTGCGAATGCAATTATTTTAATCTTACATTTTGAGCAATATAAAATGGCAGTTTTGTTAATTAATTAATTTAAAAAAATTCTATCTATTTGTTTTTTTTTTTTCTCGTAATATTTTAAGTTTCTTGTGCGCAATATAAAATATCTATGAAATTTTATTTAGTTTTTTTTTTTGTATGTGGTCTGTTAACAATTCCATTTATTTGTTCAATCATCACTCTTTTTAAAGTTTTTTTTTTTTTCTTGTTTTCAGGAATAATCTATTCACTTTCAATAATTTATTTTTTTAATTATTGAATTCCATCAATCACAGTCAGATATTATAGTGTAATATATATATTTATTTTTTTTTATGAGACGATATTTTTTATGAAAAAGGAAAAAAAAATACATACATACATATAATGAAAAATGCAAAGCATGAAAGATATGTTTAAAAATTTGTATATGTCGTAAATCTACATTGAGTAAGTTTTTTTTTATTTCTTGTTTTTGAGTATTTTTTTTAAGGATTATAATTTTTGTCTAAATCAATAAATTAATAATAAAAAAAAATGTGACTTTACTTTTTAAAAAAGAAAATATCAAAATAAAATTTAAAAAATAAAAAATAAAATTTCTAAAAAAAAGGAAGAAAAATCAAGGACTCGAAGTTTTAAACAAGGAAAAATTAAATTTATTCTTCATCTATTTTACCGTGCCTTTTGCACAGCGTTTAAAATGAAAAAAAAAAAAACGCTGTAATGATAATGGAAAAACTTATCGTTTTCACAGTAAAAAAAATATTGACACATAAAAAATAAAATAAATTAGTAAAAACGGGGATGGGTGGTAAAGATACTGGCGGTACTCAGCTATTTCCTTTAAATTAGGAAATTTTGTATTTCACGCTAACATTTTGTACGTTCACTTTTTTTTTTTTTTTCAAACAAAGCTTTTTGACAAACGCAGAATGATACATAGATAGATTATTTAGAAGCTAGAACTGCACCTCGATCTTTGAAGATCTTTTGCGTCGTTTTTATTCTTGTAGTTTAAGAATGAATCCTAAAATATTACTAGAAGAAGCACTCCATATTTCGTTGGGTTTGAGGGAGAGCTGATGCATGTAACGCAGTACCTTACCACATTCACACAGAATGGCTTCTTTGCAAAATCTGAATTTGTCATCTTCTGTCTAACACACGCAGAATGATACAAAATGTGGGAAAAAATTGGAAATTTTAAGAAAAAAAAAAAAAAGATTTTAATTTAATTTTCAATTTAAATTACTTGAATTTTTTGTGTCAACTATGAAAGGTGTGAAAGGTGGTTATTCGGCATTTTGGATCAGGAAAATTTTTAAATTTGAAATTATGAAAAATATTCCTTCTTGAATTCTGATATGCAACTCTATCATTTGTACAATTAATGGTTTGGAAAAAAAAAAAAAATAATCTTAAATTATAATTCTATTTTCATAATTAAAAAAAAAAATAATAAAAATTTTAAATAAATAATTCTTAAAATTAAACTAATTCTTCTCTTAGCATCTTCTTACTGTTATTCAAATTAAAATGATCAGTTATTTGATGATAATGATGATGTTGATGATGATCATTATTCTGATTAAAATTTTGATTAAGATTATTTATTCCCATGGTCATCATCATTTTATCGTCATTATTATCATGATCATTATCATCATCATCATTATCATCATAATCATTATTTTTTATAAAACGTAATAATGAATTTTCAAATAATTTTTTAAATAAATTATAATTTTGTCACACAGATGTTTCAGAATTTAATCTTAATACAAATTTATTACTCTTTGGATCAACAACTTCTTCAGATATATTAAAATGTGGTAATTTATAAATGCATACAATTAATGATATATCATTTTGTATTAATTGAAATGTACAATTATTTTTAATTGGACGTGATAATAATTCATCACATATTAATGACCATGATTGAATTGTACGACGTTCTTTTTCACTTTGCATAACTGGTGTTTCATTTAAATATGGTTCAAGAAATGCTTTTGGTGATAAATCATGTTTTAAACAATGTGCTAAATGTTTTAATATACTTTCAAATGTATGTCTTGGTTGTTGACGTGTTACACGTAAATATTTTTGTAATGCACGTGCCATTGATGGAAATACAGCTTGTGCAGCTTCTTGTGGATCTAATGGTATTGCTGGTGCTGGTTCATTATGTATACGTTTAATATGTGTAAATGCTTCTTCAGCAGCTGTTATTAAACGTGCACGACGTTTTTTAACACGTCGTTCATATTCATGTTCTTCATAGAAACGTTCATTATGTGATGAATCACGACGACGTGCATTTGCAGCTAAAACAGCTCTACTTTGACTTTGCTGTTGTGATGGATTAACACCATCAACTTCATAATATTTAAAACTTGATGACATTTGTTTACGTTGTGATTTAGATAATGGTACACGTTCTAAATACGGATTAAAAATTGGAAAATCAACATAATATTTTTGTAGTACCCAAACTGCAGCACGTTGAATACTTAATTGACCAATTGAATATGATTTACTTGTTCCATCTGGGGAACGTATTACTTTCATATAATAAACGGGTTGTTGATGACGTATTTCTAATAGAACAACAGCAATATAATGAATAAAAAGTAATGTATCAACGAAATTAGTTGCATATGCGACTAATGATCTATAATCGACAGCTTCACCACCTTCAACAACAATTTTAACACCGTTTGTTACTTGAACAATATAAAAAAGCCAATAAGCGAATGTTGAAACAGTGATTAATAATATAACGATTGCTCGAAATAAAAATATTCGAGGCATTGTTGCTATCGGTCGTCTAAGAAATAAAGCCCAAACACCTAATGCTAATAGAATTAATCTTGCAGTTAAAGATACTAAAAGACCTTTACATTCACTACTACACGATAATAATTGAGCTTTTGTGATTGGTGTTAAATCA
Organism: Bombylius discolor; assembly: GCA_939192795.1. Classification (NCBI taxonomy): domain Eukaryota; kingdom Metazoa; phylum Arthropoda; class Insecta; order Diptera; family Bombyliidae; genus Bombylius; species Bombylius discolor. Next base: position 3,535,265 of record OW584242.1, read on the forward strand.
GCATGATCAAATGCTGATGGAAAAAATCCTAATTTAGGCATCATAACCATTGCAACTGGTGAAAAAAATGATACAAAACTTACAATAAGTGAAAATGTAGATTCAATATAACGTTGACAAGCAAATCCAAATGATGATTCTGAATCACGATTCCATGCGTTATTGACATCTTCCATTGAAATACTTTGATCTGATGTATTACCTGTTACAGCGGTTGTATTCTCACCCCAGTTTTCATCTTGTGGTAGTATTTGAACTTCGATAATTTCTTGACCATCACGAGAATCATCTCCTTTAAAAATTTACGTTTTTTATTTTTAAATTGCAATGAAATTTCAAAAATTACTTGTTCAACTAACCTGAAATATTAACACTTGTTTGAAATGGTGCCATATCGGTTGGTCTTTTGCTTGATTTTGTTGAATGAAGACTCCTATGAGAATGTCTTGTATTTCTGTCACGATGATGATGTCCAACACCACCACTACCACCAATTGTATTACTTCCGCTAATATTTCCACCAATACCTCCTAAACCAATTCCAGAAATATTATTAATATTACCACCTCCTCCTCCTCCACCACCTATTGTACCAGTATTATTATTATTATTACTACTACTAATATGACTCCTAGAACGTCTCGATCTTCCACTATGTTCTGATTTTACAGATTCTGTTTCCATATCATCAAAATTATTATGAAAATTCGTAAATTATTGAAAAATAAAATTAAATAATTAATTTGTGAAAATATTGATATCGTCGATAGCAGCATTCCTTCTTTTTTTTTTTAAAAAAAGTACAAAAAGAAAAATTTCTTAGATTTTTCTTTTTGAAAAAAAAAAAAAAAACAGAAAGAAAAGTTCACAAACGCACACAATGTGCAGTTATAATTGAATTCTTTTCTTTTCTTCTCCAGACTTTTTTTTATTTTTTTTTTTTTTCCAAATAGCTTGTGACTCCTTTAAGAGGTGAGGTGATATTTAATTGGCAGTTTTATGTTCAAATCGATAATTAGATTGAAGATGAGGGGTTTTTTTTCTCTCCTCCGGTCGTGTTGTTTTTCCAATGAAATATTTTATAAAAAAATTTCTCACATTTTTCGTGGATTTGTTGTATTTGACGACATTTTTTGTTAAATTTATTTTATAAATTCCAATAAACTTTCACAAAATTAATTAAAAAACACGTTTTACACAATGAAATTTCACAAAAAACAAAAATAACACCTAAATAACTGAACAGCAGAAGCCATTTTCTCACTTATTTTTTCTTGTTTTTTTTTTGCCCTTTAAAAGAATTCTTCTTAAAAAAATTCTTCGTTAAAAATCTGTGGCATGAAACGAAATCAAGAACCAGAACCCAAGAATTCAAAAGAATAAACAAATTTAACGCAAAATGCAATTCGTACAAGAGTTCATTCACCTACCTGCGTGATTGATTTCTGACAAATGTTGCCAGCTACTTCGTACTTAAAAAACTAATAAATACCGGGACTCCGGAGTCATTTAAAATTAAACGTTAAATTTTTCATAAATTTATTTTGAACACAAAAACATATCAACTTACCAACTGTTGCCTTTTTTCAGATTAAAACGGGCATCTTACGGGCGTCAGTTCTGTAAAATAAAACGATGAAAGCGTCATGAAAAATCAAAATTACTAACAATCACAATCTTCAAATTTAAAAAATTCAATAAAAGTTAAATTAAGCTCGGCAACTCATTATCACCAACAGGTAGACAGACACGGTGAACTTGTAACAAATCAACCTTTCGTTCAAAATTACAATATTCGTTAACTTTTGTTTCAACACTCTTTCGTTAATTTCGAATCCATATTGCGTTGCGTTGCGATAGTACAGATTTCTTCAAGACAGTTGCTTGTTTTTGTGTTTTTGAGTTTTGACATTTCATTTTCAGAACGTGTTTGTTAAAAAAGCAAATACATTTTTTTATTCGAAAAATGGAAAATAATACAAGTGAAGGAAATTTTAAAGATTCGAATGAACGAAAATTCAATAGAAAAAGAAGTAAAAAATCACGTTTTGCATCAAATGCAAAAGGTTTTGGTAAAAAAGGTATTTATGGACGTGGTACACATATTGAAGAAAGTGAATTCACATATTTCGTAAATCTTTTATCAGCAATGAAAGATTCTGCAGAAACAACAGAAGAAAAAGGTAATTATTTTTGCCAACATTTTAAAGCATGATGGACAATGGTCCATCATATCAGCATTCAGTCAATCGTTGTGCATTGTCAGAATCTAACGATGACGAACAAACCTTCATTCAAAATAATTTTCTCTTTTAAATATTTTCAGTTGCATTGTCAAATAATGTTAGCGAGCAAACAATTAATAAAGAAATTCATTTATCATCTAATCAAGTTGTCTCAAAAGTAATCGAATCAATAATTGCTTACATGAATGAAGAACATTTAGAAAGATTTTTGAAAAAATTCTCAGAAGATCTTCGTCCACTATGTTCAAATAAATTTGCATCACATGTTTTACAAAAATTAATTGAAATTTCATTTCTTCGTTCTGTAGAACGAAAAACATTAAAAGAAATTATTAAAAATAACAAAAATGATGATCCAGATGCAACAAATGAACCAAAACATAAAAAATTAAAAGTCTCAATCAATGAAGAATCATTAGATGAAAAACAATATAATTTATCAACAAAATTTCAACCACAACATCATAAAATATGTGAAGAATTCGTTTTAAAAATAGGAAAATTCCTATTGAATAATTTAGAAGATTTTTTATGGGATCAATACACAAATCCTGTAATGAGAACAACAATTATGTCATTATCTGGTATACATTTACAAAAAACTGAACGAACAACTATAAATCCAAAAGATTGGGAAGAACCATATGAAGTTAAAGATGAATGGAAAAATATTGTAAAAGAATATGGAAATCGTTTAATGTTATGGCCACAATTTTCCGAATTACCATATGATGAAATACCATCAATTTTTTTCGAATATTTATGTATCGCATTGAAAGCTGTTGATAAAAATTCTCTAAAACATTTCGGTAAGAAATTATTGATTGAATCATTTTTAAAAGTTGAAGGGAATGATGATAAAAAAGAAGAAAAAATTGAAATAAAAGATGAAGATGATGAAGAAGCTGAAGACGATGGAGATCAAACGGGTAAAAATAAAGTTCAACTTCCAAGAGTATTCCAACAAGCTTCTTCTACAAGGTGCGAAAAATGAAGTCTAAATTATCTTCACATAAATTTTCATGTTTTTTTTTTTAAATTTTTCTTTCCAGATTACTTGAAATTCTTCTGAGAGTAGCTGGTAAAAAATTATTCACACAAATTTATGCAATGCTTTTTGTTGGTCGTATTAAACAATTAGCAATAAATTGTACAACAAATTTTTCAGTACAAAGATTAATTGAAAAAGTTTCAGATAAATCTGATTTTGAAGCAATCTTCAATGAATTGGTTAATGATTTTGAAGAAATTTTAAGAGAAGGTTGTACCGGTGTTATATACGTTCTATCGAATGGATGTTTAAAATTTCAAACAAAACAATCTGTATTTGTGAATGCATTACAAAATGCATTACATACAAATGATAAAGATAACAAAAATAAAGAAAAAAATGCATTTTTTATATCATTACTTAAATTAAAACCATACGAATTTGCAATTAATGATAAATCATTAAGTTTTCATGGAATATTAATTATACAAAATATATTATGTTTTAATAAACCAATAAATTTAATTAATTGTATATTAAATACTGAACCAAATAAATTATTAGAAATTTTTTCTGATCGTTCTGGTTCATATATTGTTGAAAAATTTATGGAAAGTAAATTTGTTGGTGAAAAATCACGTGAAAAATTATTAAAATTATTTGATAATTATTATATTGATTTAGCAATTGGAAAATTTAGTTCACATGTATTAGAATCATTATTTAATTATTCAAATGATAATCAAAAAATGAAAATAGCTAAAGAATTATGTGAAAAATTAAATCAATTAAATTCAACAATGTTTGGAAGGATTATATATAAAAAATTACATTTACAAACATATTGTTTAAGTCCGACACAATGGAAAGCGAGTCTTAATAAAATTAATAAAACTGAAAAACTTTTTGAAGATATTATCAAGTAATTTGTTTTGGAAAAAAAAAAATGAAATAAAGTATTTTTAAAGAAAATTCAAGGATTTTTATTTATTTTTAGCTTTTGGTTTTTTTCAAGCTCTGTTTAATGAAAGTCTAAGCTTACTTAAGAATATGTGGTGATTTAAATCGCATGGGACCCGATTTGCTATTGTGCTCTATGCATTGCGTAGGTTATACGCTGAATCTGAATTCCTAAACGTCTATTTGCTTTGCATCGTCACGACTCACGACACAGCTGAAAAAATTTATGTTGCCTTGTAACATCAAAATTATTCAAGATGTGCTAGTTGCTTGATTTTGTCTGTCAAAAAATCACATCACATTTGAGTTTTGAAACGGGACGTTTTTGAACTTTAGACGTTGTTAAAAGACGGTCTTAAGACGTTTAGGAATTCAGCCATAGCATAGTTGCTTTAGTATTCTTGCTTTGCTTGCTATATCAATTTTAATGAACTTTCTTATCGACACTCAATTCATCAAAAGAACATAATCCGTTGGGTCACAGTGTACTTTTGCCCCAAAACAAGGACATCAATGTAATGTAGTTCGAGTATCGAAATAAATTTCCATTTTGAAATCTGACTACATTCAAATTTTCGTTCACTAAAAAACTGCGTTACCCATTTTTCGTTAACTTCTGTTTTTTTTTTTTGACTGCCGACTGCTTTGAGTAGCTCGCTTGCGATGCTTGCCGTTTTGTATTTGTTTAATCCTCAAGCTTAAATCAAAAACAAAACACGTGTTGTGAAAGTGCCGACAGTTCTAAGTTTTTTAATTCAATTAAATTCAATTCAGTTTTTTAATTTAATAAAATGAAAAAAGTACAAACACAACCAAAAATGGAAAATTCGACAGAAGAAGGCAAATTTAAAAAACCTTTTGACGGTGTAAAAAAATTCAATATGAAGAAAAATTTTAAGGCACCATTCAATCCAAATTTTAAAAAACAATTTAAAGATGGAGCACCAAAATTTGATAAAAAGAAAAATGACAAGGCACCATTCAATCCAAATTTTAAAAAACAATTTAAAGATGGAGCACCAAAATTTGATAAAAAGAAAAATGACAAGGCACCATTTAATCCAAATTTTAAAAAACAATTTAAAGATGGAGCACCAAAATTTGATAAGAAGAAAAATGACAAGGCACCATTTAATCCAAATTTTAAAAAACAATTTAAAGATGGAGCACCAAAATTTGATAAGAAGAAAAATGACAACGCACCATTTAATCCAAATTTTAAAAAACCATTTAAAAGTGGACCGAAATTTGGTATATACAAAAAAAATTCTCCTTTTATTTCAAACTCAAAACGACTTGGTTTTGTGGATGGTGATGATAAGAAATATTGCGAAAATATCTTAAATGAATTACAAAATTCTGTTAAAACGACAGAAGAGAAAGGTAATTAATTTACAATTAAATTACAATTACAATTTTACTAAACTCAACAGCGTCTTCCTTAATCAAGAATAAATTAAACTCAATACAGATTATCCATCAGTGTTGGTTTAATTTGTGATCTCAGAAGAGAAGATGAATTATTTAAAACCATATAAGGTTTAAAATTAGCGTGGATTGATGAAAACTAAAAATGGGTTTAAACGGGTGACATCAGTTGCGCTTGTACCTATTCTACTGATTATTGAAAATAACATCCGAAAATTTAATGGGAAAATGTCTATGGCATTTCCTTTAGAATAGAACCACAACCTGCTGAATAATCTGAATACGAGTTTTAATTTGTTTTTTCTTCTTTTTTTTATCTTTAAAATAAATAAATTATTCTTTTTTCAGTTTTATTGGCAAATAATTTTTGTGAAAAACAAATTAATAATGCAGTTAATTTATCATGTAATATTATTGGTAAAAAAATTTTAAGAAATATAATTGCTTTCATGAATGAAAAAAATTTTGAAATTTTAATTGAAAAATTTACAATTGGTCTACGTCCATTGTGTTTAAATGATCGTGGATCGATTGTTTTAAAAAATTTAATTAAAATTGCAATAATTCGTGCTGAACAAGATAAATTATTATCAGAAATTGAAAATTTTGAAAAAAATAACAAAGATCATGATAATGATGATGATGATAATAATGATAATGATGATGATGAAGATGATGATGAACCAGAAAAGAAAAAAATCAAATATTCAGATGATACAAATGTATTAAATGATTATAAATATAATGTATTAACAAAATTTAAATTAGAACATCGTGATATATGTAAAAAATTTATATTAAAAGTTGGAAAATTTTGTTTAAATAATTTTGAAGATTTTCTATGGCATAAATATGCAAATTCTGTAATAAGAACAACAATTATATCATTAACTGGTTTATATAGAAAAAATTTAACAGAAAAATATCAACAAAAATTTAAATTAAAAAATTTAAAAAAATTACATGATGTTAATGATGAATGGAAAAGTATTATTGTTGAATATGCAAATTATACAATGTTATTACCAAAATTTCCAAAATTACCATATAATGAATTGACATCATATTTTTTATCATATTTATGTACTGCATTAAATAATACTGATAAGAAGGTTTTAAAACAAATTGTTGTGAAACTTTTACATGAATCATTTTCAAAAATTCGATTTAACGATGATAAAAAATCAGATAAAATTGAAACAGACCATAATGATGATGATGATGTAGAAGAAGATGAAGAAAAAATAGAAGAAGATGAAGATAAAACAGAAGAAGATGAAGATGATGAAGGCGATAACGATGATGAGGATGATGAAGATGATGATGATGATGATGATGATGCGGAAACAGTAAAAAATGGAGAAAAAGCAGATGATGACGATGGTGACAACAAGCAAAAAAACGAAAATCAAACAAGTCAAAACAAAGTTCAGATTCCAATCGTATTCAGAAATTATTTTGGCAAAAAGTAAGTTTATTTTTTACTTTTAATTGAGTTTTAAATCCTCTTTCTCCTCCTCCTCCTCCTCCTCTAACCAGTTCCTTAAACCCATCATCTTTAAATAGTTTTCAAGGTTTTTCATCGATCGTGCCCTGTACTTCTTTTGCTTTCTTCTTTCGAACACCTAGTTTAACTTCGTCATGTTTTTTTATGGTCCATGTCTTACCATGTTATATTTTCTGAATTTTTGCCACATTGGTATGTGCTTCCAAAAATTTTGTCTTGCTTTTGTTTATTTCTAGATTACTTCTCTTAGCACTTAGACTATAAAGACCTAATAGATAGATCCATGCTAGTAGTCAAAAAGCAGTTTGTAAAAAAACTTGAAAAAAGTGCTAAGAGTTTTTTAGATCATTGAAGCAGCTTTATTTTTTTTTTTAAAAATCGTTTGTAGAAGATTATTCAATTAATTAATTTTATTTTCTTTTTCTAATTTCAGATTACTTGAAACTCTCATCGAAATTTCTGATAAAAAATTATTAAAAAAAATTTACGATATTATTTTTGTTGAAAATTTGAAACAAGTATCAATGACTGTAATGTCATGTAATATGATTGGAGAAATAATTGATAAAATGAATGATAAATCATTTTTTGAAACTGTCTTCGATGGATTAGTTGATAATTTTGAAAATATTATAAAATTTGGTTGTTCCAAAGTTATATTTAATTTATCAAAAGAATGTTTAAAATTTGAAACAAAACAAACAGAATTTGTTAATGCATTACATAATGCATTAAATAAAACTGAAAATTCATTTTTTATGTCTGTACTAAATTTAAAACCACATGATATTAAAAATGATGGTAAATTATTTACTATAATTGGTATATTAACTGCACAAAATATTTTATGTTTTGATAAAGAAAAAATTTTAATTGAAAGTATTTTAAATACCGAACAAAAACATTTTTTGGAATTATTTAAATTGAATGTTGGTGCAGAAATTGTTGATAAATTTTTACAAAGTAAATTTGTTGATGAAAAATCACGTAAGAAATTTTATAAATTATTTGATGGTTTCTATGTTGATTTATCAAAAGATATAAACAGTTCAAAAGCATTGGAATTATTATTCAATCATTCAGAAATTAAACAAAAAATGAAAATAGCTAAAGAATTATGTGAAAATATTGATCAATTAATTTCAACAGAATTTGGAAAAACAATATATATAAAATTATGTTTAGAAACATACCGTTTAAATCCAACACAATGGAAAACAAATATTAAGAATAATAAATAAAATTGATGTAAGAAGTTTATTTGAAAAATAAAGAAAAATTAAGTGAATTTTGCATTTTGTTACCATCTTAATTCTGTTCAAAAAATCCCTCTGAATATTGAGACAGTTAATTGCTTCTTGATGACATGCAGGTTGTTGATCAGCATTCAGCACTATCATAAACATGAACTTTGTCGTGATTCCATTCGATTCCAGTTTTGTTTTACACGACAAAGTGTATTTGTTCAAAAGCCACAGTTATTTTGGAAGAAATTTTTTTTCGCAGTAATTGAGTCGGTTATTTTTTTATTTATTTATTATTTTTTTTTATCTCTAAAAATTCTAAAGGATCACTTTTTAGAAAAATAAGCAGTTACTACTATTGTGAGAGGTCATTAAATTATAAGGTAACTATACCGAGAGTGTACTGTAGCCTGTACCCAAAACAAAAAGTGTGTGTTCAATAAAATTTTCCAGAAGATTGAAGTCTTTAACCTCACCCATCCATTTTTTCTTCTTCATGCGCCATTTTCTTCATCTAATCTGAAGTTCAGTTCACAAATATTTCTCCGCCATGAGTCATTTACAAAAGAATTTTCGACAAAAGTACACTTTATCTCGACAAGTACTTTGCACTTCTCTGTTGCTATTCCTGTTCAATAAAACTACTTAAAAAGTGGTATCAGAGAATAAAAAATAAATTTTCCAAAACAAAGTATACTTTTGTCTTGAGTTCTTCGAATGAATATTGACATCTTGTGGTTTACAATTCACGTAAAACTCAGTTTTACGATATGCAGAAGGTTTGGAAAACTTATTTGGAAATGTCCTATTAAGCTTTAAACGATAATTTAAGTGCCTTTAATGGTGGTACTGATGACCTCTTAGTTCAAAATAAAGTAGGACTTTAAATAGAACCTTGAGAGTTATCAATGTTTTTTTTTAAAAATTCAAATTATCTTTGTATAAAAGTCATAAAATTTTAGTTTTACTAAAAAGTTTCTTTTTCTAGTGTATAATAAATTTAATTTATAGTCTTCCTGGCGCTTAAAATACTTTTTTTCTATTTTCATAGTTTAATGTTGTCTTTTTTAAAACATAAAAAAAAATCGCTATTGTTCACTTCTCAGTATGATCCATTGTATTAGAAATGTGTTTTTTTTTTAATTTGAAACTTTTATAATCAATTGTGATAATTCATAAAGAAAAAAAATATATAAATCTTACAAAAAAAAAAAAAAAGAAAGAATTATAAATTAAATTTTCTATGAACTTAATAAAAACAACACACACACACACACATTAATAACGCATTTTTAATAAATCACATTCTAAATAAAATCTTTTTTCAGAAAAAAAAAAAAATAAATAAAAATAACCAAAACACAGACTATGTTGTAAAATATTCAAATTTTAAAACATTTTATCATTTTTTTATCGAAAAAAAAAAAAAATAAAACAAGAAAAAAAAAAATCATACATATAATAAAATTCAATTCAATAATATCGAAAAGGTGTTAATATTCAATTATCTCCTCGGGTCTGATTGTATCGTAAATCAAATTTTAACAAGATTCTAATCTGTTAAAATTCAAAAAATCAAAAAAAAAAAAAAATCAAATGAGGTAAAACGCACAAACAAAGCAATAAAATCAGCAGCAACAGTAACAAAAAAACAAATCAAAAATATCTTTTCAATTCGAAATAAAATTAATGATCATTTTATATACAATATAATATTGAATATGTGGTGAATTGAATACATATCAACCCAAAATACATATTTTATATATGTACACATATATTTTCTATTTCCCTTAGGTCTAAAGTTTTTTTTTTTTTTTTTTGCAATATCGAAGAAAAAAGTAAAAATAAAAATGATCAATGTTTTGCACACGTTAAAAAAAAAGTTATTATCTGTTATTCAAAATATGCATTTTTGCAAGTAAACTTCGTATATTATAAAAAACACAAGAAGCACGATCACGAAACAGAAAATTGTTATTACTTTTTTAAAAAAAAAAAAAAAAATATTTTTTATACTTTTTCATAAGTGACAAGTAACAACAAAATAATTTTGTCCTTAGTACTTTTTTTTTAAATTTGTACATAAATTCTTTTTTAAAACAAAAAAAAAAAAATCAAAAAGGATCAAGCCCTTTTGGGTGTGTAATAAATGAGAAAAACAAAATAGGATTAAAAAAAAAAATTCTCAATCGATTTATTTGTGTTTTGGAATAAAAATTCGAAAAGGAAATTATTTGATTGGCTATCAGAGTTACGGCATTGATATGAATTATGATAGAAAAAGTGTAGAAGATAGATTTGAACCTTGTGGAACAACACTAGAAAAGACAAAAATGAAATGATAAATTCAATTGAAAATTTGAACATACAACTAAAACTTTTACATGCGTAGAAGATGTTCCAAAAAAGGTGACACACATTTCTTCATAGTCACAAATTCTGCAAGGAGGCCAAGGAGACCTCAAAACGAATGAATGCGAGGTGTTGGCCTCTAAAAGAGTGCGATACATGGAACAATTTTTCCTCAAACAGGAAGACATTTGGTGTGCACCTTCTCATAAAATTTTAGGATTTATTAAAAGTCTAAATCTTTGAGAAGCAAGGGCGGCACAAAAGATCTTGTTAGGTTGAGGTGCACTAAAAAGCCCAGATAACTATCTATCTTCATCGTCATTGAAGAGTACAGTTTTTTGGCCTTCTGCGTTTTCAAAATTTTGACAATTGAAATAAATGGCTTTGTGTTGAAAAATCAATAAAGCCAATAATTTATTTGAAAAATTCATGTGAAGAAGAAAATCATATTATCGTGAAGAAGGTGGTTGTCCCCATGAGATATCTGCTTACTAGATAGATAACACGATCCATACGACAGAATTCTAATAACATAATTCATACTTCGTTTCCGATTGATATGTAGGTAATTTTTTTATTCAAAAGTTATCACTCAATTTCTTATCCTCAGGGAATCTTTAAGATGCTGTTATCCTGGTGATATGAATTGCTTCCTATTAAAATGATGTAACACTTAATTAATATGAATCTATTTTTTTCCATAACCCATTAGAAAAAAATTACCTCCCTATTGAAAATTTTAGAAAATTTCTTTCTCTCTAATTCCCTTAACCCTTTCCCTTATCATAATTCATTCGGTTCATGGTTCTTATCAGTCCATAGTCAGTCTTACATGTACAAACACCTTCCTTTTTCTTTTTATCTTTTAAATTTTAAATTCCTTCACAACAACAACAAAAAAATGTATTAATTTCAAATTCATGATAAGCATCTGTGAAAATTAACCACCCCATGTTGTACACACACGAAAAAAAAAAAAAGAAAAAAAGTTAAAGAAACCATAACAAGAAAACCAATGAAAAACCAATTTATTTATTTTATACTACAAAATATCCAATTGATATTGTCACTAAATATCAAGATTAAAGATACAATATAATAAACACAAAATGAACCAAGAAAAAAAAAAATAAAAATACAGGACATACAATATAACACTTTATTTTCAAATTTCAATTTCAATTTGGATCTGTTTATTTTTTTTTTTTATTCTGTATATTATATATGTATCTACCACCTTATAGTGACACATTTCAATGAAAATTTTACGATGTGCTCAAATATCATCTTCACGACCCTGTGAAAAAAAATAAAAATACAATCTTCCATAACTTTATATAAAAGATACTTACACATATGTATATGTTGTGTATCTACAGGGATATTATCAATCGAATTGAATATCAATAAAAGAGAAAATTATAATACAAAATAATATAAATCTGTTCAGCAGCAATAAATAAATAATTTACAGTGTGCCAACAACAACTACAAATAACTAACAAACTAACAAAAAAAAAGTAACAATAATAACAAGCATATAAAAAAGACGCCACCATCAATTGCCATTCAAAAAATAGTTGTTTTTTTTTTTTGTTGAAGAAAGTCAAAGAAGGGGTTACCCCCAAGGTAATCCAAAAAGAATCCAAAGCAAATATCTTATCGAAATCTAAAAACAAAACAAAAAAAAAAAACAACAAGAATTAAAAACAAAAAAAGATAAAAGATACTCGTACTATATAAAAACTATGTGATACGATAATAATTCGAATAAAATGTGATTAGCACTCGTTTTTTTTGTTTTTTTTTGTTTTTTTTTTTAGATATGTGAAAAGAGATGTTGTAGAGTTGGTGGTGGTCAATTTTCACATGCACATCAGCATCCGTACATTAAAAATTCAAAAATAATTCAGAAGAATATATATCTTTTTTTTTTTAGCCCTTTTTTTTTTGTGTGTGTGTAGAGTAGAGATCACACATAATCACCATACCATCAGTTCAGATTCTTTTAAAAATATAATCAGGCTCGTGTTAAACATGAAATCAATAAGAAAATAAAAATTTTAAAAAATACAGAAAAAAAAAAAATTAAAAGTTAAGATTTAATCCTGTAGGTCGTGCTTTTAAAAAACTGAGAATGTGAAAGATTTAAAAACGAATAATATATACATACATACAGACATATGTGATATGTTCAATGTTCATGGATTTAAAGATACAAAAATAAAACAAAACAACAACAAAAAATCTTATAAAATAGGCTCAATAGTTTAGAATTAAATAAAAAAAAAAAAAAAAAAGAACAGGTACATACATCTTGTGTGGTGTGGTACATATTATAACACATTCCTGTTAGTCATGTAGTATATTGTAAAACGCGATGTTCATTTAAATAAAAAAGAATTATTTATTAAATTTATATACATTGTTGTTGTCATTTAAATACGTTCTAACAACAGCAACAACAATAACAACAGAACTCCTCCAAAGAAAGGAAATGAAACAAAATAATATACTTGCACATAATATGTGGTTTTCTAATCTAATATTTACGGAAAAACATATAAACTTTTCTTTTTTCTTTTTTTTTTTCCCCAATGAACTTGAAATATACATATGTGGGAGGAGAAGAAGGAGATGGTGGAGGATGGGAAAGTAAATGGTGTATATATGAGGACATTTGCTCCTTGTTCTCACTGTAGGTACATAACAAATATAAAAAAAATAAAAATAAAGGTGTGATATGATGTTGATAATTAAGGGCGCCGTCAAGAAAATATATAAGAAAAGATAACTTATCTTTTAACTATTCGAATTGTTGTGAATACACGATTTTCAAAATTAATAGCATCGTTTAAATGATACAAGATAATAATACAATAAAAAAAAAAAAACAGGGTGATTTTTCTTTAAATGGGAAGTTGTATGCCAATGGAGTGTTGGAACTATGATTGAACATATGTCGAGGAAATATTTGTCGAAAAAAGCTTTTAAAATCACAAAATGTAGAGAGTAAAATTTTTAATCTACAAATTATTGGAATAAAGTTCCAAAAGAACCTAATCATTCCGAAATGAATCACCAAGTTTTCCTTTTACATTATGTAGCAATTGTGGCACGAAAAATTTAAGGAAATTATCGACTTCTTCTAAAGCCAAAATGTACTCTTTTTCCAAGAACGATGTACTTAGATTGACACGCACTGAAAAAAATAAATCATCGGACTCCATGAAAATTGAAATAAATTCTAAAGGACATCATGATAAAAATCACCTTCAAAACAGTGGAAGTAATCATTCCGTAGAGTTCAAAGAACGCTGAATAAGTACACACAATTCGGAACATTCGTTCCAAAGTCACTGTATTAAGCTCCCTCAAAGGAAAGAAAAAAAATAATGTTATGGTTTCAAAATTGGATTAATAGTTTTTCAAGTACCAAGCGAAAAGTCTTTTAATTCATTGACTCACCTTGTATATCCGCGTGTTAAGGCAGTTGTTCAGTATTTTGTAGATATTTTGTTAAAAAATGTGAGAAATGTTTTTTTTTCATTTGTTTTGTTGTTTTTGTTGTTGTTGTTGTGTTTTTATGCATGAGAACAAATCGTCTTTTTTCAACTAACATGGGGGTCCATACATCGCATATTCTCAAAATGCGACAAACTTTTATACAAATTAAAAGTTTTCAAGAAGAATTAATGTTTTCTGTATCTTTTTAGTCTGGTTTTATGTACAACAACTTGTCGTTGTCAATATTGTGGAAAAAAAAGATAAAATAAAATTTAACAAAAAATAAAACATACATAGGTATATGATCACATAAAACAGATATACTCTGAAGTTCCAATTGATAATAACAGAACACGATGAAAATTTGTACATATTTGTACCTATATCACATTTTTCGTAAGTATGTACATTTGCATATCTTTAGATACGATAATAATACGATTTACCTTTTTAACGTATGATGATCTAAACACATTATATTACAAGAAGATCATCGATATAGTTTACTTATACAGAAGATAACTAACCAATAATAATATTAATCAACAACATACTATAAAGCTATGGACAACTAAGGGGGGGGGTTTTTTGTTTTTTTTTGTTTTTGTTTAAAAAATAATGTCCAATTCACTAAAAATGATATCTTCTCTTCTCTCCTTTGGGGCAATTGAATTTCTAAATAAAATACAAAAAAAAAAATTCTTGGTTTTTTAAATACCACATGGTGTGCAAGTGATATATTCTACACTCAAAGATAACATCTATCTTTTTTCTGTTTTTTTATTTATTTATTTATTTTTTTTTTTTTTTTTTCATTGAAATATTTAACATTTTTACATACGTGAAAAAAAAAAGTGTTATTCCATGGTGACCATTCAAATATGAAAATGTAGTAAAAATTGGTTGGGTGGTTAAGAAATATATTGGTGAATAAATCTGATAGATGATGATGAGAAAAGGGGAGTCTTTCATGTACATATATATACGTATGTATAAAATGTATCTTTTCTGTGATAAGATACAGATTTTTTTTTTTTTTTTTGTTTTTTTTTTTTTTTTTTTTTTTGAAAGAAGATTTTTGGTGGATTGATTTTTATGGATAATGACCGTGCTGTGAGCATATCATATAGTATAATGATAATAAAAGATATGACAAGAAGTGATGATAATGATGATGATGGTGTTTGAATACTATTAAAGGTATATATACGAATATGTGCAGTATATATGAAGGTGAGAAAATATTTGTTAGGATTTTAATAGGGTAAAAAAAATAATATAAGAAAAAAATTAAATAAATAATAATAATCAATTATTTTATGAGAATTATGGAAATTCCAAAGATATTTGACAAAAAAAAAAAAAAGCAATATTTTTAAATTTTAATAAATAATTGATTTTTTTATGAGGAGAGAAGAAAAATAAGAAAAACAACTACAACAACAACAACAACAATTTTCAATTAAGTATCAAATATTATTATTATTAATGATGATGACGCGATAAAATGAAGCGTGAGAAATTTGATAATTTTTTTCAAACAAATTAAGAAAAAAAAAAATTCAAAGCATATAATTTGTTATAATTTGCATAAATGCGAAATATGTTTTTTTTTTTTTTTTGATATTTTTCGTATTATCATTATTATTTTTTTTTTTTGCTAATTTTTTTTCCACACAAAGAAATTCAAAAATATTAAATAAATAATCGAATAAATTACAGCATTGAATTTTTATTGTTTTTGTTTTGTTTGTTTGTTTGTTTTTTTTAATTGCCAATTAAATAAAATCTGCTGGAAAAAATAAATGTTTTGCTTAGTTTTTTTTTTCTTTTTTTTTTTTTTCTTATCTCGCCATGTGGCTTAGATAAAAATGACCTGTTTATTGTGAATTTTGAATAAAAGTAGAATATTGTTTTTTATGCGTTTTGCGTTTTTTTTTTTGCCTTTTTTTTTCTTATCATTATTATGTAAATTTATGTTTTTGTGAAATAAAACAATCTAAAAAGTATGAGGAAATAATCAGAAACATAAATAAATTCTTATTAGAATTAGAATTTAAAGATACAAAGTATATGAAAGTATCTGAGTATCTATATCTATTGTAAAATTTTCAAGGTTAAATAGGTACATTTAGACATATACATATATTTGTAATTTCAATTTAATTTCACATATATAAAAGCTTTACGGAAAATCAATAAAGTTTTTAGTAGAAATTTAAAATTCTAAGTGTTTAGAACGTACAGATACTATTTTTTTTTTTTTTTTTTGGTTTTTCAAATTTGATTTTTGTTTTAAGTGAAAAATAAAAAATATGAAATTTAAATTAATTTTAATATTTTTAATAATTGTTAATTTATTTAATTTTAATAATTGTTTTGATGAAGATGCAATTTTTGAAGAAGAAGATATTTTAAAACAAGCATTATTACCAGAAAATACAACAACATCTGGTATAACAATACCTGGTACAAAATGGTGTGGTCCTGGTGATACAGCTAAAAATTATGATGATTTAGGAACTGCAAAGGAAACAGATAAATGTTGTCGTGCACATGATCATTGTCCAGATATTATAAGTTCTAAAGAGAAACGACATGGTTTAGAAAATCCAGATTGGTTTACAAGGTGAGAAAATTGTGTCAATTTTTTTTAGTGAACAAAAATTTAGTCAAATTTTGAAAATTATGAGTTGTTTGGAAGGCGGAGCGAACCTTTGTTCCGAAAGTTTTTCTATTTGTTAAGCCACAGTCAGACGAAAAAGTTTTTGTTCTTTGTTAACATTAAGTTTTTTTTCTACGTACACGTGATGAAAGTATTTTTTGTCAACAATTGTCATACGAGAAGAGAAAAGCTCGAAAGGAATATTCTGGGAGCTATGATTTTTCAAGCTGTCAAAAGGGATTTCTCTGGCAGTCACTCAAAGTGGGAAAAAAAACCTAGTGTCTGAACTGTAGCTTAAGATATAACATTTTCAAGCTTTTTCATTGTTCTTTAGGACGAAAATTTTTTTAGGACTTTCGTTATTTTTTTATACAATTAGGAACCGCTTGAATATTTGACGTAATTGAAAATTTTGGTTTTGTTAAAGTCGAAAAAGTCCACTTTAGAGTTCGAGCATGTCCTTTTCACTTCGTTTTTATTCAGGTTTAGCTCACAAAGTAAAAATTAAATAAAAATCAATTGAAAAATTTTAGAAAATTTTTTTGGACATTTTGGATTTTTACGATAAGAGTTTTTCGTTCTTGTCTTTTTTCTATTCTAAATTTTTGTTTGCTTTTCTTTTGTATTTTTTTTCAGATTATCCTGTGATTGTGAACAGAAATTTTTAAATTGCCTACAAAATGTTAATAATCTTGTATCAAGGACATTAGGTAAAACATATTTTGCAGCAAGAAGTCAATGTTTTAAAAATGAATATCCAGTTATTGATTGTGTTAAATATATGCAAGGTACAATCTATAAAAGATGTGTTAAATATAAATTTGATAAAACAAAAACAAAACAATGGCAATGGTTCGATTTACCATATTTTACAGCACCATAGAAAAAAAAAAATTAGCCCTTCTTCGTGGTTTTTTCTTGTTAATTAATTAAAATGAAATTATTTTGTTTGAAAAAAAAAAGTGATAATAAAAAATCTTTAAAAAATTTAAAATATTTTTTTAAATTTTTACTCTTTTTCTCCGTTATCAGAAATAATCTACAACCCATTCGTTTTTTTTTCTCCACCTCTATCATAAAACTGTCTCTATTAAGACCTATTGATTACACCTTACTCGTAAAAATAAAAAGGCTCTATATGAGGTTTTTAATCAATTTGAAAAAATCTTTAAAATTCTTATGATGATGGCATATAGCAATAATCTGTGTTCTTTGTCTAGTGGACTGTGTATTACATAATACAGGCAGGGTGGTCATATAAATGTGTCGTCTAATCTATTTTTAAAAATCTCAATAAAAATTGATTTTTTAAAATTTTATTTAGATATGAATTCGTGTGTGTGTGTGTGTACGTTATTAAATTTTTATTTTCATTGAATGAATCTATATCAAAAAATCGTTAAAAAAAAGTAAAGATTTTTTAATATTATATTTTTTTTTTTTCGATTTTTTTTTTAAAGGGAAAGGATCCAGAAAAAGAAATCATTAAAAAAATAGCCAAACGAATTGTTGTTGTAACGATCATAATTATTATTACGATTTTTTTTTTAATTCTTCATAAAAATTAGATAAAAATACCAAAGAGAGAGAGAGAAAAAAAAAGAGATATATCTTAAAAGTCTTTTGAACGTTTATATGGACCATCAAATAAAATTGACAGTCGATAATAAATTGTGATTAATAGTGTGTGTGTGTGTGTAATCTGTTATGTACAAGTAAATTCTGGTGATCATAATAAATTTCTATTTTTTTTTTTTTTTATAAAAAGGGGAGGTAAGTATATGAACTAAAAAGAGAAAAAAGAATTAAAAAAAAATTTATGGAGTATTTTTCTTTGACGATAAACAACATTGTTTATACATAAAAATTTAATTGCATACAGTCTGATGCGAAATAAAGTGTAATACAAAATGTTGTCTTTTGAGCTTTCAAAGGCTAATTTATACGTAAATCGGTGTTCGACAATTTAATTCGTTTCGTCAGAAATTTTTTCGTAAGTATGAGAAGAATCTTTAGAAATTTCTTTAAAAAAATATTAAACCTGAACTATAATGATTTTGATGCTTTTTTCGTTAGGTTTGAAAAAAAATTCGTTAACTTCAATGTGAATTTTCAGTTCTATTTATTGAAAAGGTCCTGATAATACTTCAAGCCGAAAAAAACATTTATGTATTCACTGATCAGATGTGTAAACAATTGAAAGGAATTTCTAAAATCAATTTACATTACAATGAGTGTTATACATTTTTTAAAACACACTGTACATTTTTCATTTTAAACAGAATATGCATCATATTGTACCGGATACATATCATTATTGAACATAACAATAAAAATATTAAATAATATATTAAACATACATAAAAATCGTATTTAAAACAGCTAATAAATCTATAAAAAAAAATAGCTCTTCTCGGTTTGGTTTTTTTTTATTCTATCTGAAATTTATTTCCTTTTTTCTTTTTTCAATAAATTATATTTTTTTCGTTTTTATTTTTATGATTTTTTCTTCTTCTTTCAAATATTCGTTTATTTAACAACAATCAAATATAATTAAGAGACAAACAAATCATTTGTAATGGCTATTTACACTCTTTAAAAAAGAAAAAAAACGGAATATTGATTACCTGGTGAGAATTAAAATAAATTATATGAAAAAAGATAGAAAAATGAGAATGAGGATATATTACGTGGAAAAAAAAAAAATCTATTTATTTAATTCAAAAAATATGTTTAATGATTATTTTAGTTTAATTTTTTTAGTTCAAATAGATTTTTTTTTCTATCATTTTTGAATGATTGCATCATGTGTAAAGATACTTTAATGTATTCACGAAATGAGAAGAGAATGTAATCTAACAAAAAAAAAAGTATCTAATTTTTATTTTTACATTTATTCATTAGGATTACAAAAAAAAACCTTGTACTATATGGTATTCATGCAGTGTATGCATATTAGTAGTGATGAATGATGATTTACAAGGTATTTAAAAAAAAAACAGCATTAAACAAAATATTCTCCACAGGATATCAAAATCAATTCATCAATTTACACCTTTTTACACAATAAAAATACAAAATTTATAATATGCGCCATTTGATGTGTTTTGAATTTTTTTTTTTTTGTCTTTTTATGAAATGTTTATGAAAATACAGTAAACCTCAAAAGTATTGGGATAAAGACTTATATCAGAATTATTTCACAAAATCGATAATTTTTAATAACATCGAAGAAATTAAGTAAAAAATTTATATATTGAAGTCCGTAGAATTTTTATAAATTAATTTTGACCTTTATGGACGGTCAATGATCGAAGTGATAGAATGCTGACTTCTGAAGATCAAGTTTTTAGGTTGAAATCTGCCCAAATTCGTTCTGTAAAAGTGGTGATACATAAGTCAAAAAAAAAAAAGACATAAGTGCAACACCAGCACCACCGGCACCACTTGCACCAGGTGATAAAAATTTTTGTGGTCTGTGAAAAATCTAGGGTGGTTCGAAGCTAGAAATAAGTAACATCAGATGGAGGAAAGAAGACAGAACATTACATGTTGAGCCTTTGTAAAAAAAAGACAGACATACTTTCGACACAATACTTTTCGAATTCACTGTAAGTGCGTGCATGAATAAAATATTTTAATAATTGTGCTAAACATTGTCGTTAAAAAAATTAATAAATATTGTGTATTTAGGCACCTTGTGAATAATTGAAAATGGTATGCAAATAATAAACATTGTTTGTATTTTAATTTTTTTTTTTTGTTATTGGAATCTTTTCAAAAAAAAAAAAAAAAAGTAAATAAAACTTAAAGAAAAAAATCATTGAAATGTAAATTTCATTACAAATTTAATATTTTTTTATTTTTTTCAATAAAAAAGCAATAAAAAGAGATGATATACATAACAAACAAATAAAAAAAAATTAAATTAAATTTTCTACAAAAAGAAATTGAAATACCAAAAAGTAAAAAAGAAACCAAAATAACAAAGGCAAAAAAAAAAACCAACTTGTAAGCGTAACACAGTTAATGAATTAAATATTTTTTTAAACTATGGACCAATGTTTCGTTTTCGAATATTTTAATTGGTTTTTCTTTTTTAAAGTAAATTTTAAAAAGCTTTTTTCTTAAAGCGTTTGCCTTTGAAGGTGTTTGAAAAGGTAAGGCACCGTGAAATAAGACCGACAAAAAAAAAACTGAAACGATACTCGTAAAGCGTCTAACTGTAGCTTGCTTTTACCCAATTTAAATGTATTGGAACAAATTTAACATAGAATGGATTTTTGTAGTGAAAGTTGATTCTGATGACATTTTATGTAATCTTTCAGGTTACTGACTTTCATAACCTTGTAGAAAAATAGATTTTTATTTCATATGGCCGTATTTCACGAATTTCACAATACTAAAAATACGATTTATCTATTTAATTTTCTCAATTTGACCTAAATCCTTTGAATAGTATCAATTTCTCATATTTTTCTTTCCTCTCAAACATTTCGAAATTGTTTTTTGTGAAAATTTACAAAATATATATATATTTAAAATTTATGATTTATTTGAAAAAAAAAAAAAAAAAAAAACTTCCAAATCCTTCGACTAATATTAATTTCTTTTATTACAAAAAATGAAATAAATTTTTATTGCACACATTTTTCTTACACAATTATTTTCACAATACAGAGAACAACAACAACAACAACAACAACAACAACAAAAGAATAAATTTGATATCTTAATTTTCGATTCCTTATTTCTTCCCCAAAATTTCTACAGTCTATAATAACACACATAATTGTATTTGATGATGCGTAACCAAAATCAAAACTCAATTATTTCCCACAAAATAATGTACTTTTTTTTTCAGGAAAAAAAGGACGATAATCACTTTTTTTTTTTTTACAAAAAAGATACAATTTCTTGACCTCTATTGAAAAATTTCTGTCTGACAAGATCATTAAAATGAACAAAAAAAAAAAAAAAAAAGAGAAAAAAAAGCGTACAAGGATATGTTAAGGATAATTCTTTTTAGGTTTAAAGGTAATAAATTTTCAATTGATTTTCTTTTTCTTTACATAAAAATTTTATCAATTTGTGAACAATACAAAATTATCAAGACGAACAATGTTCTTGTAAAATTACAATTTATGATCATTTTCCTTCCGGAAGAAAAAAAAAAAAGAAGATACAAAAATAAAATATTATTCGAAAAATGTGTGTGATTTAGGAAAGAAAAATTAATATTAAATTTGAATTTTTTTTTTCTTCTGATTTTTATGTGAAATTTGATGTTCCTTTGAAGAGAAATTATTACACGAGATCTATGAGGTGTCTGGGTAAATGAGGAGGGTATAATTGAGAATAAGGAAAATTGGTCCTTTGAAATAAGAGTTTGTCTTTTGTGTCAAATAAGTAATCCTGTTTAGATTGCTTGTAATAATTGCAGGAATCTTCAGCCCTATTTAATTGATAACTGTTATGGTAAGAGCCCTCAAAAAATTTATCTCACCTTGCCTTCACCTTTTAATAATATTGATTTTTTCCGCAAGTCGATTTCAGAAACGAGAGTATTGTTTAATAAGTCCTTTATCGATCAGGATCTTACAAATTTTAATTACAAGATTTTACTTTTTATAGTGTATGTCCTTCGAAACTCTTTTTTTCTTTTTATATCTAAAAAAAGGGAAAGCTTATATCTAAATCACAAAACTGGCGAAATGGAGTCTTCATAATCTTTCCTATCATATTTTTGCAAAAATGAAATTTTGTTTCAGATAAGCGAAATTTTTCTGGTAAACAAAGAAAGAAGAGTCCTCCACATGAAAAGCTGCTCTTTAACAACTATAGTAAGATAAAATGAACAAGAAATATTACAAAATTTTTTTTGATACCCTGGCAGAGCTCAGAAAGAACTCACATCTAAAGTTCTTTTAAAACTTTCAATTTTTTCACACATTTTAAAATTTCGAAATAACCATCAATTATTGCACTTGTATTAAAAACGAAGATACAACTGAAACATTTTCTTTCACAATCTAGTAAAATATCTTTTTTTTTTTTATTTCAAGGCATATAATTCAATATCTTTCACAATCAATTATTAGTCGCAAATAAGTGATTATTATCATCAATTTTTTCAATTGATTTTAAAATTTACGGTTTATTTTCATAGATTTCGCAACAAATAAAATTTATGTAATTTTTCAATTTTATAAGATTCTATAGCAACAAACAAAAAAAAAAAAAACGGAATAAAAAGTATCTAAAAATTGTTACGAAGATCGTATACCTATAATATCTGTAAAATGTAATCTAAAGATGCAGAAAAAAAAGAGTTTTATGCGATTTTTGATTTATGCGATAGTTTAATTCTCAAATTACATAGTAACGCCTAAAATCGTTCATTAAAATATCGCATCAACATTCTAATTATATGTATATATTTTTTTTAATTTCTTATCTTTTACTGTTCTTTTTTTTTTTTCTTTTTTAATTTATGCAATTACACCACATTATTCATATCCATAAGATATAAGAAAAAAATTTATATTGTACAATTAAGGAACATTTTCTTTTTTTTTTTTGTCTCGAAAACACGATCCTTAAAAACTTGAATTTTACTTTTTAGAAGGGAAAAATGCAAAAAAAAAAAAAAAAAAAAAAAAAAAAAAGATACTTGATGTATCTGATATGCTATTATGTGCACCATAAGTTAACTGGTTATACGTACAATCCCTCATTTATCGCGATTCTAATATCTTTTCAATCACATTATCATAAATCAATATTTAGCTGTCATGATAAAAAAAAAAAATTAGGAAAGAAAAAACATTTAAAAGAAGCTTTTTTATTACAAGAAGAAAAAACAATCTTTACCATATGTGTGTATCTGTGTAGTATATGCATATTTTCTGAAGGTGTTTCTTTTTTTTTTTTTTTGCGAGACAGAAATTTTGTTTTGTTTTAAATGATCAATATCTCACCTGGCGCACAATTATCAAGATTATATTATAGAGAATTTCAATTAGTCAACAAGGCGTTATAAAATATCTTTGGACAGAAAAACAAAAAGAAAAAGAAAAAGAGATTTTAATCGTTTGGTATAGAAGCTGGTTGTACAAATGAACGAAAAACATGTATGAAAGGGTGGTGCTACCGTTTTTGTTCCATTAAATATCATTTAATTACTTAAACTGCGATTTCCCTCATGTAGAAAATATTTTCCATATTTCTTTTTTTTTTTTGTTCGACTTTTCCTTTAAGTTGTGATGGATGAGTTTTTGCCATGCTAAATTTCCTTTTCTCCGAAAATTAGAGTAGAAAATACAATAATTTAACATCGAGAGGATCTGAGTGACAAAGATAAACTTCAAAAGTTCCCCTTCTACTGATACACTTGGAGTGAGAAGGATAATGCCGAGGATGTCCCTATATGAATTAAGACCGTGACATGATATTTTTCGACTAAGACAAAAATAAACGAATTTTCAGATACATCCTGTTCAATAGGAGTATTTCAAAAGATATACTAGCTATTATGATGTCCAATAAATATCTGATAATTGTTGTGTAGTTATTTTTTGCAATATGTATTTATATATCAAAATCATTTTTCATTTCTCTCTATATATATCCTTTAAATGTGATACAGTTAATAATTTTATAGATAATTTATCATTTAATTTTCAAACATTTTCTTTTTCCTTTTCCTTTTTTTGTGTCGACAATTTTCAAGAAAAAAAAAACAAAAAAAAAAAAAACAGGAGTTTCACACTAGAAAATTGTATGAAACTGAGAAATTATTGTTAAAATACCTGTCTATACAAACGCCACAGGACATGAATGTTTTATTTTCTTTTTTATTTTTTATTTTTTTTTTTTTGGTTTTTAAAATCAAAAATTCACAAGGTGTGGTATAAAAAGTATATATGCAATATTCCGCAGTCTAACATTTGAAGACATCATGCCGCCACACAAACGATGCATCTTATATGCAAAAAGTTTTTTTTCCTGGTGTTTTTTTCTTTCATACAATGTATCCTTTACGCGTTTCACTCCATTATTTTCTTTTCACAAACAAAAAAAAAAGTAAAACAAAAAAATAAACATTAAAATTAGAAAGATGATTTCGGAAGCGAAAAATATATGAATTTTGAACATGACTGTTAATTCGTTATTTGACGGCCCCATCGTGTTGCACCGTTTTTTTTTTTTTTTTTTTTTTTTCGCGAAAATGTAATGTTATACTTGAATTAACGTTATGCTATACATATTACCTATACAACAGATACATTTTATGATTTATGTTCTCATAATTGTTAGTTTTTAGCTAAAAATTTTTTTTTTTCATTTGAAAAAACAAAAAAAAAATAAATAAATAATTTAGCACATGTGGAATATAAATTTTGTGTTTTTTTGTTGTTTTTGCAAAATGAAAAAAAAAAATATATTTACGGTGTTAAAGGGTTAAATTGTTAGTATGTATGATTATTATGAAAGAATGCAGATATGTATGTGCTATGAATTGAAAATTATTAAGTGATTTTAATAAGCGTTTGTTATTACAGAATTCGAGAGAAAAAAAAAAGGAGTTAAAAATTGTGAAAACGTGCATAATTTAAAAATTATTGTAGTTACCTACCTTCAAAAAAAAAAAAAAAAGTATCTGTAATAAGAGAAAAATTGAATTTATTTTGTAATTAATTTGAAAATTTATGATCCTGAACAAAAAATCAAAATGGTACGATAAAATTATTAAGTATTAAGTATTAAAATTTTTACATGATGTGTGGTTTTGAAATTATATAGATTTTAAAAATTGATTTTTTTTTTTTTTTTGAAATTTTTCAAATAAATCAAATAAAATAGAGGCGAAGGGATAACGTGTGGTTAGAGGTACCTTCATGTTCAGTAGAGTATTTTAGTCATGTAAAAGATAATCAATATGTTTAATATCATTTTTCTTCGTTTAAAAAAATAACTTTAATATCATTTCAATGTTCAACTCATACAAAAGAAAAAAACAATACATTTCCTAAAGAGCTCATTATTGTGTATTTCACCCTATATTTTCTAGATTTTTTTTAAAAATATGATCCCAATCACGAAGAATGTTACTCGGAACAATTCCTAAATTACGATTGGGCTTCTCGAAAAAAAATTATAACATAACAAAAATTGATTTAAAATCGAACCAAAAGAAAAAAAAAACTCCAAGCACTCTCGCATACATCAAGCAAAAGGTCCCTCTAAGGATTAAAGATATCAATTTCCTTTTTATCAAAAATACAAAAATTAGAAAGAAAAAAAAAGAAAATAATAATCGAACGTTTTATCTTATTTATTTTTTCTCTTTTCATGACAGCGGAAGATCCTGAAAATCTTTAAAATCCCATAATTCCTGTATGAGAAATAAAAGCAAAATAAAACAGAAAAAGCAAAAAAAAAAAAATCATTGAAGAGTAAAAACAAACAAAAGGATAAAGAGGCGCCTACATGATAATTTGAAAATTGTATTAATTCTTATCTGTCAAAAATCAAAAATGTGCATAAAAATTGTATTTAAAAGGATACAATACACACTCAAACGCATTAATTCATTGCAAATCCTTACTGCTTGTTTCAAAACAATGTTTTCTTTTGACCGATAATTGCATATTATCGTCCTTTTTTTTTTTTTTAATTTTTACCTGCTGCATTGCATACGCACCTTCTTTTCCATGCTTAATCCTCTTTTATGCTCCTGATACAGTAGCACAAAACACAACACAAAATTATAATTCGGTCTGATGAATCCTGAATGAATTGCAAAATAAATGAACTATCATTATACGGTACATCCTTGTACATTTTTTGTTGTTGTTGTTTCTATTTGTGTTTATTATTTGATGTCTCTTTTTGCTGCTTTTGTTGTTGTTTTCATGTTTCATTACAATTATTGTCATGTAGTCAAGGAATATGAGAGGTGATGTAAATTATAAGGGTTTGATGTCATGAGAGTGTCCCCTTTTTTCAGTAGGAAAATTAAAAGTGCACAATACTATTCATGAACATATTGTATGAGTTCTGATAACTAAACGATTACTCTTTTGTTTTTTATTTGTTTTTTTTTTTTATTTTGAGGATATTTGGAGTTTTGACATGATGAATTGCAATATCCTGTTTTTGATTTTAAATTATGATTCTTATCTTTTGATAAAATCAAATTATAAAAATTGTTTTTTTTCCAATTTTTTTTAGGAGAAAAGTTATTGTGTCGCGATTGTATGCAAAACAAATCCTTTAGAAGAACAGGGTGATTTGAAAATGTTCTTAAATTTTGTTAACACTTATTAGTCCGAAAAGGGACTTTTTAAAAATTAATTTTCATTTTAAATACAGAAAGCAATAAAAAAAAATTGTGAAAAAAGGGCTATGAAAGACCTTTAAGAATGTTGAAAAAACTTTCGAATAAAAAAAGTATTTTTGAACAATTCTTCCGAAACTAATAAAAAAAAACCTTTTCGAAGTTAATTTCGAATTTTCGAAATTATTGGCAAAAGCTTCCTATGGAATTTTCAACAGAAGCTTAATCCGAAGTTTTTTTCAAGAGCTTACTAGAGGTCCACACAAAACTCTTTCCATTCAACTATTGCTGTCCTTATAAGTCCTAAGAGTGAAAAAACTTGAAGTAAAGATTCTAATGAATAATTTTTTTTTTGATCACCGTATAAACACAAATTCAAAAGTAAATATTTTTGTGTCCTTATTTATTTTTTTCAACTTGGTTATTAGGTTTCTTATAATTTTTATCACAGAGAAGAACTTTCTAAACAGGAATTGTTTTTAATAAAAAAACAAGAATAAAGGTCATAAAACTAATAAAATGTTCACCTGTCATGCAATATTCTTCCTTTTTTTTTCTGCCTTTCTTTGTTTTTCAAACAAAAAAGCTGAAAAATTTCATTTGTATTTGTTTTGATTGCATAACTTTTAAATTAGAAAAATGTTGTTTGACTGGCAAAACTTTTTAAAGTTTTTTTCTAAGAACAAAAGGAAAAGTATAAAGAAAATAAAATGTCCTTTTTTCGTGTGGTATTGTTTTGTTTGTTAATTTGCAAAACGAAAACAAAAACAACTAAAAATAAACATTTCATTAGTATATACATACATAATTTGTTTTATGTATTTCTGTTCATTATCCTTTTAACGTCATTAAATTATTATCGTCATCATCATCATCATCATCGGTTTGTTATCATTTTAATGTTGTTATACGTAACTTATACATGAGATAAGACTTTAATTGTATCTGTGTACGTATGTATATTGTAAATGAATTTGGAAGCACACATAGTTTTGCACATCATTATCATCATCGCATTGTCATCATATTTTGTGTATCTATTGAAAATTTATTGTAATTTGATATTTTTTAGATCGTATACATTCACGATGATGGCAGACATTATTTTTATTATTAAAAGGAACACACAAAATACTCTCAAAAATGTGTGTACTTTGAATATACGTGAACGTACTTTTTTCTTAACAGGACTACAAACGCAAACTTTCTACATTACCGAAAGAACAAAAAAAAAAACAAATAAAAATTTTAATGACGTTTTTTATTCTCTTTTTTTTTAAAGAAAAATTAAACAAGATTTTGAAAAAAAAGGACAATATAACCGAAAAAAAAAATCAACATCATAATTATTTACTGATGTGCACCATTTATTATACAACCAACAGCAACAACAACAACAACAGAAGGAGTTCCATTAAAAATAACAGCCTTTTGTCATCCCTGTACAACTTTTAATTTTACGATTAACACACACACAAAAAAAAAAAACCAAAAATTGAATTAAAAATTAAAAAGAAAGCAGACTAACAGAAATTACAAGAAATTCATGAGTGTTTTTCTTATGTGTGTTGTTCATTTTTTCAATTTAGGTATTTATTTATTTATTTTTTTTAAATTTTCAAACTCACAAAGTTGTTTGCTGTCAACTTTGAGGAGGACTTTTTCAAAGAATATGAATTTTATTTAATTTTTTAATTCATTTTTTTGTTTTTTTGTTTTTTTGTTTTTGGGTCCTTATTCAAGCATGAAAAAACAATGAACAAGAAACACACAACAAAAAAAAAACAACAAAAAAAAAGAACAAAATAAAGGATCCTGACAGTTTTATACATGTGATTACATTCATATGCACTCAAAAAATAAGACATAAATTCTAGAAAAAAGGGCAAAACAAAATTCTGAAAAGAAAAAAAATTCTAAAAAAAAAAAAGAATTAAAAAACGAAAAAAAAAATATATAAAATAATAAAGAAATTTCTGATGAAGAACAAAAGCATAATGTATTGATGAAGGACCCCATATTCATCCACCACGAAAAAAACGAAAAAAAAAAAGGGTCAATGAAAGACATGTGCTTGTTGGTTTGTATGGATGCTCTCTTATTTTATTATTTTTTTTTTTCTTAATTTTTCAATTTTCTTGTTCAAATAACACACATCTTCTTAAAATGCAACAACATCAGGGTAATGACGGTCGATCATCATCATCATCATCATCCTAAAATCGGATTAACTGCTCAAAAAACCATAATAAGACTACCACTACTTGTGGTAGGATATTGAATGTAAGAAGAAGAAGAGAAAAAAAAATTTTTTTTTTTTCCAAAAAATGAACAACAATAACAAAAACAACAAAAACAACAACAATAATAATAATTAATAAGTGATCTTCATCATCATTCGATGATGCTAAAAGAAGAGATTTTAACAGAGAGAACATGTTGTTCTTAATTTTTTTTTTTTTTTTTTTAATTTTAATTCTTTCTTATTTTAATTTTTTTTTATTCTTTTTATAAATCATTTATAATGCCATTGTTATACGCTACTTTTTTTTATTGTTGGTATCTTTCTTTTTTTTTTTTCTTCCTCAACTGTTATATCTTTTTTTGTTTTTATTTTCATAAAGGGTGGCATTTTCAATCAAATTTTTTCAACTTGAACGATTTTTTTTATACATTTAACATAAAATTTTCTAGGCAAATGAATTTTATGCGCAGAATTTCATTGTGTGTATGTGTAAAGATTTAAAGTATCTTTTTAATAAAAAAAAAAAGTATCTTAAGATACAAAAAAAAACAAAGTAGATACATGGTGACAATTCTTAAGGAAAAAAAATATGTACATATTTAAATAAAATTATTCAAAACCCGTTCATCATCGTATATGTAATGTAGCAATCAAATAACAGTAACAACAACAACAACATTCATATAGTACTCCCTCACAATTTTCTGTATGTTTTTGCTAATGCAGATGTGATGCAAATAAGTGAAAAATAACAATAATTAATGTGGACAAATTATGTGTCCTTGAAATATACACGAAGAAAAAAAAAATACTATAGTATTTTTTTTTAAATTTTTTTTTGTAATACGTTTATAGATTCTGTAATTTAAAAAAACAAAAGAAAAAAAGTACATAATTATTTCTAGACGAAGCTTGATGTGTAGACCCTTTTTTTTTTAACAGGTTACTATGGCGTTATATACGGTAAAATATTAAATTTTTTTTTTTTTTTTTCAATTATGTTCTTTTGTTCTTTATTGGAAAAATATTTACAATAATAATCTGATAGACCTCCCAATGGAATAAAGTATCTATTTCAATACAAATTTCATTCACATATTGGATAACATTTTTTTTTTTTCTTTTTGTTTTTGATTAAGATAAATTTAATGGGGAAATAAAAGATAACAATGAGATGTGAATAAATTGTGTTGAATAAATTTAAATTTAATTAATTTAATAAAAGCGTAATTTGTTTTTTTATTTTTTTATTTTTTAAATAGAACGTCCTTGTGATATTTTAATAACAAGGATTTAAAAAGTTTTCAAGGACATAAGGAAGTTTATAAAAATTAAGATTGGGTGATGTGGAAAACAGAACGTTAAAAATGTATAATATTTTGAAAGAACTGTTACAAGTTTCTTAAAATGAAAATGTAAGAATTTTTATTTTAAAGACCTTAAGAAATTGAAGTTTACAAACTTTGAAAGCTTGAAGTTAGGAGGCCAATTTGAAATCACATTCTTGTATGACACCAAAAACTATTTTTAAGTTAATATTAATTTTCATACAAAGCCATTATTTCGCTTAATGAGCCAAAACTGTGGTTGCATAAAAAGGATTTTTCAAATCCCAGTTTTTGTTGAACAGTTTCACAAATTGATATTCGAAAAAAATCAATAATTTTGTTCTGGAAAGCATTTGAATTTAAAAAATATCATTTAACCGTCGCAAAAAAGGCGAAAAATTTTATCACAAGAAATTTGAACATGCACGTTGAAGTTTTTATAAAAGATTGTCTTGAAAAAAAATTCGTCAAAGCTTCTTGTAAATTGAAAAAATGAGGAATTTTTTACAAAAATCAAAGGACTATTTATCGTTCAAAGTTTTTAAAATTTAATTAAAATTTCTCTTGTTTTACGGCACGTAGAGAAAAAAATTTAGAATTTTACCTTCAAATCGAATTTTCATTTTTTTTTTTTTACATTTAATTCAAAACTAGAAAAAAATGGTTGACCTTCAAATCTTTCCAATTAAAAAATTGTAAAAGATACGAGAGTAATTTTTCCAAGTTTTTCAAACTACCAATTAATTTTTTATAAAAGCTATAACGTAAGAAAAAGGAAATTTCTTTAAATTCAATTGATTTGTTTTTCTTCATTCTAAAGTTCAATATACATATTTATTTAATTTATAAAAAAAAAGAAGTTGTTTTTGAAAAAACTTTGTTATTTCAAATTAGGCTTATCAGGAACATGAGAAGTTATCAATGGATGTTACAAAAACAAAGAATATACCTATACTATTTATATTATCCTTAAAATAGAATGAATTTTTTCCCTATTCCTTTTTTCTAAAATAAATTCACAAATAAAATTCAAAATGAAACTCCATTACTCATACTGTAAGATATATTGAAAAAGGACAATATACCTCTTCAAGGATATAAAACATATACTTGAAATAAACCACAATCCCACATTCAACAACACATACGAATAAATCTATTTCAGCTACCGTAAAATAAGCCAACAACAAAAAAATAAAAGAAAATATTCTCTTCTTGCGCCATGCGCAATAAACCCCTACAATTTCATTTTTCATTACAAGCATTTTTTCAACCAATCAGAAGGATGCAATTGCATATCATTTAAAATTACAATCTGAACAAAAGCATCATACTACCTACTTTTTGTTTATATGTACTATTTTTAATATAAGGAAATATCTGAAATACACCTTTACAAACTTTATTATTTTTTTTTCTGGTTTCTATTAAAAGATACATTTCATTTTCAGATACAACTTATAAGATACTTTTTAATATTTTCGTGTCATCATTATCTTTTTTTGCTTCTTTTTTTAATCAAACATTATTATTATCACATCTTCTCTTACCTTAAACAGGTAAAAAAAAAAAAACTTATAAACACATGGCTTTTCACATAGAAATAAAATTGTTACCACCTCTTTTTAATTGAAAAGGCGGAGCAAACTGAATACAAAAAACAAAAAAACAAAAACAAAAAAAAGATAACAAATTTTCTTTTTGAATGAATTTTTCTACAGAGAGAGGAAAAAAAAATGGATGTTGATGATGATACAGGTAAACAAGTCATAAAAAAAAACAAAACAAACAGCAGTATAAACAAAAAAGTTCATACACGTTTAATTAAGGTAAAATTTCACCACAAATTAACTGACCTTTCTTTTTGATGTTTCAATTAGGATAACAATTGAAAAACAATAATTAAACGAAGAAGGAGGTGATATGATATTCAAAAAGGATTTCATTTCTGTTATATTTTTTCGACACTGAATTTCGAATTTAATTAATTATTGAAAAAAAAAAAATTCATCCAATTTTATCTTTTTGTTGATACGTGCTGATACCGCTTAAAATTTTTTTTTTAAGGGGCGTTATTCACGCTTATTTTTTGTACATAATTTTGCAAAAATTTAAAAATACAGAAAAAAGTCATATAGGTAAATGTCAAATTTAGTTTAAAAAACAAGATTTTCAAAATTATCCTTCAAAATTCATGTAAGAAATTATAATGTAGAATGTCCTTGACAACGGATTATTTTCTTCTACAAGAAAAACAAAAAATACTTCCTTCCAAACAAAAAACTTTATTATTATTCATTTACCTCAATTTTTTCTCTATAAATTACACAAATTATCTTTATACGATACAGGAATATCCTTTAAGGAAACAATATAAGATATCCTGACATTTTTTTTGGACAAATGTCATTTATAGTACTCACCGATGATCCTCCTTCTTTTCTGAAAAAAAAAAATATATAGGTATCTATATAAATTGTGTGCTCTTTATAGTTAAGAATAAGATTTAAAAAAAAAAAAAAGGAAGATAAAATAATATCCATGGAATCCTTACAGTCTTAAAATACCTGTAATTTTTTAATATAACAAAAACGCACGTGTATTAAATTTTTTTTTTAAGGAAGGAGCTAAAAGAAAAACCAACAATTTCCAATAAAATAAGAGGGTATTGCTTGTTTATTTCGAAAATAAAAGAAAATACTTAAAATTACGGCAAATATTAAACTTTAAAAGGAAGATAAAATGGGATAGCAAATAAAAATAACCATCGATTCAAATTATGATTGTATAAGTTTGGAAAATCAAGTTTTTCAGTATATATGTATAAGAAGATATTTTTAGTTGATGTTTTATACGTGTGTTTTATAAACTGAGCAAGTCTATGTTTGAAAAAAGAGAGGAACAAAAAAAGTAAAAGTACCTTAAGTCGAAAAAGTTTAAAAAAATTTTTGAATTCAAAAACTGAATGTTTTTTGTCAAAGTGAAAGATTCTTTTTTTTTTGTTTCTGGAATATAAAAAAAGGATATTTGCAGAAATTCAAGATTTGGTGAATTGGTGAATTCGTTTGAAAAAAAAAATATAGTGCATTCCATTAATGTTAAAAAACAATGACAGTTAAGAATTTTACTAGTCCTTGCAAAACAAGCTCATTGAAAGAACAAATTTCAGGAAAAACAGGAAAAAAGGGAACATCGAAGTTGAATTAGTTAGACTAAATTGGTGATCTGTTAGGCTTTGGTAAATGCTAAAGAATATTGTCAGATGACAAATGCAGTAATCTTTTCAGAACAGTTTTCGGATTTCCGTTGGAAGAACGAATAAAGTTTGAGGATCCTTTGTTTCTGTTTTAAACAATGGAACCTAGTTATTATCGATAAAATCGATTTTATTTCTTTTCGAATTTTACAGACAAAGGCGAAACCAAAAATTTGAAAAAAAAAAAAACCAAAAAGCATCAATATTTGACTTAAATTACTTTTAACTGAAACATTTATAAATATTCTTTCCACACATACCACACATGTACATTTGTACATATAATTTAGCTGTTGTGTCGTGTTCACAGTGTGTCCGTTCGCATGTGTATACAATTTTTTATTTTTTTTTTCAAATATCATGAGGCCTTAAAAAAATTCTCAATGAATAACTAAGCTATTCGCTGTGAAGCTTCAAGTTATTTCGAAAAGGTAGAATAGATGTATCTTTTGAATATCCATGTGTAATACAATGTACATACATATGTATATCTTATTTAATATTTTTGTATTATTGTATCTTTTTTTTTTATTTTTAAGATTATACACCAGATGAAATTTTATCTGATGGATTTAGTTTTTCTTGTACATTGATCGCTGTTGTATTGTTCGTTTGTATTCGATGATCGCGCGTATATTTTTTTGATTTAAAAAAAAAAAAAATTAATAAATAAATAAATGAATAAATCGAATTTTTTTATTTGATAAACATTATCTAAAAATGATATACGATTTTTTTTTTCTAATTTAGTGAATTTTAATCATTTATTAGGAAAATTTGTTTTTTTTTTTTTGTTTGTTATCGGAGTTTAAAAAGCCACAGAGAAATATTTTCGCACTTTTTGAAAAAAAAAAAAAAAATTTAATTTGCAATTTTCATTGTTTTGCCAATTCAACAAATGAAAAACAAAAATAAAAAATACATATGTGAAAAAATAAAAAAGTCATCAAACTCATGTATCGCATAAAAAATCTTGTATCTTAATTTCCGTCGCAATTGAAACAATTTTTTTTATTATTAAATTGTTTTCAAAAAGAATATATTTTCTTGTTGTTGTTGTTGTGTGTTTTATTTCTGTGAAAAATTTATTTTTGGAATGTAAAATTTTTTATTTAAAAAAAAAAAAAAAGATATTTCTGTTTTTTAAATAGGCAAAAAAAAAATATATATTTTTTCAATAAAGAAAAAAAAAAGTGTAAAAGTAAAAACAGTGAATATGTGAAAGAAAAAAATAACATAAGAAAATTTATTTATGACATGTGTGGAAAATTATGCACAAAAAAATTCATGTTTTTTTTTTTATGTAATTCTTCAGTTTTCAATTTAAAGTGAAATTTGAAATAAAAAAAAAAGATGTAAAATTAAAATTGAAAAAAATAAAAAATAAAAATTAAAGCACAAAAATTTTTATGGAGAAAAAAAGTTTCAGATAGAAAATTTTAGGAAAATAAAAATAAAATTTAGTGAAATTTAAAAGAAAATTCCAAGATAAAAAATTCATTATTATTTTTTTTTTCGACATTCAAAGCGCACATTTTAGCTTCCCAAAATCTCAATAATAATTCCATGGATGCATTTTTTCATCCATTATCCATCATCATCAGGATTTACAGTACGAAAAGCTAAATAAATGAAAACTCAATACAAATATACACACAAATGTACAACGTACGTATTTCAACGGATAGAACACATATCGTACACAGCAGAACTTTCATCATTTTTAATGTCCTTAAAATGTAAACAAAAATATCAGGTTTCGATTAATTCATATCGATTTTTTTTTTTGTCGTAAACACACATTAATCCAATTCTTTAGTTGATGTGTGTAAACGTGAAATGCTATTTACATTTTTTTTTTCTGTTTAATTTAACTTTTATTTGTTTTTTTTTTCTGTCTTATTTTTAGAATTTTTTTTTTTTGCTTTTGTTTATTCAGACGACAGAACAGGGTATTCAATACAGAAATTTGCAAAATATTTAATTACAGTTTCAAAGTCATATTAGCGATTTTAAAGATAGAAATGATAGTGATGTCTTATATTCCTGGTTAATCCTTTTATTTCGGTTTCTGCAGAAGACTGGTTAAAAATTCAAAATTCAAAAGACTTTAACGAATAAATCGCAAAAAAAAAAATAGCCCACAAAAATTTGGGACACAAGCCGCAGGAATGGGATTCAAGAGATATTTTCTTGTAAAAATGATCAAGGATTTCCTAAAATATTTTCCAACTATGTATGTTTTTTCTTGAACCAAAGGCACAAAAATCAACCTGCAATTTTCGCTGTGTAGTATTTTTAAAATTTCGATGGATTTTCGAAATTAAAATTCTAAACTTACGCGTTCTAAGAATGATCTTATGTTTTCAAAGAAAAGATAAATTTCTCTCAAAAAATCATACCAATTTTGGTCCTGTTTCATCGTGCATCATGTGACATTAAAACAAAACGAATTCATTACACAAAAAAAAAAAAAAAAAAAAACAATTAAGATTTTCAACATCTTAAAAAACACACGTTTTTTATTTCTTCAACATTTTTTCTGTTATGTCAATCACCATTTTCTCATTTACATCATTGATCACACAAGCTGTTTTGTTTTTATAAATTTCAACCCCAAACACCCACAATAGATTTTGAATATGAAATTGTTAATCGAACGAATAAGGAAAATTGTTTTATAAATAATTGAATATTTAAATATTTTGGATTTTTTCAATTTTTTAACCAATCAAATAATATTTTTTTTTTTTTTTTTTTTGACGAAAGAACAACATCCTCCGCATATTATTTCCTGTTTTTATAGTTTTTTTTTTGTGCTCTTCTGTTACATTTTTTTTTCTTCAAATGTAAAAAATATTGAAATTGTCAAACAAAAAAACAAATCAAAATCGATATCGAATTACATTTCAAAATAATAATAAAAAAAAAATGGACTAATAAATATTTAAACATGTGCTACTATCATACATCATCATTACCATCATCACCATCATCATCAGATTGAATTTGTTTATTGGGACTGGGAGGGGTTCATTTTATAGGGGAAAAAAAAATTCCTATGTTTTTTATTACTATTATAGAAAAACAAAAGTGAAAAAAAAAAAAACTTGGAGGTGTATAACTCTTTTCATGGAAATTGTAAAATTTTTCTTTGACTATAAAATTTTTTTTTGTTCGAGTATGAAAAAAAAATTGTTTTACGCAAAAGAAGGTCATAAAATTTTTAAAAAAAAAATACACGAAAAAACTATAAAAAGCTCACGAATTTTTCTCTACACTTTTTTTTTCAAATTTTTTCTTAACCCTGGGATTGATAGAGATCTTCAAAAACCAAAAATTCAATTTTATCTAGAAAAACCAAAATAAACACAAGATAAGCGTAAAGAAGAATTTTGATGAGAACTTTTCAACAAATATTTTGATGAAAAAGAACATATGTGGTTTTTTGGCCACGAAATACTGAAAAGCAGCTCTCTTTGAAAAACAAATTCTAAAATATCCAACAAAATGTATACGATCTGTTAGTTTTGTTCTTTCTATAAAAAAAAAAGGAATTTTGTTCTACTAATTTTAAGCTAACACTCTCTCTAAAAAAGTGTGTATGATTGCGTAGAACTCTTTAATGGAGGAATTGATGAAGTTTGGACTTTTTGTAGCTCAAAAGGTTCGAATTAAAAGCTCTAAAGTCCGATTGTATACATGTACACGATCAATTCCATTCTATTAGGGTTAAACAATTTTTCCACATATTTGATTTATTATCATGAATAAAAAAATATATATCACATATGCAAATTAAGATTTAATATTAATTTATATTCGATGGATATACGGGTGCCTTTTGAAGTGAAGCATATGCGTGTATGTTTTCAATAATTGTCACTAAAAAAAAAATTTATTATTGAAAAAAAAAAACAGAGTAGCGTGTTAGAATCTGGCTGTAATTTTAATATCTTTTTAATTTTTTATTAGATTTTCAAAAATATTATTATTCAAGAAAAAAAAAAACATTTTTCATTCTATTTGCAAAATACAATTTTTAGCTTCCTTTCGATGAAAATCTAATGTGTGTAATATAATTTAATTATGTCAACACTTTTGTTAAGTTTTTCTATTTTTCTTGTTATTTTGTTGTTGTTTTATTTAAATTTTCTTTGTTTTGTGATTTAAATGTATGATTTTTCTTATATGAGATAAAATATTGAACATGTGTACAGAATTTTTACAAAAAAAAAAAACAAAAAAAAAAGAAATAAAAAAGGAAAAATAAAGTTGATGATTAGCTCTTTGATGTTTTGCCAAAATTTGTTATGATTCAAATAATTTTTGTTATACATTTTAAATTTAAGGGCCTTTTTTTTGTTCATTTGAAAATCGAAACAATAAAATACACAATTGTGAGAAAAGTATTTTTAAAATAAAATTAATTTTAGAACAATTGTGATTTTTTAAAACGTTTTAAAGATTTTAAAGTTCAAAAATTAAATAATTAATTTTAAGATTTTAATTATTTTTCTTTATAATTTTTCAAAATTCTTTTCTTATGAAATAAGTTTTTTATTTTTTTATTTGGCGATAATTCTACAAATGTGTTTTAATTTCAAATAGAAAGTCTGTGGCTTGACTGCTTTTTAAATTCTTTTTGTAGCAAATACTCTCCTTCAAGGAGAACATTTACAAAAATGTTTTGTTTTTTTTCAATTTGGATTTTTTCCTTGAAATTTTGAAATACATTTCAAATTTCTATAAAAAGTGTTACTACAAAAATTACCCTGTTCTTTAAAATTATGTAACGAATGATCAAATATTTTTGCGCCAAACTTAATGTGGCAAATAGCCAAAGTTCAATACCCGAAATTGTTCAATTATTGTAGTTTTCGTTAAAATTACCACCCTGTGTACTTTTTGAACCATCAAGATTGCTTTCAGATAAAATGAGATACTTTAGATTTTTTAAACGATGATTTCTAATTTATGAGAAAGCTGATTTTTAAAAAAGATTTTCTGCAAAAAAGTGAAAGAAAAAAATAAAATAAAAACCATTAAATTTTGACAAAAACACGGAGAATAAAAACTGTTTAATTAGGAATTGGTTTTAATATCACCTTTAATTGTTGTTCGAAATTTTTGGAATAAGGATTTCTTATTTTGAAGTTCAGATTATCAAAATTATAAGAAAATGTTCTTCGTCACCTTTAACTTTTTTCCAATTTTTTATTTTCAATTTAAAAAAAGTTCAAATTTGTCAAAAGTATTTGAGGTTGTCAGGTCAAAAAATTTCTACATAAATACAAAATCTTTAAAAAAAATATAGCTAACGATTTAGTTCTTGTTTCTAGGAGGTCCTATTTGTTGGTATAGTGATTTTCTAACTGTTCCTAACCTCTAGATAGAGTCCTTTGGTTTGTTAAGAAACCTATAAGACTCCAGTAGAGGTGGCAGACTTTATTTTCTGAAGCTTTGTGGATGCCTGGATTCCCGTCACGCTCAACTGAACTCAATTAGTAAGCCATTAGTTGGATTTGAATTTTGGAATTAACTTTCGTGCATATAACACTCATATACCACTTTCACTGCGGTAATTCTTATTTCCCAGAATAAGTTATAAATCTGAATCTAACGCTAATTCTCGTTTTCTGAAAACTTTTTTGAATATTTCTCACAAAAAATTTTTCTTTTATTTTTTGATTCAGACTTTGTTTAAGGATTTCTTTTTTTGTGTAAAAGAAAAAATTTTTAAATTATCCTTTGCCATTTCGTTATAATGAAAATTATTTAAATTTAAAGAAAAACAAATGTATTAAGAATTGATGGTTAGATAAAGACTGCATGCATGACATAGTACGAGAAAAAAACCAAAACAACAACAAAACAAACAAATTATGATATAATTGTGAGAATAATTAATTTATCTACATTTTTTTTTTTTTGTTATTTTCAAATTTTATATTTAAAATTTTGTATAACATTGTTGAAAAGATAAATTACTTGTATCATATCATTAAAAAATTACACACATCACATATGTTTTTGTGTAACCTATTTCTTAAAATAAAAATAAATTAATTAGCATAACAATAAATATATACGACATTTAGACATTATCATAATATTTTTTAAATTTATTTTATTCAATTAAAAAAAAAATAAATAAATAAAACAGCATAGAAGCAACAAAAAAACATCTGAAAAAAGCCAAAAAAAAAAAAAAATTTTTCATGTAATACACAAAGTGTATATACATATATGGTGGTACCACATATCACATGTTACAATTTTTGATGAATTTGAAAAAAATATTTTCCTCATTAACAAGTTTTTTTTTTTTTTTGTACAAGAAAAACTCCTTTTAATATTTTTCTATTTCAAATATTATTTTTGTGAAAATTCTAGTTATTCAGCAAAAAAAAAAAAACAAAAAAACAAAAAAGGAAAAAAAAATTATTAAGAAAATCACAAGAAAAACAAAAATTTTTGTAAATTCATAAACAAAATTTTTTAACCTTGGAAAAATTTTTTTTTAAAAGAAAAAAATAGTAATTTTTTTTTAATGTGCGATAAATAACATTATTTTTTAAAATTTTTTTTTTTTTTTTTTTGAAAAATAAACTTGAAATTTGAATGAAAAAAATATGAAATTTGAAAATGTTACAAGATGACATTTAAACTTATGAATAATAAAAGTCATCATTGATAGAAAGAAAGTAAAAATAGAAATTAATCAGCAAAAATTAGAAATTGCAATAAATTTTTGAATATTATTTATTTTTTTGTTTTAGGTTAAACGCGTTTCATAATCGACGATTAAAAACAAAAAAAAAATGAAATACTCACGTTTGTGATCTAGATTTTAATTTAAAAAAAAAAAAAATTCAAAAAATTAGCAAAATATTTTAATTTCTAAAAAATTTAGAATGATAAAATTAATTTTGTTGTTGTTATGAAATTATTTTATTTAGAGATTAATTTAGAAAAATTGGAGCAATGAAATAAATTTTCATTTAAAAAAGAAAATAGATCTTGAATGATGAAAATGAAAAGTAAGAAGAAGAAAAAGTAAAAATTAAAATTTATTGATGACAAGTGATGAAAATTTTTAAATAAAATTGAGAAAAGAAAATGTAATTTGGAAGATTTTTGTATAAGGATAAAAGTTTATTTTGAAATTATAAAGGAAATAAAAGCCATAAATGTCCGTCAACTAGTCCACTATAAAATTTAGTTAACTGAACACGTGATCCACCTTTTCCTAACAACTTTGTGGCTCACTGATAAAAAAAAATTCAACTTTTGAGACACACAGCAGCAGCCATTTTGAAAATAGGAAATCCTTTATGAATAAAGTATCTAAGGATCAATGAAATTCAAATTTTTGAAAAAGTTTTCCTAACACTTATATTACATTAAGGACATAAAGACCGAAAATAAGATTTTAGAATACATCCGAAAACAGCAGGATATTCCATGAAATTCAGAAAAAAATCAGTCAAAGGCTTTAGTCGCATGATTTTTAAATTTTTCTCTTGCTTGAAGCGCTGTATCCTGAAAATATGACCTATTTCAATTCTATATAAATTCTCTAGGTGGATAAATAGGACATTTTTTTTTTCTTAAACTCAGTGGCATTTAAAAAAAAAATTCGAATGTCTGTAAAATATCTTCATCCTGGAAGGACAATAAACCAAAGGAAAAGACGATCAAATGGAACACCGTTTTTTTTACTTCACATCAAAGTATTAACACTTAATATTGGGATAACGAAAAGTCCATTTGTTCTGAATTATGTGATATTTACGAAAAATGGAGGATTCCCTCGTTAAAAATCTATGAGTGACGTAATTTAAAAATACAAAATGTCACAATTGTTGCACAAAATCTATGTGCGCCAATCAGCCCGCAAATTAAGTGTTAAATAAATAAAAAAATTAGTCCTTCTTCTATGAAATTTTTTTTTCAAAAAGCTTTTATCTGAAAAGCACATTAAGGACATAACGAAATAATTTCTAAACAAAAACAAACATATACATAAAAATGACAGTTTCATTTTCCAAATGGCACATAAAACGCTTAATTGAATTTTTTCAAAAACATTGTACAAGCTTCCATATTTATATTTTTTAACACACTGTAAAATAATTTCAAAAATAATAATAAAATAAAAAAAAAAACATGACTTTTATAATTTTAAAACTGTTATACATTTTCTATTTATAAAATTTTCTTTATTTAAAACTAACAAAATAACAAAAACAAAAACATTAAACACGCACCTATGATGTTCACATGTTAATCGTGTGCATTAAACTATTAATTTTTGATTTTTATTTTTTTTTTTCGTATATATATATTTAAATCTTAAAATATAAAAAACATTTAATACATAAAAAAAATATATATACATATATCCAGAATTTTATTTATATAATCAAATACCAACAACAACAACAGTAAAATAGAAAAAAAAATTTTCACACGATCAACACAAAATAATCTAATTTTATAATTTTCCAATTTCAAAATACATATACTTAAAAACTCTTTTACACACCAAAAAACAAAAAAAAACAAAAAATCTTCATTAAAATGTTTTTTAGATACTTTTTTTCGTGTATATTTCTTTTGTGATAATTTTTTATTGCTTTCAAATAATCGATAAGATCCAATAAAAAAAGTACATAACAAATTTTCATTTGAAA
Source organism: Bombylius discolor (assembly GCA_939192795.1). Classification (NCBI taxonomy): domain Eukaryota; kingdom Metazoa; phylum Arthropoda; class Insecta; order Diptera; family Bombyliidae; genus Bombylius; species Bombylius discolor. Next base: position 3,578,038 of record OW584242.1, read on the forward strand.
AACAAAAAAAAAAAAAAAAAAAAAAAAATCCTACGCATCTACACACTTTGAATGTGTTTATTTTCTATCTTTGTGTTTTTTTTTTTGTTTTTCTGTTTAAGAACTTTTTTAGAAAAAAAATAAAACAACAACAAAAAAAAAATCTTTTTTTCAAAAATAGATCTCATTCGCAATGAGAAAATTCAAAAGAAAAAAAAAAAAAGCTTCAAAAGAAAAAAAAATTATATTAAAAGCATATTTAGTTAAATTAGAATGAAATAGAAGATGAAAAAACAAAAACAAAAAAAAAAAAACCTCACAATTTACACAAGAAAGGGAAAATTATTATTATTTTACATGTTAAAAAATTTTCTTCTATGAACTTTTCAATACACACACACACAAAAGAGAAAAACAACAAACAAACAAAAAAAGCCAAAAAAGAAACTCTAACATGAAATTTTGGCATTGATCCAAATAGATATGTTATTTGACTTTTTTTTTTCTGTATTTTTTTTTTTTTTTTTTAAATATCTTTAGATTTCTTAATTCTTAAATAACATAACATATCTTTTCATATAATATTGGTTTCATGTGAAAATGAGCGCAATATGAGAACATCCAGAAAAAAAAAAAAAAAAAAAATAAATAAAATTAAATAAAGTGGGTGTCCGTTTTTTTTTAGGAATGAGTGTTTAAGATTTTTCTTTTGAAAATTAAATTTTTATTTAGAGAATATTTTTCACTGTGTTTTCTGAGTTTGGGGCAAAAAAAAAAACACTTCGAACATTTCGAAATATTTCATTAAACACACATTTTTCACACCAAAATTTTGATTAGCGCTCAGAATTTAACAGGATTATAATATTTAAAAATAGGAAGTAAAAAACACTCCATAGTGTTCATACATGAATTACCGTTGGAAAAAGATTTTTCTCTTATCTAAAATATTTTTTTTTTGCTATAATTTTCTCATAATTCTTCCTAAAGTGCCGCTTAATTCGGGCGGACGTTGGAAATCATCCACTCTAATTTTTCCTTGTCACAGAAATTTCTGAATATTTGAATTGATGAACATTCAAATCAATCACATAATTTTTTGACTCTAAGGATTTCATTCAAATAGGAACTGAAAAAAATTGAGTTTATTCTTCAATCTTTTATCAAGGACCTTTTCTAAAAAAAAATTTTTGTTCAGCAGCACAAAACAAATTTTGTACAACACAATGAAAACTTAGTTTTGAAAAATGAGTAAAACAATTAAAAGCTCTGTGAAATGAGATAAAAAAAATAAAGTCTTTGAAGAACTTAAAGATTAAAGGCCTTCAAGAGTTTTTTGCAAAATTTTTTCTTCAGCTGTCATTCAATCCAGTCTTCTCTATTGTACCCTGACTGATTTAAATCTTGTCAAAAATTTTACAAAGAACCAATGTACAAATTTTACTAATTAAATTTTCTGTTAATGAATACCCTGTTTATTCAATGAAATAATGATTTTTTCTCTTAAAATAAACAAAATGCTTTTATGTACGTATGTAAATTTATAATATATTCCAATGATGTATACATGATGTTCAATTAAATAAAATGAAACGAAAAAAAGAAAAAAAAAAAAAAACATTAAGATAAAAATACATCATACAAAGTTCGTAAACATTTTGCGCGAATGTGTTATTTTTTTTGTTTTGTTTTTGGATTCCTTTCAGCTAAGGTTTCTAAATTTGAAACAAGATACCAGATCGCATTATAACACACGTCTTTAATGGTATATATACATACATAAATGTTACATACATATATAGAAAGTATATTATTTGAATTGTATAACATATATTCAAAAATGAAGAGAAAAAAAGAAAATCATACAAATTTAACACATTAACGTAATTTCTTTAATGTTTTTTTTTTTTGTCTTTCTGTATAATTTCTTTTTTATTTTCGGAAAAAAACTTTTTCGTAATTAATATATAGACGATGAAAATTATTAGATCATGTCTATATTTTGTTTAATTTATTTCAAAAATTAATTTAAAAAAAAAAAAGATATTTAGAGAGTACTTTTTCGGTGATGTTTTTTTTTTCTTGATTGCTTTTTTTTTTTGGAAAAGAAAATTATGAAACACAAAAAAAAGGTGTCATTAGAGAAGTTCAAATTTTTTATAGATCTTTTACAAAAAGCTTTCTGTTACGTGTGCATTTTATGTGGAAAATAAAAAAAAAAAATTTTTTCTTTAATTTTTCAGAATATCTTAGGGAAAAATCATTTCAGAAAAATAAAGAAAATCGTGAAGAGAAAAAAAAAATGAAAAGTGATAAAATCGAAATAATAAATTCACAAAAAGGATATACAACAGAAAAAGAAAAACAAGTGCAACAAAAAAAAAAAAAAAGTGTGTAAAGTAAATTTTTAAAATTTCAAAAAAAAAAATAAATAAATAAAAGTGATTCTTGTACAAATGTGTGATTTTGTTTAAGAAAGAAAAACAAGTGTAAAAAAAAAATATAAAGAAAATTTTAAAATAATGTTGCAGCATCCATCAGCAACAGATTTTTATGATTTAACAACAAATAGTGGTTTAGTTAATAGTCGTCAAACAACACCACCTTATAGTCCAGCTGGAGCATCATCAACATCGTCACAGCATACAATAAATAACAACAATAATAATAGCACAAATAATAATAATAATACAACACCGACTGGTTTTGAAAGTTTAGGACAAAATGGTACAACAACAGCAACAACAAATTTGGGTGGCAGCGGTAATGGAAGTGGTGGTGGACCAGGAGGAGGAGGTAGTAGTGGAAATACAAATGGTAATGGTGGACGTGAAGCATTACCAAGTTTTGGTTTTACACAAGAACAAGTCGCATGTGTATGTGAGGTAGGTAAGCGCATAACCATTACTTTTTTTTTTTTTTTGTAATCCTTAGAAATTTATTTTCTTATAGATTCCGTTATGATTTTTTTTTTTTTTTTGTAAAAATTAAAGAATAAGAAAACAATTTATTTATTTCTTTTATTTGAACAGGTACTACAACAGGCCGGTAACATAGAAAGATTAGGAAGATTTTTATGGTCATTACCACAATGTGATAAATTGCAACTGAATGAGTCGGTGCTTAAAGCAAAGGCTGTTGTTGCATTTCATCGAGGGCAATATAAAGAATTATATAGGTTACTTGAACAGCATCAATTTTCACCAAATAATCATGCTAAATTGCAAACACTGTGGTTAAAAGGTAAATTAACGATAAATTTTTTTTTTTTCACCGTTTCCATTTACGAATCATTTTTCTCTTCTCCTCCTTTTAACCTTTAATCTTTGACCTTTAACAAACAGTTTTACTGTTTTTTCTTTGTTTCTTCACTAAAGTTAGAGAAAAATTTATAAAATTTCCAGTTTTAGAATTTATGTTTATTTTCAGGGTCAATTTAAAGCCGAAATCATGACTGAAACAGAGTTAAAAGCTTTAAGCATCTAGATTATTGAAACAAAGCTTTATGTTTTCTTCTATTTTTCAAAAGGACCTTTAAGAAACTTTGAATTTTCAAAATCTAAAGAAGCAAACAAAACACACATAATCTTTAAAATTTTTTAACACAAAAAAAAAATTACTCGTTGGAAAATTCCTTGAAGAATAAACCGTTTTTTTTTTCTTTTGCGATTTTTAAATAATTTAATTTCTTTTATTAAATTTTGCAAACCATCAGAAAAATACAACAAAACAAAATTCAGAGTCAATTAGTCACTTTTTATTTTCCCAATGAAATTTTTTTTTTGAATAAAATCGTTTATTTCTTTTATCCTTTTACAAAACAAAAAGGATTCTGCGCATGTATCAAAGAGTAGGTGTGTCATTTCAATCACATTAATAAGTTAAAAAAAAAAAACGTCAATCCTTCAGTAGATATATTTTTCCCATTAAAAAAAAAAATTTAAAAAAAAAAATAATTTCTTAAAATAATTTTTCTACGCTTTCCCAAAAATTCTTCTTTTAATTTCCTGGAAAATCTCCGTTTTATTAACTTTATTAAAATAATTCGCGCAAAAAAAAATAAATAACTCAAAGTCACAACACAAACAAAATAAAAAATAAAACTTTTTTTAAAGGACATTCATATTTTTTCATTGAAACGAATACTTTAACACAACAACAACAACAACAAAATTATATGTATGTAATTTTTTTTATTATTTCATGTACGAGAATTTTGTTTGTGTTTTTTTAATTCAAATTTAGCAAAAGAAAAGAAAAATCATTCAGGTATTATAGTGACAATAATGTAATTGGACACCATGAATATACAATAATGAAAAAAAATTAAAAAATAATAAGAATAATAATAATAAAAAACAACAACAATTTATAAAGCAAAAAAAAAAGTATATAATAATGATTTTTAGACTTGAACAGAAGCATAAAGCCAAAAAGGGCAACATGTTTTTTTCTTCATTTTTTTTTATTTTATTTTTCATTTTTTTTTTTTCATATTTTTTATAGAATTATTCGAGCTGAAAAGAATTATACAAAGTTAAAATTTGAATAAATATATAAAATAAAAAAAAAATAAAAAAAATTGAAATAATAAAAAAAAAAGAACATGTTATTCTGTAATATAATACGGCTTCAAGCTTCAAGTAACATAACATAAATATGAAGAAAGAAAAAAAATATTAGATGAATAAAAATCAGCAAAAAAACAAAAAACAAAGAAAAAAGAGGAGCAAATGCAAAAAAAAAAGAAAATAAATAATCAAATGAACGACTTTCTTTCCTGCAAAAGATCAAAAAAAAAAAATTGAGAACAAAAACAAAAAAAAAAAAAGAAGCTTTTTCATTCATAATTCCATTCAGAGTTTGGAAATAAAAATAACAAAAACAAAAATAAATACTCATACCAACTTTTTTTTTTTTCGTGAAGAAAAAAAGTATCTAAAGAAATTTTTCACGATGAATAAAAAACCAAAAAAAAAAAAAAAATATAAAAAATAAAAGAAAAGCAATGCAAAAAACAAAAAACAAATTGACAAGAAATTGCAAAAGAATTCTGAAGGTATTGTGAAAGTCTTTCAGTTTATCTTATATTTTTTTTTTAGACATTTCCTATTTCTTCGGAAAAAAAAATAAGATGGATTTTCCACAATTTTTTCTAACAAATCCTCAGGAATTGTTGTAATATTTTTCTCTAAAAAAACAACGTTTTTTTTAATTCTTTCTTTAATTTTTTTGTTTTTTTTTGTTCACCTTTTAATATTTTTTGTTTGTTTTGTTTTCTGTGTCTTTTCCTGCTTTCTGTATTTTTTTATCCCACTTTTTTTCTTTTCTTTTTTTCCGTAAATTCCCTTTGGATGGTAAAATGAAAAAAAAAAAAACAAACTTTTTTTTTTTTTCATTGCTTCCTGATTATTATTATAACTTTTTTTTTTCATTTAATTTTTTTTTTTTCTTTTCTGATTATGTGTAGCACATTATGTGGAAGCCGAAAAACTGCGAGGAAGACCTCTAGGTGCTGTTGGTAAATACCGTGTACGACGTAAATTTCCATTACCACGTACAATTTGGGATGGGGAAGAGACTAGTTATTGCTTCAAGGTAAGTCATGTGAATATAACATTCTGCTTCTTTTTTTTTTTTTTGTTTTGCAAATTTTTATCCCTTGTTTTATTCTGGTATTTTTTTTTTTTTTTCGTTTTTTTTTGCAAATACAGGAATTACCACATTAACAAGTTGTACAGCCTTAAAAATAAAATTTTTCAAGAATGAATTGTTAAAATGTCAGGTGTATTGCGATTTTTGTATGGGGTTTTTGTTTTGCATACTCATCTAATGAGAAAAAAAAAAGATAATGCATTTTTTCTTTGTTTCCTTTGAAAATTTAACCTTTTAATAGTGTTTTTGTTGTTGTTGTTGTTGTTGTATTCCAAAAATCTAAGCTAGACATAATGAAGTCATGTAAGGTGATGAGAAAGTTATTGAAAGTTCAAAGCTTATGTGCGTATAAAGTAACTCAAAGACCAATTATTTATCTATATATACTCTTAAACATAATAACAATGATTTTTCTGATAATATACTCCTACACATTGATGTATTCTTAATTTGTATAGTCTTTGGAACATTTTGGGGTGCATATAGCGCCACTTGATAAAGAATTTTTATACTCCTACAACCCACACGCATCCTGTGTGATTATTTTTAAGTATATTTTATCACTTTTGATGATAATAATCACTTTATATATAATGACCCCGACCTCTTTTTAAATATTTGTTGTTTTTAATATGCAAAAAAAAAAAAAAAAAATTATAATAATTAAGTATTTACCGTCATTTTCTCGGCAACAACAAAAAAACAAACACAACATATTTATCATATTTTGAGGACAAAACAAAAAAACAAAAATGTCACAAATTAAAATTTTCCTATATGTCGCCCCATATAGCAAATAATAATAAAAAAAAAGTAAAATTGAACTTTTTTAAATTCATTTCCGGTTTAATTTATCTATTTTGTTAAACATCTGTTTTGTTGTTTTTTTTTTTCGTTCATAAATTTGCCATGTATTTAATAAAATGTCCGCTGTTTTTTTTTTTTTTATGATCTTAAAAATATATTTTCAGAAAAAAAAAAAAAAAAAAAAATTAAAAATACGAAGAAAAAAAAAAATTCATTGAATAAATTATTAAAATATTAAGTGTAGCAGATAGTATAGAATATGATCTGAAAAAAAAAACAACAACAACAACAAAATTTAAACCATTAAACTATAATGACTTTTATAGAACGTTATATGTAATTTATTAAAAGAACAATTTTATAAGCAACATTTTATTTCATATTTTAAATAAAATTACCGCGAATATATACAACACACATCATCTCATCATCATAAAATAATATGTATGTGAAAATTAAAAATTATTATTATTTAAAAAATTATTATGATGTCGTTATAATATTGGGCTTGCTTCGTATATTATTTCAAATTAAAAAAAAAATAAAAATAATAATAATTATGAGTTTAAAAAGAAAATTATTCTATAATTAACAACAAAATTATGAGGATGATGATGATGATGATAATGATGTCCATCGACTATAATGGCTATAACATGTTCTGTATTCGTGTGCTTTTTTTTTTATTATTATTAATTTTTTTTTTTTTCTGTATGAATGAAAAAAATTCAAATTTTATAATTTTAATTTTAATTTTTTTATTTTTTTTTTTTCATTTTAGGAAAAATCTAGATCTGTTTTAAGAGACTGGTATGCACATAATCCATATCCATCACCAAGAGAAAAACGTGAACTTGCAGAGGCTACAGGATTAACAACAACTCAGGTAAAAAACAAAAAAAAAATTTCGCGCTATTTATTTATTTTTTTTTTTTTAATTTTTATTAAAAAAGTCAAAAAAAAAAAAAAAAAAAATTTGATTGTTGTTTGATTGAGCTAACAAAGACATTTCGGAAGCATGTCTCTTAAATAATTCGTCTGAGACAAAAATATTTTTTAAAAAAAAAATCCTTAAAAAAGCATTTTATGAATGTAACGTCTTTTTTCGTTCTAATCCTTTCAATTTTATTGAAAAATTTTATTGAAAAAAAAAAAAATTATGCCCGTAAAATTTTTTAAAAAAAATTATTCAAAATTAATTTTTAAATTTTTTTGGTGTCAAAGTACATCCTTTTTTTTGTTCTGTTTTCAAATATTACATTTTTTTCTTTTCCTTAGTATCCTTAAAAGCGTTCTATTAACCATTTTTAAAACATTAATGATTGATTTTTGTTTTTTTTTTTAAAAAAAAAAATTTTTTTTTTCCATATTTTTTAGGTTTCAAATTGGTTTAAAAACCGTCGACAGCGTGACAGAGCGGCTGAGCACAAAGAGTAAGTTTTTTTTTTTTTCAAATAATTTTTTGTTTCCTTTTTTTTTCAATATTATTATTTATTTCTATCAAATATTTATTTTTTCTAAAATTTAAAATATTTTTCTTGGGAAAACAACAAAACAAACTTGTAAAAAAAAAAATTATTTTGTTGTGTTGTTTTGTTTTATTTTTGCATATGTGATGCACGCTAGAATGATTTTTTTTTTTTTTTTTTTTTGTTAACTAATATTTAAGATGAAAATAACATCTTTGTTTTTCTTCAAGATATGACATTTTTCGCTATCAAAATAGACATTTCTTTTACGAAATACATATACAAAAATAATAAAAATGAAAAAAAAAAAAAAAAAAAAGGATTGCTAATGCAGCTTCCTTTTATCCAACTCATATTTGTTTTATATATTTTTTTTTTCTTGAAGGAAAAAAAAAGAAAGAAAGAAAGAAATCAAATGTTTATTTTAGAGTATGTATTTGTATTTTTAGTTTCTGGTTGAAAATTCATAATTTAAACAGGAGGCCCTTCAAAATTCAAAAAAAAAAAAAAAAATACCCTAAAAAAGTGATTCTAGGGAATATGTAAAAAGGATGCAAAAATCTTTAAAATTTTTTTTTTTTTTGTAATTGACAAATATCTCAAGATACACTGCCTTTGAACACAAAAAAAAAAAAAAAAAAATTTCAGATCAATAAATAAATTATGTACAAGTAGCGAAAATAAATCAAAAAAAAAAAAAAAAAAAAAAATTGAGTGTGTAGAAAAACCGACGATAAAACGTTTAAAAAAACACGATAAAAATGCAGTAAAATTCTGTTGCTTTTTTTTTTCTTTTCTTTTTTAAAAAATGTTTTAAAATTGGTTTATGTTCACATACGTAATCTTATCAATACACAAATTGTTATTACATGATACAAAACAAATCAACAACAATAACAACAACAAAAAATAGTAGGTAAAGTGGAGAAGAAAAAAAAGCAACCAAACGAAAAATTCATAAAAACAAAATAAATTGTGTATAAATTGGTTGTAAAATGAACATTTTTAACTTCTTTTCATGGTGTTTTGAATGAACATAAATTTTCTTTAAAGTATTTAAAAAAAAAAAGAACCAGAAAAAAAAAAATCAAATTTCCAACACATCGTTTTTATTCATTATCGCCTCTTTTCCTTTACCACTTCTTTCTCTTGAAATGTTGAGAAGAATGAAAAAAAAAAAAAAAATACCTCACAACTAAAAAGATATTCAAAAAAAAAAAAAAAAACAAAAGAAACAAAATGTTGTTTTGAATTGCCCCCATAACATACGACATATTAAACAGTCTTACTTTTTTTTTTTTTTTTGTATTTAAAGTGTGACCCACCAAGCTGAACTTAATTTTTTCTCAATCTTTTCTTGAGTATCTTATTTTATTAAAAAAAAATAATAAATAAATAAATTCTCCTTTTTTTTTGTTTTTTTCTATGGATGTTTATTTATGTACTAATTTGACGATTTTCTTAGATTTTTATCAAGAAAGATAAAATTAAGAAGAAAAGATAAGAAAATATCTTACAAAAAAAAACGCCAAAAGTACGATATAAAAAGGGGGCTTTTGCCAATGAAAAATTAAATTAAAAAAAAAAAAAAAACTAAGAGGAATATTGAAGATTGAATTCATTCTAATTCATTGTACGTATATACTCACAGGCTACAGCGCCAATCCTCTAGTAAAAAAAAAAAAACAAATTTCAATCTGTGCACAAGTAAAATGCTGATAACATTCAACTTGAAAAAAACCAAAAAAAACAAAATAAAAAAGTAAAAAGAATCTTTAAGCTTTTAAACATCTTTTCGATTCAGGCTTCATTGTAGAGCTAAAAACGCATACACACAAGATATGTGCATAAATTGAACAGACGCATGCTTTTTAGTGGGGTTCCATCGTACATGCAGCAACAATTGCACGTTAAGAAAGTTACTTTTTCTTTAGGCTTTTTTTTTTTCACAGATTAAAAATTATTATTTTTTTTTTAATCTTTAACGTGTGAGGAACTTCACTACACAGATGTTACAATGCCAAAAGAACAACAAAAAAAAAAAAAAACGTCATGCATGAAATATTGAAAAATTGCCACCGAAGTAATAAATTGAATGAAAAAAAAAAAGGAAAAAAGAAATCCTGGATCATAAGAAAAACATTAAAAAAAAAACAGTACGACAAACATTGTGATGACAAATTTTTCTTTCTATGTTTCATGTCTTTGGTCATTGATTGCTTGCTTATTTTTTTTTTTTTGTTTTTCTTGATTTTAGTTCGGTAATGAGATTGTGTTTTTTGTTTTTCTATGACTTCTTTGAATCTGGGTTCTGATTCTTAAAAAAAAAAAAAAAAAAAAAAACCAGAAAACAAAAAACAAGTCCAAAAAAGATCGTTTAGATATAAGATCTTGATCGAATGAGTCTTAAAGGGTTTTGATTAGTAACTATTGGGTTAAGATGAAGAAAAAGAAGAAGTTTAAGAAGGTGATGTGAGGTTGAGGACAACGTAAGAAATTTATATGTGTTATGACTAGGTGTAATCATTTGTCAAGTAAAAATTTCTCTTTATACAGGGTGGGATTTTATATTTTAAATATGAAAGTGATTTTCTTGTTATTTTTCTAGAATTAACGATGATGTGTCCTTAGACTAGGAGAAAACTGACCCTAAAGGTCAAAAGAGTTATAGAAGGAAAATATGGGGGGTAAAAGAAACTTAATTTTAAGTTTTTGTTATGGTAGACTTCTTACTTTTTGATCTTTTTTTCGGAAATGCTATTCGAATATTGTGATTTGCATTTCTTCTAGATAATTTTTCGTACAGGTTTTTAACACCAGGAAAAAAACCCAAACACATCCTTTAGAAATCGATACAAAAAACTTACACAGTTAACAAGGATAAAAAATAAATCAAAAAAGCCTGAAAAAAAATAAGTGCTTTTTGGTTTTACGGTGTGAATAATTTAAAAAAGGCCTTTAAAAAATTTGCAATTTATTTTTAACACCATCCTTTTGGATGTATGTATTTTGAAACATGACCTTTGAACTTTGACAAACAAGTTCTTTTTATTCTTATGAGAAAAAAACCATATATTTCCTCAATTTCTGTTTTTCTTTAAGCACATGGAATTATGCTACGAACTATTCTCACAATTTAGCTTGGAAACTTGTCTTTGGGAATTTTTTAATAACAACAACATTTTTTTTTTTTTTTTTTGAAAAAAACTGTCAATTCTTTAAAGAATTACCCTGTATACAAATTAATTACATTCATGTAATTTCATAAACATATGTTACGTTTTATTCTATGAAAATCATATCTTCTAAACTAAATGATAACAATTTCTAGTTTAAAATTCTTGAACTTGTTTAAAATATTTAGCATGCTTTTTTTGTTTTTTTTTTTCTTTTTTCTTTTTTGTTTTGCTCTGATGTTTATGTACCGACCGCTGCTCTATATGTCAAATAAAACTGATATTACACACATGATTTTACTTTACGACAGGTTCTCTTGTAGATGACCTATCCATGTATAGAATTTTGTTTTTTAAATAATCCCTAATACGATTATTTGCTGATTTAAAAACATTAATTATTTTTTTTTTCAAGAAGTAGAAGCGTGTAAAGGAAAAAAAAAACAAAAAAAAAAAAAGAGAACTAAGTATATTTAATAATTTAAGCAACACATTAAGTACATAACATTAAATACCTTGTATTAATTTTCATAATTTATATTACAGACTTCTGTTTTGAAATAATTCAACGCCAGTACACATACGAATACGATTAACATGAAATTCATTTCAATAAAATGGTTTACAAAGTTTAAACAGAGATTTTAAATCGGTTTTGTTCGTTTTTTTTTTTTGTGTAAGTTAGAAAAAATTATTATTTAAATAATTTTAATTAAGAAGATTAAATGATTGTTACAAAGAGTTTATGTGATTATAATTGCTTAAAAATGTTTAAAGCAAAAAAGACAGACAGACAGAAAGATGTTTGAATTTTAAAGCGATAAAAAAAATCTATTCGGTGGCTTTTCACAGCTTGAACGCATGAACCGAATTTTGATTTCTATTTTAATTTACTCTGAAAATAGCAAAATGGTGTAGCAAAATTTTGAGCAAGTTCAGAGAGTCGATCTATTAGTGACACTAAAAGGTTCATTATTATCCGTTTCTAAATCATTTTTTTCCCTTTTATTAGCACAAAAGCGTTACAATGGAACTAAAGATTCATTTAATTTTCAAATTTTTGAGTTTTCCACGATAATTTTTTCTACTCTCACACATGCACCTTGATTTTTTAATTAAATTGACACTCATTTAAAGCTGAGTGCAATCGGAGAACAGATTTGAATTCTAATCCTCTAATTTAAAAAGTTAATACTCTACCAACTCGATCACTGATCATGGAACTTCACCACATTTATTCTTGAAGAAGTTATGCGTAAAATCATAAACGCCATACAAAATTTCCTGAACAAAAACAATCTAAATTAATTTTGAATTTTTAACCTTAGAAAAGTTTAACTTATACGTTGAACTAAAATTTTTTTTTAATCTGGAAAAACAACATTGCTGAAATATCCTCTGTAAAATTTTTCTCTTATTGATAATCCTGTGATTAATTTTTTTTTTATAGTTTCCGCAAGACAAGTTGATAAACAAGGTGTGGCTCAAAGTGTTAAAATAAAACGTGGGCGTGGGATATAAGGTGATAGGTAGTTCAATTACAACCAGGAAATCTTGAACACATAATAAATTTAAATATTTTCAAGTCCTTTTTTCTTTTTTTCAAATTGAAAATATCTTAGTATCTGATGTTATATATCTATTGAAAGATAAAAGTATCTTTCTTCATTATTTTATTCTTTTTCTTTATCAAAAATAATAATTTCAGTAAAAAAAAAATATTTAAAAAAAAAAAAATTAATTATGTATATTATTTTTTTGTCTTTTTTTGAAAAATTGATTTGTGTTTCTCACAGTTATCATAAATTTATTTGAATAAAATTTAAATAAAATATTTTTTAAAACACAAAAAAAAAAAAAAAAAATTCTCATCTCATTCATTTAATATATTAACTTATCTTTCTTTAAAGTTTATACACACACAATCAAAATATAATTTAATGATCTTTAAATCAAAAACAATAAATTTTATCAAATTTATTTTGAAAGTAAAGGAAATAAATGAAGAAAAGATACAAATATTTTTTTTTTTTATTTGTTTAACTCGATTAAAAAAAAATTTTTAAACAAAAAAAGCCACACCAGTTAAAAGTAAATAAAAGTGAGAAAGATAAAATGAAATTAAAAAAATTTAAAAAAATTTAAAAAAAAAAAAAAAAAAACAAACATTGAGCTCCTTCCAAAACATAATTTAATTTATGATCAACACCTTTTAGATGTTAAGATAAGATACATCACATTATTTAAAAATCAGCTGGTATAATAATAATAATAATAATATGTGCGTTCTGTGTGTTATATATCAGCATATATTACAACAACATAAATACTCTATGTTCGAAGGAATGTTTAGCATCTTGTTAAATAAAAAAAATAAAAAAAGAATCTTAAAAAAAAAAAAAATAAATATCTACCAAAATCACATTAGGGAATACTTGACAAATTTGGGTATTCTTATATGTAGATGGTCTTTTAAAATGTTTTTTGGTATTTTACGTTTTTATTCTTCTTCTTCTTCTTTTTTTTTGGATATTTTATTGAAGGAAAAAAAAATTAATGTTTATTTCATTAATTTTTACTTTTATTTTTTTTTTTTTTTTGATTTTTTGTTTGCATGTAATTTTCCCATTTGTCGTATTTCGTGCTAACATTCATTTCCTTTTTTTTTTTTGTTTTCACTTTTTATTTGGACTCTCTTTTCATTATTTTCCATTTGATTTTTTCTCTTAAATTTTTAATGATAATTATTGATTTTTTAGTTTGTCGTTGATCTTCTGGATTGTTGTTGTTGGTTTACCATTTTTTTTTTTAAATTAATGATCAACAATTAAATAATGACAAATTATTAGAAAAATGACAGAAAATTCTTTCATACTAATTTTATGTGACATTTTAGTGGAGTTAATGTAATTGATTATTTCAAAGCAATTTGTGATGGGTGGTAAAGTGGTAATTTTAAAAATTTTTGGAAAATTTTCAAAAAAAAAACAGTAAATTTTTTTTTCGTCCTTTAATACATTAGAACCTGAGGAATGATTTATTTCAAAATTCAAAATTTTAAAAATTCATTTATTCTCACTCATTTCTCATTTAAATTGTAAGAAACTTATTACGATCACCACCCACTTTCTTTTTGCCATTATTTTCAGTCTTACCGAGTTGAACATTACATACTCGTCGAATTTTTAAAATTTGAACGCATCAACCTAGGGACTAAAGAACTTTTTAGCTTGTACTTTAAATTGGCGTTTCATTTAGCTTTTCATTGAGGGCATATGTCCTCTGCTGCACTGGTTAGTTCCAAAGATTATAAAGTTTCGTTCTTGAGGACCTTAACGACATAGCAAAGGTCATTGTCGGAAACAAATAATAATCTTTAAATTTACTTTTTTTTAACTGTAAAATTCACGACAGTTGCAAAAAGATAACATTTTGAATTCTTAAAAAAATAAATTTAAAAAAAGAATCTCATTTTTCCTCATAAAACGATTTTTTATCTTCAACACACCATCTGACAAGACAACAAAAAAAAAATCTTTTAATTTCCAGTGTACTAGACAAAAATTATTACACTTCATTAAATTTTCTTCTTTTCTTAAATTAAATTTAGATGATGATCATTAGATTTTTTGTTAAAATCCAAAAAAAAAAAGCAACAACAACAACAACCAAAAAGATTGATTTCAAATTAAATGTGTCGTCTTCTAATAAAATTGAAAAAAAAAAAAAAAAACCAAAAAAGAAATTATATTAAAATTTAAGCGCCGTATCTAATTTCCATATTAAGAGAGAATCATATTATGTAGATAAATAAGATACATCATCATTATCCCATTATCATCATCAGCACACAATCACAAAACACACAATACAGTATATCATATTTTTATGAATGTAAATGTCTTTGAAAAACAAAACGTCTTTTTTATGTTTTTTTTTTTTTTTTTTTGGATCCAAAAAATAGTGTATTTTAGATTGAGGATATCTTTTAAAAAATATGTCATTTTTGTATCCAAAATATTTTTTTCTTCTTCCTTTTTTTTTTTTAAAGATTACAAAAAATTATTATGCTTTTATACTTGTAACATTCATTGAAGAAGAAAAATTTGTCATATGATATTAGCATAATTTATGTCTGAGTCCAAATATTTAAAAAAATTGTAGGGTGTCATCTTGAAAAAAAAAAGAAAAAAAGGAAAAAAACGTACATGGATAACATTATTTTGTAAAAGGACTTCGATTCTGGTCTGGTATTTAAATAAAAGGTCATTTAAACCAAAAAAAAAAATACATTTTAAGGATCTTTATAAATAAATTTTTCAATTTATCACTTTTATCTGAGAAACAAATACATTTTTTTAAAGTTCCTTTAGAAGGATTATTCAAACACCCTGTATCCTGCTGTGCAATATGAATTTAATAAAATATAAGTAGCACACCTTAATCATAATTTTTTTTTCTCTTTTTTGTGTTTTTTGTTTTTGTTTGTTTTATTTATGACGTCCATCATAATAATTTTTGTTGTTTTCTGCTACTGTTGTTGTTGTTGTTTTTGTAGTTGAAAATTTTTCCTCAATTCATTGAACCGTATTTTTTTTTTGGGCTTTTTTTTTTGTTTTTGGTTGAATTTTTGCCACCCGCATTGTCGATTGTTGGAGTCTATCGAGTACTTATTCGTATATATAGGAACGGTAAAAAAAAAGTATTGTTGAAAAATACACAAACACACACACACACATTGATGTTGATGAAATTTGAAACCTATAATAAGACATGAAGGAGACTGTCTCCCTTTCTCATAGTATCTAAACTTTTTTTTTGGAAAATTTTTTTTTTTTAAAACAAAAAAAAAAGAAGCTTTTTTCTTTATTTTGGGAAAAAAAAAATTTTTTTTTGATAATAAATTCAATAAACTGTGAACGCCAGCCAACCAAATCACACACATTGTGTCTACCTTTTATTTTATTTTTTTTTGTTTTTAATTTAGAAAAAAAAAAAAATTTAGAAAATTCGTAAAAAAAAAAATATAGTAAGAAAATTTTGTAATAAATACAAAAAGAAAGACATGATGTATATTCGATGAAATTTAAGAAGAGACAATAAGAACAACAACAAAATAAAGGAGAAATAGAAAATTATGAAAAGAATAAGAAATTTGTATTTTATTTAATTTTTATTAAAAAAAAAAATTAATATATGAATAAATACTCCATTGACGTGATATATTTGTTATGTTTTTTTCAAAAAAAAAAAAATCTAATGTTTATAAACACGTTTTAATCTTATCAGTACGTTAGATTGTCACAATATCAAAAGATTCTTTTTTGTTTTTCAAAAACAAAAAAAAAAAAGATACATTTTTTTTCCCCAAAAATATGGCAATCTCTGGAAACGATTGCTTAGTAACTATCTTTCGCTTTTTTTTTTTTTTTTTTTTTTGAGATAAATAGAAAGTAAATTAAATAAAAATTTAAATTTGATTTTGAAAAAAAAAAATGAAATAAAATTCTAAATTCCAATTTTTGTTTTTTGTGTTGGGTGGTAGATATAACAATTAAGATAAAGATCATATATATTTTTGTAGAAAAAAAAAAAATTATTTTTTGTATTATAGATTAGAGTTTTTGTAATTTGATAGATGAAAATATTCATTTTTTAGATGAAATTAATTGTGTGAATGTAGCAGATATTAAATTTGTTTTCTTCTTTATTATTTTGTTGTCTTTTTCAAAAAAAAAAAAATGGACTGATATCTTATTTTTATCTTTTATACGATTTTCGTCTTTGAAAAAAAAAAACAAAGAATGCACGAACAGAAAACATTTGTGGGAGACAATTCGAAATTAATGAATGAATTTTATAATCAAATTAATTTTATTTTTTCGAAATACAAAAAAAAAAAAAGATGAATTATTAAAGAATAATTAAAATATCAAAAACAACCTAATGTCATTAACATTCTAGCACAGAGCAGATATCTATAAGAATTATAAAAATTTATATTGTCATTGATTCTACACTGAAAGAAAAGGATGAATTTAAATTTTTTATTTTTAAAAACAAATATTGTTCATCTTTGGTATTTTTTTGGTTCTTAAACACCCCTCCCCCCACCTCTTCAACTTTTTTTTTTCTCCAAACTTTTCCTCCCTTTTTTTCTTCCTTCTTTTTATCCATTTTTTTTTGATAGCTCGTTTAAATCGAATCGTGTCTTCCTGGTCATTTACTATTTCTCAATCCTTCAATAACTGCATAACAATAATTTATTCTCTAAAATTTCATCCAAAGTACCTACTTTGATTTTGAAGACCTGTGATCTTTACAACAACAAAATATTCCTTAATTCTCTTCGTCTTTGGTACGGCCTTTTAAATACTTAATTTTTTATTTAACGTCCTGCTTTTTAAAGAATCCTTTCAATCCCAAAAATTTAAATTTTTACCCAAACAGGAATTATTTAAAAGCTAACACAAATCGATTAAAAATTAAAACAATATTGTTCAAGGTGGACAGACACAAAAATCTAAAAATATATTTTCCAAAATTTTATATTCAAAACTTTAATAAGCAAAATAAACAAAAAAAAACTTTTACCAAGGAGTTTTATTTCATTTTAGCCTACAGGCTTTTTTTTTTTGTTTCATTAAATTTTTCGATTTCTTCAATTGATTGAAGAAATTGTTCAAGGTTCAAAAATCCGAACACCAAATACATAGAAAAATTTTAAAAAAACGTAGTAATGATAATAAAATGATGATGATGATGATGATGATGATGACGATAGATGATGAACAGCATTGAGTAGTAGTAGTAATAACCCAGTAATATACGGTTTGTTTGTTTTTTTGTTTTTCCTCTTGTAATCTGATATCCTGGTGGCCCGGTTGCTAACCATGCTGTTATAATATATGTGTAGCCGCCGCCACTATGACTGCTGCTGTATATATTATATATGATATAGATACAAACATCCATACATACATATTACGAATAAGGAAATTATTGAATATTATTTTAATTTAATTTAAAAAAAAATTACATGAAACAATCCAAAAAAAAAATATATATACATCTTTTCTGGCTTCGAATAAACTGCTTTTGCGAATTTTTTTTTTTTTTGCCCCTGTATTTTTGGTTTTTTTCTTTTTTTGATACTTGGCACAAAGTTGGTGGTTGTTTAGACCTACAAAGGAGATTTTTCTTCTCATCAACATAACCAGCTTTACTTCGTGGTTATTACTAAGAAAAAAAAAATCAAATTATTACTACTGTCGATATATCTCGTTAAATGGGGTAGTAACTTTGCTTACACAGATCTTTACACAACAAAAAAAAAATCCTACTCAATTTCTACACACAATAAAAATACATATTATGTGGTAAATATGTACATGCGGAGCACATCAAATAGAACATATGTTTATTGTACACAGCAAGTTAGGAAAAAAAAAATGTTGAAGATTTTACACAAAAAAATAAAAAAGGGTAAGGAAGCTGTCTACTTAATATCACTCACAAGGAACAATCATATTGAATAGATACAAGAATGCCAACTTGTTTTTTTTTTTTTCGCCTCTTTGATTTTGGAATAACATAATTTTCCCTATAAAAAAAAAAAATAAATAATAAGTACCATTGAAATATAAAAATAAAATTAAAGTGTACTTCAAAATATAACCATTTAACGTTTTTAATAGCGCTATTTCAAAATAAGTGGAATTGTTGAGAAAACAAAAACAGAAAAAAGTCAAAAATAGCTTAAGAGTCCACTTTTTGACTTTTTTTTTTTTATTTTTCGTGTTGAAAATTAGAATTATAAATATCTACCAGTTCAATTGCATATATTGACATTATTAGGACCTTTTAAAGGGCTCTTCTAAATAGTATTCCAGATTTTATTAACAGTTTAAAAAAAAGGATCACGAATAAAGCAAAAATAAACATAAAAACTGAACTGAATTATGTACAAAAACTGACATTTTTTTTTTGTTTTATTCTTTTTTATTGTGCTTTTATTTGGTCTTTTTGTCGTTTTTGTCCTTTTTGTCGTTTCTAAAAGAAAAAACAAAGTAAATAAAAAGACAATAAACCACTATAATACACACAAAAATAAATACATTATGTGGAGCTGATATAGCTTCAAAAAATTCAAACAAAACCACAACATAACGATGATGACGACAGAATGGCAAATATCATTCGATAATGACAATGATGATGATGATGATGATGATGATGATTTGAACAGTCGACGTCAATGGGGGGAGGTAGATTTAAAATGAGCAACAGTGATGATGATGATGATGATGTCCTCCATATGTGTACTTATATACAATAACCACATAAGGTGACCACCAGCCTCTCTGGTGGTGGTATTATATGCAAAGTAATTTGATATCAACCATCAGTCGACTTGAAGCTATTAAAATGAATTAAAACAGAAAAAAAAAAAACAGAACAATAACAACAAAACAAAAGGGAAAAAAAAAGCAACTTGGAAAATTGAATGAAACTAAACTATACTAGTTTTATTTTAATTTTTTTTCCTACATTTTTTTTTTGTTGATAATCAGAATTGAAAGTCAGACAAAACGGCCCTCAAAAAAAGAAGCTCTTCTATGTTACTTTTTGTTTTGTCTTTCAAAATACTTTTTTTGTTTTTTGTTTTTTGTAATTAATAGCTGTCCTTCGTTGGAATAGATAAATTTTTTTTTTTGCAGTCGTTAAGACGCCAAAAAGAAAGTAGGCCTAAATTCAATATCAAAGCCATCGATTTATAGGTTAGATTCAAACAATTTTCAGAATGTCTTTCCATGCTTAACGGGACATTTTTATAAATAAAGTGAATTTCCAGGGAAGTGTAACATGAAAATGTCTTTTGAACTAAGGACGATATGATAATCTATCTCTACTGTATTTTTATCAAGCGCAGCGTTAGCGCTGAAATAATACACGGACTAAGCTTACGACAGAAAAGAGACATCATTGATTGAAATTCTTCAGTAGATTATAAAAGAGGGAGTACAAATACGATAGAAGAGCTTTCCATAATTTAGAAGAAGGACTCAAAGGGTGATTTAAGCTAAAATTCATGGGTTTTCAAGACTTGATACTTTGAACTAGGGTAAAAAAATATCATCCAAGATGTTCAAAAGTATAGAAACTAAGAGATTTTCGTAACTCGAAAACTAAGAATCGCACAACAGAATCATTTTCATATTTCCAATCAGATGGTCCTACTAAATTATCATATCCCATAAGTCATAACTAAATCAACCTCAATCATAGACTTTTTTTTCGACCGATTTTTAAGATAAATGAAAATGATAAACTAAAAATAGAAATTCAAAAAAAAAAAACCAAATTAATTATTTTTATTAATCACCCATATAATCAAGAAAAGCATTCCAAGACTTTCCAAAAGAATTAAAATTATTAAAATTTTCACATTAGAAAAAAAATTCTTATCTGTAATAATAATTATTCAATCTTTAAAAACTGATCAATGTATAATTATTAAATTTATTTTTCACACATTATACACGCACTACCATATAGTTCATATATTCATATGTATATACACATAATAAAATATAGCCTGTCTTAAATGAACCCCCCCGTTGTTTTTGTCTCTATAAATATTTTGTGTTTTTGTTATGAAATAAATATGAGGTGGGAAACCACACGTAAATTATAAATAATCTTGTAATAAAATACTTAACGACAAATTTTCTTCTTTTTTTTTTTTGTTGGGGATTTCTTCCTATTTTCTCCCACAAGAGAAAAAAACAAAAAAAAAAAAAAACAAGAAAGAAAAAATACATAACACCAGTAACAAAAATAAAAATACATCCTAAATAAGAAACTATTACAAAAATATATCTTGTATCTGTCCAATATGTACATATAACAAAAATACAGGAAAGAAAAATATATATTATATATGTAGGTATGTATGTATATGTATCTTTTAAAAGTTCATAATCTAAAAAAAAACCATACTTATTATTGTACATATGTTTCCGTATTTGTACTCAACAAGATTATTAGATAAATATATAATTATTGTTACAAATTTTACTTCTGTATCTTGTCTTTTTTTTTTTTTATCTCAATTTTAAAATATCTTTAAGTCTAAAAGATACTTATAACACTTCATAAAGTCATATTAAATTATGTTAAGAAGATGTTAGAGTTCATTAAATGAATTGTTTGTGTTTTTTTTTCTACCAGAGATAAACATTTTACTGCATATACTTAGTATTTACAAGAAAACATATCAAAATTCAATTGATGGTATTTTTTTTTTACATACATATAACATACATACATAATATATAGAGTACAATTTAATCACAAGGGAATCCCGAAAAAAAAATACCTTCGGGATTTGTCACTAAATCTAAAGATATTATTCCCTTATTGTTGGTTTGTTTTTTGTTTTTTTGTTTTTTTTTCTGCTTTTTCACTTTTGAAATTTGAAAATATCTTTAATCCTATAAAAGTCATTTTTTTCCCCCTTAATATTTAAATATATGTATATAGGAGAAAAAAAATATCTATAAAAATAAAATAGATACAAATAAACAAAACAAAAAGAAATAAAAAAATCCTTCTAAGTTTAAATGAAGGTTGTCATAGAATTATACTGTTGATGTACACTTATCTGAAATCATGAAGGATATTTTCATTGAGAATATAATGTGACGTTGATGGTGGTGGCGATGGTGGTCGTGTTGTCGGTATTATTAGATTTTTTTTTTTGTCTATCTTTTTTTTTGGTGAAGTAAAATGAAAAAAAAAAATTCATAATACCTATCCAGTATAATATGATCTGATAATCTTTATTATAAGTATCATTATCATCACCATTGATATTATCAACATCCATCACAACACAATTTAATTTGTAAGGTGGAATATATGGGGTGTTAAAATTTTCTATATATTTCAATATTACATTTTTATTATTATTATGATGATTATTATTTTTATTATACCGCACAATTAGGATTCAATTTCACCTTTTTTTTTTGTTAATCACTGTTTTTTGTATAAATGAATCTTAAAAGGAAACATTATATGACATGTGGAATAAAATTTATTTAAAAAAAAAAAAAGAAATACGTATGACTAATTTTTTTTTTGAAAATTTTTTTTTTTTTTATATTTAAAAATATAATAACAAAAACAACAAAAGAATTATAACGAAAACGATGAAGTTTTGTTCAGCTTTAAAAAAAATAATGATTATAGAAAACAAACCTCTTCCATTTTGTCAAAATTCCCAAAATTTTAAGGATCATAGTCGGTATTATGTTAACTTTTAAATGACACGTTTGTAGAAAAGTTTGCAGTCCTCAAACAGAGATTACGACAGAAAATGGAAAGCATAAAAACTTTCTTAGAATTGGAAGAAAGCTTTCCTGCAGAAATTATCAATTAAATTTTATTTCTCGAAGAAAATACGTTTTGTGGAACATTTAGACCGGATTTATACGGTCACTTTTTTACCCTTTGTAGAACGTAAAAAAACCGGTTTTACATGGAAAAAGTAGAACTTTCCACCACATACTTTCTACTTCTTTTCCATGTAGAACCGGTTTTTTACGTTCTACAAACCCAGTCTTAGTAAAACAGTGACGCGTCAAATTAGTCCCTGTAATTACTAAATCTGTAAAACAGGATATATTTTTTTTTTTTTCATTTAAAAAAAAAGAAAATTTCTGCTTACCAAAACTTTCACAAAAGGCAGGTTACCTTTAACTCGGGTTAAAAGAAAAGGAAAAGTGTCAAAAAGAGGAATATTTTTACACTCTGTAAATCTAGATGAAATACCGTCGGAAAACTATGTCAAACATATCTTATTTGGATTCAATTCTGAATTGATTCTTACTGATTTTATTATTGTACCATTTCTTTTCCACTGAAGCTACGTTTCGAAGAACAGCAGTAGCCTTACAGAGAATTTCGAAACACCGTATATAACTTAAAACCCATCAAAATAAAAAAAAAATAAAAAAAACGTGGCATCCTGAATTAAACACAGAAATAAAATGGCAACCCTCTCTCTATAATGACCTATTTTTACTTTTCATCAGAATTCTCTAGATCTACATACATAGATATATTTATAATTTTTCCAAAAAAAAAAAAAAAGAAATAATAATAAAAACACATATAAATCAAATTTTTTTTTTTTCATATGAAGTATAAAATTTCATTTACCCATAAAAATAAAAAAAAATAAAAAAAAACAAGAATTTTTATTTTTTGAAAAAACTCTTTAATTTTTTAAAAACCCAATATTATTTTCATGAAAGATTCTAAAAATGTTTTATTTGTTTTTCAAGTCAGATACAGATATAGATATTAAGATATCATATAATTAAAGATACAATTTTATATGATCTAAATTTTTCTCTATATATAGAAAAAATAGATGAAAATTTTCATTTTAGTACACATCTCATCATCATAGAAAATCACTGAAAAATGAGGCAGTAAGCATCATCATCATCATCATCAGCTATTTTATTATTTTTTATATAATAATATATGCTATATTGAGAATACCTACATACTCTTTTGATCTGATACACTCTATTGATGCTGTATATACGTATATGTATATATATACATATATATATACTTCTATATTATATGTTTTTTCGTTATTTTTGGTTTATTTTTGTAATTTGATATCACATATATTGCTTTTGCTTTAACATTAAAAGTTTTATAATACATTTAAATGATGTTTTTTCACACTAATATACAGATACTCATACATATGTATATGTGTATCTAAAATTGTAGTAGAAGATACTTCTGTTTTTTTTTTTTTTTTTTTTTTTGCAATAACAAAAACACACATACTAGAATTTTTTTATTTATAAAAAAAAAAAAAAAAACATATTGTGAATATAAAATACATACTTAGATACAAAAAAAAAAAGTAAATGAAAAAAAAAAAAACAATCTATAAAATAATGTACATAGAGTGTTATAATTAATATGAACCGCATCATCGTTAAAGAAATGTTATTTAAATGTGGTAAAAAACTTAGTACTTTATTTAGATTATAATAATGATGGGTTGTTTTTTTTTTTTTTTTCTTTTTTTTGGTTTGGTTTAGTTTTTGGATGGATACGGTTAGTAAAAGAGAATGAATGATTATGGGCTTTGTTGAATTGAATTAAAATACAAAAAAAAAAAAAAAAATAACGTATATCATGAAAAAAAAAAAATTATTTGATTGAGGTTTACGGCAATGGGATATGCAAAACACACACATAATAAAAAAACAACAACAAAAAACTAGCTTTAGCTATTCAATTTTGAATGGAAAATGAATGATATTAATATGTATATTTACACACAAAGTATCTTATATAAACAAACTTTTTCAAGTATATCTTCATAATGCATGTATGAAAAATTGTATATATCTGAAAGAAAAAAAAAAATGAATATTGCAAAAATTTTTATGTGATTTTTCTTTACAATTTTTTTTTTTCTAAGTTGTAGAAAGAAGCCGTATTAATGATGATTGTTGTTTTTGTAAAGAAAGCGTAAACATTGCCAAAAGAAATTTTGTAAGATGTAAAAACGGGGTTTTGTATAAGAAACATAGTTTTACAAATAATGAACTGAATCTTTTGAGGGGGTTTTTTTTTTTAAGTCTTTAGGACTTTTTTTTTTCTAATGATCTGACTTCTGATCAGTACATCTTTGGTGCATGAATATAAAAGAAATGAATGGAAAATTTATAGGAGGGGAAAGAAGAAAATTTTGATGGATATACCATTTGATTGTCCGTAGATTATAAGAGGAAGAGAGGAAAACATAAGATGGTATTAATTTAAGGGTTCATCTATTTAATGAAACCGAAGTTCAATGCTTTCTGGTTTTAAATAGAAAATTTCGAATCTTATCCCAACTTTCGCGCACAATATTACATCTTTTTACGTACTTACATATAGGTAAGATGTGTATATAGATAGGTATATAGATGTGTGTTGTAGTTTCCCCGAGAAGATTTAGAAAATTCAAATAAGGTAAAGGAGTTTTCTAAACCGTGAAAAAATCTAGAGATATTCAAAATTCAAAAAAAAAAAAAAAAAAAAAAAAAATTTACAATCAATAATCTTCATTTTTTATCTTATTCATTTTTTTTTTGCAGTAACGGTAGTTCAGAAAAACAACATTTAGATACATCAAGTGATTCTGAAATGGATACACCAAATAGTATATTACATCATCAACAACAACAAAATTCTTCACAGCAGCAACAACAACAACAACAACAGCAACAATCACATCATTCACATCATCATACAACATCTCATCATTTACCATCACCATCATCATTAAATCATTCTGTAGCCGCATCATCAGTCACTGCTGCACATCATACAACAGCAACAACATTAAGTCCAACAATAGCAGCACATCATCATCATCATCATCATCATAATAGTTTAATTCATTCATCATCATCAACAAATAGTAGCACAACAGAAACGGACAATATTCTACAACCATCATCATCATCATCAACAACAACATCTCATCATCATTCACATCATCCACATCATCATCATCATTCACATCATCCGCATCATCAGACATCATCATCATCATCAGCAATTATACAACATGGAAATAATAATTTGGCTGCAATTAGTAATTTAAATGCATCATTAATTGGTGTTGCTAGCAGTTGCGGAAATGGTTCACTTTCAGCTGCTGCTGCAGCAGCTGCAGCTGCAGCAAGTACTGCTGCTGTTGCAGGTTTATCATCATTACAAGGTAAAAATGTTGGTAGTGGAAATAATGTTGGACAAATGCCACCATTATCTGCTGCTGTTGCATATTCACATTTACATAGTGTTATGGGATCAATGCCATTATATGACATGGGAGAATATCAACATTTATGATTTTGATTTAAAAAATAAAAATAAATATAAAAAAATGAAATATTTGTAAAATAAAAAAAAAAACACTTTTCTGTTTTTGTACATTTGAAAAAAAAAAAAAATTAATAATAATATTAATCGTGAAACTTATTTAATTTTTTTCTTTCTTAAAAGAAAAAAAAAATTGTAGAAAATTTTTACGCTTCTTTAAAAAAAAAAAAAAAATAGTTTAGAATTTACCTTTTCTTTGTATAAAATTAATGCACAGTTTTTTTTTATCAAAAATATTTTTAGTATTTTTTTTTTTTTTTGTAAAATTTTTTTGCAATTATTATTTTTTTTTTATCCTGCATTTAAAACAGTAATTGTGTACAATCAAATATAGAGATAAATTTATCATAGGATAATCAACAAAAAATGCTTGATTAAAGTAATTTTCCATTTTGTTACAAATTATATAATACAGAATATACTTTCACTGAAAAAAATATATACAGAAAATACTTTATCTTTAATCTAAAAACAAAAAATAAAAGGTAACTTTTCTATGATACGACAATGATACGACAATGATGCGACAATGCACTATCAACTTCACTTGGAAAAAACTTTCGAAAAAAAAAAAAAATCCACAAAAGAGAATTAGTTATTCTTTGAAACACAGTCTATTTCTCGTTATGCCGACATAAATAATAATTATAAGCATTGTGACTAAATTGAGCGATTTGAAAGATTTTTTTTCGAAATTTCTATAAGTAGGATTTTTATCGTATCGTATACCGTCTCTTTGTCGTATTGCCACACATATTAGTTTTGGTAATTCTTTAGATGATTTTTGTTGTTTTAGTTGTAAAAAGTTCCTTTGAAAAAAAAAAATTCCAATACGCGACTTTTAAGATTTTCTTTTTTTTTTTCAAATTAAAAAAAAATTTATTAAATTTTTGGCACGCTTCTTAAATTAGAAAAATAATTACAAATACAAAATAATTATAAAATAAATTTCAAATATTAGATTAAAAATTAAAAGTAGTATACACTATACCTACTTATATGTTTTATTTCATGGAATTAAAGGCATTCTCGTAAATCATAGACAAAAAAAAAAAAAAACAACTAAATTACATAAAACGTTAAATTTCTAATTATATTTTGCACATAAAAATCAAAAGTAATTATTTTATTGTAATTTATAAATTAATATATATATATTTTTTTTTGCAATATTCAACAGCTTTTTTTTATCGTTCAGTTAAAAATTTTTTATTGTTTATTTTAATTTTTTTTAAATTTTTTTATTTTATTTTTTTTTTGTATAAAATAAGTTTTAATTCATTTATTTGTATTTATTTATTTCGAAAAATGTATTTTTATTGTAAACAAACACACACACACACGATAAATTAGAATTTATTTTTTATGAGCGCAAGTTTTAAAGTAGAAAAAAAAAATAGAAAAAATTTAAAAAAAAAACAAAAAAAATACAATGAAATAGAAACTAATTAGACAGTAAGGAAAAAAATTTTCATTTATCAGAAAAAAACAAAATAAACAAAAATAAATTTATAAATTATAAATCTCATAGAATTTAATTTAATTTATTATTGTATAAGTTGTAATTTAGAAACAAAAACAACAAAAAAAAGAAAGAAATTTAAGAAAAAAATTAAAAATAAAAAGTAAAATTGATCACTTTCGAAAATTCACCAAAATTTCAAACATGTGTTCAAAAAAAACCATATATTC
This sequence comes from Bombylius discolor, assembly GCA_939192795.1. Taxonomy (NCBI): domain Eukaryota; kingdom Metazoa; phylum Arthropoda; class Insecta; order Diptera; family Bombyliidae; genus Bombylius; species Bombylius discolor. Next base: position 3,605,792 of record OW584242.1, read on the forward strand.
ACCATATTGATTAATTTTATTTATTAGGTGAAATTTCAAAAGTGATCAGTGTAATGTGTAAAAAAAAAAATTTATCTATTTAAAAAAATAAATTTAAAAACAAATAATAAAATCTACAAATATTTAAAAAAAAAAAAAAAACAAATCAAAAAAAAAAAAAAGAAGAAAAAAATTCAAGCAACAAATAAACTTCGCATAAAATATTAAAAATTAAATTAATTTTATTGATTTTATTATTCAATATTTTATTATCATAATAAAAATAATAAAATAAAACAAAAAAACAAAAAAAAAATAAAACAATTTATGATATTATTTTAGAATTTTTATTGATGCATTAATTTTTAATACAAAAAAAAAAAAAAAGATTCGTTTTCTTTTTTGTTTTTCTATGCAATTTTTTCAACAACAACAAAAAAATAAAAAATAAAATAAAATTGTAACACACAATTAAAATAAGAAATATGAAATTTTTTATAATGATTATTAAAAAAAAAAAAATTGACAACACATTAAAATTAAACACAAAAAATTATGTTTTTTGATTTAAAAAATATGCGAAAAAAAAAAAAAAAACAAATTTCTTTTCAAGTGCAATCTTTAATTTTTTTTAATTAGAATTTTAAAAAATTTTTAAATTTTTTCTTATTTTCAAAATTTTTCATTAAAACTATATGATCTTTTTCTTATTTAAAATTAATGCTGAAATTTTTTGTAAATATTCAATTTAAGATTTTAGAAAGAAAGAAAAAAAAATAAATAAATAAATTTAAAATGTTTATGAAATTATTTAAGTAGAAATTAATAAATATTCTGTATAATAAAAAATAAGTAGAAAAAATTTAAAAAAAAAAAAAAAAAAAAAAATTGAAAGAAAAAAAAAAAGTGAAAAATAAAAAAAAAAAATTAATAAATAAATTTATTCGAAAAATAAATTATCGAAAACGAAAAATACATATTTATGAATAATTTATGACATAGAAAAAAAAATAATTTAAATTACGAAAAATAAAAGTAATATATTTCACAGTATTTTAAGGCCATGATATGCATGATATTCGAATGCGTTTCTATAATTTTCGAACGACTATCACTGGGGTGATTGATTTCTCATAATTGAGTGAAAAATTGTTTGAAAACTGGTAGTGAAATATGAAAGTTTTATTTTCGCCGTATTTCGTTTATCAAAGAGTTAGAAAAACAATAAATAGAGTCTGTCGACAAAACAAAAGCCTATTCCAAATTACTATTTCACAAGGCTCCAATAAAATAAGTAGAACTCAAAAGACCACTCAAAATAAGTTTGTTTTGAGCGAAAATAATATAAAACGTCTAAAACTGTTGGAGTATCGAAGAAAGGATACACTTTCCTTTGCAAAACTGGATTCAGGACATCCCAAACTACAATATTATTTTCAATGGAGAATTTTAAAATCTAAACCACATCGATTTTCGTGAAAAAATGCAAAAGGGTAAGTAACCCTTGATTATTTTAGATTTTTGGGTCAAACAATTTTTTTGCTCAGAAATGAGTTGAATGGGTATCCTTGTTATATAGATTTGAGTCTTATGAAAAATTAAAAAAAAATTAAAGAAAATAAAATAAAAATAAAAAAATTTAAATAAGAAAAGCATGTTTTGTTTTTTTCTTTGAGAAAAAAATTATGCAAAAATAGTAAAATCCACTAATATCCTTTCTCCTGCTTTTTTATTTTTATTTTTTTTCAAAAAATGTTCTTTTTTGTTGATTTGTTAAACGATTTTGACATTCACTTCAAAGATATGATTTTTCTTTTTTGTTCGAATGGTACAAGGATAACAAGAAAGGACACTAAATAATAGTAAGATGAAATTATTTATTTCACATGGAGAATGCAGTTCATTCTGTTCAATTTATCAAATAAGTATAATCAAAGTATTTTTATCTTGAAGTCCTTTTTTTTAATTGTATTATAATAAATAGGATATAGATGACAAATGTATTTAAAGTAGTGCGATCTTAATCAGGAAAGTGCATTTTTTCCTTCATTTATTTTTTTTTTTTTCGATCTACAATCTTTTCTGTTACATTTAGACATTCAAAAGAAAAAGAAAAATAGGACAAATGTAAAAATGACATCCTTCTTTTTTTTTTTTTCCTTTTAATAATTCCTGAATCAGGATCTCTATTTTTTTATTCTGAATTCCTTTTGTATTTCATTTGACATGTGAGTGAGCCGCTTAGGTTGTTTTTTTTTTAAATAAAAGAAAAAAATGAATATTTTTGTTGATATAGCAAAAAGGAAAAGGATTTTTTTTTTCACAAATTTAAAACGAGTTTTAATACGTAAATGAAAATGAACTATCCTTTTTTCACCGTTCTTTTTATTTAAAAAAAAAAAATTAAGTATTCATTTTTCTTTCACCCCATTAATATATTATTTTTTTTAAAAGAAATTTCTAAAAGTAAAATCGGATGTATAATTGTGGGTTATATAGCGGACACGTTACCGAACGTATAATAAGAATATACATACATTAAATCTACCACAAAAATAAATTTTACAGTATCAAAAGTAAGGTAAATGAAACCATAGTTACATATGTATATCCCTCATTATATCTATATCACCTATGAGCCATCATTATCATCATTTTTGTTATGATTGAAAAACAACGAAAAAATAAAAATGAATACACGTGCCATTTATTATTTAATTTAATTTTATAAGGTAGAAGATAATGATAAAATTATATCAGAATATATTCGAAATAATAATTATTTGTCAAAATAATTATACATATTTGAAATTTTTAAGGATAATTTAATGGGAAGCGAACAGGATCATAAAAGTAGAAAATACCATATCGTCTTGTTGGTTTCTATAGCAAATCAATAATAATATGAACAATTTTTACAAAAGTATTTAAAGATATGTTAGATGATGAACAGGTTAAAGTTCAAAGGTCATCTTAAGAAAAGTTTTCTTTAAATTATTATTAAATGATTTTTACGATTTTATTTCACTAATGATGAAAACTTTAAAAAAACGTCTTTTAGACTCACTCACTCTCTTTATCTTTTTCAAGGGACGAAATCAATATTTGTCGATTTTTATAGGATTCAAAACAAATGATAACTGATTTAGATTCAACTCTGTGAACAAATTGGATTGAATTTTAAAATTGTTTAAAGTAAAAAGCACGAAATTTTGATTCTAAAAGTTCTTGACTAACGAATGAGAAAGAATAAGAACCCATCAATTGAAGATACTCTGAAAAGAAACTCGCATATACATATGTATGTAAGTCCTGAATGTTGGCTAATTCTGAATTATAAGACAAAAATTCTGTTCCCTTGTGGAATTCACTTTGTTTCTTAAAACTAAATTGAAATTTAGCTGAAATAAATTGGACAACAAATTTTAGAACAAAAGTGCATGTTATCCACCTTCGGCTTATTCGTTTTTTTTTACCTAAATAACTTAAGCTGTATTGAACGTTTTCCAATCAACTCCACTCCTTTTCTAAGATTCTTCAAGGATTCAAGGATTCTTCTCTTATAGAAAACAGACAAACTACACATGACATTAACATAAATTATGATGAGAAAAACTTACAATCAATTAACAGGAGCACCCACAGCCACAATGAATTTCCTGAAGTTTCATCAACTTATCAAACTAATCAACTAAAATTTGTTATTTTTCATACGAAATTCCTTTTAAATAAACAGCAAATACAACATTCAAAATACGTGCCTAAAAAATAAAAGCATTATTTTTTTCAAAAAATTAAAAATACCATTGTATAATATGTACATACCAGTGTTGGGGGATGCTCTTGAACAAAAATCCCCTGAATTTGAGCTAACACAACTCATTTTTCCCTCAATATTTTTCAAATTTCCCAGAAAATTCCCTATCGCTATTTTAATAAAAAAATAAGTACATTTTCAATATTTTTATTTGAAAAACTATTCTATAAGACAAAAAAAAACAATTATAAACAAATAACAAAAAATATTCCATAATATAAACAAAAAAAACAAATAATAATAATTAGATAATAGTAGATTTTTGCTACTTTTATTCTTAACTTTTTTCTTGATTTCTCTTTTATTGTGCTTTCTGCTACAACATATGGAATAGATTTACTACATTTTTTTAATTTTTTTAAAATGTACTACAGTTGTAGTTTAGTGGTTACTAAACATTAACTCATGCTTTTTTATATAACATAAATATGTATGCTATTATCTTTTTCCAAATACTAAATCTTGGAAACAATCAAAACATGGAATTTCCGTTCCTACTTATTTTTCCCTTAAAAATAGATATTATTAGTATTTTTTCCCTCTTTCCCTTTTTTCAAAATTTGAGATGAAAATTCCCCAAAAACGGGAATTTTCCCTCCATCCCCCAACACTGGTACATACCATTTTCCCTCGTAAACTATACAGGTACCGCGCCAAAACTAAATATATGTATGTACTGGGAAATTGTCATACATTTTAAAGTTCTTTTACTACACACTTAATTTTAAACAATTAATAACCGCTGATTAATTAAAACACTAAATTCATTAATTTCAATCGTTTTTCATAAATTTTCTCTAAATTATTTATCCGGCAACTTCTTAAAATTCAGTTTTTCTCACTCACGAACACGAATACATAAACCCACCAAGAAACTGAAACTATGTATCGATACATTACATTACTGAAGAACGTAAACACAAACAGAGACAATCGATACTCGATATTTAGTCTATTTTGATTGATTGATTGATACTGGTGCGAATAAAGTTCTACAATTTTCTACAGCCCTCGCTTGATATCTTTGCCGGTTGAGTTCTTTTAATTCGAAATAAAACACCCTGTTTAGATTTTTTATATGTGCTTCAACAGAGAGTTCCTTTAATTCATCTTCCAGGATGTTCAACGTAATCTTTTTCAACAGAAAAAACTTCTGTTTGAATTAAAAACACAAACATTTTTTTTTTCAATTCGATTTTACATGGTCGTCTATTGCTTTAAACGCCACTGTCAATTTATAACAAGCGTTAATTTTGAAAACGACCAGTACAAAGCGTAGTATTCAGATGAAAATAAGATATTTTGCCTATAAAAAACCTATGTAAAAACCTGTTTCGATTTCGTAAGTGGTACTCAGCTGAAAATAAAAAAGAGTTGAAAAACTCCTTCACATAATATGGTGTTGGCGTCCGTGTTAGACACCATTTATTTTCATATCCAACCGAAATAAATGAAGTTCCATTTATTTCGTACGGAAAATGAAAATAAATTGATTGTTTGACATTAGTAAAGTTAGGTTATTTTAAAGCGTACGTTTTTTTTTTTTTTGATTTGAGATTTTTGTGGATTTTGATATAATTATAGTAAAATTAAGATAAAAATATATATACTAAAGTTTTTTTCATCTATGTAAAATTTCTTCTCCATTTTGTAGATTTTTTATTTCGTTCCGAAATAAATAGACTTTTTCCAACATAAAATTTATTTTCTTCTGAATACTACGCTTGAGTACTATGCTTAATTGTAAAAATAATAATTATTCTACAGTACATGTTCAAATTGGAATATTAGTCCATTTGCAAAACATTTTCATCAGTGTTTTTCTATATTTTTTTTTATACTATCTGGTAATTCTAAAATGAAACAGATGTTATACGAATGTCATTCAAAAACGAAAAACCAATAACAACAAAATAAAAGGAATAGAAAAATAAACGAACGTCAAGAAGACGATGAAAAGTTGGCATGCAAAGTGGAGATGGGATTTTTTGACTTGTGTGTGAATTGTGAATTTTTTTCTAAGAAATTAAAAACTTTTCAATTTTAAAATAATAAATTTTCATTTTTCAATAAAATCAAAATGTAAATAATTTTTATGTGTACTCCAGGTAATAATATAATTTTCAAATAAATGTAAAAAAAATTCAAAAGTTTTTCAATAATAAAGGTATTCTTTCTACATTTTTATTTTAAAGGAAAAAAAAGATTGCGTTTAAAAAACGATATAAAAAAAATCATGAATTTGTGATTATGTGTGTGTGTGTATAAAAAAAGTGGTATTGCAAGGTTTTTGACGTTTTGTGACGAAACTGAAAGCAAAAATATATTCAAATCAAATTTCTACAAAAAAAAACAAAAAACAAAATAATTTCGATTTCAAAGAAAATTTAATAATTTTTCTTAAGCAAAAAAAAAAAAAACAAACGTAAAAAAAAAATTACTTAAAAAAGGTATAATAAAAATTAGTCGATTTTAAAAATAATTTTCAAATAAAAATAATACAATAAATTTTGAGGTTAGAATTTGTGAAAGTTAATTATTTCTTCTCTTCTTATAAAAATTGACAACACAACAACAAAAACAACAACAAATACACACATTCATAAAAGATCGTCATCGTCATCAAAAAAAAAAAAAATTAGTAAAAAAGTACATTTTTAAAATTTGTATTTTTTTTTTCCTTTTAAATAATTAATTGATTACGTTTATTACGTATGTTGCAATTATTATCCTTTTTTAATAACGGTCATTACTACCTTAAACAGTACATAAATCAATTATTATCTTCATCACCTAAAATAATAATCGTGCAAAAATACTCTGAAAATATTTTAAACATCTGAAATCCAAAATAAAAAACAGAAAATTTCGATTTCGATCTTTTTTTTTTTTTTTGCAATTTTGTTCAAAATAATTGAATTTTTTTTTTTTTTTCTCAAATTAAAAAAACAAGAAATTTCATTTGAAAAATAAAAAATAAATAAATAAAAAATGAATGACCGTTTAAAAATTGGTCATGAAGTTAGAGAATTAAAATTAGGTTCAACATTTTCACCACAAAATTCTCAAACAGCTTTTCATACAATAAAATGTAAGTGAATAAATTTTATTTTATTGTTGTTTAAATTTTCCATAGAAAAATTAATTATTAATTAATTCATTTTTTTTTTAAAGATGATTTTAAACCGGCTAGTGTAGATTTGAATAAGGTTGCTACACTTGATGTAGGATCCAATAATCAAGTTACGGTGACTGTGCCAAATATAGGTGAAGATTTTATTAAAATTTTCTTAATTAAAAAACAAATAAATAAATAATTAATTAAAAATAATATGTACATAAATTTTTTTTTTTTTTTGTAGAAAGTTCTGGTGTGCCTCATACAGTTTTTAAGGGTAATCAAAGAAAATATACAAAAGAATGTATTATAATATTTGATAAAAAAACTGGTGTTATGACATTGGAGAAATTAAATCATAATATTCAAGTTAAAAAGACAAGGTAATTATTGAAAAAAAATATAAATAATATCTAGTAAAAAAATTAATTTAGGTATATAAATATTGGAAATTTTAATTAGGAAAAATAAAAGAAAAAACAATAAAGTAAAAAAAAAAAACGCAAATTAGATCAAGGTTGAATTTTACATTAATTTTTTGTTTGCAATCATTTTTTTTTTTATCGTTTTTATAGTTCGTTTTTTTTGTTTTTTTTTTTTTTTTTTGAATATTTTATGCAATTTTTCTGTGGGTTGGAAATAATTATTAAAAGAGAAAATCAATGAATCACAGTTTAATTTAAAATTTTTTTTTTTTTTTCTGGTTTGTTTTTTCAAAACAAAATCTACTTAATTCCTTTTCAACTTTATTTACTTTAGAAAAATCATATTAGACATTTTAGAATAAGAACAAATTCAATTTTTTATTATTGTTATTTTAAAAATGCGTAATAGAACGTAAGAAACATTCTTATGGTAAGTTTACACGACAGAAGACTTTTGGTTTCCAGTTAACAAAAAAATGGTATCTTGAGACCTTCGGCATCCAAAATATTTTTAGGTTTCTTGAGTGTTTAAAATCAAAATCTCATGAAAATCAAAAGTATCTTGTCGTATAAATTTACAATTAGAATTACGTGAAAAAATTGTAACAATTACTAAGCTTTTTAATATTGCAAACAAAAAACTATATTGAGAAAAAGAAAAAAACATTCAATTTAATGTTTACGATTTTTTTTTTTTTAAATTTTCTAGGAGTGAAACAGCAAGTAAAAATGTTATTCCACCACCACCACCACCACATAAGCTTGAAAATAATACACAACGTACTAGTTCAAAAACACGAGTTTCAACTGGTATTCGTAAAAATGCAATAAGTAAGTTTGAAATTGTACCTAGTTAAAAAAAAAAAAACTTGAATTAAAAACTTCTTTTTCTTTTTTTCAGTCGGTTTTGTTCCTCGCAATTCACCAATGCAAGGTTCTCCATCAACACATTCTACAAATCATAAAAGTCCACAATCAGCTCCAGTGTATGTTGGAAAAAAAAAAACATAATAAAAAATAAATTGCCCATGAAATTTAATTTAATTGATTTTTTTTTTGAAATTTTTTAGTTGGAATGCAAATAACGGTCAATCAACTTTACCAAGTATTCCATTAATTGAAGTCGAAGAAGATATTGGTATGCCATCAGGAAGTGGTAATAATAGTTTAATATCATCTACTGGTGCTATTGGTGGTAATTCAAACTCAGATTTTCATCATCATCATCAACAGCAGCAACAACAACAACAGCAATATCAAAATAATCATAATCAAAATAATTTACATGGTCATCATGGTAATAGTAATTTACAATCATCATTAAGTAACAATATAAATAGTGGACATCATACATCATTAAATGTAGCTAGAGGACCAGATAGATCATTAGAGAATGCTGCAGCTGCATTAGAACAAGTATGGATAATTTTTTTGTTTGTTTTCGAAATTATCAATTTTATTAATTTTTTTGTTTTTTTTTTTTCTTTCTAGAATATGGTTGGAGTACTTAGTTCATCTGATTCAAGTTCTGATTCAGATTCAAGTGGTAGTGGTTCAGATTCTGATGATAGTTGTGATGATAATGATAATGGACGACAAATAGTATCAACAACACAAAAAACTAATGTTGTAAATCAAAAACATCATCATAATAGTAGTAATAATCAACAAAAACAACAACAACAACAACAACAATCATACACGAATAGTAGTAATGGTAATAATGGTGCTGGTGGTGGTTTTCCAGCACTTTTACATGATGATTTACAATTATCAGAATCAAATTCATCATCATCTGATTCAGATGATTCTGGTGATGATGACGATGATGATGATGATTAAATGATAACAAGAACAACAACAAAATTTAATAACAACAAAAAATTTGAGGAAAAAAAAAAGACAGGAAAATTGAATATGGCAAAAAGGAAATGATTTTTTTTATTAAATTTTATTTCTCTTATTATATAACTGTTGTGTAAACTATTTTTAGTTTTATTTTTTACTTCGCTACAATTTAGCTTTTTAATTTTTTATTTTTATTTTTTAAGTTTTTTTTTTTTTCTCTTAGTGAAATTTGCATTTAATTGCAAGTAAAAAAAAAAAAAAAAAGCATGAAATAATACAAAAATATATATATGGTTGTAAATTAACATAATATTGTGTTTCAAGTTCACCATCAATGATCACTGATAATTATTTTACTCTTGCAGAAAATTATACCAACTGAGATTAATATTTTTGTGATCTGTTAACAAAGTAGTACTTTTCAGTAATATTATTAATGATATAGGTTGCATTTCAGAATTCAACATTTTTAAGCATATACACCACACCACACCACCACGCCATAAATGATGAATGTGCATTTTGGTTGGTGATTATTGAAACATCGAAATAAGATTTTGATGGAAACTGGAGATATTGTGCAAAATGTTAAATATTGAAACGCAACAATATCTAACAAAAACACAAGTGTTGTCAAAAAAAAAAAAAAAAAAAGAAATTAAAATGTTGATTGTAAATATTCAAAAATTAATCTTGGGCTTAAGATGTTAATTTTTATTTTGTATTTTTATTTTAAAATGAGCCTAAATTTGCCAAATATGACTTTTTTTTAAACATTTTTAGAAGTTAAAGTATTTTGTTTTTTCTTTTTATAACATAAAAAATTTCATGATTTCTTAAGACGTAGCTATTTAACTTCAAATTTTAAATAAAATCAATTTTTTTTTTTTTTTTTTAATTTGAAATGAAGACAAAATACTCTAAATTTTTGTTCTTTTCTTTTCGTTTTTTTAAAGCTCTTCGAATTTTCTGTATAATTTTGTCTTTTTTTTTTTTTTAACAATTTTTATTTTTTATTTTAACTATTTTTTTTTATGAATAAATTAACTTCATCTTTTTTTTATATTTTTTTACATATGTACTTGAGTTTATTAAATTTATTAGAATTTTTTTTTTTTTTTTTTTTTTTTTTGTATATTTAGTAAGAAGAATAAATAAAACACAATTATATATGAAGTATATATAATGATTGTGCATATATGCATAAGAAGAAAATGATGGAATTATTATTATTATATATATATATATATATATATATATATATTGTATGTACTATATTTGAATAAAAAAAAAAAAATTGTAATGAAATGAAAAATGTTTAAAAAAAAAATTATTATATAAAAGCAAAATGAAAAAAAAAAAATTATATACATAAAATTTAAGAAACAAACAATCAAATTATAAATTAAAAGCAAATGAAAAAAAAAAAAAAAAAATTATTGGTGTTTTATTATGAAGGATTTGTTTAAAAGAATTGTAGAGAATTTTTTATAAAATTTGATATTTAGGAATATCGAATTCACCAAATCAAAAATGTCCAGTTTCTCCACTCTACCTCACCCTACTACATCAAAAGTATGTCATAAAGTTTCTGAGATATTTTTTGATCTAGTGCTTCTTATTTGAATAAAATCGGACCAATACAATTCGAGATACAAGTGTTTAATCTTTGTAAGTCCCCAATTTTTTCACTTCAAAGATTTTTCAATTCAAGAAATCGTTAAAGGGTCATCGGATCTTTCTATTAAACCTATATTTGCCCTTAGAATATCTTGTATTTAGGAGATTAAGGAGCTTAAAATAAAAATTTTCATGCTCTTTTTTGTGTTTTACTTGAAGTGAGTATTTCATAATCAAATATTAAAATTTATTACCTGCCAATGATATTGCATTGTTGTTGGTACTTGGTACATTGGTGAACACGGATTCATAACCGAAAACATTTTCCCAGACAATTATTAGAAAATAGAATTAGAATTTGCTTCCAATTCGAAAGTACACGGTGCAGTTTGAATTTAGTTTTAAAATTCCTTGGATTTATTTTATGTTTATTAAAAAAAAAAATCTATTTTGAGAAGAAAAAAAAAAACAAATTCAAAATGAAGTTAGAATCCAAAACAAAAATATTGCTGAATAACTCAAGAAACAAGGATTTGAAGAGAAATGTGTTTGGAACTAGCAATACTTAATTTGAGATTTACAAGGTAAAACTCATGCAAAGTAATTGTAATGTAATTAAAATATAAATATTTTCGATAAATTACACATTGACAGATTCATACAAACGCAATGCAAAAGAATATAGAAAAGTATGTCTATGTTGCCTGTACTGACTTCGATTTATAAACCAAATATAAACTATACGTGTCTATTATTGTTAAACAGATAAAATTTTATCCACATAATAATATATTATCTATCCTCGCTCAAGGCGCCAAATATCAAATATATATACATACCATACACCCTTTGCACACTTGGTGGTTAAACCGGTTATTGTTACGCTGGGAGTAACATAATGGTATAATTTTTTCCAACTTGGTATAGTAAGAAATCATCCAAAATAATTTCAGCTTCACGGTTGTAATACACATACTCTCGTTACAACTGGTCGTGCCACCTTTAGATGTGGCTTGAGCAGTTGTAAAAACAGGTTTTATAACCGGTTTGCGACGTTGTAACAACAACTAAATGTGTTCATGCTCATACATGAAGCTTTAATAGGTATTGAAATATCACTCACTGACAGCTAATAAAAACCTTTAGGGTACTTCTAATAACTACTGAGAAGAGAACATTCCCCAGAACATGTTCAATCTATCAAAGAATATATTTAATTGGAAATTTTTAAAGGCATCTATGAAATATTTTTAACAGCGTAATGACGTTGTAATAATTTTCTTCGAAAAAAAAATGAAAAAAAATTTAGTTCAATGATTTTTTTTGTAAAATGATCAATTTCAAGGACAAAAAACTAATAAGAATAATATAAATTCCCATTTAAAATGTACACGCGCGTAAATACTTCCAAAAAAATATAAAGAAACCAACTGTTCAAATAAATTCCAAAATTAAATTACAATACGTAAAGCAAAACAAACAAAAACATGTTTTAGAAACCGAAAACATAGCTTTCCCACTCATTGTTTCTTGAATTGCCAGAGACCAGAGTCTTCTATAAAAGACCGGCTTTATTGAGTTCAAAATTAGTCAATAAAAAGATAAAAGTGTGAAATTATCAAAATTCTACTCCTATTATTTTCCATTAAATTTTTCCTTGTGCCTTTAAAATGAAATTTTCAAGAAATATTCTTTTTGGTGTTTTTATAATTCTCGTTTGGGAATTTTGTAGTGCTAAATTAGATAAAGAATTCGAGTTGTTCAAGGTAAAATTTTCATAATTTTTGTGTAATTTTTTTTTAAAATTAAGTACGCCTTTGATAATCAATATCTTTTTTTTCTCTTTTATAGATGAAATTCTCCAGAAAATATCAAAATTCAACTGAAGAACGTAATCGTAAATTGCAATTTGAAAAAACCGATAGGAAAATTGTAAAACACAATCAAGAATATAATAAAGGAAAACAGTTATACAAAATGAGTCACAATCGATTCTCAGATCGTTTTACCGAAGAAAAAAATAAAATTCTAATGAAAGTTAATTACAAAAATCACACATCTAATAAACGTAATAAACGTCAATTACCAACACCTTCTACAGTTCCAGATTCATTTAGTTGGCTTGAACGAAGATGGATTACGCCGGTTTTAGACCAAGGTGATTGTGCTAGTTGTTATGCGTTTGCAGCAGCTGGTACTATTGAAGCAGCCTATTTCATAAGAAATAGAGTACATATAAAATTATCAGAACAAGAAGTTTTAGATTGTTCTGTTGATTTCCAAAATAAAGGTTGTATTGGTGGTTATTTAGCCACAACTTTTGATTATGTAAAAATTTATGGACTTAGTTTGAATGCTGTTTATCCATATAGAGCGGAGCGAGGAGTTACATGTTTAAAATCTATACCACCAACATATATAACAGATTATTATTCGGTTCCTTATCAAAATGAGGAAGCATTAAAACATTATGTTGCTAACTATGGACCAGTTGCTGTGACAATTACTGCAAATTATAATCTTTTGCAACATTCAGAAGGCATTTATTATGATCGTAATTGTAATCCATATGAGCAAAATCATAATTTAATTGTTGTGGGATATGGTACAGAACGTGGTATCGATTATTGGTTAGTAAAAAACTCATGGGGTAACAGGTGGGCTGATCAGGGTTATGCTAAAATTATAAGAAATCGTAATCAATGTGGCATTGCTAATAATGCTTTCGTTCCAATTTTATAAAGAATTTTATGAAAGACATTCCACGGAATTCAAATAAATTGAGGCAATTCATTTCAAAAGTTCGTGAACAATATATTAGTATAAGTTATTGTATGAAGCTGTGAAGTGCATTCAACTTTCTAGTGCCGTTCCAGTGAAATACAGAAAAGCGAAGCATCTTTTCACAATTAATTTGATCGATAAGGACTACCTGGTTGAAGGAGACTTTTAACGCGAATAAAATTTACTTTTTAAAATGAATCCTTTTATTATTATGTATTCCAAAATCTTAATAAAAAGAATAAATTATAAAATTTATGTAACACTTCTCACTTGAAAAAATTTTATTTCTTTGCACTTATTATAACTATTACTTGTAATACACTTCACATTTTCTTTTCGAATGCGGAGACTGGAAAACCACCCCGATTTTTATAATAAGGGTAAGGGATTCATTCTCAAGAAAAATAAAAGCTGAAATATTCGTAATGTTTTTTTACATAATTTTTTCTACCCGTCCTTTTTGTTAATAAGCAAATAATTAGGAGAAATTCCGAATTTCTATGAATTTTATAATTGGGCTTATTTTTGCACTTTAGTGTATTTTTATTGAAAAATTCGAGGATGCAACCGTGGTTGCAAATGCTTACTTGGGGATTTTGGATTTTTTATTTATTTCATAACAACACTTCTTGTAAAAGTACGAGAAAAATATTCCAAAAGGATAATCCTAGAGGAGTTTTCGACCAGAAAAAAGTTACTTTATGAAAATACGTCTACTAGATCCCAGTTTTTCGATAAATCATAAAAGGTGTACGAGAATCGAATTTAGTAGAAAAAATGTCTAGTTTCTCCACTCTACCTCACCCTACTACATCAAAAGTATATCATAAAGTTTCTGAAATATTTCTTGACCTAGTGCTTCTTATTTGAATAAAATCGGACCAATACAATTCGAGATACAAGTGTTTAATCTTTGTAAGTCCCGAATTTTTTCACGTCAAAAATTATTCAATTCAAGAAGAAGAAAATCTGAAAAAATGAGGTAACATCCTAATAATAATCTTTTCAGCTTTGAACGGAATTTTAAACACAAAAAATTTAAAACTTGAAAATCTTTTGATTTAGTGAACCGAATTACTTGAAATTTGCACAGGAATTACTATTGACCACACTGCACATGTATTAAGTATTATAAACGTTATCCTTGCAAAAAGACACAAGATAAATGACAAAATAGAAATAACTACGATTATTAGAAAGCTTCTGCAAGTTTAAACATTATTTTCGCTTGTACAACAAGGATTAGGAGCTTGAAATTTTTACAAAATATTTTTTGATGAGTTTTCTATCAGGTGAGCTATAGTACACATAGTACAATTTTAAGACCAGAACTAAAATGACACAAAAGGATAACAAACTCGTTTTCGAAAACGGTACCTGAGTGGAGTTTTTCGTTTATAGGTTTTATGCGGTCCATTGTGAAAGTGAAATTTCTACTGAAATTGTTAAAGGATCATCCGATTTTTCTACTAAACCTATTTTTGTCCTTAGAATATCTCGTATTTAGGAGATTAAGGAGCTTAAAATAAAAATTTTCATGCTCTTTTTTGTGTTTTACTTGAAGTGAATCTTTCATAATCAAGTATTAAAATTTATCACCTGAGAAGAGAACATTCCCCAGAACATGTTCAATCTATCAGAGAATATAATTGGAAATTTTTAAAGGCATCTATTAAATATTTTTAACAGCGTAATGACTGTAATAATTTTCCTCAAAAAAAAAAAAAAAAAAATGGAAAAAAATTTAGTTCAATGATTTTTTTGTAAAGTAATCGATTTCAAGGACAAAAAAATAATAAGAATAATATAAATTCCCATTTAAAATTTACACGCGCGTAAATACTTCCAAAATAATATAAAGAAACCAACTGTTCAAATAAATTCCAAAATTAAATTACAATGCGTAAAGCAAAACAAACAAAAACTTTCTGAAAACCGTGAACTTAGCTTTCCCACTCTTTGTTTCTTGAATTGCCAGAGTCTTCTATAAAAGATCGGCTTTATTGAGTTTAAAATTAGTCAATAAAAAGATAAAAGTGTGAAATTATTAAAATTATATTTTTTCATTTAATATATCTTTTGCTTTTAAATTTTAAAATGAAGATTTCAAAAAATATTCTTTTTGGTGTTTTTATAATTCTCGTTTGGGAATTTTGTAGTGCTAAATTAGATGATGAATTCGAATTGTTCAAAGTAAAATTTTCATAATTTTTGTGTAATTTTTTTTTAAACTCAATACGCTTTTGATAATCAATATCTTTTTTTTTTTTCTCTTTTATAGATGAAATTCTCCAGAAAATATCAAAATTCAACTGAAGAACGAATTTGTGAATTGCAATTTGAAAAAATCGATAGGGATAGGGATAGGGTTAATTTCAAAAATCACACATCTAATAAACGTAATAGACGTCAATTACCAACAACACCTACTACAGTTCCAGATTCATATAATTGGGTTGAAAAAGGATGGAATACACCAGTTCAAAATCAAGGTAGATGTCTTAGTTGTTATGCGTTTACAACACTTGGTACTATTGAGGCAGCATATTTTATAAAATGTGGAGTACATATGAAATTATCAGAACAAGATGTCATAGATTGTTCTATGCGGTATGGTAATAAAGGTTGTAATAGTGGTACTTTACCCGGAACTTTTAAATATGTAAGGGATCTTGGAGTTAGTTCGAATGCAGTTTATCCATATAAGGAAAAGCTAAACAAAGCTTGTACAAAAACTGGACCTCAAACACGTATAACAAGATTTCATTGGCTTCAAAGGCAAAGTGAGAATACAATAAGAGATTATGTTGCTACTTATGGACCAGTTGCAGTGGCATTCAATGCAAACCTTAATTTTCGATATTATTCAAGAGGCATTTATTATGATCGTGATTGTGATCCAAATGTATTTAATCATGCTTTAATTATTGTGGGATATGGTACAGAACGTGGTACCGATTATTGGATAGTAAAAAATTCAATTGGTACACAATGGGGTGAACAGGGTTATGCTAAAATTAGAAGAAATATTAATCAATGTGGCATTGCTTATGAAGTTCTATTTCCACATTTGTAAAGAGTTTTAGAATACATACATAATTCAAATTACAAATAGGTGAAATTTTTTAACAATAAAACTGTACGTAGAATGTAATAAAACATTTTCCAAACCAAATAGAAAACTTCAACTGAACTATAACTTTTTATTTTTGAAATATTTTTAACTGTTGTGTAAAGTAATTTTTGGAATTGTTTTGTTTTGCTGCAATTTAAATTTTTTCTATTTCCTTCATTAGAACTTGTGTCTTATGGTCGAAATGAATAATTGTACATATTTTTTTATACTGGTATTTTTTTATTTATTTTTAACACTGACATACTCTAATAACAGCCAATTTAAACGTTACTTTGTTTGCCCTATGTTATCATGCATTAGGAATGGTTTATACAATACTTTTTTTTTTATCCTGTATGGTAAGAAAAAACCATAGTTATACACAGGAAAGAAGTATGTATGAAGTACTGGTTGTTACTCACAGGATCATCAATCTTTTTCTTTGGATCACGGCTTTTTTTTTTTAAAACTTGAAAATCTTTTTAATTAGCGAACAGAATGAATTACATGAAATTAGACGAACATACTTCTTACCATTTTGTACGCGTATTATGTATTATGGATGTGATTCTTACATAAGGCACATTCGAGGTAAATGACGAAATACAAAAAACTACGCTAATGCAAAAGTCATCTCAAAATGGACTTCTTTTGTCCCGTGGATTTATTTTATTTTTAATAAAAAAAATTATATTTTAGGAAAAAAAAAAAGGAAAATTAAATGAGAATCATTGTAATTCAATTAAAGACCCAGTAAAAATCAGGTAAAACTGAAATTCATGTAAATTAATTTTTCAATGAGTATTTCAAATTAGAATTATGTATTCAATAAAAATTCATTTAAGAAGGATTACCAAAATTATGAGATAAATATTGAAATATGGTTTGTCAAAAATGACACAAAAACTGAGAAAAACACTGTTTAATTTTAATTAAATGAAAAGATAACATGCATAACTGTGCTATAGCGGCTTTAATTTATAATCAAGAAAAATTACAGGTTAAAAATGAGTCTGATCAAATATGCACAAATATTGTGTGTAAAAAAAAGGAGTAAATTTTACAATTGAATCAAAATTTTTTTGTAATTAAAAATTTTTACAATACAAAGAAATAATATCTCTTATATTTAATAAAATGTAAATCTATATTTATATCAGAAATTAAGCTTAGGTTTGAATTTTCTTCTGTAGTAACTGAAAAACATGAAAAAAACGACATTCGACTCGGCCGGGAATCGAACCACGGAACCTTTTCTTTGCCGGAGAAATGCTCTAACCACTGAGCTACCGAATGCCATGTCGTTTGCTGTTCTCAGTTACCACCTAAATCATTGATGAAGAATACTCAAACCTCCTACACTTCAATGTTACTCCCACACATCAATGCTTCTGTTAAGAAATGTTTTACAAAATAAAATATAATAAAAACAAAGATAAACAGGCTGAAAATTGAATTACAGAATAATTAGTTTAGTTATGTTGTTTCTACAGTTTTTGTCATTTTCACCACAAGACTGCACAACTTTTCTACTACCGACTAAATTAATCAATCAATACTTTCGAATTTAATCAATATAAAACAATCAATAAATTGTGTAATAATATTATTTTTTTGCTTCTATCAAGACAAGCAGGGCTATTCTTGAAAATGGCATAAATGAGATTCGATTCGATTCACCAAACACCTCCGAGTTTCACCTTAGTGAAAATTTGGTATGCTGGAAAACGATCGAAGAAGAACTGCATTATTATCGTAACGCATCGTCGACAAATGTCCCAAAGAGAACTTGTTTCACTGCGAAGTTTTTAAGAATACGAAACTTTGAATTCAAATCGAATCTCATTTACGACGTTTTCAAGAATAGCCCTGAAAATTCAAGATAATAAGGGGATCAAGATATACGTATAGCGAATGAATTTACCTCAATTTAAATAATTTATATATCATTTTTTTAATTTGGAGAAATAAATGAATTTTTTTTGTCTGAAAAATAAATAATTCTTATTTTCATAGTAAAGTATCCGAAGTGTAACTCAATGGAATGTCCCGCTAGCACTAAAAATGTATCCCTTCAAATTGTCCATCTAAAAATTTAAAAAACAATTTAGTTCAATAATCTTTCGGTAAAGTGATCGATTTCAAGGACAAGAAACATTAGAATGATGTAAATTCCCATTTGAAAATTGTACGCGCGTAAATACTTCCAAAAAAATATTAAGAAACCAACTGTTCAAATAAGTTTAACATGAAATAGAATACGTAAAGCAAAACAAACAAAAACAGATTTTCTGAAACGAAAACTTAGCTTTCCCACTCTTTGTTTCTTGAATTGCCAGAGTCTTCTATAAAAGATCGGCTTTATAAAGTTTAAAATTAGTCAAAAACAAGATAAAAGTGTGAAATTATTAAAATTATATTTTTTCATTTAATATATCTTTTGCTTTTAAATTTTAAAATGAAGATTTCAAAAAATATTCTTTTTGGTGTTTTTATAATTCTCGTTTGGGAATTTTGTAGTGCTAAATTAGATGATGAATTCGAATTGTTCAAAGTAAAATTTTCATAATTTTTGTGTAATTTTTTTTTTTTAAATTTAGTACGCCTTTGATAATCAATATCTTTTTTTTCTCTTTTATAGATGAAATTCTCCAGAAAATATCATAATTCAACTGAAGAACGTAATCGTGAATTGCAATTTGAAAAAATCGATAGGGATAGGGATAGGGTTAATTTCAAAAATCACACATCTAATAAACGTAATAGACGTCAATTACCAACAACACCTACTACAGTTCCAGATTCATTTAATTGGGTTGAAAAAGGATGGAATACACCAGTTCAAAATCAAGGTAGATGTCTTAGTTGTTATGCGTTTACAACACTTGGTACTATTGAGGCAGCATATTTTATAAAAAATGGAGTACATATGAAATTATCAGAACAAGATGTCATAGATTGTTCTATGCGGTATGGTAATTATAATTGTAGTGGTGGTACTTTACCCGGAACTTTTAAATATGTAAGGGATCTTGGAGTAAGTTTGAATGCAGTTTATCCATATCAAGGGAAGCTAAACAAAGCTTGTACAAAAACTGGACCTCAAACACGTATAACAAGATTTCATTGGCTTGATAAGCAAAGTGAGAATACAATAAGAGATTATGTTGCTACTTACGGACCAGTTGCAGTGGCATTCCACGCAAAGCGTAATTTTTTGCGTCATACAAGAGGCATTTATTATGATCGTGATTGTGATCCAAAAGCATTAAATCATTCTTTAATTATTGTGGGATATGGTACAGAACGTGGTATCGATTATTGGATAGTAAAAAATTCAATTGGTACACATTGGGGTGAACAGGGTTATGCTAAAATTAGAAGAAATATTAATCAATGTGGCATTGCTAATGAAGTTTATTTTCCACATTTGTAAAGAGTTTTAGAATACATAGATAATTCAAATTACAAATAGGTGAGATTTTTTAACAATAAAACTGTACGTAGAATGTAATAAAACATTTTCCAAACCAAATAGAAACCTTCAACTGAATTATAACTTATAACATTTTATGTTTGAAATATTTCTAACTGTTGTGTAAAGTAATTTTTGGATGTGTTTTGTTTTGCTCCAATTTAAATTTTTTCTATTTCCTTCATTATTTTTCACTAGAACTTGTGTCTTATGGTCGAAATGAATAATTGTACATATTTTTTTATACTGGTATTTTTTTATTTATTTTTAACACTGACGTACTCTAATAATAGCCAATTTAAACGTTACTTTGCCCTATGTTATCATGCATTAGGCATGTCTTATACGACACTTTTTTTATCCTGTGTGGTAAGAAAAAACCATAGTTATACACAGGAAAGAAGTATGCATGAAGTATGAGGTAGGTTGTCATTACAGATCTGCGATCACAGCTATTCGTTTTTTTGTTATACTTGTAATTTTGAAATTAAAAAACCAAGGAATTGTATAAACTGGCTCTAATGCTTCTTCCTTTATCAAAAATAACATCCTTGCATCTGGACATGATTTACAGGACAAAAACGAATAATACTGCAGCATTGAACTACCCAAACAACCACATAATGTTGCACAATGGTTGTTAAATGGCAGTCTGTCTACTTTCTCCCGTTCTATAGAAAATTTATGTTGGTAATAATGTGTTTATCAGGACTAAAATTATGACACAAAGTGCGAACAGAGTCGTTTTTGAAAACGGTACCTGAGTAGAGTTTTTCGTTTATAGGTTTTATGCGGTCCATTGTGAAAGTGAAATTTCAACAGAAATCGTTAAAGGATCATCCGATCTTTCTACTAAACCTACATTTGTCCTTAGAATATCTCGTATTTAGGAGATTAAGGAGCTTAAAATAAAAATTTTCATGCTCTTTTTTGTGTTTTACTTGAAGTGAATCTTTCAAATCTAATCAAATATTAAAATGTATCACCTGGCAATGATATTATTGTATTGTTGTTGGTGCATTGGTGAACACGTATTCATAACCTAAAAGATTTTTCTTCCCGGACAATTGTTTTAGGAGGTTTGTTTACATTTTGAAAGTACACAGTGCAGTTTGAGTTTTTTTTTAAATTCCTTGGATTTATTGTATTTTTATTGAAAAAATTCTATTTTGAGAAAAAAAAAACAAATTCAAAATGAAGTGAGAATTATTGAAATTCATTGAAAAAGTTGTTTTATTTTTTAACAATAGGTATTAAATTATTCTTTCTCTGGATACTTTTCAGATTGGTTGTTGATGGACTTTTGGTATATTTCCCATATGAATACATTTATCCAGAACAATATGCATATATGTTAGAATTAAAGAAAGCTTTAGATGCAAAAGGACATTGTTTACTTGAAATGCCTTCAGGAACTGGTAAAACAGCAACATTATTATCATTAATTGTGGCATATATGATTGAAAATCCACAAATTGTAAGAAAATTAATATATTGTTCACGTACAGTACCAGAAATTGAAAAAGTTGTTGCAGAATTAAAAAGTCTAATTAATTATTATGAAAAATATGCAATTGATAAATCAGAATTATTAGGTTTAGTATTAAGTTCAAGAAAAAATATGTGTATACATCCGGATGTGAGTAAAGAACGTGAAGGAAAATCAGTTGATGGTAAATGTTATAGTTTAACAGCAAGTTATGTACGTGAAAGACATGAAATAGATCCTTCAACACCAATATGTAAATTATTAAATTAAATATTTTCAAAAACAATAATGAAATTTTATTCTATATTTTTTTATTTTATAGGTCAATATTATGAAGGATTTAGTATTGAAGGTAAAGAAGTTGCATTACCAACAGGAATTTATAGTTTAGATGATTTAAAAGAATATGGAAAATTACATAATTGGTGTCCGTATTTTATTGCACGTTATGCGGTAAATTAAATTAAATTCTAGATTTTCTATAAAAAAAATTTTATTTTATTTTGTTTTTTTTTTTTTAGGTTGCACATGCTCATATTGTAGTTTACAGTTATCATTATTTATTGGATCCAAAAATTGCTGAAGTTGTTTCTAAAGAATTCACAAAAGAATCAGTAATTGTATTTGATGAAGCTCACAATATTGATAATGTTTGTATTGATTCAATGAGCGTTAAAATTAATCGACGAATTATTGATCGAAGTACAACAGCAATTAATCAATTAGAGAAAATTGTTCAAGAGTAAGATTTCATTCCCAATTCAGTTAATTCATTTATTAAATTTTCGTTTTTCTTTCTAGAATTCGTGATGATGACTCAAAACGTCTAAGCGATGAATATCAAAGAATGGTTCAAGGATTAAAAGATGCAAGTGTACAACGTGATACAGACATGGTTTTAGCAAATCCTGTATTACCAGAAGATATTTTAAAAGGTAGAAAATAGTTATCAACATTTGAATCTAATTTATATTTTATATACTTCACTTTTTTTTTTTTAGAGGTTGTTCCTGGAAATATTCGAAATGCTGATCATTTTCTTAGTTTTCTTCGACGTTTTGTTGAATACATTAAAACACGTTTACGTGTTCAACATGTTGTACAAGAATCACCAGCTGGATTTTTAAAAGATGTATCACAAAAAGTTTGTATCGAACGTAAACCATTAAGATTTTGTGCTGAAAGATTATCATCATTATTGAGAACACTTGAAATTACCGATATGACTGAATATGGTGGTCTTGTTGTTGTAAGTTTATAAAAAAAAAAATTATCTTAAATTTTATAAGATTAAAATTTATTATTGTTTGATAAATTTTACAGATAACACATTTTGCTACACTCGTTTCAACATATACAAAAGGATTTACAATTATTGTTGAACCATTTGATGATAAAACACCGACTGTAATGAATCCAGTACTTCATTTTAGTTGTTTAGATTCATCGATTGCAATGAATCCAATATTTTCACGTTTTCAAACTGTGGTCATTACTTCTGGTACATTGTCTCCGATGGATATGTATCCAAAAATTTTAAATTTTGATCCAGTTATAATGAGCTCTTTTACAATGACTTTAGCGAGACCTTGTCTGTTACCAATGGTAAAAATTTGAAAAATTTTAAAAATAAATAATTTAGGATATTTCAATTTTTTTTTTTTTTTATTAAATCTTACAGATTGTTTCTAAAGGCAATGATCAAGTTGCAATTTCATCAAAATTTGAAACACGTGAAGATACTGCTGTAATACGAAATTATGGTCAACTTTTAGTTGAAACAGCAAAAACTGTTCCAGATGGAATTGTTTGTTTCTTTACCTCATATTTGTATTTAGAATCAGTTGTAGCTTCTTGGTATGATCAAGGAATTGTTGATACACTTTTAAGATACAAATTGTTATTTATTGAAACACAGGACAGTGCAGAAACAAGTTATGCCCTTATGAATTATGTTAAGGTATAAATAAGTTTTACAAATTTTTTTCGTTTAACTTACAATAAGAATTTAAAAAGAAATATTTTTTTTTTTTGTTTTTTTTTTTAGGCTTGTGATTGTGGTCGTGGTGCAGTTTTATTAGCCGTTGCCAGAGGAAAAGTATCAGAAGGTGTAGATTTTGATCATCATTATGGTCGAGCTGTACTTATGTTTGGTATTCCATATGTTTATACACAATCAAGAATATTAAAAGCACGTCTTGATTATTTAAGAGATCAATTTCAAATTCGTGAAAATGATTTTTTAACATTTGATGCAATGCGTCATGCTGCACAATGTGTTGGTCGTGCATTACGTGGTAAAACTGATTATGGTATTATGATATTTGCTGATAAACGTTTCTCACGTAATGATAAAAGAAATAAATTACCAAAATGGATACAAGAGCATTTAATTGATAGCTATTGTAATTTAAGTACTGAAGAAGCAATGCAAATTTCAAGACGTTGGTTACGTCATATGGCACAATCTTTTACAAGAGAAGATCAATTAGGTGTTTCATTATTAACTTTAGAACAATTAGAAGCAATTGAAAAAGAAAAATTAGAAAAAAAAGCACAAGGAATAAATTCACAACAATCACAACAAATTCAACAAGAACATGAACAACAGATAGAACATGAAGAATTAGTGGAACAGGATGATATTGAAATGATACCATAACAGGACAGGTTTATTATTTTTTTGTATTTTTATGAAAGTGATTTAATTTTTATGAGAAAAATAGAAATTTCTCTATAAATTGATTTTTGTTGTTATTGTTGTTGTTTTGATTTTGGTAGAGCGGTAGTTTTTTTATTTTTTAATTTTTTGAGTAAGTCATAGATAAATCAAATCACCTTTTTAATTGAAAAATTCGTTAAAATAAAATTTGATAAGTTTCTCCCCTCCACCTTTTTTTGTTGGTGGTTAATAAAGCCGAAAGGATTCATTTCAAAATACAATGTTGGTTCATTTTAAAGGAAAAAGATCGATGAAATGAACAAGGAAGAGCAAAATATGTTCAATTCAATTTGTTTTAAAAATTATTGCAGTTCAATGTTGGATACAGAAACCGAATTATCGGTTAAAATTCGTTAATTTAAATTGAAATTTTTTTTTATCAAATTTATTGTAGATTCTGATCGAAAGTTGATTCCGTTCGAATAATTTGTTTCGAATGAATTTCAAAAGGTTGAAAATAATTGACACGAAATGAATGTTAACGAATGAACGAAATCTACAATTAAGCAATTTTAATTTGAACGAAAGAATTTCAAATGCTATCAGCTATTCGAACGAAATTGACAATTATGTAGTAACGTAATCTACAATATGAGTGTATTGTGTATATAATTTAATTGTATTCATTAAAAAGTGTGATCAATGAATTCTTCTAGACTGACACCATTCACGAACCTTCTTTTTTTCACAATTTTTTTTTTTTTTAAATCTTATTTTATATTGTTTTTTTTTTTTTTTCTTCACAAAAATTTTCAATAGAGAGGATGTGAAATAATACAAGATCAAATAGGAACCCTAAAGAAAAAAATAAAGAATGATTCATGTTGTTAAACACTAGAACTCTTTTTATGTTGTTAGTAATTCGAAGATATCCTTTAATAAAATTACGTAAAAGCAAGAAAAAACAATAGAAAAGAAAATCAATTTACAAAGTCATTAATGTAATCAAAAAAAAAAATAAAAAAAAAACATCCGTTAAGAGAAAGAAAAAAAAAAAACAATTACACCCTCAATAAATTCAGTTTAATAGCTTCAAAAAAAAAAAAAAAAAAAAACACAAAAAAAAAACAATTTTTCATTTCGATTTTCATTCCATAATTCTTCCAACATTTTATATCTTTTATGTTATTTAATATATTATTTGAATTTAATTGGAATATTTTAAGTGCAAATCATTTATCAAAATATATAATAACAACTCCTCATACATACATACATATAATTCTATGTATGTACTTTAACTCATACAAAATCCATCATATAAGGACTCGCTCCTTATATAATACATACTTATGTATGTATGTATATTCAGAGTCTATTTAATCAATTTTTGGCTCTTTTTTGCTGCTGCTGCTTCTTTGTCCGGTCATCATTAATGAAAATCATTTAAAAAAAAAAAAAAAAACGTAAAAACTTACAAAACGATGGATGAATTCAATATTCATTATGAAATTGACCATATGACGATATGACGAACTGACCGAAAGGTAAAATTACATATGTTTTTTTTTTTTTTTGTGTGTGTGTAGATTTATTTAAAATTGTATGTAAATATGTATGTACAATATATATAAGTTCTTTTTTATTGGTATATGTAATGTTTACATATGTATATGTTCACAAGTTTATTAATATTAAATTTGATACATTTTATATTTATTTTGAAAGGATTTAAATTTAATTCTAAATCTATCCTATTAAAATATTTCATATAAAAGAGGATGTGTGTTTGTGTTAGTTTGTATAGAAAAAAAAACAAAAAGAAATTCTAAGGCATTAAAATACATATGTATGTATAAGGATAAAGGATATAACATATATTATGTATTCCCCTAAAAAATATAGGTTTTATTTAACGTATACTGTCATGTGGTTAATGTTTGTCTGTTTTTAGTCCTTTTTTTGTTTGTTTTTGTTCTGGCTAACTGCTGTATGTATTTTTTGATAATAATGATTTTGAAGTTACATCATTTATAAAATACCAAATAAAATTTTATGAAAAGTATATTATCACTACATAACTGTATATTGCAATATGTGTATGTATAACAAGAAAAAAAAAATAATAAAAACGGACAATTTATGATGCAATCAATGAGAAATAAATACAACAATCTATACCAATTTATATCTTATACGAGTATACTAATGCCCAGTTTCACAGTAGAAGCTTATGCTGAGTCTTAAAGTCGACTTCAAGATCTTACACAAAAGAAAGTCTGAAATTTTAGTGTTTGTTTCAGGCACTCTATTAATATTTTTTTTTTTTTTGATTAACACGTTCTAAATTCATGTTGAACTTATTTGAACAGTTAGTTTTTTTTTTTCATATTCTTTGAACAAATTTACGCACGTAAAATTTTTAAATATCAATTCACATATCAGTCTTATTATTTTTTTTTGCCCTTGAAATTGATCATATTTTATCAAAAGATCGTTGAACTGAATTTTTTTTCATTTTTTAGATGGAAAACTGTTAAAATTATTTGGGAAATATCTTTTAACAGGATATCTTTTTAAAGGATAAATAAATTATAATTTAATTTGAATTTTTTTTTTTTGTTTATTTGAAAAATATATCTCACATTTCACTTATTTTTTTATTGCTTACCATATTTGATTTTTTGAAAAATAGCAATTTTTAATTTGTGGAATGCCTTTTATGAAATTCTTTAGATTATTGCCAAAAAAGCATAATTAGCAATACCACATTGATTATGATTTCTTCTAATTTTAGCATAACCCTGTTCACCCCACAGGTTACCCCATGAATTTTTTACTAACCAATAATCGATACCACCTTCTGTACCATATCCAACGATGATTATATTATGATTCAATATATTTTTATCACAATTTAGATCATAAAAAATACCTTCTGAATAATGCATAAAATTATCATTTGCAGTAATTGTCGCTGCAACTAGTCCAATAATAGCAACATTATCTTTAATTAATAGTTCATTTCCCTGTTGAATCCAATGATAACTAGTTATACGTGTTTGACTACCAGATTTCAAACATAAAATTTCTTCCTCTGCTATATATGGATAATATTGTTCAGAACTGATTCCAGAATTGATTATATAGTCGAAAACATCTTTTAAATAACCACCTTGACAACCATTGACATTGAAATCAAAAGAACAATCTATGATATCTTGTTCTGATAATTTCATATGTACTCCATTTTTTATAAAATATGCTGCTTCAATTGTACCAACTGTTGTAAACGCATACAACTACCGCATTCACCTTGATTTTGAACTGGTGTATTCCATCCTTTTTCAACCCAATTAAGTGAATCTGGAACTGTAGTAGATGTTGTTGGTAATTGACGTCTATTACGTTTTTTAGATGTGTGATTTTTGTAATTAACTTTCATTAAAATTTTATTTTTTTCGTCGGTAAAACGATCTGAGAATTGATTATGACTCATTTTGTATAACTGTTTTCCTTTATTATATTCTTGATTGTGTTTTACAATTACCCTATCGGTTTTTTCAAATTGCAATTTACGATTACGTTCTTCAGTTGAATTTTTATATTTTCTAGAGAATTTCATCTATGAGAGAGTAAAAGAGATATTGATTATCAAAAGGGTATTGAGTTTAAAAAAAAATTACACAAAAATTATGAAAATTTTACTTTGAACAATTCGAATTCATCATCTAATTTAGCACTACAAAATTCCCAAACGAGAATTATAAAAACACCAAAAAGAATATTTTTTGAAATCTTCATTTTAAAATTTAAAAGCAAAAGATATATTAAATGAAAAAATATAATTTTAATAATTTCACACTTTTATCTTGTTTTTGACTAATTTTAAACTTTATAAAGCCGATCTTTTATAGAAGACTCTGGCAATTCAAGAAACAAAGAGTGGGAAAGCTAAGTTTTCGTTTCAGAAAATCTGTTTTTGTTTGTTTTGCTTTACGTATTCTATTTCATGTTAAACTTATTTGAACAGTTGGTTTCTTAATATTTTTTTGGAAGTATTTACGCGCGTACAATTTTCAAATGGGAATTTACATCATTCTAATGTTTCTTGTCCTTGAAATCGATCACTTTACCGAAAGATTATTGAACTAAATTGTTTTTTAAATTTTTAGATGGACAATTTGAAGGGATACATTTTTAGTGCTAGCGGGACATTCCATTGAGTTACACTTCGGATACTTTACTATGAAAATAAGAATTATTTATTTTTCAGACAAAAAAAATTCATTTATTTCTCCAAATTAAAAAAATGATATATAAATTATTTAAATTGAGGTAAATTCATTCGCTATACGTATATCTTGATCCCCTTATTATCTTGAATTTTCAGGGCTATTCTTGAAAACGTCGTAAATGAGATTCGATTTGAATTCAAAGTTTCGTATTCTTAAAAACTTCGCAGTGAAACAAGTTCTCTTTGGGACATTTGTCGACGATGCGTTACGATAATAATGCAGTTCTTCTTCGATCGTTTTCCAGCATACCAAATTTTCACTAAGGTGAAACTCGGAGGTGTTTGGTGAATCGAATCGAATCTCATTTATGCCATTTTCAAGAATAGCCCTGCTTGTCTTGATAGAAGCAAAAAAATAATATTATTACACAATTTATTGATTGTTTTATATTGATTAAATTCGAAAGTATTGATTGATTAATTTAGTCGGTAGTAGAAAAGTTGTGCAGTCTTGTGGTGAAAATGACAAAAACTGTAGAAACAACATAACTAAACTAATTTTTCTGTAGTTCAATTTTCAGCCTGTTTATCTTTGTTTTTATTATATTTTATGTTGTAAAACATTTCTTAACAGAAGCATTGATGTGTGGGAGTAACATTGAAGAAAATTCAAACCTAATACAAAATTCTGATATAAATAGAGATTTACTTTTTAATAAATATAAGAGATATTATTTCTTTGTATTGTAAAAATTTTTAATTACAAAAAAATTTTGATTCAATTGTAAAATTTACTCCTTTTTTTTACACACAATATTTGTGCATATTTGATCAGACTCATTTTTAACCTGTAATTTTTCTTGATTATAAATTAAAGCCGCTATAGCACAGTTATGCATGTTATCTTTTCATTTAATTAAAATTAAACAGTGTTTTTCTCAGTTTTTGTGTCATTTTTGACAAACCATATTTCAATATTTATCTCATAATTTTGGTAATCCTTCTTAAATGAATTTTTATTGAATACATAATTCTAATTTGAAATACTCATTGAAAAATTAATTTACATGAATTTCAGTTTTACCTGATTTTTACTGGGTCTTTAATTGAATTACAATGATTCTCATTTAATTTTCCTTTTTTTTTTTTCCTAAAATATAATTTTTTTTATTAAAAATAAAATAAATCCACGGCACAAAAGAAGTCCATTTTGAGATGACTTTTGCATTAGCGTAGTTTTTTGTATTTCGTCATTTACCTCGAATGTGCCTTATGTAAGAATCACATCCATAATACATAATACGCGTACAAAATGGTAAGAAGTATGTTCGCTAATTAAAAAGATTTTCAAGTTTTAAAAAAAAAAAAGCCGTGATCCAAAGAAAAAGATTGATGATCCTGTGAGTAACAACCAGTACTTCATACATACTTCTTTCCTGTGTATAACTATGGTTTTTTCTTACCACACAGGATAAAAAAAGTGTCGTATAAGACATGCCTAATGCATGATAACATAGGGCAAACAAAGTAACGTTTAAATTGGCTGTTATTAGAGTATGTCAGTGTTAAAAATAAATAAAAAAATACCAGTATAAAAAAATATGTACAATTATTCATTTCGACCATAAGACACAAGTTCTAATGAAGGAAATAGAAAAAATTTAAATTGCAGCAAAACAAAACAATTCCAAAAATTACTTTACACAACAGTTAAAAATATTTCAAAAATAAAAAGTTATAGTTCAGTTGAAGTTTTCTATTTGGTTTGGAAAATGTTTTATTACATTCTACGTACAGTTTTATTGTTAAAAAATCTCACCTATTTGTAATTTGAATTATCTATGTATTCCAAAACTCTTTACAAATGTGGAAATAATACTTCATTAGCAATGCCACATTGATTAATATTTCTTCTAATTTTAGCATAACCCTGTTCACCCCATTGTGTACCAATTGAATTTTTTACTATCCAATAATCGGTACGACGTTCTGTACCATATCCCACAATAATTAAAGCATGATTTTTTTTAGTGGTATCACAATTACGATCATGATAAATGCCTCTTGTATGACGCAAAAAATTACGCTTTGCATTGAATGCCACTGCAACTGGTCCATAAGTAGCAACATAATCTCTTATTGTATTCTCACTTTGATTTTGAAGCCAATGATAACGTATTATATGTGTTTGAGGTCCAGTTTTTAAACAAGATTTGTTTAGCTTTTCCTTGTATGGATAAACTGCATTCAAACTAACTCCAAGATCCCTTACATATTTAAAAGTTCCGGGTAAATCACCATCAATACAACCATTATTACCATACCGTGTAGAACAATCTATGATATCTTGTTCTGATAATTTTATATGTACTCTATTTTTTATAAAATATGCTGCTTCAATTGTACCAACCGTTGTAAACGCATAACAACTACCGCATTCACCTTGATTTTGAACTGGTGTATTCCATCCTTTTTCAACCCAATTAAGTGAATTTGGAACTGTAGTAGGTGTTGTTGGTAATTGACGTCTATTACGTTTTTTAGATGTGTGATTTTTGTAATTAACTTTCATTAGAATTTTATTTTTTTCGTCGGTAAAACGATCTGAGAACTGATTATGACTCATTTTGTATAACTGTTTTCCCTCATCATACTCTTGATTGTGTTTTACAATTTCCCTATCGGTTTTTTGAAATTGCAATTTACGATTAAGTTCTTCAGTTGAATTTTGATATTTTCTGGAGAATTTTATCTATGAAAGAGAAAAAAAAGATATTGATTATCAAAGGCGTATTGAGTTTAAAAAAATTACACAAAAATTATGAAAATTTTACCTTGAACAATTCGAATTCATCATCTAATTTAGCACTACAAAATTCCCAAACTAGAAATATAAAAACACCAAAAAGAATATTTTTTGAAAACTTCATTTTAAAAGCAAAATAAAAAATTTAATGAAAAATAATAAAATTTTGATAATTTCACACTTTTATCTTGTTTTTGACTAATTTTAAACTTAATAAAGCCGATCTTTTATAGGATACTCTGGCAATTCAAGAAACAATGAGCGGTTTTCAGAAAGTTTTTGTTTGTTTTGCTTTACGTATTGTAATTTAATTTTGGAATTTATTTGAACAGTTGGTTTTGCACGCGTAATTTTCAAATGGGAATTTACATTATTCTTATTATTTTTTTTGTCCTTGAAATCTATCACGTTACCAAAAGATTATTGAACTAAAATTTTTTAGGTGGAAAATCATTAGAATTTTTAAGCTGTTAAAAATTTTTAATATTTACCTTCAAACTATTCTATGCCAACTGATAAATTGATATTTTGTTATGAGAAATGTTACCATTTTATGTTCTGATCTTAAAAATAACTAAATTATATTATTTCAATTAATTAAAGGATTTTAATTATTTAATTTAAAATTAAAGTGATTCTTTTCTTTTCAATATATGAAATATTTCAATTTATTTTATCATTTTAATTTGCATAACAAATAATTATAGTTAATATGATTTCGATAAAGTGTTTTCAATTTAATATAATTTTCATATTTAATATCATATACGAGTTATATACGTATATGTATGTATATTATTTGAACAAATAACAATAAATGTATGGAACCCTTACGGATACATACATATGTAGGTATATATATATGTATTACTATATCTTTATTGAAATGATTGACATTATCAATTTATTATTATCAAAGGTGACGAATGATATTAGAGACTTAAAACCATTTATAATTCAAATCTTTATCTATATTTATGATTATTAAATTTTACATACATCAAATGTTATATAAATTGTATACATATATATATTTACACATACATATATGTACCATATAGGTAGAAATTAAATTCTTTTTTTTTTCACCCTTCGTATTGTTCAATAATAGGGTAAGGGTTGAACGATTTAAATGATAAAAAAGTTAAATTGATATCTGTTAGAGGTTTTTTTTTTTTGTATTTTTATCGATTAAAGACTTTGCAAAATAAAATCATATATCAAATCTATAATTCAATTAAAGTGATATCTTTTTATAATTGTTTTGAATTAATCGTTTGTTTTCTAAAGGATACCATGTACGATGAAATGACTTCTCGAATGTTGCTTTTTTTTTTTAATTTCAATTGTTGAGCAATTATTGTATGAGAAGTACTGTTTATTTATTTATTTTTCTTTCTCTATCACTGCTTGAGAGGTCATAGGTCATAGGATATCTGCAAATACGTTTACATTATGTACACAGCTCCTTTCTGCGTACATATACATATATATTTTAAGCAGAGTCCAGAACCAGCCAATTGATTCTACTTTTATATCATTGTTTTTTACTATAATATATGTAGGTACATACATATGTGTTACTTAGTCTGTTTTTTCTTTTTCCTTGCGAATTTCACTTTCCGTAGGTCTTGATTATATCTTATGTATTATATTATGATATAGCCGTAGTATTTTTTGTTTTTGCTAAAACATATACGAGGTGTGACAATTAATCAATAACAATAAAATAAATTTATGGTACATAAAACTAAAAACCCCTTCACAATAGTAACCCTGTAATGCAAAAGTCTTTTCAAGTTATACTGTTCAAAAATACTGTTACTTTTCTTCGAATGTTTTTTATATCGTCAAATGTGAGTCCTTTCACTATGAATTTCAGCTCGAAAAACAGAGAAAAAAATCGTACGAAGCGAGATCAATGCTCTCCTGATGCATGAATAAGTATAGAATTGTAGGATGTTTGAGTATTATTCATCAATGATTAGGTGGTAACTGAGAACAGTAAGCGACATGGCATTCGGTAGCTCAATAGTTTAAGAGCATTACCTCGGAAAGGTAAAGGTTCCGTGGTTCGATTCCCGGCTGAGTCGAATGTCGTTTTTCATGTTTTTTAGTTACTACAGAATTTAAAGGCTAAAAACTAATACTTTACAATTATACATACTAAACTTCAGCTACGAACTGAATTCTATATATAAAAGTTTTTTGGCTTACTAAAAATTTTCATTTAAAAACCAATTGAAATCGAAATTAAAATTAAGCTTTGAAGACGATATACATACGACACACATACTACCTAATTGCTGTGCAGCTCATTTTATCATTTATGGCCCTTATAAATATCTTTCTTATCAACACTATACTAGAATAGAACCACTATCACCACCATAAATAACTATTCTGCAGTAATCCTTCAATTTTCGTCATTTCGTTATGTACAAATTGTTATTTTTTTTAAATATTTTTTCTTTTTGAATATCAAATTCAATTGTTGATTATTTGATGTCGGTTAAAATGGTTTTATATCTTTAATACTATCCGCAAAAATTTTACCATATAATACATACATACATATGTACATAAAATTTTAATACACATAACTGTAAAATACAATTTGAAATTAAAAATAAAAAAAGAAAAAAATTAATACAACTGTCCTTTCTAAAATGCATTAAAAATAAAATCGATTTTTAAAAAGATTGAAAAGTTAAAAAATTTAGTTTTTTTTTGTTTTTGTTTTGTTGATAAAAGCTCATAGATATCTAAAAAGTATATATTCGATATAACACCTTCTCTCAACATTATCTGCATCATTTTGATATATCATTTATATTTATGTACTTGTTTAAACGCTTGTGTTATAATAATAATTTTTGAATAATTGCCCAGAAAAATAGCAAGAATTGTATTTTAATTTTGATCCTTAAATTGCAAATGTGTGTATATATAATGTGTATGTGCTAATGATAAAACAAATAATTAATTGAAAATTGAAAGAAGTGATGTGAAATTTGTGCATTTTAAATGAAAAAAAATTTTCAATTCGATTTTTGATCCTTTCACATCACATAAATATTGAAAAATATCATTAAAATCGATGTACTGGTAACTGTACTGACTTGAAAATTAAAAAAAAAAATTAAAAAAAAAAAAAAAAAATTATAAAATTTTATTTAAATAATGGCAATTATTTTATTAAATAATATAACAACAGAATTTAAAATTTCATCATTAGATGATAATGATTATACAACAAATACAAATATTGGTAGTGAAATATATAATAAAAGAATAGATCTTGATGATATGATATATAAAATATTTATACCATGTATAGCATTATTTGGTTCAATTTCAAATTTTATAAATGCAATTGTATTTATAAGAACTAAAAATAATATTAAAATTAATAATAATAAATTAACATCATTTATTTATTTAATAATATTATCATGGATGGATTGTTTTTCATGTATACTAATTGGTTTTTCTGGTTTTGGTAAAAATTTTTTTGAAAATCATATAAAATGGTTACGTTTTGATTATAAATTTAATTTACCATTTTTAGGTGTTACAACTGGTATTGCTAATTTAATTTTAGTTTTTTTAACATTAAATCGTTTAATTTATTTAAAATATTGTTTACCAAATTATATACCAAAATTATGTTCAAAAGAATTTACAATTAAAATAATTGTTTGTATTGTTTTTATTACAATTATATTAAATTTACCATATTTTTTTATATTACGTGAAAATGATAACGGACAATTTATACTTACAACATTTTTTTATTCAAAGTAAGTAAATACTTTTGTTTTTTTTTTTTTAAATTTAAAATTTAATCCTTTTTTAAAATCTAATAAGAATTATAAATTTATTGTATTATGTACCACAATAAAATACAGATTGTACAAGGTTCTGGACACCTAGTTCAAGTCTATATTTTATTTTCGATTGAGATCCTTAAAAAAAATCAAATTTTTTCAAAATTCAAATTTCAAATTTTCGAAATTTTCATACATAATTAAAAAAAAAAAAAAAAAATTTTAAAGTAAAATTATTAATTTTCTATTAAATTTACTATAAAAATTTAAATAGCAAAAAAAAAAATTTTTTTAATGTCCCCTATAAATATGCTAAAAGTATGCAATTTGTTTGTTTGTTTTTTTACAAAATTTGAATTTTAGCAGGAAAACATTTTATTAAACAAATGATTACACAATGTTGTTGCATTCATTTTTAAGAAGATATTTATAACAATAAAAAAACAAAAATGAATGCATATGCATAAAAAAGGATATTCACAGTGAATAATGAAGATATAAGATAAAAGGATAAAAGTTTGTGAATGTGTGTGCGAGCACTACGCTATTTTTGTATTTCGTAGTGCACTTAAAAAAAATAAAAACATAGAATGAACACATTCATGAATTTTTTTTTTTTTATCATTCTTTCGTTTATTAAAGTCCTTTTTATCCTGAATGAGTCCACGTATTCATACTAAATATACATACACATACATACAATATACATGCATAGGTATGTGTATACATACAGGGGATATTCATTCATATTTTTAGATTGTTATGATGAGTTGTTGCACATATTATAATGATATACAATTCTAGAAAGCTCATTAAATTTCCATCATCATGACTTTTCATATGCCAGGACAAAAAATAAGGAAAAAAAAAATAACGAGAAAAAAAAAGAGAGAAAGTATAAAAGAAAAAAATTAACGCTATCTTATTGCTGCACTAATTAGCAACAGCAATGATAACAGCTTCATATATGTATGTACAAATGTACTGGGTAAAAAAAAATACATAAAAAGGATATACAGCGTATTTATTCTAAATGAATGTTGTATAATGTACAGTATGTATGCTGTATCTTTTCTAAATTCACATAAATATTTATTTAAATAAAATATATATAAAATAAAATGATAAAAAATTGTATGAATGTATGCAACGTGCAGTGATTAAAGTTTATAAAAAAAAAACTGTTACAATTTTTATATACTGTCTATATCTGGTATCTGTATATGTAGAATATATTATGTATGTGCATATTTAAAATAATAATAATTAGTCATTATGAAAATAATAAATGTTTAAATATCAAACACGTGTCTAATGCATAATAATCCGTGTACATATCATGTGTTTAGATGACATGATTAACATTTGACAACACAAAATAAAATAAAAAAAAAGGATTCACGGTATAAATCTAGATAAAGTTATCACAAAATAATTAGGTAGAAGAAAACAACAAAAAATGACAGCAAAGCGTTTGGGGTAGATAGATGACAGGAATTTCAATAGATAAAATTTGAATTTAGTTTATGTAAAAGAGTTAACTTCATTTTTTTTAAAATCATTTATTAGTTAATATCTCAGAGAAATTTTTTGTTGTTGTAAAAATGCAAATTAAAAAAAAAAAAAGAAAGGAAAGAGCAGTTTTTTTTTTTAAATTAGACTGTGAATGTTTACTTCCAAATGCGTCTACATGAGCTTGTGAGCTATGATGAGTTTTTTTTTTGAGAGCTCCCATAGTACTCGAAGGGTTAAAAATCACGTTCAAAATTGAATACTTAATCTTTTTTCATAATTAAGGTAAATTTATTTACATTGTCTTTGTGTAAAATAATTTAACTGTAAATTCTAAATGAACTAGAGGATAAAAGAATTTTTGTGCTTATCAAATTTCTATAAAGGTATACTTAAATTTAATAACAAAAAAAAAAAAAAATGTTACAAAAAATAAAGAAAATACAGGGAATAATATTTTTCTCAATTAAAATTCAAAATAATTAATTAATTTTTTTTTTTAAAATAATCATGACTCGTGTCTGACAGTTTAATGATGACTTTATACATGATCTTCTCATGTATTCAAACTACAGTAAAATTGAGTGTAATCATATACTCTTAAATAAAGTGCATTGAAATTAGTCTTTCAAAAAAAAAAAAAAAAAAAAAAAAAAAAATACAAAAACAGCACTTATTTATTTATTATTTTTATCTTTTTCAAATTTCAATGAAAAGTATCTTTTTGTGTATTTTATTACAAAATGTGAAGATTTCCAAAAAAAAAAACAAAAACATCCTTTTATTCACGTTTATTGTTTCGTATAAAAATTTTGAATGAATGCATAATTAAAAAATATATAAAAATAGAATGAAATAACATTGTTATGAATAAAGGAAATTAAAAGTATCTCTATACATATAATATATACATACATATGTAGAATCTCAACAATAATAATTTGTATCTTTGAATTTAGAATTTTCATTAAAGTACACGTTTTGT
Organism: Bombylius discolor; assembly: GCA_939192795.1. Classification (NCBI taxonomy): domain Eukaryota; kingdom Metazoa; phylum Arthropoda; class Insecta; order Diptera; family Bombyliidae; genus Bombylius; species Bombylius discolor. Next base: position 3,643,494 of record OW584242.1, read on the forward strand.
AAATATAAATTTTGAAATCCTTATTTTTTTATGATATATACATACATATATAAATATATACATATATGTACATATGTATGTATATAAATGGTCTTAATAGTCAATATAGAGGGATGAATTGCATTTTGTTACAAAAATAGACAAAACACACACACACACACACACACATAAATACACAATATAATAATATATCTTGTGAATAAGGGTCCTTATTTAAAATACAACAAGATATTCTTCATAAATATTAACTCTTTTACGTGTTCTGTGTTCATTAAATTAAGATCTCAAATAAGAGTGATTTTGATTTTTAATTTGTACTTTGTACACACATGTACATTATACATACATACATAAAATTCATTTAGATACATTCATCATTATTTTGTCCTTTATTTAGAATAAATATTAAATCTTCTGATGATTTAAATTTACTAAATATTCAATGTTATTTTAATAATCTTTTTCTAAATGAAATATGTATAAATAAATTCAAGATATTTTCGATATATATATATATGTGTGTGTGTGTTTAAATATAATAATATTCAAGGGTATATGTATGTATTTTCAAAAAATGAATTCTATTTGTACATATACATATGTTATTTACTATTAAATCTATGTAAAGATGGTAGAGAAATTTTCAATAAGCAGCTGCTGCATATTTTTATAGGATATCGAAAATCCTGATTTATTTTTCTGCTCTCTCTTTTTACAATTTTTTCTACTTTATAAAAATAATAATTTTCTAACGTATAGACTTCAAAAGAATAGGCTATTTTGTTTGAATTACACTCTTCTAGGATATAAAAATTCTGACTTACATATTGTCCTTTCAATAATCCCATTCTCAATTTTATGAAGAAAATGAGTTACGAAAGTAGGCTCTAAAAAGATGTATTTCCGTTATTTTGGAACCGTTTTAAAATAGAAAGAACGAACAAATTATGGGTATTTTCGAAAATTAATTTCGAATTCGAATTTTTCATTCTAAAAAAAACTTCTAATTTTTGCGTTCCGATCATAAAATTATCGCCAAATTCTTTTAAATTTCCTGGAATTTTAATTATCCTTGAGTCAGTGGGTTTCGGAACACGCTTTTTTTTTCGGAAATATTATTGTACATATATTAATGCTGCGTTTCAGATGAAAAGGCAGTCAAATGATGTCCTTATGACCTGGCTTTGTATAGTAAAAGGCGGTGAAGAAATTTAATATTTTGAATACTCGTATTTATATTTTATTATGTCATTCCTGCGAAACATTATTTGACGTACTAGAAATTTGATTTGATATCCTTTATGTATTGATATATTATATGTACATATGTATGTTTGGTTAATTTTCTATTGAAAAAAAAAATTTTAATTTTTAATTTATCTTTACATAAATGACGTAATGACATTCAAAAATGCATTAATTATTAAATTTAATCATGTTTTCTTTTTTTCGTCCTTTTTATTTTTATACAAATTTTTTTTTTTTTTTTTTGTATTTTGTTGCATTCAAATAATTTGATTGGTAAAACTTTTCATTCATACATAATTTATGTATGAATAGTTAAATTATAATATATGTATATAAATGACGATGTGTTTTATCCATCATCGCATGATATTATTTTCATCATCATCATAAAATTAAATTCCCAAATGAAATATATACAATACGGATGATGAGAAATTTTGTTACCTGAAGGTATTATTAAATTTCGTACATACATAATATAAACTATATATTTGTAAAGAGTGAAGGGAAAAAGTATATATGTAGTACGAGTATTTTATTCTGTAAAAGGATATTTTAAGTAAATGTATGTACTATATACATATATGGACTATAAAAAATATGAAATTGCAAAAAAAATCAGATACATATTTATATTTTGATTTTAAAAGACTGAATGGATATGTATATCCTTATATCCTTTATAAGGATGATGATGTATTTTCTTTGAGGCAATATATTGTATATAAAATATTGTTCAATGCTATAATGTAAACATTATTCTTTAATTTCCGAATTAAATGAATTATTCAAATATACAATTGTTGCCTTGCCTTTGTTTTTTTTTGTTTTTTTGTTTTTCTGCATATATCCTTATTGGAACATAACAGTATAAAAAAAGTTAAGGGTGCATTTATACATATACATATATTACTGATACACTCTTTAAAGGAATTTCAATTTTTGCTCCTTTTTTTTTTTTTTGTTTGAGCCCATACAGTTCTGATTGTTTGTCTGATTTCGTTTGCTTTTATTTTTGTAAAGCAGGTGGAAAATTGAAAGTGATGTGTATTCATTAAATTTTAATTGATTTGTTTTGTGAAAAAAACAATTTTTTTTTTGTATTTTTCCCTTATGTTCTTCTGTTTTGGGGGGGGGGGGGATGGTGTTTTTTTTTATATTGTTTTCTTTCATTTTGAAGGGAAAATTTAATTGAAATGTATATAGAATGTTGTCCTTTATGCGTTTTTATGAAATTAAAATAATTTATTTTCCGTCAAGGAAAAAAAAAATAATTGAAAATAAATTTTATAAAAAATTAATTTCAATGAATTTTTAATGATTTTGTTTTTTTTGTTTTTTTTTTTTTTTTATCCAAAAGAAATGAATTTTTTTTCTCAGACTTTCACATTCAGTAGTCGAAGACTCGCTAAGATGTTTCATACCTCGTCGTTTTTTAATCGTTATTACTTTTTTGAAAGTATACACACGTTACACGAAACACAATGTTTTATTTTGTACTAAATTTGAGACTCGACTTAGACTTTAGACTTGTACGGGTTTGACTTACACGGAATCAGTTAATGTGTAACTTGAGGTAGACCTGTTTTTCATATCCTTCAATAATTAAAAAAGTACACATTTGAATTTACAATTAATTTCCGGCAGCACTTTATCAAAATAAAACTCCAACTTCCGTTAACATACTTGAGGCCTGATAGCTGTTTCTTTCTCTTCATTTGAAATCCTTTATCTTCACATTCAAATTTTCCTTAAATTCTTATTTTTCAATTAATCAAAGGTTTATTAATTTGTAATGACAGTGATCATTGACTATAATTCCATAGTTCTTAAATTAATTAAATTTGTTGTTATTTTTTTGTATCTCTATTAAATTATTTAAACAAAAATTGAATAACCATAAAATCCAGTTATAAATTTATATTAAAAATATATTCTAATTTTTTTAATTCTCATTATAAATATTTTAATCAGTTATTTATTCATATTAAATAGATAATAATTATGTTATCAACATAATTGCCTAATTTTTTTTTTTTTTCATATATGTACACACATATGTGTATATTTAATATCTAAACAAATTCTAATCATTATTATCATCAAAAAATCACAAATTAATTGGAAATAATTAATTTAATTAAAATATGATAAAATTGTTTACTCTAACAAACAAGAGTAAGAGAGAGAAAAAAAAAATTCTAATTATAATTGATTCAAAATTTTCCGGAAAAAAAAAATATAAAAATAAAATAAAATTACGCCAAAATTATTTGTTTTGATAATAAAATCATTAAAATGTGAAATGGCAAAAAAAAAAAAAACAAAGAAAGCTTTTTGTGTCGGTGTATGTGTGTATATGTTTTTCCGATAACTAATTTCATTTCAATATGCTAATTAAAAAGCCTATTAAAAATATAATCATTTCGTTTTATTTTTTTTTTTCTATCACCAAATCGCATGTTTTAAACGCTTTATAATACACTTGTTTTTTTTTTTTTTTTTTTTTTTTTTTTTTTGGTCCGAAATTTTGCGTTTTATAAATTTCGATTCAAAAAAAAAAAAAAAATAAAATTTGTTTCCAATCAAATTAAATTAATTTAATATTCAAAATATTTTTAGGTATAATAATCCAAACACAAAAAAAAAAAAAAAAACAAAAAACAAAACAAACAACAACAAATTTAATTGAAATTCATAAATCATACATGAAAAAAAATTTATTAGATGATGTGTTGGTTATTGTTGAAAGGAGAAACATCAAAAATAAAATAATAATAATAATAATAAAAAAAAAATTTGTAAATAAAATATAAACATAAAAAGGATTCAGGAAATAAAAAAAAAATAAAAATGTGTGTTTTATTCAAATAATAATTTGTATATAATGCAATTTAATAAATTAATATCGGAAAAATGGATAAATATTAATAATAATGATTAGAGAAAGATATTTCATTTAAGGATATTCATATGTGATCAAACAAAATATATACAGTCATCACGTATACAGGTTGGTCTGCACGATGAAGTAGTAGATAGGTATTGTTTACATCTTTATGCTTCATCGAAATTGTTTTTTATTATCCTTGGAAATACATACATATATACGAGTACTTTATATGAGAAAAATATTCATATCAGTTGAAGAACTTTCACGCGTACTTTCGAAGATGATGCGTTCTTTTCCCAACGTCTTTTTCTTCTCAACATTTTTTTTGATGGGAACCTTTTCTTGTATTTACTCTTCTAATTTTTTTGGAACCCCATTTGCTTTGAAGTGCTCTTACAATGCTTTCAAGATTCCGCTGTTCCAAAAACATGGCGCTCCAAGGTTTTTATTTCTGTGATAAATTAACAAAATTTTGGGAGAAAATATGAATTTCTTTTTGAAAATCCTAAATGGTGTTGTGATTTTTTCACCTTGTCGTGTAAGACAGTTTTTTTTTTATGTATATAAAGTCCTTTTACAGTTACAATTTATTTTGCTCAGTACTTTCTAATTTTACCGCAGATGATATGTTGTTGATAAAATTATTTCCACTAGTTTTTGGAATGGAAATGTTTCCAAAAAAACACTTTTATTGTAAAATTCTGAGAAATTGTCAGTTTTAGCAGTAGTTTAAAAAATACGTAATAGCATTACTTTGATCTGAAGTACGGTAACGTGATATTTAAACATCGAGATATATGATTGAAAAAAAATATTAATAATAAACTTGAGATTAACAAGCCAAGTGGATGGGTTAAAATTTCCATCCTTAATCAATTTCAATTCAATCCCATACACCCTGTCCACTTGATATTTTATTTTATAAAAAATAAGCTAAAACGGATATTTTTCTAATTTAATTTATCCTCGTTGAAAAAAAAAAATAGAAAAACATATGAGATAAATAAAATAAAACATTAAAAGTGTAGGCAGATGGGTAGTGGTTTGTATTTAGGGTGTAGGTGGATGTATTGGTTTCCTTTTTCAATTTTATACTCCAATCATTTTCACACTACAAAAAAAAGTCATACACAAAAAACAAAAAAAATGTTATGAATTTAAATTCAATTTTATTGTGTTTACCGCCCGTTTTGAATTTTCAAACAAAAACAATTTTGAAATACAAAACAAATAATAAAAAAAAAAAAAACAACCATAAATTGATATTTATTCAATGATTATTATATTTTTCCTATTTTCACATTGATTGCGTGAATTCAAGTGTTTACTTATTCAAATATGAAAAAAAAAAAATTATATTTATTTATTTAGTTTTTTTTTTTTTTTCATTTCATTTTTAAATGAATTTAGAAAATATAATTGTGATAGGTATTTTGAATGGAATTAAATTAAATAAATGAGAATGAAGAACAACAAACAAAAAAAAAAATAAATGAGAACGATTCAATTGTTCAAAAATAAAGAACAAAAAAACTTGAAATTGAGTACACAATTTTTTTTTTTGTGTTAGCGAAAAGATAGATATTTTTTTTACTGACAAAAAAAAATAAAAGATACACGCACATGTATTTTATTTTTAACTCTTAATAAATTGAATTTTAATTCGTTAGATTTTAGATTTTCATTCGATTTTAACTTTGTTTGATTTTGACTTTAAATTTCAAGCTTGAAATTCATCATAATTACCGTTATAACGTTAATAAAGAATGTACCATATTCCATAAACAAAAAGCTCAATAAATAGGTTTAAATTCTGAAAGTCATGTAAGAGTCCTTTTTAATTTCTACATAATTGATATATTCAAATCGTAATTGAAAAAAAAAAAAAAAACGTACACAAAAAAACAATAACACCTCATATGTGTTAAATAAAACGATGATATCAATTTTCTTATATCCTTTTGTTTTTTATATCTTTCAGTCAATACACGACACATATCTTCGTGCTTTGTGGTGTTATGCACCATAATAAATTTTTTATTGTGTAACAAAATATACCACCTCTTTCTTACACAACTTAATTTTATTCATTTGTATATTTTTGTTTTTCTTTACAAAAACAACAAAGACAGGCAATATTTTTTTTTTTTTTTAAAGAGAAAGTTAAAACCATTTTCAAGTCAATTTTCACGTCCTTCAAAATTATTGATTGTTATCCTGTCTGCAAAAAATATTTTACATTTTTTTTCTTATTCTACGCGTTTTAGTAGGCGTTTTTCTTGAAATACATATTATTCCATGTGTGTGGTATTATTTGTACATTTTATTGAAAAAAAAAAAATGACTCAAAAAAAAAAAAAAGAAAGAGAAAAAACTTCAAATTATTTTTACTTTCTTTTTTGATATATTTTTTTCTTCTGTCATTAAGTGATTGATACCCAAGCAGCTGTAAAGCGTCAATTACCTTTACTTAAAAAAAGGTATGACATTATAATATTGTTAGTTATATCCTTGAAATATCACATAATAAAAAATTGAAATTTTCCTCTCTTTTTTTTTCGTATTTTTTTTTTTTCTTCAGTTTCTTAATAGACAACTTTTTTTTTTCTAATAAAAGAAATTTTTTTTCTAATAAATTAACCGCTTAAGATAATTGATTGCAATTTTATACCTTTTTTTTCTTCTTCTTTTCGTTATGAGTTTTTTTCTGTATTTCGTTTTTTTTTTCTTCAAATAAAAGCTAAAAGGACTTGACCTTAATGAGCTTTGAAAAAAAAAAAAATTGAAAGTTTTTCACTTTTTTACATTTTTTAAACATTTTTTTACTGGCTTTTAAATTTTTCTTTTAATTAATTAAATGTATTTCAATTATTTTAATTTTCATAATGATGAATTCAAAAAAAAAAAAAATACAAAGTTTTACCTTTAAAATAAATTTTTTTATTTTTCAGAAAAGAACACACACAACAACCAAAAATCATTGGTCTAATAACCTAGAAAAATGAAAAATGAATTTTCATTAAAATGAAAAATATATTGAAAATTTAATTTGACACTTTCGTTTTTTTGTTGTTGTTGTTGTGTTTTTGTTTGTTTGATTGTTTTTTTTTCTTTTTCAATTTTTTCCCATTATTATTTTCATAACGCTTTTTTTTTTTTTTAATAAGCACGTTCATTATTTATGTATATCCTTTTTTTTTTCTCACCATAATAATAAATATTTCTTGAATCGATGTAGTGAAAAATTATATTGTGTATAAAATTGAAAAAAAAAAGTATTAAATAAAAAATGAGCCTTTTTTTTTTTTTGTTAAATTTTAAAAGCTCATAATATTTTCATAATTTATAAATGAAAAACTTATATGAATGTGTGTCATTTAATGATATTTTTAATACGTTGTTTGTTTTTATTTTTCATTGAAATTATACATAAAGAGTAGACTAGGAAAAATTGACTGATGTTTCTTTCCTTGGTAAAAAAAAATGGCAGGTTTATTTTATTTATTTTGTTTTTTTGTAAATTTTAAAATGAAATTGTCCTTTCCTCCACAGATAATCCAGGTATAGAATAGAGCTTTTAAAAAGTTCTATGTTGATAAAAATAAATTTTTTTTGGATAATTTTTTTTTTTACTGAAAAATTGATTCGAAATTATCAATTTTTTCTGAACATTCCTTTTTCTTATCCCTTGAAAGACTGATATTTCAAATTGGAACACCCTGTTTAGAGAAATATATACATAATAATTTTATCAAACACCATTGCACGTGATATATTTAACGAAAAATATAAGTGAAAGAAAAAAAAAACATTAATAATTTTTTCCTATTTCCCTAAATATATTTTTTGTTCACATGAACATTTTTTTATGTTTATGTACTCTATAGATAGTTCATATATGTATGTATGTACATAAAATATACGCTTGATATCTATTAAATGACATAACAACAACAACAACAAAAAAAAGTATCAAATATTATACTTCACACTTATGTGTGCATTACAATTCATATCACACATAAGTGAACATTTTTAAATGAATTGTAAAATGACTATGTATCACGCTATGTCATCTATAACACACACAAAAAAAAAAAAAAAAAAAACATATGAGAAAAAATAAGAAACAAAGACAAAATATTTTATGAATGTGTGAAAAAATATATATTTTATTTTTCATTAATTTTTTTTTACTTTTTTACAAGAAAAATTTTTAAAAATCTTTTGTTTTTTTCACCTTAACTTTTTTAAAAAAAATTAATCCTTTTTTTTTCCATTCTTCCTTGATGATAATCTTTTCACATTACACAAACACATCATACTTAGTTTTTAAATCAAAAGTAAGTGTAGTGTTTAAAATTACTAAAGTAGATACTTTGTATAAAATATGAAGTGATTTTGAAGTGTTTAAAGAGTGCGATAAAACAAAAGAAAAATATGTTTTACATATAGAAAAGGATTTAAGGAAGGATTTTATTTTATTTCTGTAAATTTTCCAATTTAAAATGTTTGAATATAAGTAATTTTTATTTTGTAGGAGATTTGAGTATTCTTCATCAATGATTAGGTGGTAACTGAGAATAGCAAGCGAGATGGCATTCGGGAGCTCAATGATTTAAGAGCATTACCCCGGTAAGGTAAAGGTTCTGTGGTTCGATTCCCGGCCGAGTCGAATGTCGTTTTTCATGTTTTTCAGTTACTACAATTTCGAAATTTCTTTTCTTTCACTGTTTTAGATGATCAACGAAATTTACTTTTTTCAAAATTTTGAATTTCATGACTTCAAGTCATGAAAACCATACACGTTACCGATTACTGTACGACCTAAATTACTGCCGCTTAAGAATCTTTCTATTCTATTTTCGAACTTAAAATTTTTTTTCCCATTTTTATATTTTATCTATTTTAACATTTCAATTTGAAACTTTTTCTAAAAACATTGAAAACTTTTAATTCAATTTATTGACAATGTTATTTTTTTTTTTTTTGTGTTTTTGTTTGATTTATATTTTTGTTAACAAATTTGTAACTTAAAAAATAAATAGAACATAAGTTTTGTTGTTGTTGTTGTGTAATTTGAAAATTTTAAACAATTTTGATTTTCATTATTAATGTTGTTGTTTTTTTTATTTTGTGAAATCTATTTTATTAAATTTTATCTTGTAAATTGTTTTAATTGCCCTAATTTCTATGAAATTCAAAAATTTTATGAAATAAAACAAAAGAAAAAATAGAAACAAAGAATAAAAAATGAATGAATGTTTGTAGAACAAAAAAAAAAAAAAAATAAATAAAATAATAGAAAAATGTGCAATTTATAATTTAGAAAAAATAAAGGAGAAAAGGGAAAATATGAAATTTTCAAAGAAAATTGAAAATCGAAAAAAAATGATTAAAAAAAATATAAATGAAAAATAGGAAAATTCCAATGTAAAATCAATAAAAAAAAAACAATACAATTGAAATAATATAATTTTTCAATATACTCATAATGTAATTATCCTAGATTCCGTTTAACATATGTATTTGTCCGATTCATTTATATCTTCAATGTGCACATACATATATGTATATTGATATAGCTATCCATCATAGATACATGCTTACCTTTAAGGATAATAATCAGGAAAATATAAAATATTGTATTTTCTTGAGTTTACTGTAATGTTTACTTTGTGTTTATGCGCTTATAAATACATACATACGTACAAGGATAAATACTTATGTATGTATACTTTTTGTTAAGGGGGTTGAATGATTGGGTAGTTTATGAACTGTATATTATAGATTCAGTGGTAACCCTCTCTATAATCTAGATGACAGTTGGTTGTTTTTTTTTTCTGAATACATTTCGATGTATATTTTATGTTTATAAAACGGTCTATGTGAATAAAATTGTTTATAAACAGAAAATATATAGGTACTTACGTATATCTATACGTTACATTATAATGCATACAATTTACTTTTAGATACTAAAATGGACATTTTTATGTTATGCATGAGTATGACAAGTTCGTATATTTGCTATTTTATAAGAAAACTTTTTTTTTTGTTTTTTTTTAATATAGGAAGAGAGCAAAACCAAAATTATCATACAGGATGAACGTAATGTTTCTTGTGGTAAATTTTCATTGATAGGTGCCAAAAAAAAAAAAAAAAAAAAATTGAGACAAAAAATTTGTTCTAAGGATAATTCTAAATTCAAATGTTATCTCTGGATTGTGAACAACAAATTGTTGATGAAAGAAACAAATTTATGTTTTATGACAGAGAAACTTAGTTGACTTGCAAGTGATTTTCTTCAAATTTTTCTTTTTCCTACAAGAAAATGAAAAAAAAAAAAAAAAAAAAAAAAAGGAATCACCATGTTCAATTACCGTTAGTGCGTAATAATAATGATAAATAATAAATGTGATAGGATTTTATAATAGAACCAACCATTGAAACTTGAAAGTACACAATTTTTTTCCTTTTTCGATACTTTGTTTTTTTTTTTTTTTTAAAAATAAAATATAAATATATGATAAAAGGATACAAAGAGAAAATAGAACACACAAACACACACACACCCACAAACAAATTGTTTAAACTTCAGAAAAAAATATCCTGAAATGTTTTTTTTTTCGTTATCCTTTCATTGTAAACCTTTTTATTTTTCTTTCTTTTATTTGTCCCATGTATTCTAGGTTTTTAGTTAATACTTTACTTTATATTGTACGTTTATGAGTTTTATATATGCATATATATATATACAAACACACACACAAACAAACAAAATATATGAAGAAAAAAAAAAAGAAAAAGAAAAAAAAAAATTACTTAAAAATTTATGAAAATAAACATTTTTGTTGCGTGTATAAACAGTCAACATACATTGAATAATCATATACATTACATATTTTTATGGGGTCGATATCTTTTTCTATGTTATTATGAATTAAAAAAAAAAAAAAACTGACTATTTTTTTTTTCTTCATATTTTTCGTAAAGGATATTTTTTTATGTTTTTTTTTTAAATATGTACCACATACAACAAAGTATAGAGTATAGACTTTATATGACTTGTCTAACATATTTAATACAACTTTTATAAGCTTACTTTTATATTATGACACTTGTATCTTATTCATATCCTTTATGTAATGTATAATCCTTAAAACAAAAGCATATGTATGTAAAAAAAAAAAACCATAAATAAATAAGTACGTACACATTAACAAAAAAATAAAAGTTATAGTTCTTTTTTTTTATCTTGTTTTTTTTTTTATTTTCGTTTTGTGCAATGTACACACCATTTATGCGTGAAAAACACATTTAAAAAAAATATAAATAAAATAAAAACGAAAAAAAAATATATAACAGAAAAAGGATAAAAAAAAAAAATGTATTTCTTTTGAATTGGTTCTTTTATAAAAAAAAAAAAAACCTGAGAAAAATTAATGGTAACTAAGAAAATTTCTTAAGAAAAGCTAAATAGAATAAAAAAAAAGCGTTAAAAAAGGATAAAATAAAAATGATAGTGAGAAATAGAAGAAAAATAGCACATTTTTTTATGATTTTATTTTCTGTGTGTGTAAAAGGATAATTATTTTTTTTTTCTTAAATCATTTTTATTTTCATATTTTTTTTATTTTTTTAATGTTTTAGAACATTTTTTATTTTTGTTTTTTTTTTTTTTTTTGTTTTGCTTTTGTGTTTTTGTTATCATTTTTGTACTACTTTTTTTTTTTTTTGTGCTTTTGTTTTTGATGTTTTTGTTTTTATAAAATTGTGTCTAAGTACAATAATTTATATATTTTTTTTTTTTGTGAAACACGATGATTAAACATAAAATTCACTTTATTGTATTGCATTGAAGATGAAAAGATACAAAAAAAAAAAAAAAAAAGAAATAAAATAAGTAACGTAAAATAATCTCTCAAGTCTTAAGATGATACTAAAATTTTAAACATACAAAGGAAAAAAACACAAAGCAAACAGTACAAAACAAAAAAAAAAAATATCGATAAAAAGATAAAAAAACATAGTAAAAAGGATATCAAAGTAACAAGGAAAAAAATAAATAGCATAAAAAACAAAAGGAAACAAGAATAGAAAAATAAAATGAGAATAATATCACACAGTAAATAATTCATTTTTTTTTTGTTTTGTTTTAGAAATAAAAATAAACAAAAAAAAAAAAAATTAGAAAAAGAGGTAAAGTAAGGATATTGACCGAAATATCATCGTTTTTGTTTTATAAATTTTTTTTTTTCTGTGTTATTTATTATTACTTTTTTGTTGAATGAAAAAGTAAAAAAAAAATAATGAAGCTTGAAAAAATAAAAAAGAATTGGTACATATATTTATTTATTTTCTTTATGATTATTTTTCATAATTTGTCTTATTTTTGTCTCTAATAAGACAATCTTTTTGTTTTGACTACAAAAGCATAAATACAATTTTTTTTTTTTAAGTTTTTTTTTTTTATATTTTTATTTATTTATTTTTTTTTAATGTCAGAAAGAAAAAAAATAGTACTTGCAATAATTGGATAAAAATGGTATCTAAAAAAATAAAAAATAATAATAAATATGTTGATGATGAAAATTGAAGATTTAAGCTTTTAAGCTTCTCCAGAATGATCATTGTATGATTCAACAATTTTTTTTTTTCTTGAGATGGCACTTAAAAATTAAATTAACTTTGATGAATGTTTTTTTCTTACTGCTTTTGTTGTTTTTCAAAGTCCTTAAAAGATAATTAAATTTTATTTAAGACAAAATGTTGTGAAATTTTTTTGTCATTTGTCGGGTGTCATTTGTCAGCACTGATGTAAGTGTCAGTACACCACCGGCACCACTGGCACCATCGGGACATTCAGAGTCATAAAATGAACACAGAGAACATGTGTTTTCGAAAATGTATGAAAATTATCAGTCCGCAATTTTCTTTGTCGCTAGCTGTTCTATGGTTTTTCATATTTTGCCGAAATTTGTATAGTAGAGCTCGAAATAGATTTTTAGTTTTATTTTTTGCTTTTCACAGGATTAAACCTATGATATAGATTTTTTTTGAATTTTAAATTATTCAATTAGCCAAATTGTAGGAACATCCCTTTTTTATATATTTCCTTTAGAAATGTATTACTGATATTGACAAACAGAAAAAAAAGGAGGTGGATAAGAGAAGATGTAAGCTAGTATACTATTTATACGGCAGGATAGTAGGATGAAAATTTTTTAAAAACACACGAATTCAATTATCCTTTCTTTTAGAAATTTGGTTTTCTAAATCTTTACTTTTCCTTTTTTTTTACAATGTGTCCTACAATTTAATACAAACCATCTTAAATAAACAATAAAACTTTTTATTTTACAAAATATATACAATTTATAAAAAAAGGAGCATCTACCTAAGGATAAAAATAAATTAAAATCTAAAATATGTATTAAACTTTTTTTTTAAATACAAAAAATCTTTGTAATTTTTTAATACAAAAATTTGTTACAAAACATCACCTTACCAAAATTTACCCACTTACACATATTTATTTTATATTTAAAACTAATAAAACATCTAACAAACATATATACGATAAATCCTTTATTTTATTTTGTTTTTGTTTTATTTTATTTTATTTTTTTGTTTTTTTCAATGAAAATTGCAACAAAATTGATTTTATCACTTTTTGAAAAGTAATTAAAGTTTTCCTTTCTCTTCAAGTTTTTTATATGATATTTAAAATTATTCAACAACAATTCATCGATTTTTCTTTATCCTTTCTATTTTTGCTTGTTTTTATTTTTCATTTTACTTTTTCAAATCCTTGTCTTTTTTTTTTTAAATAAATTTTTAAAATATATTACATTTTTGAAGATAATAAATGAAACTGTTATTCGATTAATGGCAACAATAGAAAAAAATAAATAATTGAAGAAATAGTAACAAAAGTATCTTAATTAATTTTATCTTATCACGATTAATTAAAAATACAATGTATAAGGATAATTATCATTATATCTGAATATTTTTCTTATAAACTGAAGTATCTAATTAAAAAAAAAAAATATACAATAGAATATTTATTAGCTTTTTTTTTTTCAGAATAAACTTTCAATGTTTTTTTTTATTTTTAATTCAAAACAACAATTAATTTATTTTGGAATATTTTGTTTTTCCTAAGGAAAAATTAAATTTTAATTAAAAGTAATTTTTTTTTTTGGTTTTTAAATAAAAAAATAACGTTATTTATTTTTTTAGAAAAGATAGAGATTTGAATAGAAAAGAAAACCCATAATCACAATACAATATTGAAAATACATTGTATTGAAAAAAATTAAATTTTACTACCAAAAACTTTTGAACAATAAAAAAAAAAAATAGAAAATAAAATCTCTCTATTCATTTACTCACTTTTCTTAACTTTCGTTTTTCTTGATTAAAATGAAAACAAAAGAATTTTGTCCTTTTAGACGACAAACCGGCCATCAAACGATGAATTGATAAATTTTTGTTTTGTTAAAATATCTTTCGTTGTATTTTTTTTTTCAATTTTGTTTCTTATTATTTTTGTTATTCTAAAATTTCATCTCTAAATTTTTGTTTAAAAACCAAACAGGTGACACAGTACAAAAATATGAAAAAAAAGGGTTGAAAAGGAAAAAAAGATAAAAATCTGAAGTAACTGATCATCTAATCAAATGAACTACACTTTTCTTTTACAGGAGGAAGTTACAATTATTAAAAAACAAAAATTTAAGAAAATGCATTCAGAATCAGGCTATTTATAGTTACAGTCCGTTTTGTATAGAATTTTCTTGAAAAACCTATCTATATTCATTCGCCCTTATTGTTATTTAAAAACAATAAAGATAGGGGTTGTTTTTTTATGTTTGTTGTTAAACAACGCAGAAAATTTTGATGTTTTCTTGCCTCTGTTGTTTAATTTTTTTTCCTACTTTCACAAGTTTTTTCTTTTTGCGATAGGGTGATATTGAAGGGTTGAATAAAATTGATTAAGTTGTGAAAAATTTTGATTGGGTATGGTGTTATTTTATTGTTTTAGAAGTACATATGTATATATTCTTTTTAGTATTTTATGTCTTTTAAGTAGATTTCGTAGAAAAAACATTTTCATTAAAATTTTTTGATGCAAAATGTGGTCTAAGAAACATATCACAATCAAAAATCATGTGTGTAGAAGTTTTTTCTATAAAATGTACAAAATATATACAACACATTATGGTTGTTTTACATTCATTGGACTGCAGTAGTATATTTCAAAAATATAAAACTGAGAAATAATCATTTTTTGCAAACTTTGAAAAGCTGAAACTCGAAAACTAAAAGTCGCACAGCAGAGTCGTTTGCGGAACTGTATTCAGGACATCGGAAATTATCATTTCCAATCGCTAAATCGAAAATCTGAACTACATCGATTTTCGTGAAAAATGCAAAGAACTAACCCTTAATTTTTCTCGATTTTTGGCTCAACAATTTTTTTGATCAGAAATGAGTTAAATGGGTGTCCTCGTTATAGAACTAAGTTTTGTGGATTCAGAAAACGTATTCTTTTTTCGATGCTCCAACTATTTCGTGAGCTATGAAAAAAATTCTCCACCTCCAGTTTCAATTTCATATGAAAATGTGACATCCTGAATAAATTTATTCGAAAAGGATTTCTTAACATTTCGTTTTGCATGGAAATGATCTTAAAATAAAAAAAAAAGGATCTCTACTTTCTACCCTAGTATGATTTTTGTTATAGTTTTGAGTCATTCATTACATTTTTAATTTTTTTTTTTCGAAATAAAAAAAAAAGATAAACTGTCATTTTTGTAGCAAGTGTAGGAGTGCATTTAAAAAAATTTACCCTAAATTTTCTTTAAATTACAAAAAAAAAAGGATATAAGGTAGCACTACAATGCACAACAATGTACATATGAAACTTGTTTATTATTTAGTGTTAAATAATTTGTAATTTTGTAATTTGCAGGAATGTTTTGTAAATGAAGTGTATCCTTTCTATACTTTTGTTTTTTTTTTGTTTCAACATTAAAATGTAAACAAACTTTTATGTATACATTTTATTACAAACAAACTGAAATCAAGTTTGTTAGAAGAAATTAACACTTAATTCATGTAAAAAGGAAGAAAAAAACAAGACAAAATAAAATTAAAAAAAAAAAAAAAAATAATAGAGGTACTGTGCTTCATTACATTGATTCTGTAATGATGATGGTACTAAAGATTAAACTGAAAAACAATCAGAGACAAAATACATTTACGAAAGCGAAAAACAAAAAAAAAAAAAAGGACAAGATAATGAATTGCTTGATTTATAGAAAAAAAATTTATAAGAAACACAAAACAGGGAGAAGGAATGGCAAATTTAAATTATTTGATTAACTTCTTATAAAATTTTCTCGTATTGTTTATTTAAAAGATTACAAAATTGTTCATATTGCATTGAAAATTTTTGAATGAAAACGAAAAAAAAAAAGGATGTGGGTTATTTATTAAGAAAAGAAAAAGGTGTTAGGGCATCTTTTTTTATAGATAAATAAGATATATCCTTTTTTTATATCGAAAAAAAAAAATTGTAGAAAATTATACAATTTGTTTTCTTCTTTTGATCATTTTAGATGAGATTTAATTAGGATATTTGCTAAATGTATTTAACAATTCAGATAACTGACTGAATCCTTTTTTTTTTTTTTTAAATAGTTTTTGCCTTGAAGTAAATGTGATAAGAAGGAAAAAAAAATGGTTGAGAAATGAAATTAGGCATTTGTGATTAATTAGACTAATTTATCAAATTTAAAAAAAAAAAAAAAGGAAAAGGAAAACAAAGTAGAAAAGATTTTAATCAAATAATTTTGAATTTTTATTTTAATTTGATTATTTTTTTTTTTTTTGAAATGAAAAGGCTTGCAAATTAAAATAAAAATTCGAATTTTTTAAAATTATTTTCGAAAATAATTTCAGAATGTATTTTAAGTTTTATTTTCATTTCTACAGCATTTTATTGTTGTCAAGATGGATCTGGTGTGAATTCTTTTTGTTTAATTGCCTATTATTTCGAAATTCTAGAACCCGCAAGAGGATTGTCTCGCTTAGATCTTTTGTGCTTACTTGAGAAAAAAAAAATTGGCATAATTACTTTAAAATTTATTTACTTTTCGCACATTTTTTTTTTTTATTTCCTAAAATTCTTAAATTTTCTATCTGATTTTGTATCTGTATACAAGCAATTGTATAAGAATTAAATTTATTACAATTATTTACTGTAACAATGTATAGTTATAACTGTAATATATATATCCTTCAAATTTTTCATATGCACACAAATTCATATATTTTATTATTCCCCAGATATTACACCATTCACAATTGGATTACTTTCATAATATTAGAAATATTTCCGGCATTATTCCTGCTGATTGCTAACACTATTATGATATATATAATCAAGAAATGGTCAAATTCCAAACGTTTCAAAACAAATAAGAATAATAATAATATTGGTGGTAATGGTAGAGGTGGTGATGGTGGTTGTAATGGCATTGGTATTAATAATAGTCTTGTATGTCGAGAATATCAGAAACGTTACAATGTAAGTATTACAACATAAATAATGTAAATATGGGCGGAAGAATTCCCACCAAAATACGAACAGATTTTAAACTGAAATTTCGAATTTGATATCTAGATTTTCGGGATCTAAACAGTGATGGTCGAGTTTTTTTTGATTGTCAGAAATTATTCTTAATTTTAATTTTCGAAATTGACTATTTTTCGATTTCGAATTCTTAATTTTAGGTATTATGAAGAAAAAAAAAATAGTTGGGCTTTATCGTTTGATTGACGGCAATTATTCATATTATTTTCCAAAAATATTATTTACAGTTTCAAAGTTTCTTTCGGATCTTCGAAAAATTAACGTGTGTGTTTTTTAAAATCTGAACTAAATATGATTTTTTTGAATATCGAATTATTATTACTTTTTTTTTTAATTATCTGAAGAAACATTGAAATCAACAAGTCTTTTTCGAATTTATTGATATATTTCGAATTGTTTTTTCAGTTCTAAACTGTTAAGTGGGTTTTTTCTTTCTAAATTGAATTTATTTATCCTTTTAAGTGTGTGTGTATACGTAACATATGCTATGCAGCACGTGCTAATATATTTTATGACACGTGTCAGAATGTTAATCTAACGATTATGATTTTTTGTTCTTTTTCTAATACATTTTTTTTTTCTTTTTTATTTTCAGTATCAAATACGTTTAACAATCTCAATTGTAATTGTTGTATTTTTATTTTTTATTGGTGAATTACCAGCACATATTACATCAATGAAATGTGCATTAAATATTTTGTATAATGGTGATAGAGAAAAAATTGATTTTGATATTTTAAAAAAATTACGTATTATATTTTCAATATTAAATTTAATACAATTAAGTTTAAATATTATAATTTATGCCATAATTAATCCACAATATTATATTGAATTTTTTAATATTATACAAATAATTATGAATTTTTTACAGTTAATAACTGGTATAAAATTTCTTAATAAATCTTATGAGTATTTTCGAAATTTTCTATTAAATTATAGTTTAAAATTTTATAGAAAAAAAATTGAAAATAATAATACAAGAAATCTTTGTTAAAAAATAATTGATCAACTAATTAATCGAAAAAAAAAAGTTTTGTAAGAAAGATTCAAACCAATTTGCATTAATTCGAATTTCGGAAATGATTAAACTGCTTTCGATTCGACACTTTTAAGTGCTAATAATATTATTTGTATGTGATAACACTCTATTATACTTCGAAAGCATGATAACAATGATAATAACGGCGTAATTTGATTAGGATCGTAACGTAACATAACGAAGTAAATTAGAGTTCATTTATTGTCCTAATGATGCAAATAAGGTTATTGAATATGATAAAAATGTAAAAAAAAATGTTTTTGTGTAAAAAAATGATGTAATTTTTGGTGTAATAAATAAAAATAATAAAGTCCTTAAAAAAAAAAAATTTTTTTTTAAAAAACGACTTCGAAAAAATTTTGAAAACCGGCCTCATTCAATTTACGCAATATTAAAATTGAATGAAAACGGCTATTGAATGTTTTTGATGGTTTTTTTTTCTTTCAGTTTTTAACATTTTGAATAATTAATGTCATAATATTGTTTGTTGAATAATTTCCAAACAATAAAAACAAATTATTTTTAAAGATTTTAAATCTAATTTATTGTTTTTTTTTTGCAAATCACATTACAATTTTCATTGTTTACTTTTTGGATAATAGAAATTTTGACCTTTAAATGTCATTTTCTCAGTATAAAATAAAAAAAAAAACAAATATTTAAAAATATCGTTTTTACATAATTCCATCGGAAAATTGAAAAGAATTATTAAACAAATAATAATTTCATTATTAATTAAAAAGAAAATTGAAATATTGTTGACTTTACAGATATTAAAAAAAAAATATATTTAATTCCTAGGAAAATTCTCTTTAAATACAAAATAAAAAACAATTAGAATTTTTGACGCCAGAAAAAATTTGTACAAATGAAAAATATTCGATGAAGAAATCAATATTCAATTTTTTTTTCTTATCTTTTTAATTGTTCTTAGAAAGTTTACATTTTGATGAAATATGAGTAATTTTAAATCCCTAAGTTCAATTTTAATTGTTGAGTTTCAGTTAGTTAAATAATAGAAGATTTTTTGTTTATTCAATCATTTTCCTCAAACCTTAAATTTGAAATAGAAAATGCTGTTATTTTGTCTATAGATTTCTACTGTATACTTTATATACGGTATATTTTATTTTACTGTTAGTTTAGTATGAGGGTTGTCCTGAAATTTTTTACATGTGAAATGAGCTTTTTTTTTTTAGTGTTTTTGTAAGTCAATAAACCTGTGTCGACTTTCAAAAGACTTTAACGGAAAAATTTACCCTGAAAATTTCATCAAAAACATTTTGAATTTTTGAATCTTAAACTTCATATGAAGCCTTATCGTGAAAATCAAATTTTTCCAAGTCAAAAAGATCCTTTGCAAAAAAAAAAAATAATAATCATACAAGTCATTACTTGTCACATACTATATGTATGATCGCATCTTGTTTGAAGTTATTGAAATGCTCAACAGTCAAAAAATGAATTTAGATGGTGAAATAAAACTGAGAATTTAAGCTAGGACCAACTTCAAAATCACATATAGTAGAGCATCGAAACTACTCACATATTTATAATCCTGAAAATGAAGTTTTGAAATATATACTCGTATATTAAATTTAGTATCGTACACCCTGTATATAAATTAACAAAAGATATATATTAAGTTCAAACAAAAGTCGAAGAGTCAAAAACAAATATTTGTCCATCATAACTTCGTAATATTTAGATATTATGGTAACTTTATAAGAGAGTATATTATATACTTTTAGATTGTGAATATTTGAAGTAACAATCAAAATTTTCAAACAAAATATTTGAAATGTGTGGTATTTATGTATAGTTTTTGTTTATTCCTTATCTTATATGTGTATATATGATGTGTATCCTTATAGTTTTATAAATTCCATTTATTTTAACTTCCGTCCTTTTCTTATCTTTACAATAACAACAACATCATCATCATCATCATCATTATTATGAGCACCCTCGTCATTATTACCATCAAAAGAGTCTAAAAAACTATTTAACTAAGAAACATTCAAACTTTCTAAGTTAATGTAATTTCAAAAAATAAACATGTATGCACACATATGAAATTTATTTACATATATATGTATATGTATATAAAAAGGATGAATTTATGCATTACACATATAACTGATGTACATATATGTACACACAAAACATAGATTCATTTGTTTGATGAAATAATTGTGGCCAAATTGTGGGTTTAACGCCCTTCAATTTAATTCTATATAATGTATATATTTATATGTTCAGATATATGTATGAATAGATACTTTTTACAAAGGCTGGATTTTACTTCATATAATTTGTAATTTTGTTGAAAAAAAAAATAAATTAGAAAGCAAGAATCCTTTAAGATATTTTCTTAATATGCGGAAATACATACATATATAGTACATGTATTTTGTGTACATGGTGTCAATCCTAAGTATTTTATTTTAATCTAAAGAAATAAATTTTTAATGAACAAATTTACTGTTATATTTAAAGTATTTCTATGGAAGGTTATTTTATTAACAGAGTTTGAAATATTTTATTTTGAAAAAAAAAAAAAAAGTTAAATTACATTCTACCGAGATAATAGACATGAAAATTAGTACATATATGGTTGTGTTGGAGTATTGTTCGGAAAAGGATCAAAATTGAAGACAGAGGATTTTCTAAATTGTTGGAATTAGATTTTAGTGTCAGGTCCTTAGGACAAGGTAAGTGTATCTTAAGTTTTGTTTTAAAAAAATAATAGAAATTTAAATTAATTTGAATATTTGGTTTCAGTAGTGAAGTTCGATACCACGCCATTTTTGAAATATCGAAAAAGCTGCGAAGAGGGGCAGAATGCGCGCACTTAAATCTCTGAACACAAACTATATTTTATGATTCAAAGGCACTGAAAGTAAATAATTTTAAGGAAATTCGAGAAAGAGGAAAACAAAAAATGATAAAAAAAATGCAGATCCTTTTTTCATAATATTATGGCTTAAACTAGAGTTTGCACGCAAGCGTTATGTACTTATCCTGCGACCGTCTACACTAAACACATTTTCAACAGAACATCCTGTGAATATGCATATATCATATTCAAACTAAATATTTTCTACACTAAATACAAACAATCAATATCAAAAAAAGACTACAAAAATTTTCTTCTACGAATATCCTTTCATAATATTTTTCTTATAAAGCACACACTTTATCGCCTTAAGTTTCTATTACATTTCCTATTTCCGGCTATTTACAATTTTTTAATCCTTCAATAATCATCATTTTGGAATTTAATTGATGTTTGTAATTATGAAGGACCACGGATAATTAAAAAAATAATGTGATGTTGAAATTTAAAATTTTATCATAAGGATATTTGTGCTTTTTAAAATTAGAATGATGACGGATGTATCCTTGTTTTTATTTTTTATTTCTAAGTCAATGTGTAATTTAAATTTTTTAAATTTATTTTCGTATAAATTTTAATAAAAATCAAAAGAAGTCCTTTTTCTGATTTATTTTTCGGTCTTCCTTAATTAAATAAACTGTGAGTTTTTAATTAACACAAAAATATTTATCGAGATATCATATTTTTTATAGCGTATCCTTAATTAAACATGATTATTTTTATTTTATATTTTAATTACCACACTAATTTTAATGGTTATATTTTCACAAGAAATACTTTTTTAGGAATTTCTTTTTTTTTTTCAGGAAAAAAAGGATAAACTTTTAGAAGTATGAATAATTATATGAAATTTGTTTGTTTTCAAGAAAACTTGTTGTTGTTTGTTTTTTTTTTCTTCTAAATTTTTAATTCACTGGGAAATAAAAATGATTTATTATGATTTTTTTTTCGTTATTTTAAGAAATCTAAATACGAAAGAAAGCTTAAGATAAAGCATAAAATAAACAAAGAAGTACATAATTGAGGATACTGAAAGCTTTTCTAGAAAATGTAGGTCATTTATATATTTTTTGCCTCTTAAAGTAAAATCTAAATCTATATTCTAAATCTACTCAAAATCGATTAGATACTTACGAATTTTGAAGCTCATATTTTGTAAATCTTCTTCTTGAGGCATTAACATTTTCGTAGCAATTTAAATGAATTTTTTTTTTTCAATCTCAAATTTTGAATATTTTCATCCAGAATACAATTTATTTAATTTCATATATCGACCATATAAATCCAAAAGATTGCCCAAAATTATACAACAGCAAGAATCTACAAAACTATATATTTTATGATCGTAATAATTCGAGTGTCACAAATACAAATGAAGTATCTATGATTTGAACCATAAAATTCGAAAGGACATTTTCTATTTAAAATTTTTAAATGATACAACAATTTTTTTCATTACTCATAACACCGTATAGTGCATATGTATGTATATGTATCTCATATGACGTATTTTATTTTTTACTTTTTTGCAAATGTAAAATTACAAAATCTGTATCTGACAAAAAATCCATTAAAAATCTGTTTTATACTAAAAATTAATATGAAAATGAAAATTTTATTTTCTGATATACCTATGTATGTGTGCCTTACAATGCAATTCCAACATTTTTTTTTTTTCATCGTTTTGTTTTTCTTCTTTCAATTTTAAAATAAATTAGAATTTTAAATTCATTTAAAAAAAAGATATATCATGTTTTTGAAAATGTATATAATATTTCTTGTATTTATTTTACAAAAATTCACAGTTGGAAAATAATAATTATTAATATTTTGGCAAACAAATTTTTTCATGCTTTTATACATACATATATTGCATAATATTTTTTTGTACGTAATTTTTTCTTCTTCCTAAAATAATGTTCCTAGAATTTCTGTATCTGGTATCTATACTATACATGAAAAACATGTTTGTAGATTAATTACATTTTTAATGTATTCTCTTTGCTTAAATTCAAATAAATAAAATATTTAAAATTATTCTATAAATGAGTAATCAATGAAATGACATACAAATTGAATTGCTATAGGGAATAAGAATTTTATTTGAAAAAAAAAAAAGGAATAAAAAGGATAAAATATATGAATGTGTTTGTAATTTTATTTTTTTTAAATTTAATTTTAATCATAAGAGATTTCACATAGAGGAATTATTTTTAAATAATAAATTATTAGTTGTTGAATAAAAAAACAAAATAAAAAAAAAACATCCTTTTTTTTTCCCATTAGTATACAAAATGAATTTAAAATTAAATGTAATTTTCTAATTTATTTTTTGTTGTTGTTGTTGTTCAAAATGTAAATTATATCCTATTTGTATACGTTAATTTGTGTGTATCTTGTAATTTTAATTAATATACACATTTTATTTGGATGATGATTAAATGTGATTGTGTTTTTAAATAACCTCCAGGAATTTCTCATAATCAGATTTATTTGACAAGAGTGTGTGTGTGTAGATAATTTTTTAATTGTGATTTCATTAGGATGATTTTTTAGAATGTGGAAAATTATAGAGATTTTGAAATTTTGTGTAAATTTATTAATTTTTTAATTAATTAGAAAAAAACTGTTCAAATTTTAATAAATTGAATAAATATAATGCGTTCTTATACAATTTTCCTCAAAGTTAGTGATACATCCTTTCTGTAGCGACCAAAGGTTGGGGTGTTAACCACATGATGATCTAGCAACTATACTTACTTCCACTTTAGATGAAGTCTTTAACTAGCATAAAATTATCCCTATGACCGGGTTTATACGTACGGTTTTTTGCACGACCTTATCATCCATTACGCTTTGATAAATTACGAAAATGACGTACGTACGTTTACATGGTCACTTTTTTACCCTATCTAAAATTCTCTTCATTCTCTTTTATACTTATTTCTTGCTTGGTAATTTGTATGGTAATAAAGTCATATACTCATATGGTTAACTGAAGAAATTGCGATAATATGAGAAAAAATATCAAAGTAACGAATATAGCACAAAAAGGAACAGCCGTGATCGAAGAAAAAGATTGATTAACCTGTGAGTGACTTCCCACCGCATACTTCCTACTTCTTTTCCATATAAAACCGGTTTTTACGTTCTACATAGGGTAAAAAAGTTAGCGTATAAACCCTGTCTATGAATGACGATATAGATGAAATTTGGAACATAGACTTTTTGGGCAAATCTGAAGCAGTTCAGCAAA